>CM056386.1:30525143-31725143 GCA_029718625.1 Synaphobranchus kaupii
AGTGTTCTGGAAAGGATCAGGGACTTAGCACGATTCCTGGATGGCAGGCTTGAGGGAGTTGCGAGTGGGGCACCTCCCAACCAGAATGGATATGCCGTCGCAGGGCCAGGGACTGCTATGGCATTCAAAGCTTTGGATTTACAGCATGTGCAATTTAGCCCTTGGATGGAGGACGCTGTGATCCAGGGTGCTAGAGACGCTTCAGGCATTGAAAGCCCCTTCTACAAGGGCGCTGTATGCTGGGAAGTGAAGCAGGTTCAGCTGCTGGTGCCACACTAAGGGGTCTGACCCGGTCTCGTGTGGCATTCCAGTAGTGTTAATGTTCCTTCAGTCCCTCTTGGAAGAAGGGTTGGCAGAGTCAACACTGAGCGGTTACTTGGTAGCCATCTCTGACTGCCATGTGGGCATATGAATGGCCTGAGGGTGGGATCACACCCTCACACTCGCCAGTTCCTCCGGGCAGTCAGGCGGCTTTGCCCACCTTAGTCTAAAGCTCTCACTGAGCCTGCCCTCGAGCCCTTAGCTGGTCTCATTCTGAAGCACCTCTCCCTGAAAACTGCTTCCTGCTTGCCGTTGCGTGTGCAAGGTGTGTAAGCAAGCTGCAGGCACTGTCAGTACAGCCCTTCTGTATGCGTACTGTCAGTACAGTCCTGCTGTATGCAGTTAGGCAGCAGAAGCTGCGGCTTCTGTTCCTTATTCCCGCTTTTCGGCCTAAAATCCTCTTGCTGTTGTACAGTTATCTGCCTTTTAAGTGGGAGGCTTTTCATCCTCCCCTCATGAATCACCTGAGGAAGCCAGATTTCACTCACTGTGCCCTGTCCAGGCCTTGCGGTCTTATGTTTCCCCACACAGGGGCTTTTGGTGGAAAACCAACAATGTTTTTATTAGTTATGGGGCAACTATGCAGGGCTGGGCCTTATCTAACGGCATTTGGCCCAATGGATCATAGATATGATTCCCATGGCCAAAAGCAGTGCCCTCTCCCACTCTGGGTGTAGCTGCCTCACAGGCTTCATTTCATGGTGCTCCGCTTTCTGAAGATTATGCTGTGGCCGGCAGGGCTTCATCCCTCACGTCACTAAGGTTTATCGCCTAGTCGCCTGTGTCGTCCAAATCGATTGATTATCAGTTGTATTACCACTTTACGGTGCTTTTATCCCCAGTGGGGTTTGCAAAGAACAAGCAAACAAGTTTCTTCCAAAGAACAAGCATCTAATGAAGTGTATATATTTGTACCGCATGGTTGTGTCATGTGGTGTTACCCCACTACATCCCCTGCATGACATTATTTGGTATACTGTGTCCCATACCATGGCATGTTGACTGGTATGAAATTGAAAGAATAGGTTATGTATGTAACTTCGGTTCTATGAATATGGTCAACACGCCACGTGGTGCGGTCATGTATGGAACTCTATGCCCCTCAGTCAGCAAAAGATAATCGGCAGCGTACACACACAATATTTATGGTGTCTGTGTAGTGGTGGTTAATTTGCTATTGTAAGGGGGGAAACGAATGGTTCGGAGGTCCAAATGCAACTAAAGGGATTCTTTAAGTGTCCAATTAAGTACACCAATTAGGCGGACCGAGGTCCGCGAATAAGGGAGAAAAAACAGAGAAAGAAAAAACAGCTCCTACTCTCAAAACTGGAGAGCAATGCAAAGGAGACTGAAAAAGGGAGAAATAATAGCGACCCGAAAATAATCAGGCGAGCGAGACTCGTAGGCTCGAGAAAATAAAAATAAAGGAAAATGCCTCTCACTCTCAATAGAGAGAAAACAAGGAAATAGAGAGGTACAGGGAAAACAGAAAAGAAAGCTGTCTCAGAGACCAGAGCGGTAGCAGGTGTGAGAGACAGAAAATGCAAAGGAAATGTGTATCCTATGTGTGTCCAACGCACAAAATGGCAAGTCCTTTGTAACTCCAAAGCAGGGCAATGAAGGAAAGTAAAAAAGAATTTGTTGTAGAGGCGAACCTCGAGCCTGGGCCTCGTGCATCCCAGTCAGAGAAGCTAACCACAAGGCCATAACATAGCTCCATGTGTACTGTTGTTTTTTTCCGGTTCTTTACTGTTACCTTCAGTCGTAGCACTCCCGGACTAACAATTAATAAATAAAATACAGGTGGAAATAAATGGCTGTTACCCTGTAAATACGAAACATCATCCTGTCACAACATCAGTCCATTGTCAAACTAATTAGCTTTCTTAGCCATCTACACATCTGACCTAGGCTACCTGTTCATGAACATGACATAAAATATGTAGTCAATGCCAAGTTAAACTAAATGGCTATTAGCTGAATTAGGCTACTGGAGACTTGACTATCTCTTTTTTTTTTTTTTATTCCCACCAACACCCCCCCCCAACTTTATTTTTTATTTATGACTTGCAAAATTATGTAATGAAAAAGGAAAGAAAAAAAACAAACAGACCGGATACGCCTTTGCAATAATGTGAAAAGAACATTATAAGTGTGAAAAGCAGAACAAACTGTGCATTGTTTTCATCGAAAAGAAAAGTAACCTATGGTGGGGATTGAACCCAGGTCTCCCACATACCAAACCATTGCTCTTACCACTAAGCCATAACAGATAACCGGTGGCTGTCCATTGATTGATGACGACACATAATTTTCAATGTTTAAAACACAACAGTGATTTTTCATGAATGGAAATGGTAATAGCATTTCCAAAATGGCGGCCAATCCAAGATGGCAGCAACATATATGGGACATACATATGTTCCAGATGAAGAAATTGATCACTACAGCAAGTTTTAAATGTCTAAAAGTTAATGGTTATTTTTTATGAATTTATGCATTTAAAAAAATATATTATGCTCTATAGCGCCACCATTTGATTCTATTGAGCCAATACTTTAGAGTTTGGCTCAGAAGGTCAGTGCAAGTACAGAAACCAAAGTTTATTAACATCCATTGAAGAATTGAAGAGTTATTAGCGTTTTTGTGACTAGCCACGCCCACAACAGTTTTTATTGGCTTACTGCGATCAGGATATTTGGAAAATCAGGAAATTGGCTTCGTGATTGTTTAGAGAATCGTCCCCTGAACAAATGGGTGTGAGTTGCATCTTGATATGTCAAATGGTCTCGGAGGAGTTCGATTTTATAGGTTTTTCACAAAATGCAAATTTTCAAAAGATCCAATCTGGCATACCTCATTGGTCCTGAAGGCAAATTTATTTGCCATAAACCAACGAATTTGAGGCAAAAATCATTTTGAAGATCGGCTAAACGGTTCAAAAGTTATAGCCCAAAAAGCTTATAAAATTTCACTTTTTTTCTATAGCGCCACCATCAGGTCAATTCGGTTGGAATTTGCTGTACATGTGTCTTGTCGCAATGGCTACATGTGTGCAAAGTTTCAGCAAAGTTATCATGTGGTTTTGCTGCAATTGTACCAAATGTGGGAATAATAATAATAATAATAAAACCAGCAATAACAATAGGGTTGCAGCACTACGTGCTTGGACCCATAAAAATGAGTTGGCAGCATTTTATTGAAAATTTAGTTTTGTAATTTATTCTACAGAAACTTGGTCACAGCTTCATTGTTTTACTGAAACGGTACTGTCGGCAAGTGCCCAAATCTGTATACTCAGTACGCATACTCGGTCAGAAAAAAATTATATCGGTGCATCCCGACTTGAAGCTAAAGTTTTTTCCACTATCAGCTACAATGTTGCAGTGTCCGAGCTAGATGCAACTGTTTCTAAGCAGGGATCGGTGGACTGCAGTGTCAGTTATAAATTTGCTAACAGTCAATTTGACAGACTGCTGGCATCGCTGCCCTGTCAATGTACACACACACACACACACACACACACACACACACAAGCACACACGCACAGAGACACACACACACACACACATACAAGCACACACACACACACACACACACACACACACACACACCACACACACACACACACACACACACAAACATACCCAAGCAGTCAGCCAGCCAGGAATGCCCAGATCTCCCCACAGAAAGGTAGGGTGCTTAGGCAATTTGGCACACAGGGGCTCATCTGTCATGTACACAGTACTGACAGCCTCCCACTCATCCCGTTGCTGTTCAGATAACTCACACCTGGCCAAGAGAATGACAGGGACCTGAGCTAAGTGCTAGGGGGCACAGCATGAGCCATGCGCTAACTCGCTAACTGCATGTTCCATAATTAGACATAGGGCAAAGATTACTTCCCACAAGAACACAACAAATACGTGTAGAGCTGGCTGCCAGAGTTACAACATAACCAATATAATTGTATTCCCATTAACATACTACATTGTATGTCAAGTAAATACAGACGAGGGGCCCTATCTTACACCCGGCGCTAAGCAGTGCTAACCCAAACCCAAGTGTTTTTGCTATCTTACACCCGGCGCAGGGTTCATTATAATGCCTAGCGCTCACGTCGTTTATATACCATGTATTCTTGCACCCATTGCAAGTGCACTGGGCGTGTTGGTCTTAAGATGAGGAGTGGCCAGGATAATTTTTGCAGAAAGCCAGCAGAAAGCGTTTGCGCTAAAACCACCACAAACCTGGTCTAAAGTCATGTCGCAGTTGTTTCAACGTGGTATCACCCGTACTCGTCACATAGCAACGCTTTGGCAGAAGCCTCGGCGTCTCTCCTCTGACACCAAAGGTGGCCTTTTGCGTTGTATATTGACGGTTGTGGCCACATAACTTTTCTTTGGTTATGGCACTTCAATATTATGCTTTATTTTTTCTTCATCCGGTACGCGCTCTTCCGTTAAAGGGTAAGTTCGCTATTTTGGACCTTGGACCCTATTTGCGGTCCGTCTTCCATGAACCTGACCCATGAAGTCCATTTTTTCGCTGATCGGTCCAGTATTGAGTTCGGTACAGATTTCCTGTAGGCTCTCACTGGGCTACAATGGAAGTGAACGGGGGCAATCAGAAATGTTATGGAAAAACAACGATAAATGTGCTTTTATAGCTCAGTGTGTATTCTTACGGTCTCAGTATGCTCTCCTGTGAAATGTAGGCTATCGCAAACGCAAACCGAACGTTTGAAACAACAGTTTCATTTGAAACAGAACTATTTCTCCGACCGCACTACCTCGCACTGTAAACTTCCGCAGTCTAGTTTACTAGCTAGTAGCCTACAGCAGAAATATTTGTAACGCAGTTTTGTAATCATCATTTGTAATAATTCATCACAGCAATGGTGCGCGAATGTGCAGTCCCCGGTTGTGGGAATAAAATGTCTGGACGCTCAAATACCAGTTTTCACAGGCTCCCGTTCTCTGACCCAGAAAGATTGAGACTTTGGCTGGTTGTCTTACGGATCGACATAAACACTCCAGTCAATCAACTCCGTTTGGCAGACTCGCGAGTTTGTGGAGCGCATTTCGACGCTACTGATTTCTGTAACCGCAAATCAGAAGCAAAACACTGGTTTCTAAAGAACACAGCTGTTCCTCGTGTCGGACCTGCAGCACTATCAAGCACCGGAGCGGAGGTAAGTTATATTTAGCTATAATGTTACTACATTTTTATTTTTTTTGAGCGCGTCCTCTGACCCAGCACTCAATACCAACTAACAAAATCCGAGCTTGACATAAGTTGTTTTCTTGTAACAAAACTGTCGGAAACGTTCATCAACTAGCCTATAACTTTTTACAATTCTATAATGTTTTATTTACAAATGCTTGACGCATGGTGTCCTGTCCAAAGTTCTCATCTATCACATATCTGTTGGCAGTCATAGTGTAATGGTAATCAATGGAGATGATCCAGTGTCATCCACGGATACATCCAGGTTTTCAATGGCATTCGGTAGCAACAGATCCCACTCCCTACAACACAAACTTTCCTCCTCTCTGGGCATCTGCTTGCACCTCTTGCAAGAACACCAAAAGTCCCCCGAAATTCTTGGTCTAGCCTCAGCAGCGACTTCGGATAACATTACCTGCGCAACTTCAGCCTCTCTCTCTTCTCTTGCTCTCTTATCATCCATCTCTTGTAGTTCCGTGTCCGTGTATTCTGGCTCAAATCTGTAGCCAGTAACGTCAAAGTCAAAATCGAATTCTTCGTCTTCGTAATCATTATAGTCATCCATCATCCAAGTTTTTTTGTGGAAATTGTAGCCTACGTTGCTGCAGGTAAACAAACGCAGACTGCTCAGCTAGATAGTTTCGTAAACGGCCGGCACACCTTCCAGCTCCCCTACCCCCGACACATAGTACTCCGCGAGTGCAGCGCAAACAAGCAACAGAGAAATGCTTACTTCCAAGCCATGCCAAGCATGTAAAAATGTTCGGATTGAGATACATTTCACAGGAGAGCATACTGAAAACCGGTAACAATACACCCTGAGCTTCCCGTCTCATTTATTGTACATGAAAGCACATTTATCGAACATTTCTGATTGCCCCGTTCACTTCCATTGTAGCCCAGTGAGAGCCTACAGGAAATCTGTACCGAACTCAATACTGGAGCCGATCAGCGAAAAAATGGACTTCATGGGTCAGGTTCATGGAAGACGGACCGCAAATAGGGTCCAAGGTCCAAAATAGCGAACTTACCCTTTAAGTAACGTTATTGCTAATGTTAGCTAGCTTAAAATATACGAATAAATTATGTTATTATAACTACACGGTTCGGGCACAGTCCGAGTTACGTGAACTCCTGTGAGGTTATGTTTAGGGGTTGGGGTGGGGGGCATGCTCGCGGTCGGTTACCAAGCAACCACATGAATATTCATGAGCAAAGCCTTCGCCATAGTAGGATTTGTGAATTCGCGACCAATTGCGTCAAAAGCTGATGCAAAAGGCCTCCTTCTGCGTCCAAAAGATGACGCTGTAGGCTGCTGCCAAAGCGTCACTTGATGACGCCTTGCGATGAGACCAGCCTGGTTGTTTACATGTTATTTTATCGACGCTTATAAGTGCGTCTACATAGGTGTGTGCACAGCGTGCGTACACCCTCCTGTCTATTACACACAAGGGCGCTCACAAGCATGATTAAAATATCAAGATTACAATATGAAATATTATTATTGTGTAGGCTATATCAAAAAATGCATAATAATAAATGGGTCTATAGGTCAAAGACCACATAGTACCTGTCCCTATTGATCCATATAGCCTATTCCTTGATCGCACTAAACACGCACGAGCATGTCTGTTTTGCCACCATATAAGCAATCCGCCAAGGTGGAAAAGCAGGCTTTTAAAGGGAATGGGATATGACATTTTGATTGGTTTATTGCATGTCACGCCTATAATTAATGAAGAGACTAGGTTCAGCCCATTTGCACGTTGCCCCGTGCTTAGCGCTCAAAAAACCCGCTGTCTAAATAGCAAAAGTGGACTTGGACACGCCCTAAATGCACTTAGCCATGCGCTTAGACCAAGCGCTAAGATCGCCAAGATAGAGCCCGAGGTGGATAGTAGTAATAACGCTTATAAACGTGTGTCTTCAATTCAATTGAGCAAACACAAAACTAGCTAGCTAGCTTGAAGTCGGAAGTTTGAACACACTGAGGTTGAAGTCATTTTTAACCACTCCACAGATTTCATGTTAACAAACTAGTGTTGACAACTCAGTTAGGCCATCTACTTTGTGCATGACACAAGTAATTTTTCCAACAATTGTTTACAGATCATTTCACTTTTAATTCCCTATATCACAAATCCAGTGGGTCAGAAGTTTACATACACTAAGTTGACTGTGCCTTTAAACAGCTTGGAAAATTTCAGAAAATTATGGCATGGCTTTAGAAACTTCTGATAGGCTAATTGACATTATTTGAGTCAATTGGAGGTGTACCTGTGGATGTATTTTAAGGCCTACCTTCAAACTCAGTGCCTCTTTGCTTGGGAAAATCAAAAGAAATCAGCCCAGACTTCAGAAAGAAAATTGTGGACCTCCACAAGTCTGGTTCATCCTTGGGAGCAATTTCCAAACACCTGAAGGTACCACGTTCGTCTGTACAAACAATAGTACGCAAGTATAAACACCATGGGGCCACACAGCCGTCATACTGCTCAGGAGGGAGACGCGTTCTGTCTCCTAGAGATGAACGTGCTTTGGTGCGAAAAGTGCAAATCAATCCCAGAACAACAGCAAAGGACCTTCTGAAGATGCTGGAGGGAACAGATACAAAAGTATCTGTATCCACAGTAAAACTAATCCTATATCAACATAACCTTAAAGGCTGCTCAGCAAGGAAGAAGCCACTACTCCAAAAAAAGCCAGACTACAGTTTGCAACTGCACATGGGGACAAAGATCTTACTTTTTGGAGAAATGTCCACTGGTCTGATGAAACAAAAACTGTTTGGCCATAATGACCATCGTTATGTTTGGAGGAAAAAAGGTGAGGCTTGTAAGCCAAAGAACACCATCCCAACCATGAAGCACAGGGGTGGCAGCATCATGTTGTGGGGGTGCTTTGCTGCAGGAGGGACTGGTGCACTTCATAAAATAGATGGCATCATGAGGAAGGAAAATCTTGTGGATATATTGAAGCAACATCTCAAGACATCAGCCAGGAAGTCGCAAATGGCTCTTCCAAATGGACAATGACCCAAAGCATACTTCCAAAGTTGTGGCAAAATGGCTTATGGACAACAAAGTCAAGGTATTGTCAAGGAGTGGCCATCACAAAGTCCTGATCTCAATCCAATCGAAAATTTGTGGGCAAAACTGAAAAAGCGTGTGCGAGCAAGGAGGCCTACAAACCTGACTCAGTTACACCAGTTCTGTCAGGAGGAATGGGCCAAAATTCCAGTAACTTATTGTGAGAAGCTTGTGGAAGGTTACCCAAAATGTTTGACCCAAGTTAAACAATTTAAAGGTAATGCTACCAAATACTAACAGAGTGTATGTAAACTTCTGACCCACTGTGATGAAAGAAATAAATGCTGAAATAAATAATTCTCTCTACTATTATTCTGACATTTCACATTCTTAAAATAAAGTTGTGATCCTAACTGACCTAAGACAGCGAATGTTTACTAGGATTAAATGTCAGGAATTGTGAAAAACTGAGTTTAAATGGATTTGGCTAAGGTGTATGTAAACTTTCGACTTCAACTATAGCTAGTAGTATGCTGAAATCTGTCAAATACTAGTAGCAGTGTAATATTATATAACGTGACAGCAGTGTAGTTTAATGTTAGTAACCTAAAGGTTGTAGGTTTGATTCCCAGGTAGGACACTGCCATTGCCATTATTGCTTCAGTATGTATCCAGCTGTATTAAATGGATACAATGTAAAAATGCAGAAGTTGGGCAAGTCACCCTGGATAAGAACAGCTAAGTGGCTTTAATGTAATAATAGTTCAGAAACTGGGCTTGCAGCTCCAAGGTTATAGGTTTGTTTCCCAGCCGAGGAGCTGATGTTATGCCCTTGAGTAAGGTACTTAACCTGAATTGATTCAGTAAATATCCAGCTGTATAAATGGACTGTTAGCATTTTAACAAAAGTATTTTAAAAGGGGGTCTAAGAAAAGGGGGTCTCTATCATTTCTTTAGGGGGCCTGTCTTGGTTAGATCATAAACCCTAACATTTGGATTATTCAGGAACAAATCAGTACGGAGAATCGTGTAGTCCCTTGAGCGGGTAACAAATAAAACTCATGGTTATAGCAGCAGGATTCACCAATCAATCTTTGCTAAAAGCTGTGTTCTTGAGGCTAAAGCTGATGCTCAGGCAAACCGCAACGTGCTTTGCGTTTTAACGTCGAGCAATCCTTTCAAGCAAGTCACTCATTTCAAGGACCGGAAAATTCATATTTTTCTAAATCTGTCCGTCAACATGAAAGACAAAGAGCACAGTGAACATAATTTGTTTGCCCTTAACCAAAGTGACTTAGATTACATACTTTAACGAACCATTCACAAAGCTTTTTTTATTGAAGATATTCAGATTTAGTGCCTTGCTTTTAAGTGATTTGAACCTGCAACCTCTGAGTTAATGAGCCCTAGTACAGCCACTGAACATGGGCAAGATAAGACCATTGCCCTGTACCTGTCCTCTACATCTCACTCCTTTACCTTCCCTGTTCTGAGTGAGCTCAACCCCCTGTGGATTATCCCTTCTACCAGCAGCCATACCACTATGCAATCTGCGCCTGCTGAATGGCTGAAGCTAAGCAGGTTGTGGGCTTGGTTAGTACTTGGATGGGAGACCTCTGGGGAAAACTAAGTTGCTGCTGGAAGTGGTGTTGGTGGGCCAGTAGGGGGCAGTCTTCCCTCTGGTCAAATAAACCCCAATGCCCCAGTGAAGTGATGGGGACACTGTGCTGTAGGAGATGCCATCTTTCGGATGAGACGTTAAACCAAGGTCCTGACGCACTGTGGTCATTAAAGATCCCATGACACTTATCGTGAAGAGTAGGGGTTTCCCCAGTCTCCTGGCTAAACTCCCAACCCAGGCTCATTCAATCTGCCACCTAATCATCCCCCAGTTTAATTGGCTAAAAAAAATTATTCTCTCCCTCTCCACCTCAGCTGATGTGTGGTGAGCATACTGGCGCAAAATGGCTGCCGTTGCATCACCCAGGTGGGTGCTACACATTGATGGTGGTAGAGGCGAGTTTCCCCCTCATCATTGTAAAGTGCTTTGAGTATCTAGAAAGGCGCTATATAAATGCCATGCATTATTATTATTATTATTATAACAGCTGCAGGAGACAAAATAAAGTCACATCAAATTTTTTTTGTGGAAAACACAAACTGTCATTCAATATCCACGTTAGAGTCCACGTTAAGGGCGAATTTGGATTGAAACCAGGCTATAGCTGGTCTCTCTTTTGTTCCTTATGTTCTTTTACAATAAGAATCTACTTCAGATTTTTTATTTTTATCTTTTGCAAATTGAGAAAAGTAAAATGTAGTTTTCACCTGAAATTTTGCCCACTTGTTTCTCCCTGTTCATTCACGCTGTGGTCTTTCCTCCTGTCTGAGAAGGAGACGCGTCTGATAAGAAGACGGGGCTCCGCACTTCAATGCTGTGACCCCACAATGGGTCAAATACTGTATATAAACTTTGTGATTAATAATCAAGGCAAGTTCTTGGCCAGCGATGCTAGATGGGACATCTGTACGATGAATCAAACACAATTTTTATGTTGGGTTTAATTTCAGAGGGAGGGGGGTGGGTGGGAGTCGGTGAGAAAGAAGATGAGCGATGGAGGAAAGGAGTGAGAGAGAAGGATGAGAAGAGGGAGGACAGAAAGTAGTGAGAAGGAAAACATGGCTTCAGAAACAAGAAGACAGGCTTGCTCAAACTCTCATATGGCAGCTAATGTCAGACAGACAGCCCTGCTTCTTTAGCCAGGTGTGAGGGATACATGGAAATTAAATAAAAATGTATTCTGGTATTTTGTAGTGTGCTGAAATCTGTTAAAGCCCAAGGAACAGAGATCTGATAACAGTTGTTGTTGTTGTTGTTGTAGCCAGACCAAAATAGGCATTTATTCCTATTAGCACTGCCTGTATGTGTACAGCATGTTTATTGTGCCAATAAATAATTCAATTTAGAAGGATGGGTGGATAAGGAGGATGGAACATTAAAGACAGAATTCCTTTTGTTTTTGGTATAAAATAAAAAACGTCTTCTGAGTTAGTCCAAGTCATTCTCTCTTACCCTCTCTCTTTCTCACTGTTTTCTCACCCAACCCAACCCCCACCACCACCTCTATCTCTCCCCCCACCTCTCTCTCTCTCTCTCTCAAACACACACACACAAACCACCTGCTGGTATTTAAGACGCATTCCTCCTGGAGGCTAACATCCAAGTCATTACATCAGGCTGAGAGCTGGCAGCCCTGCGCTTTGGCTTAGAGTCCTGGGCTGCGGCACATATCGAATACAAAATGTTTAAATTGATCAGAAATATCAGGGGCCTTTAAAACAATCACGAAAGCAGATTGAACTGCTTCATATTTGGACACCTGAGTAGGCTCCGTGATTCATTTTAGCTTTTAGTATTCTCTACATGGTCCCTCGCCAAAAGACTTTACTCACAGTAACATGAATAATAAATCTTGACAAATCTAAATTCAAACTTTGACCTCTGACAATGTGGAGGGAGCATGTTGTTGATGTTGTTGTTGTCTCTCTAGTATTGGCTTTATTATTATTTATTGTTTATTATTATTGTTCAGCATATTTAGTTTAGCATATTTTGCGATGGAAAAATATGAGGTAGCTGGCTTGTGTAAGGTCTTTGCATCTGAGCTAACTAGCTTCTAGCAGTGTGCAGCAGTCTGTATGTAGGAGACAGAACTGTCTGTATGTGCGTCTAGGCCTGTGTCTGCTTCAGTGCAACAGACAAAATGATCTACTTTCGTATTCGGAAAACGGACAGGTGCTGACGAACTGTCAGCACGCATTCAGAGCCATTATACAAGCTCATTTGAGGTTTAAGTCAAACATTTATAGTGAGTAAAGTATGATCCTTGATTGAAATATCCATTGCTTTGATTCACAGAGCTTGTTTGCAAATGCGGTCCTGTTATAGTTTTGCTATTTCAGATTCGCTGTCCATAAATCAAGAAAAAGATCACAGAGAGGCATTCACTGGCTTCTGCAAAACAAGAAAAGAGACGTAGCTTCTGAGGATGAGTAGACAAAGATGAGGAAATCTGAACCTTGTGGAGAGCAAGGAGTCTGAAGAGGGATTGTGCTCTCGGGAAATTGCACACACGCTTCATCACTCATAAATGGAGGGGAGGTAATTATCATTGAATCATCTCTGGAGCCTGAAAAGAAAAGCAATCGGCAACATTAACCTTCAAGACTGAACCTGCTTTCTGGCAAAGCTCAGAAACACTGACACAAAAGGACATTTTATTTATTTTTTTATTTTTATTTTTACCTAAATCAATAAACAAAAACTGCTTAAATCCGTTGATATTTCAGTTTAACAGTAACAGTGTTCTAGGGAACATCATAGAGAGTATATTGATAATAACAATGTTCCTATTACAGCTACTAATATGAATGCTAATAATAGTAATATGAAGAATCATCATCATTGCAATATTCTTTATAATCCTAATTGCTCAAGCTTGAACATCATTTAAAAAAATGTGGAAATGGTATATTAGGCTTCACATCATGGGCTTCATATTGTAGGCTATATGGTATATGTTTGTATAAGATATCTGAGTGTATGCATACCACCCTTTGCTGACTGTTATTTTACAGTTCTTATTTTATTCTCTGTAAAGCTTCTTTGTGACAATACCCTTTGCTATACAAATACAATTGAATTTAATGAATTTTTCAGTGTGTACATAGTGCCACTTGTATAAGACTTGAGTGAGTGATTAAAAAGTGATTTCCTGTTTTTTTCAAGCAATTCACTTTGGTATTCAGTAGGTAGACAAGCAAAAAAATAGTATAAAAAACGTCATATAATGAAAACACGTTTTCTCCAGGAAATGCCTGCTGCCATATTGTTGTTCTGCCCTGAGTGGTTTACATGGAGCCCTGATTGAACTTGATGCAGCGTCTTAAGCATAAACCAGGAGCTGGTAAAATATACATGCCTTTCACATGAGGGAGGGAACTCACAGGAGAGAGTAGACAGCTTCACTTTTAATGAAGAAACCCAGAGGGTTGAGAATACTGTGGTTTAATTCAAACGCAAATCGAAACTGAGGACATTTTTCTCTCCGTAGCTTAATATATATATATATTTATTTTTTGTAAACTGAAGTGGTTTTGGTGAAACTTTGGGCTTTTAATGCATGAGTCAGAGTGGCTTTAATCATTGCAGAGTTGGTTAAAAAGGAAAGGTAAACATAAGAGTAACTGTTGTATAACTATTTTATAAATCCAAAGTCACTTTGTCTAATGTTGAATAGGCCTAATAGTAAGCATTGAACTGGAGGACAACCCTGGAAAGGCTAATTCATTATGGGCACATTCAAGTGTCTCTTACCTTTTTATTTTCCCTTAACCCTCTGGTTGTGTTCCGGTCAAATTTGACGGATTTACACCTTTTCTGTATCATGAATGTGGTTTCTTTCATCTATTTGCTATAAGGCTTCATTATTTTTTCCATACTAGGGATCTGAACATGTTGTAAGGGGGAGTGTAAGGTTCGGAGAACCAAACGCGACCAATAAGGATTTCTAAAAGCATATCTAAAGAGATACGCCGCAAAACGCGGAAGTAGCCGCACCAGGACTTAGATAACACAGGATTGGGAGCAAAACTTCCCTAGCACAAGGCAAAACAAAGCAACCTCCAAAAACTGAGGCAATCTCAATAAACAGCAAGAATAACTAACAAAAGAACCTCACGCACTAAATAATTAGGCGTAACAAGAGGTGGTGAAACAAAACAAAACTTGATAAAACGAGTGAAGGAAAAAAAAATAGAAAAGGCCTGTTAGCCAAAGCTCTTGTGGCAAAAGAGTTGAACACAACTGGCAACAGGTGAAAAGAATGAAGGATAAAGAAAGATTGGAAAGGAAAGAGAAAACCAATCTAATCCTAAATCTTATAACCGGACTTGCTGCGTTTCCTATTCGTACAAACCAGAAATGCAGCAACCGAAATTCTTATACCTTACCGACTTCGTTTGTCAACATAGAAAATAACACAGCCTTCTAAGGGACGGCTCCAGGCGATCCCTCAGCCTTGCTTCTACAGAAGTCCCTAATAAGTACTGGGTCCAAGATGTTCCTGGAGGGAACCCAGCAGCGCTTCTCAGGACCACAACCCTCCCAGTCCACCAGAAACTGGTAGCCACTGCCTACGTGTCTCTCGGCCAAAATACGCCGAACGGTATAGACCGTACCTCCCTCCAAGAACCGGGGCGGAGACGGCGGCTTGTCGACCGGGGCAAGAGTGCTAACGAGCACCGGTATAAGGCGAGAACCGTGGAAGGTGGGAGGAACACGACTGGGAACGGGAAGTGGACGTAAGGGGCCCGGTAGGGAAAGCCGCGAACCCTTGTTACGGGCGCAAGTAGAACATGCGGCGACAAATTCCCGCACATCGCTCTCAAGTTTGGCCCACCAAAACCGGTGAGAAATAAAATCTTTAGTCTGGTAAATGCCCGGATGAGTCACCAATTGAGAGGCGTGACCCCACTTGAGAACTTGCGACCTCAACCGAGAAGGTACAAACAGGCAATACGGCGGACCCCCACCTGGACCGGGCTCGGAACGTATAGCCTTCTGCACCGCTGTCTCAATAGCCCCCCTAACTGGGGCCACAATCTGAGAAACTGGTATGTTAGTGGGCAGGCGAAACTCAAGCGCCCCTACCACCTCCGGAGTCTCTGACGGGGCGTCAGATGGCGTCTCCCACTTGAAATCGGAAACTGAACGGTTATCCTCCTCCCTGGAACCTGACCCAGCAAAGGGGTCCCAGGCCAGACTCTTCTCTCTGCGAGAGCAGAGGAAGAATCCTGGTCACAGCAAAACTCCACCTCCTCCGAATCACTAGCGGAGCTGAGATCGGAACCGTCAGAAATGTGGCCCGAAGAAGGGTAAATAACAGTTTGACAGTGGGATTGACACTGGGAACCCCAATGCCGAATAGGGTCCCTGTCTCTGCCCCAACCAACATGAGGGTAATGTAAAGTCAGCCATGAATGACCCAGAATGAGTGGCCAAGATGGAGAATCAACCAAAAAAAATATTATTCTCTCCGAGTGACCCTGGAGAGAAAAGCGCATCAATACAGTACCAGTTCTCTCTTCCAGAATGATTCCAGAACCCAAAGGGCGATCATTGAGAGCAGTAACCTGGCGTGAACTAGTGAGTGGGACGCGGGGTTGCCAGATCTTGTAAGATTTTCCAGCCAAATGACGACTCAAAACTAGCCCAGTTTATTTTAACCGAAACCAACTTATTTTAAATAGAAATCATCATGTTTTTACTTTTTAAAATAAGTGCGTGCTTTGCGACTTTTCATTTTTACCCGTGACTGCATTTTGAAAGTATCCCAATTTAGCTTTAAAACCGCGGACATGGCAACACTGGTGGGACGTCTTATGGACTGCTTACGACACTTCCACAGTACAGTTTGGAAATAGTATCGCGGATATTTTTTGTGTCCTGCTAAACAGTGCACATTAAACGGCACACTTCTGCCAGTGCACTCTTCGCAGGAGACAGGGCGCAGTAGATAGAGCTCTGATTGGGACACAGCCCAGGATTTCCTTCTTCCGGTGCTTGGTTGTTTTTCGCTCATTCTAACACTAAGCCGGTAAGTTATAGGTAGGCACTCTAAGGAGACCACTTTCCTCCATCTCATGCTTTGGAGTTACGAGGGACTTGCCTTCTTGTGCTTTAGACACACATAGGATACACGCTTTCCTTTGCATTTTCTGTCCCTCGCTCCAGTGACCTTTCTAGTCTCTCAGAGATAGCTTTCTTTTCCGTTTCTCTCATTTTCCTTTTACTTTTATTTCTCGAGCCTACGAGCCTCGTTTGCCTGATTATTTTCGGGTCGCTATTATTTCTCCCTTTTTCAATCTCCTCTGTATTGCTCTCTGGTTTTGTTTTTTGTTCTCTGTTTTCCTCCCTATTTGCGTATTTCTGTCCGCTTCATTGGTGTTCTTATTTGGACACTTTAAGAATCCCTTTTGTCGCATCTCGTCCTCTGAACCATTCGCCTCCCCCTTACAAATCGTGCCAATTTTGCCAACTTAAAGGCGATTTTTGGGCCCTTTTAAAAATGAACGCAAACAGCTTTTAAAATTATTTTTAATGAATTGTTTAAAATTCTAATCCACAAGTAATTTCCTGACAATGTTTTTCACATTTTTAATTCCTCTAAATAAAATGTAATTGGTTGAAAATAACCTCTTCTACCAAATATTTCACATATTTACTCAACAATTAGAATTTTTTAATTGAGGTGAAATGGTACATTTGTTCTTCAGGAATGTGATTCTGGTATTATTGCACGCATAATTAACTGCATTTTGACCGGATAGTGATTTTGCAACCTTTCTCACCTCTCCTGTGAAATGGTCCAGTGTGAGACGTGAATCTCAAGCCTGTGTTGGGTCACAAATGTTCATTTGGACATAAGTTTTGATGGTATGACATCAAATCACACCGGTCAGTTTCGAACAGAAACACAACAGATGTCCTTTTGTGGGACTATTATAAAATTCTAAATGGTTTCTAAACTTTAGTCCTGGCTAAACTTTAACACATACCAGTCTGTGATAATCACTCAATTTGTTTTCCACTGGTCAAAATAATACATACATTATGCTTACTTTTCTCAAAAATAAGTGGTATAATTTTAGGTCTATAGATGATAAATCCCAAAAGGAAGTGTAAACCTTATCATAATGACTGGGAATTAAGTTGGTTAAAAGGTGTAACACTGCATTAGGTGGTAACATGCTTTCTGATGGCTTTATAAACAGTTAAAACGGACCGCCTGATTTAGGACGGGAACACAGACTATAGAAACATGGCACAAACACAACCGGATGGTTAATCTTAAGTGTGCATATCAGGGTTGATGGCCATAATTATTTCATTATTTTAACCCAAAATGGGTCGGGGTCATGGTGCATGGTCCAAACATGGGGCCTTATTTATCATTCATGCATACATTTAAATCTGATCATAAAGTGTGTGTACGACCATATCCGTATTTATCAAAATGAACGTGGGTGTACAGTACGATGAAATCTCATGACAGCTCTTGAGTTTGCATACGCTTTTTTTCCAGTGGAGAAGCAGCGACATTGCATGCAATGAACAGCAAGGGCACAATAAAAATAACCTTTGTTCAGAGCACTGCGGAATCAACAGGTGAAAAAGCAAAAAGGTGTCCTTTGGAAAACTTATGGGCTATGGGAGCTTAAAAATCAGTTTTCGCCTTCAATGAGTAGCTGATCGAGAAATTTCGAAATAACATCCAAGGCATTTCATTTATGGCAGATTTTCAGCTAGGCTGCACACCACTACTAATGTTCCCAATAAGCACATATTTATTTTAAAGTTCATTCATAAGCATTTCAATTTCACCCTCACAGAAAAATTGTTCTTCTTTGCTTTCCGCGTGCCCGCCATGGCCTATAATTCTGGAGAAAACCGCGTTGGCATGTGCGTTTTAAAGGAGGTGGCCTTGCCAAATATGGTAGTAAATGGGCATGTAAGGATCATACTTCATATTGATGGGCATGCACTTCCTAATATATGATCAAGTCTGATTTATCAACCTTCAAACACATTTACACTATGATCAGTGGTTTGATGAATCACACGAGGTATTTTGATGAGGTAAGTTGGTACACTCAAATATATGCTCATTTTTACAACCATTTTCATAAATGAAGCTCATGGTACTTTTTAAGAAGGGTCTGGAGCACTTAAAAGGTATATTTATGTGGTGGCCACATTATTTAAATGATTGCATTCAGACTTATCTCACTGATATAAACCAACTGAACACAACAGTGTATCCAATTTAATCGTCTCCATGTGCAATCAGTAGCAGTTTCTTCACCTGCAATGGCTTACGTTGTTTCAGTAGCTTATCTTAATTGATCTGATCACCCACAGATAATCTGCACCAACATTTTGTGCAGACACAGTCGGCAACAAAGCAACAGAGAGTGTGCTGGGCCCACTTATACAAGGATTAATGTGAAAAGTGGCAGTGACCTTCTTTGCATATGATTAAATAACTCCTCAATTATTTTATCTCCATGCAAATAACTCCTCAATTATTTTATCTCCACCTCTGATGCAAGCCACCCTCGATGCAATGGCAGCCGAGGAGAGGATGCAAGGCAGCATAATGCCAATATAATGAATGCAAATGCAAAAGCAGACTTCATTTACAAGGAGATCACAGACCACCCCAAAAATAGCTGCCAAATCCAACTGCTTTTTGATCGCATCATGATCCAAAAGCCTTGGAAAGGTGTTCCCGTCATACATCCAGGTGTATTACGGAAATTAAATACACCTGTGGTTTCTCTAAAGGTGAGACAAATAACAGACGATTGAATGATTATGCTGAGGCTTTGCATGCTTAATTCCTCTGACTGGAGTAGGTAGGAAGAGGCTCACAGCCTCTCTGTTGTGATTGGCCAGTGGAGCGGAATAAACCTGTTGCGCAAGGCGTGGAAGCGTGGCAGCGTACAGCTTGGTGCTCTCCACTGCGAGGGCAAGCGGGCACTGGCAAGCGTATCCATGGAAACCGGTCAAACAGAACCCGAGTCGCCAAGCAATTTGGCTGCTGTTATTTTGACACAGTCAAGTTTTTCTCATGGCATGTTTGGCCAGTTTAACTTTCTATTTGTTTTTTTGGCATGGTTAATTAGATTGCGTGCTAATGTTTTGATACAGTTGGGTATGACTGTCAATATTTGAGATCTTTAGAGATGTTCTAACTCCCGTTGTTAGGATCCTGTAATTCTGTCTGTTTATTCTTTATTTGTTATTATTTTCCTGATTTCTTTTCCCTCGCGATTGTCAGTCTGCGTTCCATGTTTTCTGAGATTCCACTCCCTGTCTTTGTCATTGCACTATTCGGGTGATTTTGGGAACATTCAGGTTTCCTCTGTATTTTGTAAATCTCGTTTTCTTCCTTCTGGCTTTATTTATATTTGTATATAATACTAATGTACTAATCATACTAACTGTTAGATTAGATTTAATACTAACCTGCTAACAAACTAACATGTATATAATACTAACCAGCTAACCTACTAACATTAGGGTTCTAGAGTTCACTACTAACATTACTAATTACTAATTCATCTTGAGTTTCTATCTGCAGCTGTCATTTCCCTCCTCGTTATCCTATCCCTGTATCTATCTGTGATTTCGCATTCTCTGCACGTGTCCACTTTCGTGTTCTCCCCTCTGAGCTGTGCACTTGTTTACCTGCTAACTCCAGGCCGTTTGTTATCATTGTGTCTATGTGTATTCCAGTCCGTGTCTTACGTTTCCCCTGTCATTGTTTTATTGGTCCCTGTTAACCCTCACTGTTCTCACCTGTGAGCAATCTCCCTCACTGCTTCTACACACCTGATTCCCATTATGTCTGTCTCCCTCTGTGTGTATATATACCTTGTCATTTCAGTGTTTCTTCACAAGTTCCTTGTACTAAATATTTTGCTTCTGTGTTGCCTGTTTTTTCCGAGATTCTGTCCGAGCTGTTTGTTTATTCTGTATATCTGTTTTCTAGTTTTTTGTTTCCTGAGATATTTGCCTGTTGTTGTTTTGTTTTGTATCCAGTCTGTTTTGTTTTCTTTGTGTTCCTCCTTCGACTCCTGGGTTTGGACCCCTGCCTGTGTCCTCGCGACCCTGTTTTTGGGTTCCGCTTTTGTACCTTTGCTGTGCCTTCCCGGTTACGACCCCTGCCTGTTCCTTGACCATTCTTTGGACTGTGTTTTGTTTCTTTGCCTGTCTCCCCGGTTTTTGACCCTGCCTGTTATACCACGGATTGCTGCCTTGCCCATATTAAAACTTCGGTTTTTCGTATTCCTGCCTGCGTTTGGGTCCTTCCCCCTCCGACACCTATCACCCGTGCAAAGTTTTGTGAGGCTAACTGCGATTATATGGCAGTGCACTGCATAACAGTGTGTCAAATTTTCCATTAAAGAGGGTGAAGTGAAGAAAATTACCCTATTACCTGTTTTTTAAATTAATGCAGGGTCATTGGCACCACATGACATTTAAATTGTGGCATTTAACAAATGCCCTTATCTAGAACAACTTAGAAAACTTACACGTTTACATAAAATCCATTTGTATTTTTGCATATCTTATGATATTTTTACTGAGGCCATTCAGGTTGAGTACCTTTCTAAAGGTTACAACAGCAGTGCCCCACCTGATAATCGAACCTGCAAGCCACCTGCCTGTTTAAATCTACAATTGTGCCATGTCTGATCTTACGTAGGTTGAGTTTTGTGTTAGGACATAATAATTATTATTTTATTGGTTTATATATTTATTTCTTAAATTATCACACCTGTTACGTCCCTGTAGTACCTGAAGGTGGCACTGTCTCCTTGTCTAGGCTGCTTTACCTGTATTGTTTGCAGGTGAGACCTGTTGGGAGAGGGCGGAGCCTGCTCCTTAAAATCACCTCGGCCCTGGAAGTCGGGGGAGAGATTTTGCCCGCCACGCCAGTTGTGTCTTGCTGTTTCTTTTTGATCTTCCCGTTTGTATTGATTTTCTCCCCATTTCCCCTTTTTGTTGTTTATCCATTGGTTATTTGTTTAATAAAACTCCTAGTTTTGAGCCCATTTGTGTCTCCTGAGTGTTTATGTTGCGTTCAGCCTAGCTGGTCGTAACATAATTGGGGGCTCGTCCGGGATTTGAGTCGTGGGAAAATAGGAAGCAGCAGTTGTTTCAAGTGCGATTTTTTGGTGAGTACGTTTGCTGGGTGATTGATTGTTGTAGCTGTGCATCCCAATCAGTAAGCCTCCGGGTAGACCCCGAGTTTGCCACTTTATTATTTTAATTTATTGTTTTTGGTGGTAGTCTTGACTTGGCACGTTTCGGAGTATTGTGGTAGGCGGTGTTCTTCGGTCTGCTGCATACTCACGAGTTCAACATTTAAAGGCGCCTGTCAGGAAACCACTGAAGACTAGGAAAGGGTAAGTTAGTTTAGTTTTCTAAGGTAGGTAGGAGTTGGGGTGTTCCAGTAAAATAGCATTTGCCCAGTGAATGTGTACTCTTTCGTTTCGTCGCTTTAGTGTTGTGGATTGCACTGCTATTTTGTAGTGTTTAACAGGCTGAAGTTCGTGGTTAGACTTTAGTTGGCTGCCGTGATTTATGGGGTTTGCCCATTCGGTTGTCTAGCCGTAGTCAGCTTGTGAGTGTTGGGGCGTGGTTTTGTGCATTTGTGAATTTTTGGTGGTCATATTTTGGGGAATGTTTTGATGACCACTTCGTTTGGAGTTTTGTAGCCAAATAGCAGCCATTCAGAATTTTGTTTTGTGATTTTTGTTTTGACAAACTAATTGACAATGACCTCTGTAGCAGAGGAATTTGTAGAAAATCCTTCCGTGGAGGTATTCGACCGTCTCACCAAAGAGCAGCTGCTAGAAGTGGCTAATTATTATAAAATTGATTTGACATCATCTGAAAAACGTTTAAAATACACCATCAAATCTGTCTTGCTGCCCTTTTTGGTGGAGAAAAGAGTTCTTCCTCCTGTTGATATGAAGGATACTATCCGTTTGAAAGAGCTTTCAGTCCGTGAGAAAGAATTAGATAATGAGAGAGAATTATTACGAGGAAGAGCTATTGAGAGGGAGTTGGAGTTAAAGAGATTGGAATTTCGGGCCAAACAAGAAGACATTGACTTAACATTCCACACTGGTCCATTCGATGTCACTAAACACATTAGGTTGGTACCACCTTTTGTTGAAAAAGATGTTGAAAAGTACTTTCCACACTTTGAGAAAGTGGCGACTACTTTGAAATGGCCCAAGGAAGTATGGACTTTATTAATTCAGTCTGTGTTAACTGGCAGAGCTCAAGAGGTGTATGCATCTCTTTTGTTAGAACAAAGTTCAGACTACGATGTGGTTAAAACTTCTATTTTGCACGTTTTCGAGCTTGTTCCGGAATCTTATAGACAGCGTTTTAGGCGATATAAGAAATTCGAGCATCAGACTTACGTTGAATTTGCACGCGAAAAAGAAACGTTGTTCGATCGCTGGTGTTCTTCCAAGAAAGTAGACAATCAGCAGAAGTTACGAGATTTATTGCTCGTGTGAAGGAATTTTCTGTTTTACAATATGTGTGTATTAACATAGAGACAATCACATGATTATCATTAAGCATTTAATATAATAGATCAATTATATATGGAGTTAAGTAATTAAATAATGTATTCTTTGTGAACACTGAGTAGGTCATGGTTCACTCCCTCTGTGTCTCTCCTTCACATTCTGCTGAGACAGGCAGTCTGTAAGGCAGATGTTTTCGTTACTTGTTTTGAAGGTTATTGATAGTTATAGAGACAAAACATCAAGAATTGGATACCTTTGTCTCTGTATGTTTAGAAACCGCCCCTTGTGGCAAATCAGTAAAGCAACGATTATTGTGTATAAATCTCCTCTGTATGCTGTTTCTAAGGCAGAGTGATTCTGGTGAGAATCTCTCTCGTTCTGAGTTTATCTCAATAAACTGAAATTCTTTTTCTTATTCTATTTACATCGGTTTGTTGTGGTTCTGTTTGGACAGACTTGCTCACTGTGGGTTTAAAGGGAAAAATCCACGACAATATGGCGTAGTCGGCAGGATTGCTAACTTGATTTTCTCCTACGCAGATTTCTCTCAAGTCGGAACGGCTTAGACAGTGCGCACTGCCGGGAGTTCAAACCCCGATACCGCAACCCACCTTCTCATAGAGAGGTAACTGTAACCAGTGGCCTAGAGGAAGGACGGCGGCGACCGGACCGAGGAGAGTAAGACGTCTGTCTGGGGTGATCAATACGCAATCCATAGAAAGAGAATCACAGGTGAGCCACCACAGCAAAACGTAACTTGAGGCTGTATCGCGCTCAAATTCTAAAAAGTTTGATTAGTGACCGACGGGTCCGTCACTCTGTGGAGTGATTCAAACTGTGGAGGCTGTATGCTACTCCCACCCATGGACTAATATTTCTCTTTTTCTTTCACCTTTTTCTTTCTCTTGTAGTGAGCTCTGAAACATTTTTGTAATGTGGTATCATGTATTGTCAGTAGAGGCAAATGATATACACGGACTAGTACAGGAGAGGCATTTTTGCAGAGGAGATGATTATGGTCATTTATACCTGTACGAGACACTTAATGAGTTTGACGGATATGGAAGTGGTTTTTCTGTTGTAGCTATACCTAGAGGTGAATGGTTAAAAGAGAAGGAAACGGCATTAATAGAAGTTAGGCTAAACGTTCACCCTGAAAGTGAGGGCAATTATCCAGAGGATAGTGCAGAATCTGAAACTGATTCTGACTAAAATAGGCCTAATTAAAAGGAAAAAAATTTTTTTTTAATTTTAAAAAAAATAAAAATTAAAAGGCATAGTTTGGTTGTGGGACAAACGCACGAAAATGGGTTCTAAAAATTCAAAGAAGCAGGACTCTGAATTTACGGGTCCAATGAAAATAATGCATGACAAATATGGTCCGGCAACCACACACCAGCGTGTTAAATGGCAAAAGTTAGGTTTCCCTGAAAAAGGCTCTTTTAGCCTAAATCAGATTGATAACTTAAAAATGCGGCTGCGGTCATATGAGGTTAAAAATAGTAAACGTAAAAATAAATGGCAACCCGACTGGGATGTAGTAGATTTGTGGGAAAAGGAATCAAAATTAAGGCAGGAAAAACAGACCAAGGGGGAAAATAAAAATACTGTGGAGAAATCCCAACAAAGTAATTCAGTGCTATCTCCTGTTGTGCATTCCGGCGGCTCTTTGTATCCCGATGTAGCACAGCTTGCAAGCGTACACAAAATTAACCTGGACTTGGACTGTCCTGCGTGTCCTCCAGCTTATGTTCCACAGCAAGCGGCAGGAGCTCACGGACATCCCTCAGCCCCTGCTCTCCAGGCAGTGCATTCCAGTGCTGCTGCACAACCATCTGCGAGTGGGCCGGCGACCAGAGCGAGACCTGCAGCTTCAGTAGGGCCAGATTCCACAGTACAGGTAACTTCCCATAAGGGCGAACTGCACGAGGTAGATATACCTACCCCGTCACACACCAGGGGAGGTACCGCGTACGGCCCGAAGACGTTGGCACTTGTGCCGCAACTGGACACATCCTGGGGGTCAGACACTTACCCTATGCTAGAATGTCCCAATCCCAGGGCAGGACAAGGCGACCAGGGTCCGACGGTCCTGGTATATCGGCCCTGGAAGGTGTCGGAGTTACAGGCTGTCTGCGAGGATTTGCCGGATCCAACCCAGGTGGGTGGTGCTAAGTTCATGGAAGCTTTGAGAAATCTGGTAAGAACGTGTCAACCAACTGCAGGCGAATTACAAACTGTACTGATTAAGAAACTGAAGTTACGGTGGGGTAACGTAAAGGGTACTTGGTCTATAAACCATCCATACAATGATGGTGCTACTTCTGAGTATGTGAAACAAATTGACACTTTGGAAATCAGTATGAAAACCGAATTCCCTGTTCGTCTGAACTGGGAAGCAGTTAGACAGGTGAAACAAAAGCCTGGTGAAACTGTTAATGACTTTCTTGAGAGACTTTCAGATAAGTACGACGCACACAGTGGAATGGACAAACCGGAAAACAGCGAGACTCTTACTCCGTACGAGACTCAGCTAACCCACTGTTTCCTGGATGGATTGGATAAACACCTTGCAACCGCTACTAAGACCTCCTGTGTTGGCTGGCAGACTCGGAGACTTAAGGACGTTCTCCGTTATGCTGTTCACTGCAAAGAACAGGACCGCGACAAGCAACACAAAGACAAAAAGAAGAGCGACAAGATGACCTCTCAGCTGCAGCTGGCCCAGCTCAATTCCTACCAGGGGAACCGAGACGGTGCCGGTGGACAGCAGCAGCAAAGGAGAGGCCGCGGCAGACGTGGAGGACGGAATCAAGGGAACAGACAGAGACCCAACTCCATGGGACCCACTACCATGGTGGATTATGATGTTTGCCGAAAATGCGGAAAAAAGGGACATTGGGCTCGCGGTTGTAAATTTTCCGGTAATGCTGATAATTGGGACACAGCACCCCACGGGAATGTTACTTTCCAACATCCTGGGGGTCAAACTGGATTACCTGGACAATGACATTTTGTGGGAGACGAGGAAACGCATGCGGACATGGGTGAGTTTGCTGGGTTCCTTTACCATACGGCTCCAAATGCGTTACCACTTTGGTCATTAAAAGTTGATGGGCGAGCATTAAACTTCATTGTGGATACGGAAGCTGGTCGGTCTGTAATAACAGCTAAATCATGGGATTCAAAACCTCCTCTTTTTAGTGGTAAAACCATGCTCAGCCAAGATGCTGGTGGAAATACCACGACAGAGAAATTTACAGCTCCATTAGTGGTGCAAGATTTCAATACGGGCTCAAATATTACTTTGAAACATGCGTTCTTGTTCTCCCCTGTATGTCCGGTAAACCTGCTTGGCAGAGACTTAATGTGCAAATTGGGTCTGAGTGTGCAGTGTACTGATGACGGTTTAACTATTGACAGAGCTGCTACGGCAGAAACTCTAGAAATGTTTTACTATGCTTGGGATCTGGACAGATCCTCAGTCACAGCTAAAGCCATACAAATGGCCAAAACTGAGTGGACAGGCACTGGCGACAGACTGACAGAATTACAACTACATGTAACAGCACTTTTTAGTCGAGGTAGAGATTGGGAATTTGAGAAGAATTGGTACGGTGATTGTAAATTAATTTCGACATTGTTTTTGGTTGGTCGCGATTTCTGTGCATTGTCTGTAGAATTGAGCTCAGCACATCAGCAATTCTATTCCATAGCGGGAAGTGCACCCCATGTTTCACTGTGCAAAGCCTCAAATAAAAAATGGGAGGACACAGGACCATGGGTAAAATTATGTTTGGACACCACGGACTGGGAAAAGACAGGGGAATTTTCAAAATATTCTCCCTCTCTGCGTGTCACTGCGCACCAGTTTCCGAACTCTCTGACAGCTGTCTGCAGCATTCATGAGTTGTTGTGTGACACCCAAGCCTACTTGCATTTGTCAGACCCGAGATTCAGTGTAATTCCCTCTCAATTGTGGGCAACGTCCCAAAATGATGTGGGGCTCATAGCTGGAGTTACTCCACTTCAAGTAACCCCTAAATCTGAATACAGACCATGCAAACGTCAATATCCCCTACGCCCAGAAGCCGAAAACGGCATTGTCCCCGTATTTAATGCGTTGTTAGAAGCTGGTGTTGTGGTTCCCTGTCCTGACTCTCCATGCAACACTCCTATCTTGCCTGTAAAAAAGCCTGATGGGTCTTGGCGGTTCGTACAAGATTTACGAGCTGTGAACAGCGCCGTTCAACAGCGCGCTCCCGTTGTGTCGAACCCCGCAACTATTCTTGCACAAGTCCCGGGTAATGCTAAATATTTTTCTGTGATCGATCTAGCGAATGCATTTTTTAGTATTCCTGTTGATGTAAATTCCCAGTACTGGTTTGCTTTTACATTCAGGGCAAAAAGGTATACCTGGTCTCGATTACCCCAGGGGTATGCTGAATCACCAGCAGTTTTTTCAGCAGCGCTGCAGGAAAACTTGGAACAATTCCAGTTTTCTTCAGGCCAAAGTACTTTGATTCAATACGTTGATGATCTCCTCGTCTGCTCTCCAGACGAGCACAGCTGTATTCAGGATTCACTTGAACTATTGACATTCCTAGCCAGAGAGGGCCACAAAGTTAAACAGGAGAAACTGCAATTTGCATTAAATACTGTTACCTACTTAGGGCACACTATTTCTGCAGAAGGCAAATCTTTGGGAACTGACAGAATCCAAGCGATTCTTGACCTCCCTAAACCGGTTACAAAAAAGCAGGTAATGTCTTTTCTAGGCATGACAGGGTACTGTAGGCAATGGATTTCTGATTACGCTGAAATCTCCCAACCCTTGCAAGATTTGGCACATGGCCATGATCTAGCAGCTAATGATAGTGTCACATGGACAAATCTTGCTGAAATTTCCTTTCAGAAGTTGAAACAACAGTTGGCCTCCTCTCCTACTTTGGGCCTGCCTGACATGATTAAACCTTTTCTTTTGACTGTTGATGAGAAGGGCGGCTACATGTCTGCTGTTCTTTTGCAAAAGCACGGTGATAAACACAGGCCTGTGGCGTACTATTCTCAGTGACTTGATGCTGTTTCTAGGGGCCTTCCTCTTTGTTTGCGCTCCATTTCAGCAGCGGCTTTGGCGGTAACTGCATCTGCACCACTTGTTGCTTATCGTCCGCTCACTGTCCTTGTTCCGCATGCGGTAGCAGAAATTCTGTTAAAACAGAAAACGGCCCATTTCTCACCAGCTCGAATGCTTCACTATCAACATGTGTTGCTCTCTTTGCCAAATGTTACAGTCAAGCGATGCAATGTTCTGAATCCCGCTACTCTTTTACCTACACCTGAGGATGGGGAGCCACATAATTGTGTTCATGTGTTAGATCAAATTCTCTCCCCCCGTCCTGACCTCGCCACCACTCCCCTCTCAAATGCAGACTTTGATATATTTGTTGACGGTTCTGCCAGTCGATGTCCCCTCACAGGTGACAGTCAGGTTGGCTATGCAGTAGTGACACAACACCAGGTTCTGGAGTCAGCCCGCCTTCCTGGACATCTCTCAGCACAGGCAGCTGAACTGTTCGCTCTTACACGCGCTTGCCATTTGGCTGAAGGTAAAACTGTAAATATTTTCACTGACAGCAGATATGCTTTTGGAGTTGTGCACGACTTTGGAACTCTTTGGCAGCATAGAGGCTTTCTTACCTCTACAGGGAAAACTATACAGAATGGACACTTAGTGAGCTGCCTCCTACAGGCAATTATTTTGCCTGCTGCCATTGCTATATGTAAATGCTCCGCTCACACAAACCAGACTGATGCTATCTCTCAAGGTAATGAGCAGGCGGATTTGGCTGCCAAGGCGGCTGCAATCGCCCCCCCTCACACAACTCTCAGTCTGCTCACACAGGCTGCTGTTCCCACAGACACTCCAATGGCCTCTGTACAGGACTGCCAAGCTGGGGCCACACCCCAGGAAAAGGCCAAATGGAAGCGAGACGGCACCTACACTGATGGGGTCTGGCTAGGCCCTACTGGTAAACCCTGTTTATCTCGTTTTTTATTTCCCTATTATGCTAAATTGACTCATGGACTGGATCATGTGTCAAAAGGAGGGATGATATCTTTGATGTCCAGACACTGGGACACAAGCGGATTTTCTACTTATGCAAAAAACTTTTGTGAAAAGTGTGTTATCTGTGTTGTAAATAATGCTGGGAGGGGCCAGAAGGTTCCAAATGCGGCCCACCCGGCTCCACAGGAGCCTTTCGAGTACCTGATGATGGACTTCATTGAACTTAACCCATGCAGGGGTAAGAAATATTGTTTGGTGTTTGTTGACATGTTTTCAAAGTGGGTTGAAGTTTTTCCTACAGGGAAAGCTGATGCTGCAGCAGTGGCGAAAGCCCTACTAACAGAGCTTATTCCTAGGTGGGGGATCCCGAGGAAGCTGTCTTCAGACAGAGGCTCACACTTTTTAAACAAGGTGTTGGACAAAGTGACCGAGCAATTGGGGATCAGGTTAAAGTTCCATTGTGCTTACCACCCTCAGAGTGGAGGGGCGGTAGAGAGGGCAAATGGAACCATTAAGAACCGGTTAACTAAAGTGATGGCAGAGACAGGTCTGGATTGGGTCCAGGCCCTGCCAATTGTCCTTACAGGTATGCGGGGGAGGGTCCACGCTGCTACAGGGTTGTCGCCCTATGAGGTCATCACAGGGCGGCCCATGAGGACTGGATGTCACCCCCCAGGGCTGATGTTGGACAAGGAGCTAGCTGACACTCGCATGGTGAGTTACTGTGTTCAGCTAACCAATGTTCTGAGATCTGTGCATCAACAGGTGAAAGCAGCTCTCCCAGATCCAGCCAGCGGGCCTCTACATGACCTGCAGCCAGGAGACTGGGTGGTGATAAAGGACTTCAGAAGGAAGAAGTGGCACCAGGCCAGGTGGAGGGGTCCTTTCCAGATACTACTCACCACGCCCACAGCCGTGCGAGTGGAAGGCCGTGCTTCTTGGGTCCACGCCAGCCACTGCAAAAGAGCTCCACCAGCGCCAAAGGAGGGATAAGGGTGAGAGACCCACCTCGACCGACGCGCAGGGACAACTAAGTTCTCACGGAGTTTAAAAACTCAGAGAACCACCACTTCAAGGAGCACGTGACGGTAATATCTGCTCCCAACATGCCAGACGACAGCAGGAACACCGAGGGGTACAACCCTTTGAGAAGATTAGGCTGCAGCCTGAAGGTAGGCCTATTGATACTAGGCCTCATTACACTCATCACAGTTCTGCCCATTATCCTGATTCATGAGACATTCTACACCATTAACACCAGTGAACCAAACGGTACTGTTGTAATGACTAAAAGGCCTAAAAGGTATGTCACCACCGGGAATGAAGCTTGGCTGACACCAGGAACTGTGAAGCATCATTATGCTACTAATTCTTGGTGGCGTTATGCTGAGTGGACTGCAAAACAGCACTTTAACCGGTCTTGTTATGTTTGCTCTCACATGCCTCATTCCACAGCAGGCCCTCTTCTTCAGGTGCAGAATCTGAAGAAAGACCTCTCAACGTGTTTGGTGGGACTGAGTTCTCACCCAGGTGTGGGAATACGGTGGGGAAAAGCTAATTTCTCTGTGCCATTAAATCTGTCACGTTTGGGTACTCCAGTAGTAAATAGAGATTGTTCTTTTCTGAAAGATTACCTAGCATGGCCACAGGCCTCATGGAGAATGCCCGGTCCAGTCGTACTTAAACATAGTATGAAGTTTGGAAGTTGTATTATAGGTAATGGCTCTAATGCACTAGGTCAATTAGACAATGTTCAGAGTAAAACTGTTTTCTGTTACTGTCCGCCCATTAGGCAGGGGATTAGGCCCCCCGAACCTAGTGTGCAACAGGCGGCGGCGGAATTGCAAAGTTCCGAGGGCACGTTAAAAAGACATATAGTGCTGGGGAGAAGACTGAAGGCCCCCGTGTTTGATGAAGTATGAATTGACATACTGCCGTGGTACCGTCTAGTCGGCGTAGTTGTCGCATGTAAGTATGCAGGCACTGCGTGGTACGTGGATGACAGTCCACACCTAGCAGAGGGGCGTAAGAGACGACCTCTGTGAACAGGCAAGGCTGGTGAAAACGGTCAAAGTTTCTATACCCATAGCAAGGTGGGATAGGGATCAGACCGTCGGCTCCCAACCGGGTGGCTAATTACCACTACGGGGCTCGGTGTTTAGACACTGGGCTGGGGATCGCTATCGACTGGGTCACCGGCCGGTCGGGTCGCACAGAGCAGTAAGACCATGTGTGGCGTCCCTGAAGTGGAGCCCTTGGCCGCTGCGCTCGGCTCAATGTACAGTCAGGCCACTGTAAGCTGAAACCGAATGCGTTAGTAAGCGAGCAGTGCTTTCTGTGATCAGGGTTTCTGAAAAGGAAACGCCTGGGAAGCAGAGAGGCTGAGGGTCCTTCACTCCGAGGAGTCGGGTGGAAGGAACTCAGTGGAAAGGGGTCCAGCCTGGAGCTGCGCCCGAGAGAGGGAGGCTCGAAGGATCAAAGTGGCATCCTGATAAGTGTTTTGACTGTCTGAGTGATTCCTATAGTCCTTGCAGAGACTACCCTGACATGGCTGATGAGATATGTAGGAAGAACTGGTCACACGCAATCTCATTACCTTGGTGTAGGAAGCAAACTGCAAACTGTTCCGGGATAACACCATCCTCTCGCCTTGGGAGCCGGCTGTTATCTGATTGGTAATTGCTTTGTGGGCACTCTGCTCTCCCCCCTGACTGGAGTAGAGTTTGCGCCCTCATTGCCACATATGTGATTCCTGACTCAAGCTGCTATAGGTCAGTACTTACAGCAATATGTTCCTGATCCTGAACAAGATAATGTATTCCTTCTCCGACAACTTCCTGAGTTTACTGACGACCCTATATAAAGTATAGGCCTGAATTATGTACCCACCCTGTCACATGGTTGGTGGGAAGACAGTGTTGTAATGTGAAGAGATAAAAGGTTGACATTCCAGGAGTTGTGAAAAGTCTCCATTACATGATGGGTTTTTATTTTTTATCTTTCTTTTCTTTCAGACTTTCTCTTGATAGTAATAATTTTATATGTTAAATAATCAGTAGTACATTATAGTGAAAATTATTTTTATATTCAATTCTATTCTATCCTGTTACTATATTCACTATGATTTTATTTTTATATTTTTATTTTTTCCTATGTTGATTCTTGTTATTAATCAGATATGGATGATGTGCGATAATTGCTAATATCCGGAAGCGACGCTTGATTGCCTTAAGAGGGATCGGAGGAATTATTTTTTCCGGAACTGATTGGGTTTTCTGGCTCTGTGCTAGTTTTGTCCCATATAAGTCCTGAGTCTGCCGGTTTTTCAATTCCCCCTGGATTATTGGAGTATTGTACATATCCACACGAAATTATTGTATTTGGTCTGTATAATCATGTAATCATTTATGATGTTATTAAAATGAATCACTTACTAATTGATTGAGTACATTAGGTAGATTGTAACAGAAAATTGTTAGTTATCATGAAATGATAAAAGGAGGGAAATGTGAAGGAATTTTCTGTTTTACAATATGTGTGTATTAACATAGAGACAATCACATGATTATCATTAAGCATTTAATATAATAGATCAATTATATATGGAGTTAAGTAATTAAATAATGTATTCTTTGTGAACACTGAGTAGGTCATGGTTCACTCCCTCTGTGTCTCTCCTTCACATTCTGCTGAGACAGGCAGTCTGTAAGGCAGATGTTTTCGTTACTTGTTTTGAAGGTTATTGATAGTTATAGAGACAAAACATCAAGAATTGGATACCTTTGTCTCTGTATGTTTAGAAACCGCCCCTTGTGGCAAATCAGTAAAGCAACGATTATTGTGTATAAATCTCCTCTGTATGCTGTTTCTAAGGCAGAGTGATTCTGGTGAGAATCTCTCTCGTTCTGAGTTTATCTCAATAAACTGAAATTATTTTTCTTATTCTATTTACATCGGTTTGTTGTGGTTCTGTTTGGACAGACTTGCTCACTGTGGGTTTAAAGGGAAAAATCCACGACACTCGTTGAAGAGTTTAAGAACTGTCTGCCTGACTCAGTGTCTACATATCTTAATGAACAAAAAGCTGACACCTTGCATGAAGCTGCTGTCTTAGCAGACGAGTATGTTTTGACCCATCAAGTTTTTTTTAAGGATAAGCGTAAGCCGGTATCTAGTCAGTTTAACTTTTCAGAGAAAACGGTTCATTCTCCGAGTAGTCCTGAGCGGATCTGTTTCTATTGTAAAAAGCCTGGTCATTTAGTGGCAGAGTGTCCTGTGCTTAAAAAGAAACAAGCTGCGAAAGGCGTTGGGTTGATCAAAGCTGCGCTACATCCAGAATTGCCCTGTCTTGAAAAGGACGTGGAGTCTGGGTATGAGCCCTTCCTCAGTGGTGGTTTTGTGTCGTTGCCTGGTGATGAACATTTAACTCCCATTCGCATACTGCGTGACACCGGTGCTGCACAATCCTTCATATTACAGGGGGTGTTACCCTTGTCAGAGCAAACTAAAACTGGAATTAGTGTGTTAATTTGAGGTTTTGAGATGGGTTTCACGGTGGTTCCACTCCATCGAGTTTATTTAAAGTCTAGTGTGGTAACTGGCAGCGTTGCTGTTGGCGTTCGTCAGTCTTTGCCCATTCATGGCGTGTCCTTTATACTGGGTAACGATCTAGCTGGCGGTAATGTATGGGATAAAGTCGGTTCTGATATGCTACCGCAGGTTGTTGCTGTGCCTGGCACGCCGGAAGATCACGAGTGTGCGCAGAAGTATCCTGATGTTTTCCCTGGCTGCGCTGTCACTCGCGCTATGGTGAAAAAGAATTCCAATTCTCTAGCTAATGAAGTGTGTTGCTCTTCCCCTCTCGATACTGATGATGTTCTTGATTTGTTAGATTCTTTCTTAGTTGCTCCTGGTGAGGCTATGAATTCGTTTGAGTTCCCTTCCAACGTTCACCTTGCTGTGCCTGATGGGAAAACGAGCACAGTTAGTAACGAGTCTACTGTGTGTCTCTCTCGAGAAAAATTAATCGCTGCCCAAGAGGCTGATGTGTCGCTTACCTCACTGTTGCAATCTGCCTCATCTGATATTGACATTGAGAAAGAGCCTCAGTGTTTTTTCTTTCATGAAGGAGTTTTGATGAGGAAATGGCGACCGCATAATGTCCCAGATGAATGGAATTATGTCCATCAGATTGTGATTCCTTCTGAGTACAGAAATGAGGTTTTGAGAGTAGCTCACGATAATGTGGCTGGACATTTGGGAGTCACTAAAACGTTTAAGCGCATCCTTCAGCACTTTTTCTGGCCTGGGTTGAAGCGGGATGTGGTTCGTTTTTGCAAAACCTGTAGTGTTTGTCAGATTGTTGGTAAACCCAATCAGACGATTCCGCCCGTTCCTCTGTATCCCATTCCAGTGATGGGGCAGCCCTTTGATCATGTCATTGTCGATGTTGTCGGTCCACTCGTGCGATCTAAAAGTGGCCATCAGTATCTTTTGACCATGATGTGTGCAGCCACTCGCTTCCCAGAGGCAGTTCCTCTGAGGACAATTACCACCAAGGCGGTGACGAAGGAGCTGTTTAAGTTTTTCTCTGTGTTCGGGTTGCCAAAAGTTATTCAGACTGACAGAGGGTCGAATTTTACATCCCGTGTTTTCGCCCAAGTTTTGAAACGGCTTCGCATCCGACACAATGTTTCCAGTGCCTATCATCCAGAAAGTCAGGGGGCACTGGAACGTTATCACCAAACACTGAAGAGCATGTTACGTAAATACTGCTTGGAAACTGGCAAAGATTGGGCAGATGCAGTTCCCTGGTTGTTGTTTGCATGTAGAGAGGTGACACAGGAGTCACTTGGCTTCAGCCCCGCTGATCTAGTTTTTGGACACACCCCGCGCGGTCCTTTGGCTGTTTTAAAAGATCAGTGGCTGAGTGATTCCCCTGCGAAAAACATCTTGAGCTGTGTTTCAGATTTTCGTTTTCGTTTATACAGAGCTTGTGAATTGGCTAGGCAAAACCTTGGGAAAGCCCAAGTTAAAATGAAGGGTTGGTATGACCGTAAAACTAAAAACCGTTGTTTTAAAATCGGCGATAAAGTTCTTGTGTTGCTGCCCATCCTTGGCTCCGCCTTACAGGCCCGCTTTAGTGGTCCATATGTGGTGGAGCATAAACTTTCTGATCGTGATTATGTAATTGCGACTCCAGACAGACGTCAGAAGACTCGTTTATGTCATATAAACATGCTGAAACCTTATTTTGACCGTGATCCTTCTGCTCGCTCCAGTTCAGCTGTGGTTGTGCCCAAAGCCGATTCTTTGCGATCGGGTGACGTTGCCCCTATGTTGTTGTCCTCTCTGGTGGAGGAGTGTGGTGACGCTGAGAACAGTCCTTCTCGGGCTGCCATAGAGGGGCGTCTTAATAATTCGGAAATGCTCGCTGTTCTGCACGATCATCTTCCGCATCTCACAGATTCAGAGAAAACTGATATTGTAGATCTTGTACAACAATTTCCAGAAATGTTCTGTGATATACCAAAACAAACGCATGTCTGTGAACATGACATAAATGTCGGAACAACAGCCCCGATCAAACAGCACCCGTATCGTGCTAATCCGCTGAAGCGAGCCATTTTAAAGAAAGAAGTCGAGTACATGCTTGCCAATAACATCGCTGAGCCTAGTACGAGTGTGTGGAGTTCTCCATGTATTTTAGTGGGTAAATCTGACGGTACATTTCGTTTTTGCACCGACTACAGGCGTGTCAATGCAGTCACTAAGCCAGACTCTTATCCATTGCCCAGGATGGATGACTGCATAGACAGTGTGGGTTCTGCAGTGTTCGTAAGTAAGTTCGACTTGCTTAAGGGCTACTGGCAGGTCCCCCTTACAAGTCGGGCAAAAGAAATCTCCGCTTTTGTTACACCTGACGACTTCCTGAGTTATCGCGTTATGGCTTTCGGGATGCGTAACGCGCCGGCAACTTTTCAGAGGTTGATTAACATTGTGCTGTCTGGTATGTCTGGCTGTGAGGCATACTTAGATGACGTGGTCGTATATAGTTCATCTTGGTCTGATCATGTCGCGCAAATTCGTGATCTTTTCCATCGTTTGTCTGTTGCCAATCTCACCATTAATTTGGCGAAATGTGAGTTCGGGAAGGCAACGGTGACCTACTTGGGTAGAATTGTGGGAGGAGGACAGGTGTGTCCTCTAGATGCCAAAATATCTGCCATCTGTAATTTCCCTGCCCCTGTAGATCGTCGCGAGTTGCGTCAATTTCTGGGAATGGCAGGTTACTATCGAGCGTTCTGTAAGAACTTCTCTTCTATCGTGGCTCCCTTGACTGACTTGCTTAGTCCGAAAGTTTCGTATCAGTGGTCTGAATCATGCCTAAAGGCATTTGAAAATGTCAAGGCGTTGCTGATCTCTGCTCCTGTATTGGTTGCGCCTGATTTTCAGAAACCTTTCTTTTTAGCTGTTGACGCAAGTGACGAAGGTGCTGGTGCTGTCCTCCTGCAAGAAGGTTTTGAAAATGTCCACCACTCCGTTTGCTATTTTTCAAAAAAGTTTAATCGGCATCAACGGCGGTATTCCACCATCGAAAAGGAGACACTAGCCCTCGTCCTTGCTGTCCAGCATTTTGAAGTCTGTCTGGGTTCTTCTGATAACATTGTCGTGTACAGCGATCACGACCCCTTGAAGTTCCTCAATCGCATGAGAAACGCTAATCAGCGTCTGATGCGGTGGAGCTTGATTTTACAACCGTTGAATATTGAAATTAAGCATATTCGCGGTACTGACAACGTCATTGCTGACGCACTGTCACGAGTGCCTGCGTGACCGTCATGCTCTTTACAGCTATACCAGTAGCTGTATTGTCATGGTTTGTGTGTTTTTTATTTTATCTATTGTCTTTAAAATTACAGCAAAGCTGTATGTTTTTGTGTTTTGCAATTGAGTGCCCTTGCTCATCTCTGTCTGTGGGATGTGGTTTTTGGGACTAACATGTGTGTATTTGGCCTTTGAGTAAAGGTTTGTGTGTTTTTGATTATGGAGACTGGAGTCACCATTTTGGTATGGGGGTGTTACGTCCCTGTAGTACCTGAAGGTGGCACTGTCTCCTTGTCTAGGCTGCTTTACCTGTATTGTTTGCAGGTGAGACCTGTTGGGAGAGGGCGGAGCCTGCTCCTTAATATCACCTCGGCCCTGGAAGTCGGGGGAGAGATTTTGGCCGCCACGCCAGTTGTGTCTTGCTGTTTCTTTTTGATTTTCCCGTTTGTATTGATTTTCTCCCCATTTCCCCTTTTCGTTGTTTATCCATTGGTTATTTGTTTAATAAAACCCCTAGTTTTGAGCCCATTTGTGTCTCCTGAGTGTTTATGTTGCGTTCAGCCTAGCTGGTCGTAACAACACCTCAGGAGCTTGGTCATCCAGTGAGGTCGCTGTTTAGCAACAAGGCCCGTAACACCCCATGGGGGATCCTGTCCAAAGTTGGCATAGGCATGACCCAAACATTCCAACGCCAATTGAAGGGTGCCCAGATGTCAAAACAAAACCAGCATAACAATGCTCCTCTGCTCTATGTGGGCTGTCCCTGCCCCTTAGGCATTTTATATTGTGTTATGGTTGAAACAATGCTAAAAACCTTACTAACCTGACGTTAGTTTGAGGGTATGTGACAGTTGAAAGTGAAAGGTTTTTAAATGTTAGAATGGAAATGCTGCAGCTCAGTTAGACATGAAACATTGGAATGACGTCTCAAATTGATGGCCAGTATATAACGTCAACTTTACATTGTAAGGTGGTTGAAATTTTTCATTAAATTCACAACGTTAAAAATAGTATGTTGTAATGATGTTGCAATTTGATGGTCAATCTGTGACGTTGCATTTGAGGTACGTGAAGGTTGAAAATGAAAGTTTATTCAATGTTGTAATTTGACCATCACCCTACAATGTTGGAATTATGTCCCATAATGGTTGAAAATGAAAGTTTATTTAACTTTAAGATTGATTTTGTATGGTGCCACAACATTGTAAACGTCAAATAATATTGCAATTTGACGAACAAACTCTGACATCGATTTTGCATTCCATTATGGTTGGAAATGAAAGTTTCCTAAACGTTATAATAACATGGTTGCGGCTACGTGAGAAATAACACCTTAATAACAATGTTACATATACAACGTCAATACATCGTTTCTTGAGCCATGTAACCAGTCAGATGTTGTTTCACCATTAATAATACAACTTAAAGGGATAGTTCGGAATTTTGGACATAATGTCTCAATTACGACTTACCCATGATGTAGTTGATTGATGGAAAACATTTTCAGATAATTCCATGCTGTCCCTTCTTTTGGACATACACACATTGCTAATGCTAGTGCAACTTTAAGGTAACTGCTAGCATCCACTACCAAATGCACTTAAACACTCCACAGTGCACCCAAAGCAAATAAAATACGACGACAGTCTATCGGGGTTATTTTGAGTGTTTATACCATGATTTTTGCAGTCAAACTATCGTTGAATCCTTTACTTTGTACTGACCTATATTCTCTGTGGAAGTACGGCGGAGCAAACGTGGCCATTGCAACTTGTTGGTCTTCTTTGTTGTTGTAGTCGACCAGTGCCGGCACTACATTCGTAGGTAACATAAAGTATCGCTCCGTCCTTGCCGTCCTGTTCCTGACCCGTCCAGTTCCTTACCCTTCCCAGTTTCTGACCCGTCCAGTTCCTTACCCGTCCAGTTCCCGACCCTGCCTGGTTCCTGACCCGTCCAGTTCCCGACCCGTCCAGTGCCTGACCCGTCCAGTCCATGACCCGTCCAGTTCCCGACCCAGCCTGGTCCCTGACCCATCCAGTTCCTTACCCGTCCAGTTCCTGACTCGTCCAGTTCCCGACCCATCCTGGTGCCTGACCCGTCCTGTGCCTGACCCGTCCAGTTCCAGTCCCTGACCTGTCCAGTTCCAGTCCCTGACCCGTCCTGTTCCTGATCCGCCTGTCTCTGTCTTGCCCCTGCCTGTGTTTCCAATAAATGTACTCACTGTGGAGTTTCCCCTTGAGTCGTCTCTGAGTCTTGCGCTTGGGTCCGGTCCCCCCTGTGGGAACCCTAACATAGTGTTCTGAATGTGATTTAAAAAGTTGACACACTTCTGTACAAGTCTAAAACTAACACTTGGACACATACATTTCAATTATATAGGTCAATTTTATTATTTTTTATGTAACTTCATAATAATAGCTACATGGGTTGACAGGGAGATTAAAGATTGATTAGTGCTTATAGTTGTGTGGGGCTGGAAGTAGCCTATAACATAAAACTCAACAGAAAACGTTATCAACGTACAAAAATGCCAAGTTACGCATACAAAGCACTGTCTATAATAAAACTAGCAAAACCGAGGCCTGCCAAAAAAAGTAAGCCTATTGATATCAAAATGAGGCCAAGTTACAACAAACAATATTGGCTATCTTAGCTCACACAAATTAAACAAGCTCTATTCCAAAGCAATGCTACCCAATGTTTCCTAAATCGTTTAATGAAACTTGGCCCTGTGTTTTTTCATCTTACCATCCGAAGTGAATGTGGTCATTCAAACTTTGTGTCACATGAAAGTGTCAAATGTCAATTATTTATAGTGTAAATAACAAGTCAGCTGTTGCACTTAAAAAAATGACAAATGACTACACTATATATTTAACAATTGTCTGCATCCAGTGCTTTGGGTGTATGAAAACCACATCATGAGTAAAATGCATTATATTATTATTGTTAAAATTTTACACAATTGTAAAATTGTGTTCACAAATAAAATAACATAAAAAAATTTAATTACAAAAAAAACGACTTAATTTTATCTGGCCCACAAACATGCACATACACACACAATATTTATTTTTTCATCCCCCCCTTTCTCTAGTGTAGATACATGTTTCACAGGGCCAAGTTGCATGAAATAATTTCGGAAACATTGGGTAGCATTGCTTTGGAATAGAGCTTTAATTTGTGCAAGGTAAGATAGCCAATATTGTTTGTTGTAGCTTGGCCTAATTTTGATATCAACAATTTTAATGGCAGGCCTAGATTTAGCTAGTGTTATTATGGACAGTGCTTTGTATGCGTGAGTAGCTTGACATTTCTGTACGTTGAAAATGTTTATTGTTGAAATATCATTTATTTTTGTACTGTGTTTGTTATGAGTAACTGATAATGACAGTGCATATACATTTATGAACCATAAGAGAATTAAATCTAGAATGAGAGATGCATACATATATGTAAACACACATGCATTTTGGCTAAAAGAAACATGTATGCCTGGATTCTGTCATTTCCCCTTTACCATGAATTACAAATAAATTTAAGTTTGTCATATTTTTAAATGGATTACCGTACTTGATTTTAATGGGTTATTGTAGCCTACATGATAGACCTACTAATGGTGTGTATGTCAGTAGATTATCTAGCTAACATTATTTTACAAATGTGCCTTTTGCAAGGTAGCTACAGTAGCCTATAAAGTTAAAATAAAACAGTAGGAACGCCACAGCGGTCAATGACCGCTGTCACAAAGAAATTCAATAAATGTGCTGTCATGGAATCCATATACAGTAGCTATCCCTTTGTGACTTTTCCCAAACGTAGGTATTGAATATTCTGATAAAATTTTAATATTACAGTTTTTTACGATTGCTTTGATTCATTTTTCACAGCAGAAATTCAATGTACAAAACTCAAAATGCAAAGTTTCAAACTGACTTTCAAAATTCATACTCTAAGACACTACATCCTATGCTGACATACAAAGTGTAAAACTGTTAACGCAAAGTGCTAAACGGACTTGCAGAATTCTTACCTTAAGACACTACATCCTATGCTGACATACAAAGTGTAAAACTGTTAGTTTTTAACGATCGCTATAAAGCGTTTTTCAATACTTTAAACACTTTTCCTAAACTCTTAACACACCTCCAACACACAATTGGCAAAACGGTTAATTTCATGCTCAAAATCACACATTGTAAACTAAACACCAACACTAATTTTCAAAATACAAGAATACACTAAAACAATACACTAAGGTCTACCAAAACACTGCAAACATGTCTTAAAATCAAATAATTATTCCAAAACACTAACACATGTTCTCTTCCAACAGGAACATTTAGTCAATCATAGCACAATGTCATAAAAAACACTAACAGCAGATAGAATTACAGAAACTGCATTACTTTACTTGTGTCAGTTCTACCCTTATACAATAGACAATATATTGTATTGATCATAAATTGTCTTTTGCACTGCAGTTTCTTTTGAAGCCTCTCTACATTTTTCTTTTGTTGGGTTTAGTAAATGCATGCATTTTGTTTATTTCTTTGCAAACATTCAATACCAAAAGTGAATGACCCATCTCAGAGTAGCTTCATAGAATGTATAGTTTATGGAAAAAAGAAGACAGTAAGTGACAGAATTGCGGCAGTAAAGGCTTTATTTGCAACGGGAAATTGCTACAAGAGAACAAAAATATGCAATATAGCTGCTGGTCACCATTGTGTGAAAATACAGAAAAAGGCACAGACGAAATAAAAAAAGAAAAATACAAAGTCCTCTTCTAATCTGCCCGGTCTTCTGCATTTGGCCACATGTTCTCATCCACATCACACCTTATGTCTTCTTTGACAAGGCACCTTGGGAAGAATCTTTTGGCATGCCTTATCCACCCCTGGCAGTGTTCAGCTGTGATGTCTTGGCATGCAGCATCCATTGCATCCAGGAGAGACATTTGGTCATGTGGACGATGATCGAAAACCTTCCATCTCCAGGCTGAAAAAAACTGCTCAATGGGGTTGAGGAAAGGGGAGTAAGGGGCAAGGAAAAGGGACATCATCCTTGGATGGGCGTCAAACCAGGCTGTGACTGCACGGGAATGGTGGAATGCCACATTGTCCCATGTGATCACATATATTGGCAAGCGGTCCCCCATCTGTCCCCTTTCTGCCTCCGGCACCAGTCTTTCATGCAGGTCTTCTAAAAACAGGAGAAGGCGGTCGGTGTTGTAGGGACCAATCTCACATTTGTGCAGGAGCGCACCATTGTTGGAGATTGCGGAGCACATGGTGATGATGGCTCCTCTCTGGCTCAGCACGGCAACTGTGGCCTTTTTGCCAATTATGTTTCTTCCCTGCCGACACCTTTTCGCCAAGTTGAAGCCAGCCTCGTCAATGTAGATCATGTCATGTGGGGCTTGATTGGCCTCCAACTCCATGACTCTCTGCAAGTAATGAAATACAGTGTGTGTAAATGCTTTGCTGTATACCTACTGTACCCCAGGTTTATAGAGTAGTTTACTGCAAAACACACTACGTATAGTACAGTAATCACTGTATTGGATAACCTTACCTAGACATATTGGTGACGGAGTTCTTTGATGCGCTCACTGTTCCTTTCAAAAGGAACTTTATACAGTTGTTTCATTCGGACTCTGTGTTTAGCCATAGTCTGAGAAATGGATGTTATGCTGATTCCTTCAATATTCCCAAAGACAGGTTTGTCCTCTACAAACACTGGCATGAATTTCCTTCAGTTTTATCTCATTGTCAGCAATCACCATGTTGACAATGGCAAGCTCCTGTTGTTCATTTAGGAGCTTTCCTCTCCCCCCTGAGGGAGGTAGACGTTGAATCCTTAGAGGAACAAAATACATTTACATATTAGGGACTGGAGGCATACAGTTACTGTAATACATGGTAAAATATTATTTACACTGTGCAGTATCCTATCTGTTGGTTTCTCGAAAAATGCGGACAATGGATGCCACTGTGTCCCAGCTGAGATTTGGCTGTACTCATTCACCAGCCTCTCTGAATGATAGCCCATGGTTAATGACATGGTCTATGATGATAGCTCTTATCTCATCTGTTACCCTAGCTCTAGCCCTTCTTTGAGTGCCACCACACATTCTAACTCCTCTCCCTCTACCTTGTCCTCGTCCAGCCATTCCTCTCCCTTGTCCGTGTCCAACTCCTCTATCTTGTCCTTGTCCAACTCCTCTCCCTTGTCCTTGTCCAACTCCTCTCCCTTGTCCTTGTCCAACTCCTCTCCCTTGTCCTTGTCCAACTCCTCTCCCTCATCCAGCCATTCTTCTTTCTCTCTTTCTGTTGCTCTATATTGCTCTTTGTCCACACAAGATCAGCCCAAAGAGGTCCCCTTTTTTATACTATATGGTCATGCGATTGAAAGAACCTCAACAGCTGAGTGTGTTTCCTAGACAGGAATCAGCTGTGATTGATCTATTTGCATAACTTCAATCAGCTGTTTCTCAATAGCTGTTACGTTCCTCTGTTTCTCTGCCTCCCCGGCTTTGTGTTTGCTTGGTTTTGGGCTGCTGGGTTTGTCTGTGTCTCCCCTGCAGATTGAGATGCTGACGTCATGGTCCTACGTGGAGATCCTGGGAGCTGCGCTGGAAAGACGACACACGCTGTTGCCTAGCAACCATCTCCGGGGGCTACGTGGAGACGTCGACATCGCATTGTGTGAAAGACGCCGTAACTGGGGACGACGAGGACCGTCACGGAGCAGCGGGATTGGAAAGATGCTAGACTATAATACCCTGTCTCCGTCTGCATCACGAGAGTTCGAGTACCTGATGCTAGCAATCACCACGACCATCACGATGCTGCACTACTACTGAGTTTTGCGCTAACTTTGGTTAACAGACTGTCAGTAGTTTACCCGTGATTGGATCGATTGTAGCTGAAAGACATCTAAGCTGCATTCTCGCTAGACCAGGGAAAGAAGACCCTTCTGCCATCTGGACGTGGGTCTGATTTTGGACATTTTCTGCCTGGTGAGAGCATGCAGCTTGTGTAGCCAAACTGTAAATATTGTCGAACTGTTATATGTTTAGAGAATAGCTAAGTTAGTTCTTACCATAAGTGTCTGTGTTATTAAACATTTTGTCTTTTAAATCACTTTGCGCTTCACTGGGTTTATCTTTGAGGTTGTGGTTTGCGTTTAAGTGGCTTAGTGTTACCTCCACTACTGTACACTTGGTTACTGCAACACAGGTGGATTTTGGGACGCAACAATAGCAATGAAAAAAAATACAGGACATATATTTGTGTTTCTATCTACAATGTGAACTGCTGTTCACTTCAACTTTAGCCTATAAGTTAGGTTTAGAACATGAGGTTATCTGTTCTGTCATACAGTGTGAAAACATTTGTAAATTTGGCAGTAAAAATCCATTGTTTAGGTCTTGGTTGAGCTTGTGTGTAAAAGAAGTTCAAGCATTTTTAAAATGTGTTAACTGTATGCATTTTGTGTCAAAGGAACAAGAAATGTGTTAATTGTATAGCCCACACAGACTGATGTTGTGCTGTGTTAAGAGTTTTGGAAACGTGACCACAGAACTGAAAAAAGGTTGATAGCAATTGTAAAAAAACTGTAATGCAAAATGCTAAACTGACTTGCAGAATTCTTACCTTAAGTCACTACGTCCTATGCTGACATACAAAGTGCAAAACTGTTAATATAAAGTGCAAAACTCTAAATCATATGCTCCATTCTCAGAATACAGCCACCTAATATTACAACAATGTTCAAATGCTTATTACTACAAATGCAGATCACTAAATCAATTCAACAGGTGTTTGTAGTCATGTCTTAGTACTTACAACAACCTTGCCCAGGTGAGTAGCATTGCAACACAATTGATAATCTCTTCACCACTACATAAAATGCTGCTTAGAAACCTGAATGGCAGTTTCTGACAACATGGAGCAGGTCGGAGAGGTTGAGGTTGGTAACGAAGGACAGGGTCGTGGTCGTGGACAGGGTCGCAGTCGTGGCCAAGGAGGCAAAAGAGCAGTTGTGTCAAATGAAATTAGAGCCACTATTATCGACCATGTGGTAAACAGATGTCTAACACTGGCTCAAGCTGGGAGGGTTGTGCAGCCAAACCTGAAAAGGTCAACTGTGGCATCCATAATAAGAATTTTTAAGATAATAGGTAAGTCAATATGTGTAATTTACTGTACAGTAACTGTATATTGAAATTACAGTAATTGTAAAATTGATATTGCTGTCTGTGTTCAGTATATTTCATAAATTCTAAAGTGTGGGTGTGAATTATCTTTGTTGTAATTTTTATCTTTACTGTACTTTAGAACTGAAAGAGCACCACCAGGTGGAGGACGTGGCCGTCTTCGCTCTGCCCAGCAGAAGAGGGCACTAGTAGACATGGCAGTGCAAAGAAACGATATACGAATAAAAGAAATACAGCAACAGATTGTAGCCGATAATCGAATCTTCCAAAACATCCACACAATCAGCCTAACAACAATTGGGCGAATTTTGAAAAAGCACGAAATCACAATGAAACAAATTTATTTGGTGTCTTTCCAAAGGAATGAAGATAGGGTGAAGGCTTTGAGGGTGGAATATGTCCAGGTATGTGTCTAGCAATGTTGCAATACTACAGTGGCGAATACTTTAGCGGTCCATCCTCTATAAATGTGTAGACTGGTTGACATTATGCCCTAGACCAGTGGTTCCCAACCCTGGTCCTGGGGACCCCCTGTGTATGCTGGTTTTCGTTCCAACCACAATTGCAATCCCAGAATTTTAACAAGCTGTTATTTTTTCTTAATTAGGTGTTTTTATTGTATAGAGAGAACACTTTAAACTCTTTACTCTCTTAAGCCACATTATGTTAGCAATAGCTATGCATGCCATGAAGAAGAAAAAAAACCATGTTCATTATGCTCATTGTGTTATATTGCAAACAATTACAAAGAAGAAGTAACAACTCAGGTGATTAGGCTCCTAATTAGGTAATTGAACGCAAGTTTAAGTTCCTTCATAATTTTTTCCTTAACACAATGCAGGTTTGGCTCGTTATCATTTGCTTTGTCTTTGAATTCTTCATTATTTACCAAACGGTTAGTTTTATTGGCCATGTGTCCACAATTTCACTAATTATGAGCCTATTGATTCACCTCAGTCTTTAATTTGATCAGTTAAAACATTTTTTACCTCCTTTTAATTGTTTACAATACAACACAATGTGAATATTGGACTTTTAGTCTTCATGGCATGCATAGCTATTACTAACATAATGTGGCTTAAGAACGTAAATAATCCCTCTAAACATTAAAAACACCTAATTAAGAAAAATTAACAGCTTGTTAAAATTCTGGTATTGCAATTGTGGTTGGAACGAAAACCAGCATACACAGGGGGGTCCCCAGGACCAGGGTTGGGAACCACTGCCCTAGACATTACATTTGTAACGTTCCATTCCCTTCCTGTCCTTTTTCCGTGTTTTCCCCCTTTTCCTTCCGTGTCATGTTGGATTCCCTTGTCCGTGTTTTCCCCTCTGCTGCAGGCTGGGCGTTTCCCCTGTTTCGTTCTTTTGGTTTCCCACTTTAGTTTCCGCCTATCGCTTTCCCCTCTCGTTGCATGCATTCCTCACCTGTGTTATTAGCAATCACTCTCGGTTACTTTCCGCACGTGTGCTTTATTGATTCCAATTTCACTGCCCTATTTAAACCCCCGTCTGGTTGCTAGTCGGCGCCAGTTTGTTAACTTACCTCGTTCGTTGTATGGTCTCCTCGTTTCTGGTCCCGTGTTTCTGAGCGCTTGGTTGTGAGTTAATTCCTTACAGCTTTCAGTATTCCTGTCCCTCCAGTTTGGTATCTATCCAGCCCTAACGTTTTGCTGTTTGCATGCCTCTAACCTGTCTCCCTCTAACCACCCGCTGTTCCAGCTTCTACCAGTCTGTAGCTGTTGTAAATCCCTGTGTGTGTTACGGTACCTCCAACTCCAGCTCGAGTTGCGTCCGCAGTTGGGTGTACAGCTTCGTAATCCTGCAGTGGTTCCTGTCCGGCCGTGGCTACCTCCATTGCTGCGGTTACGGTCCCAGGTTCCTCAGGAATCCAGCTGCTCCAACCGGACCTACCTGAGCTCCGCCACACAGCTCTACCCAGCCGGGTTCTGCCGGCTACCTACCATTGTGTTCAGTCCAGTACTCGTTGGACCTCCCGGTCCAGCTCCGGTCCAGTTCCAATTCTAAACTCACCTTCTGTTTTCTGTCCAGTTCCTGAGTGGACCTTCCGGTCCAGTTCCAGTCCAGTCCCGGTGTGAAGTTCACCGCCTGTAAAAGTCCAGTTTCGGCTTGGAACAAGTTTGCCGTTCCAGTAAATCCAGTTCCTGAGTGGACCTCCCGGTCCAGTTCCAGTCCAGTCCCGGTGTGAAGTTCACCGCCTGTAAAAGTCCAGTTCCGGCTTGGAACAAGTTTGCCGTTCCAGTAATCCAGTTCCTGAGTGGACCTCCCGGTCCAGTTCCAGTCCAGTCCCGGTGTGAAGTTCACCGCCTGTAAAAGTCCAGTTCCGGCTTGGAACAAGTTTGCCGTTCCAGTAATCCAGTTCCTGAGTGGACCTCCTGGTCCAGTTCCAGTCCAGTCCCGGTGTGAAGTACACCGCCAGTAAAAGTCCAGTTCCGGCTTGGAACAAGTTTGCCGTTCCAGAGACTCTGTCCCTGAGTGGACCTCCCGGTCCAGTACAGTCCAGTTCCGGCTTGGAACACGCTCCTGGGTTAAAGTCCAGCTCCGGCTTGGAGCAGTCCGTATCGGACTTCCTGTGTGATACTGTGTTTCCCTTCCGTACAGCTTTGGGACTACCCCAACGCTTAATAAATATTCTTTCCATTTAATCTGCCTCCTGGTCGTTGCACTTGGGTTCGTCCCGTATTTGGATCGTAACAACATTAGGATTATGTACGTATGTGTGTGGGCCTGCCTATTGGTCTCAGGGCCGGATAAACAAAAGTCTTATCAGCTTGAACGCAAAGGGCATTCCACTAAACTGCAGGTATTCCACTTGGCCTGGAAAGAGAGTCTTAGAGCCTATAAGCTTGGTCCTCTTACTTTTCAAAGCTTATACAAGAAAATAAGACCAATCTCTGATTTCTATTCAGAACAGTTGCTGAACTAACTAATAATCATGCAGCAACTAACCCTCAAATTCCAGTTTCATGTAGCAGTAATGATTTTTTGAATTTCTTTGGTGGTAAAATAATTGGAATTATGAAAAAGATCACACGTGATCATGGTTTTGATACAGAACTGCCTCCTAGACACACTGAACGTCTTGAATCGTCTACTCCCATACTTGAGAGCGATCTAATTAAGTTAGTTTCTTCTTCAGAAACATCCACCTGTCTTCTAGACCTCATACCCACAAAGTTATTGAAGGAGCCATTGTCGATGCTCATAAAACTTCACTTCGTTTTTTTCAATTGCTAACAAGCATCGGTCAATACTGAAGCCACTTTTTCAAAACTCTTCAGACAGTCTGCATTACCAGTTTCTCTCACTTCCAAAACTCACTCAAACCACCAAAACACTTCATACATGTCTCAAAATAAGCTTGTTCGACCATAACACTGGCAACAATTCTCACTTAGAAAGCATACATTGTCACTCATAACACAGACCTAAAAAACACTAACAGGGATCTTTTATCTTTGAAGTTTGAATGATTTTTCACATAAATCAATATTTCATTATAGTTTAATTCATTTCATTATAAGAATAACACCTTCACTTTATTGACTGTACTAAAGTATAGGTAACAAGAATGAATCAGAAATGCAGCAATTTGCTTCAATATCCTTTATTTTACAGTTTTTCTCAATTGCTTACACACATTTTTTGAAAGCATACCTCATTTTCTCAAAACTCTAAACACAAATCCAAAAACCACACACACACACACACGCAAAACCCTACATATCTCCTGCAAAATGCTACTTTGCCTTCAAAACAATGTTATGTCTCCTCAAAATGGTATTTTGTGTTCAAATGACACACACAGACCATCATATGAGTAGACATTTCTAAGAACCAATTGAACACTGATGTGCTGAATGGAAAACACTACTATGAATGGGAAAACACCAGTATGAAGGCCTTATCAGGAGCATTATGCCTTTTCATGTTCAGTGTTACTGTACGCTTACTTCTGTTGTAAAATATTACTGTATAATATTTTTACTCAAATATAAAACAACACACAAATATACAGTAACAACAAAAATATTTCTTTATTTTTTCCAAAAGTGCTGTAGCCTATACATCACAGCAAACACAACTGGATGTGTAAATGATTTGCACAGAACAAACATGGGCCAGTAAAATAGAAACATGGGCCACAGAAAATAGGCCAGTACAGTCAACAAAAAAAGAAAGAAAAATGTAAAATAAAAAAGGACAAAAAAACTAGGCTGCATCCTGTCTTCGGTTCCTGTCTGGCCACAGGACCTCATCGACATCACAGGCTATGTTCTCTCTGGCCAAGCAGCAGGGGAAGTATCGCCTAATATGGTGAATCCAGCCCTGAAATGCCTCAGGAGCTATATCGCCACATGCCTCCTCCATGGCCTGTATCAGTGGCATCTGTGCTTGAGGATTGCGCTCATACACTTTCCACCTCCAGGCTGAAAAAAACTCCTCAATCGCATTAAGAAATGGAGAGTATGGTGGGAGGGGAAGAACCAAAAACTGTGGGTGGTCGATGAACCAGGTGCGGACCAGAGCAGCCCGGTGGAAACTTACGTTGTCCCAGATAACAACGTACCTGGGCTGCTCTGCATCATCTACCTGGTCTGGTGGAATGAGGATGTTGTGGAGTGTGTCCAGGAATGTGAGGAGACGGGCAGTGTTGTAGGGGCCAAGGATGGAATGGTGATGGAAGATGCCGTGGTGGTTGATGGCAGCACACAAAGTAATATTCCCTCCACGCTGGCCAGGGACATTGACGATGGCACGCTGGCCGATGATATTTCTGCCCCGTTGCCTTCTTCTTTTGGACAGGTTGAAACCCACCTCATCAATGAAAATGAATTCATGCACCTCTTCAGCTGCTTCTAGCTCAAGAACTCTCTGAAACAAACATGACAATATTGTATCAGAAATAGACCTACACAGTGTTGTGAAACACTGTAAAATAACATTGGTTTGGATTACAATACAGGACAGTAATGTGTCAGTGCTGATAGGACGCAATCAGTTGTGGGAATGTAGAGGACTTACTTGCACATAGTCATAGCGTAATTGTTTGATTCTGTCGGAGTTTCTGTCAAAAGGCACCCTGTACACCTGCTTCATTCTCAAGGTGTTCCACCTTAGAACACGGTCCACTGTGGCTAGGCTCACTGTATTGATGTTTAGGAATATGTCTTGGTCATCAATGATTGCACTTTGTATTTGTGTGATTGTTATAGCATTATTTTCCAGAACCATATTGACTATTGCAGTCTCCTGTTCAGCCGTAAAGACACGCTCCCTCCCACCATGCCGGGGTAATCTTTCAGTTCTGCAAAATATACAAATACAGTACAATGTAAAATACTCTAAATACAAGAATACTATGCTCCTGATAAGGCATTCAAACTAGTGTTTTCCTGTCATAGTAGTGTTTCTTACCTATTCTCTCTTCTGAATGTCCGGAGAATGGATGCAACTGAGAAGCGGCTTATGTTTGGTTGAACCCTCTGGCCAGCCTCCTGCATGGTCAAACCATGGTTGACCACATGGTCGACCACAGTGGCCCGAATCTCATCAGAAATAATGGCTCTCCTTGCTCTTCCTCGTCCTCCTCTTCCTCCTCCTCCTCTTCCACCTCCTCGTCCTCCTCTTGCTCTCACTCCTCTGCCTCTCTGATCACCTCTCACTTCAATGTTGCCATCCATTGTTCTCCAAACCAGGAGCTCACCTGCGGCCCTAATATTGCTCAAGCTTTGGAAATTGCACAACTGCCTTGGTAATGGAAGTTTTGCCATTTGAATGGCAGTGTGTTCTGTCTGAACACAAGGAGATTTGGCATTGATGAAGAGTGTGCAAAATAGAGAGTATTGTGTGTAGTGTTTTGAAAAAAGTGTGGTTTAGAATTGAAATCTGGGTCTAAAGCAGATAATTGTGTGTAGTGTTTTGAAGAAAGTGTGGTTTAGAATTGAAATCTGGGTCTACAGCAGGAAATGTGTTTATAGTTCAGCAGAATTGGTTTAGGGAGTTGGCACATGAGTTACAGATTGTGGTCATTGTGTCATAAGTTCCAGTTTTTGTGTGTAAACAATTGAGAAAAACTGTAATATGCATATAGTAATTTACTTGTGAAAAATACAAAACTGAAACAAAAAAAAACAAAAATTTACTGAAATTCCAGGGCTGCAATAATAATCACAAAAAAACATGTAGTATAATCACTCATACTGTACAGTACTGTGAGGGTTCTAGTTCTCCCTCTCTCCTGCATTTGGCCACAATTTCTCATCAACATCACATCTCATGACTTCTCTGACGATGTGAGGGTTGGCTTTAGGTTCAGAGAACCAAGGGCGACTGATAAAGATTCTAAAAGTGTATCTAGCAAGATACGCCACAAAACGCGGAGGTATCCGCACCAGGGGAAAAGGTAAACAAAACGGGAAACAAAACGGGAGCAAAACTTCCCTGGCAACAAGCCAAAAAACAAAACAACCTCAAACGGAGGCAAATCTCGATAAAACAGCGAGAATAATAAACAAACAAAAAACCTCATGCACTGAATAGTAGTAGTAGACAAGAGGTAATGTAACGAAAATAAAGACCCGAGCAAACGGGAGAAGGAAAGAACAGAAATGCAAGCTTGTATCAAAAACTCTGCAGTGACAAGAGTTTTAAACAAAAGATAACAGGCAGCAGAAATAAAGGACGAGAAAAAGACAGGTTGGAAAAGAATGAACCTAATTTCTCTAATTTATAACTGGACTTGCTGCGTTCTCTATTTATACAAACCAAGAATGCAGCGACCAAATTTCCTATACCTTACCGACTTCGTTGTCAACATAACATGAGACAATATTGAAGTGAGGAAATGCGGAAGTACCAAGGCATTTATAGCCGGCAGGAAACGCAACACCGGTGCAGGGAATAATTGCAAGGCGAGATACAAAGACCGAAACGGAGGTGGAAAAAATCTGATAGAGCGTCAGACGACGCCAAAAAGGAAAACCGAACGCAGAAACAGCAGAGGCTGCCAATAACCATGACAGACGATGCATCTTGGAAAGTATCTTCTGGAATGTCTAATCCAACCATGGCAGTCTTCAGGAGAAATGTCTCCACACCCTGCATTCATGGCATCCAGTAAGGACATCTGGTCATGTGGACGGTGGTCATACACCTTCCACCTCCACGCAGAGAAAAACTCCTCTATGGAGTTCAGGAAGGGGAAGTATGGAGGCAGGAATAGTACTAACATCCTGGGATGTGCAGCAAACTAGTCTGTGACTGCAGCAGAATGGTGGAATGCCACATTATCCCACACAACAACGAAGGTAGGGGAGTTTCCTGCCCCTCTCTCCTCCGCTGGCACAAGTCGATTATGCAGGTCTTCCAGAATATAAATGAGCCTCTCTGTATTGTAGGGGCCAATGAGTGGTTTGTGTAACAGCAAACCATCATTGGACAGTTCTGCACACATTGTGATGTTAGCTCTTCTCTGGCCTGGGACATCCACGGTTGCTCTCTGTCCAATCACATTTCTTCCCCTGCGGCGTCTTTTTGCCAGGTTGAATCCAGCTTCATCCACAAAGATGAATGTATGTGCAGTTTGCCTGGCTTCCATCTACATTACTCTCTGAAATACAGTAAATTCACAGTTTTACAGTACGTTACATTATGCATAGCTGTTTATGTATCCTGTTTGTTATTGAACAGACATCTTACCTGGACATATTGATACCGGAGTTCTTTCACACACTCACCGTTTCTCTCAAAGGGTACAGTGTATAACTGCTTCATCCTTATTTTATGTTTCTCTGGGACTCTGGCAATTGTCGTTGTGCTGACCATATTCACATTCCCAAAAGTGATATTGTCTGCCAACACTCTGTCCCGAATTTCCCGCAGTTTTATTGCATTGTTGCCAAGTACCATGTCAACAATGGCAATTTCCTGCGCATCAGAAAATATTCTGCCTCTCCCTCCTGTGGGAGGCAACCTTTGGATCCTACTGTAAAACACAAAACTATCAATATGTTTCAAAATGTCAGTACATATAAAAATGTAAACATACTGTATTGTACTGTAATATGTAGTTCAATTATAATTGAAGGATGCACATCTCACCTGTTGTTTTGCCAGAAAATTTGTACTATTGATGCAACTGTTGAACGCTGCAGATTTGGTTGCACCCTTAACCTCTTCCTACCGAGGGCAAAATAGGCCAAATTTTGCCTGTTTTCACTAGTGACAAACAAAGGTGGTTATCTCAAAAACTATAAATGGTACAAATATGGTTCATGGCTTTTATTAAAGCAGACACCTGCAGTATTACGACTAAGCAGTGAGAACTCATAGAAATCCAGTTTTTGATACTTAACTACAACAATTTATGTACAGAAAATATAAAAAAAATAAAAAACGGGTACCTACATTCAAGTTTAAGAATTTTTACCTGGGGAGCTACAAATGCAATCAAGGAAATGACTCCTCTATCTGATTCATCAATATGCTGCCTACCTCTGGTAACAATCTGGTGTCAATATCTCAAACCATTCAAATTTTACAGGGTTTTTTTCAGGTGAACCTTTTTCGTTATCCAAATGGTGCCAAATGGTGCCAAATGTGCCAAAAATGGCAATGTTCCAGAAAGGTCTCAATATGATTTATTTTTTAGGTTTTTACAATAAAATGAGATAATTTGTCAATATTGGCAATAAAAGTTCATTTTTAGACGTGTTCTTGGTGTTCTGCATATTACACAACTAACTACCCAAGGTTACAAAAAGCTGTCAAAACCCATGTAGCAGCACAGTGAATCTTGTGTATTTCACCAGAGCCCCATTAGCCAGAAATGAGTCCAGGAATGTGCAAACAGGTTTTCAAATGAATAATGGGAATAGTATGAAACTTCCCTACACATTAATGCTTGCCAGTCCTGTCCTTTATTCTGTTGCCACCTCCTATGACAGGGACGTTGGGGTTGGGTTTTAGGAGGCAAAACTTTATACATGACAAACATATATCAACTATATACAAGTGCACTAAGGTGTACTACTAAAAGTGCAGTGGATAAAAAATCAAAAGTCCACCAGTTTCCTAGATAAAAAATAAAAACACCCCTGCTGTAACAAATAAAAAGATCCTTGCCTCTAATTGCTGAAGTTACCGTATTTACACAAAGAAAGTACAAAATGGCAGGGTCCAAAAAGCTAAAAAAAAAAGAACTAAAAACAAAAAAAGGTAAAGGATCAAAACATGGGGGTGGAGGTTGAGGAGAGATTATTTAACCATTCATACAGAAGCCATTTAGACTACACATTCCCTCAGGAGAGCAATCTGCATCATTACAAATCCCACTAACCCTGTCCATGGAATTGTCCACCATGTTGATATACCCATTAGTCCCCCTTATACAACAACAATCAACAATAATAATAATCAACAAGTACTCCCTCATGTTATCATGTTCTCTCCCTCATACCATGCATAAATTACCATTTTGTTTACCTGCACAGCCTTCTGTACTGCATACAGAACAATTTACTCAGGTGACTTTACTAAACACTTCCAGAAGCCATTTCACACTCAAAAAAATCGTTTTAGTAGCTCATCTCAGACACAAATAGATAGCTAGCTGCTTGTTACCTGTAATTTTGCTTGCATTACATTACATTACATTTATTTAGCAGACGCTTTTATCCAAAGCGACGTACAGTAAGTGCGCACAGAGACATCAAGATCACTACAGAACAGACAAGGCAAAGCACATCCTTCGCATAATGTAGCAGCTATCCCTAGCAATGAACGTCGACTGTAGTTCACAGTAAGCTGTGGGCAAATCAGCAACACCACACTTCCATTCCTAATACTCGTATAAACTATAATAAACAGACAGGAAAACACAGGGATGCTTGCTAGCTTGCCACTGTAAAGGCAATACTATCTATATTAATTTAGCTGAGAGGGACCGATTTTATGCATAAGTATATAAGGTTAGTTAGCTTCACAGAAGAAACACAGGGATTCACGCATTGCAGCTAAATTTCCTTTGATGCTTACACCAAACATCTGTGTTGTTGGCAACGCCACGTAACACGTGCGAGTTTGTCAACACAGACAATACACCCTAAGTTTACTTCATAAATTATTTATCATACCGTTGGAATGTGCAATTTGTAATATTAATTGTATGAAAAACAATAAAATACAGTTGACAATGTAATTACGAACCCGCATGGCATTGCGTGAATTCACACTGGTATATCGAAAAATCGGTAATACCACCAGCCCTAACGACGTTACCTGCCATGGCGAAATTCAATGCGTTTATAGCATAACACTGTTAGTATGATAAAACAACTTACATGTCAGCAACATCATCTCGGTCATCAGTGGATTCAGCGTCACTGAGACAGGATGAGTCTCCCTCGGCAAAAACATCTTCTGGCTTATCCAGTTCGTCTAGCACTTGGTGCACGGATAAACGCCTCAAAAATCTCGACATAACTACACAAAAACTGTATCAAAAATACTCTAAAGTAAAAAATGTAACTGCGGGCCTTACCTAATTAATTGTGCTTTGCTAAACGGAATGTAGCGAGCTACGCTACAAGGTAAAAACACTGCGCCATTTTGGTTCGATAATTACGCGTGGATCGCCACTTCCTCATACGCACGGCTCGATTTCCTTTTTTTACGACTGCTTTGTGTTGATTGAGGGCTCCTGTGAAAGATAAGAGTCTTGGCTTTTCGCTGGAATATTTGACAGACAGTTTTAAAACCCAATGGAAAGCAAATAATACTCAGAGTGGAGGCGGGTGGAAGACGGTTTTTCCCACTTCAGATAGGCCTATTGTGCTATCAGTCAAAGAAATACACCCAATTGACGACGGTTTTGCATAAATCTCTGCAAGCATGTTCAAAACTACTCTGGCTAACATATACTAAGCCATGGGATTGGTACTCCAGAAACTGGCTGAGTTTCACAACGCCAAAGTGAACACAGCCGAACGAGTCGTAATCAAGTGCAAAAAAGCACAAGTCGGTTTAAAATTGGAAAAAAATAATGTACAGCCGTATGAAAGTTTTAAAGTATTTTTTCTTGAAGCCTAAAGGTATAATGATTTTTCAAACCAAAGTTTTGTGAAATACAATTAAGCAGAACAGTTTACCAGCACATTGTTTATGGTGTGACATCAAGCTGCAATATATGTTTGAGAATTAGGTCCGAGTTTCCAACGTTATTTACGAAGTTTTATCCCGACGTTTTGGGCTTAAAAACCACTTTCCCAGAAGGAATGGATATATCTTAAGGATATTTAATCAAAATATTGAGGTGAGCAGTTTATTATATATTATTAAATTAATGAAATGTATAATGTAATAATTTCCGTCACGCCGGCGTGACCGCTAGGGGGCGTTTGGCATTAAGAGGTTAATGCATCCACGCACAGAGCGTATCTTGCATGCGATCTATCTTTAAACACTAACCAGCCGTAATCCTAACACTGCACGCTGATCTCAACGCACACGCATTTAAGCTTACGGCTATCCCTTATGTGTGTGGTATGGTTCATGCGCCGCCATTATTAGCTAGCTCCAGCAAAAGCTAGTTTCAAACCTCCCTCCAGCTTAGTTTCTTTGTTCTCATTGAACACGTGTCCGTGGCAACCCCCACACGTAGGAGAACATGGAAATTCCACACACGCCCAACGCGACACACACACACACACACACACACACACATAGTTTGTTGTACATTATAGTAGTGAATCGTGCCTTGCTCTGTTTGGTACTTTGTGTTCAATAAACTATTACATTTATCCAAGATTGCCTGTATTAATGTTGCTCTTGTGTTGAACTGAATCAGCCAATGCTAATCGCAGGGATTCCCCAAAATGCCTTCACCTTCTAGCTGGATCATTTATATTAATTCGGTATCAACTGAGTACATGATATTGTGATTTTGCTAAGACAATTATTAATGTGTAATTTTATTGGTAATTAATTTAATTATTAATTCGAGTTACCCATTTTTAGTTAGCATATTCTCTTTTGAGAATAATATATAAATTTTATGAGACTGATTTATAATACAAAACCATGCCACCAGTTGTATAAGGATGGTAGTGGCGTATCGCAGTACATAAGTGACGCCCCGTGTATAAATAGAGGTATGTCCCCTACATTTTTGGTGCCCCGCGTACGGACTCTGATGATTGAGAGATCATGTTACTGATCATCTTGCTCACTGCTATCAGACTCGTACCTGGTCGCTACATTTTGGTGCCTCGTGTATTAATTAAATGAATATTTCCTATACTGCCAATCTCTGCTAAAAATATGGTTTCAATATCTCAAACCATTCAAATTCTACAGAGCTTTTTTTCAGGTGAACCATTTCAGTTACCAAAGTTGGCACAAATTGTGCCAAATTGTGCAAAATGGCAAGGTTCCAGAAAAGTCTCAGTATGATTTCTTTTTTTAAGTTTTACAATAAAATTTGATAATTGGCAATAAAAATTCATTTTTAGATGTGTTTTTGGTGTGTTTCATATTACACAACTAACAAGCCTACCAATGGTCCCCAAAAAGCTCTCCAAATCCATGTAGCAGCACAGTGAATCTTGTATTCCACCAGAGCCCCATTAGCCAGAAATGAGTCCAACTATATTTAAACGGGATCAAATCTACAGCACTTTCCAACATAAAATAAACCCCTGCATAATGATCAACAACAAACTCATCCTCATGTTATCTCTCCCTCATGTTACGTCATGCATAAATTGCTCATTTGTTTACCTGCACAGCCTGCTGTACTGCATACAGAATTTACTAATGTGGAACAATAACTTCTAAACAAACACTTCAGACGCCATGTCATTCAAAAGAAACTCGGAACAGCTCGTCTCAGACACAAATAGATAGCCAGCTGCTATGTGAAATTTTGCTTGCTAGCTTTCCATTGCTACAATATAGTAATGTTAGCTATATTCATTTAATTCAGAGGGATTTGTTTTATACATAACAGTGAATTCGCACTGGTATACCGGCAAAAAAACATGTTGCCTTACCACTCAGCATCACTGAAACAACATCGCAAAAACATCTTCAGGCTAGGACCTGCTGCACGGAGAAACGCCTGAATAACCTAGACATAACTAACCAAAAACTGTATGAAAGAGACTGTAAAGTAAAAAGATGAACAGCCGCCGTTACCTAATGAATTGTACTTTTCTAAACGGAATGTAGCTAGCTGCTACAAGCTAAAAACACTCTGCGTCATCTTGGTACGAACTTTACGCTTAGACGCCTCCTCCACGTACGTGCAATTGTACCTATGTGACAACCTAACCCATTGTGTTGAATGAGGACTTGTCTGAAAGATAAGAGTCTTCGCTATTGGCTGGAATATTTGACAGACAGTTTAAAAACCCAATGGAAAGCAAATAACACTTGCAGTGGAGGCGGGAAGATTTTCCCACTTCAGATAGGCCTATTGTGCTATCAGTCAAAGAAATACACACAATTGACGACGGTTTTGCATATAACTGTGCAATAAAGTACAAAACCACTTTGGCTAAAATATACTAAGCCACGGGATTGGTACTCCAGAAACTGGCTGAGTTTCACAACGCCAAAGTGAACACAGCCAAACTACTCATAATGAAGTGGAGAAAAGCAGAAGTTGGTTTAAAATGTGAAAATGTACAGCCATATGAAAGTTTTAAAGTATTTTTTCTTGAAGTCTAAAGGTATAACGATTTTTCAAACCAGTGAAATACAATTAAGCAGAACAGTTTACCAGCACATTGTTTATGGTGTGACATCAAGCTGCGATACATGTTTGCGAATTAGGTCGTTGTTTCCAACGTAATTTACAAAATTTTAACTCGACGTTTTGGGCTTAAAAACCACTTTCCCTGAAGGAATGGATATATCTTAAGGATATTTAATCAAAATAGTGAGGTGAGCAGTTTATTATATATTATTAAATTAATTAAATGTATAATTTAATAATTTCCGTCACGCCCGCGTTACCGCTAGGGGGCGTTTGGCAGCAAGAGGTTAAGACGATTTGACCAATAGAAAGTATTCAAAATAGCTTGTGATTAAAACCCGTATCTCCATTGGCTCTTCAACTTGTCGGCAAAAACCTCCATTACAAGTGAACTGGGCGTGTTGGTCTTAAGATGAGGATTGGCCAGGATTATTTTTGACGTATTGCTATCTTGAGCCAGCAGAAAGTGCTTGCGCTAGAACCACCACAAACCTGGTCTAAAGTCATGTCACAGTTGTTTACATGTTATTTTAACGGCGCATATAAGTGCGTCTACATAGGCGTGTGCACAACGCGCGTACCCTCCTGTCTGTTACACACAGGGGCGCGCACAAGCATGACTAAAATATCTAGATCACAATGTGAAATATTATTATTGTGTAGGCTATATCAAAAATGCATAATAATAAAAGGTTCCATAGGTCCACATACCTTTCCCTCAGCAAAGGGAAACGATGCCACATTACATTGCTCTCAGCCTGTAATGTTCCGCTCCCTTCCTGTTCGTTTTCTGTATATTCCTGTTTTCCCTCCGTGTCATGTTGGATCCTTTTGTCCGTGTTTTCCCCGCTGCTGTGGTCTGGGCGTTTCCTTCTCTGTCTTGTTCGTCTGGTTGTCTTACTTCCGCCTTTTCACTCCGTCCCCCCTCGTTGCATGCATTTCCTCACCTGGTGTTTCTTAATCACTCCCGTTTATTTTCCACACCTGTTCCTTGTTTAGTTCTGTCATTAACCTCACTATTTATTCCTTCGGCTGGCTGCCAGTCGGCGCCAGTTCGTTAACTATCGTCACGCGGTGTTAATGCTCGTTGTTTGCCTGGTCGCGTTCAAAGAACTACTCGCTTGGTTGTGGGATATTATCCCCTTGCAGCTAGAGTTCCGCTCCTAACTACAGTCTGGTAGTTATCCTCCAAGTCATTTCTTGTTGTACATGCAGCTAACCTGTTTCCCCTCTCCATCTAACCCAGCTCCCATTCTCCCGTGGCAGTGTTCGTTTCCCCCCGTTTTCGTTGTGTGTGTTGCGGTACCTCCACCTCCAGCTCGTGTAGGCTCCGGGTTGGCGTGTTACCTGGCTACCCTCCAGTTGTTCCTGTCCGGCCGAAGAAGCCAACTAGTTCTTCGGTTCCGGTTCCGGGAGCTCTGGAGACCAGTCAGCTCCTTCCGGACCTACCGCAGCTACGCCACACTACCCAGCCCTGCCGTGCTTTACCAACCACCTACCTCTCAAGCCCTGCACCTCCGTGAGAACCTCCCGGTCATTTCCGTGCCTTCCCTTGCACTAACCCCACCTGCTTTGTTTTGTTCTGTACCGGTGCAGTCATTCCGGTCCAGTTCCTGTCCTGCCGTAGTGAGCCGCTCCCCAGCTAGTCCAGTCCAGTCCAGGTGTGAGCCGTGCACCTACCTGTCCAGTCCAGTTCCGGTTTGGAACAATCCGTTCCAGACCCTGCTTCCTGTGTGGACCTCCCGGTCCAGTTCCAGTCCAGTCCAGTTCCGGTTTGGAACAAATCCGTTCCAGACCCTGATTCCAGTGTGACCTCCCGGTCCAGTTCCAGTCCTGTCCAGTTCCGGTTTGGAACAAATCCGTTCCAGACCCTGATTCCAGTGTGGACCTCCCGGTCCAGTTCCAGTCCAGTCCAGTTCCGGTTTGGAACACACCCGTTCCAGATCCTGATTCCAGTGTGGACCTCCCGGTCCAGTTCCAGTCCAGTCCAGTTCCGGTTTGGAACATTCCGTTCCAGATCCTGATTCCCAAAGTGGACCTCCCGGTCCAGTTCCAGTCCAGTCCAGCTCCGGCTTGGAGCAGCCCGTCCCGGGCTTCCTTGCTGTTCCAGCGTAATATTGTGTATTGCCTTTTCTGTACAGTGTTGGGACTACCCCAACACTTAATTTAATAAACCCCCCTTTTTTGTGAATCTGTCTCCTGGTCGTTGCACTTGGGTTCGTCTCGTTCCGGGTTCGTAACAGAACGAACTGGCCAAAAATCATGGACCCAGCCGACCTGGAGCAAATTCGTCACGCCTTCTCCTGCCAAACTACGGTCAGCGACCAACAGGGCCGACGTTTGGATGACGTGTTGGAGGTGCTGAGGGGCATCACGGAGCAAGTGGCGCAGCTAGCTCTTCACCAGCCGCTTCCGCGTATTCCTATGGGCCCTACACCGCCCGCGCCGGATCCGCCGGTGGATCCTTCTGTTCCCACTTCTCTCCGAGAGCCCCGCGTTCAACATCCAGAGTTATACCGCGGGGGATTGGGAAAGTGTCGCGAATTCCTGATGAAATGCGACATAGTATTCCGGATGCAGCCCTCCTCCTTCGCCTCCGACCCATGTAAGATCGCCTTCATAATGAGCAGTTTGGGAGGAGGTGCCCTGGAGTGGGCTACATCCATTTGGGACAGCCAAGTCGCGCTCTGCAACAACTTCGCCGCCTTCACCGCTGAGATGCGGCGTGTATTCGATCACCCTACCTGTGGGCGAGACGCAACTCAACGCCTACTTCAGGTCCGTCAAGGAAGCCGTAGCGTTGCTGAAATGGCAATCCAATTCCGTACCCTCGCAGCGGAGTCCGGATGGAATGACACCGCCCTTCAGGGGGCTTTCCGCCAGGCGCTGAGCGAAGAGTTAAAGGACCAACTTGCCACCCGCGAAGAATCCACGTCACTCAATTGCCTTATTAGCCTGGCCATCGCTATTGACAACCGTCTCCGTATCCGGGCCCGTGAGCGAGGGGGGAACTCCGGTCATCAGCATCAGCAACACATACGCTCACACCCTTCTGCCTCTGGATCCAGAGCGGCGTCTGGGGTCTCTGAGGAAGAGCCCATGCAACTGGGCAGAGTTGCGGTCAACGCCGAGGAGCGCCAACGTCGCCTGCGATCTAGATCCTGTTTTTACTGTGGCAAACCAGGCCACCAGATCGCCTCATGCCCCATTCGCCCAAAAGAGTAGGCTCGCCAGTTAAACTGGGCGTACTGACGAGCCCAATCATACCTTGCCATGCAGCTCAGAATCGCCTTGTCTTCAAGGCCACTCTCCTTTGGAGGGACAAGTCCGAAGTCTTGTCGGCCCTTATCGACTCTGGTGCCGACGCTAACTTCATGGACATCACCTTCGCCAGGAGGGCCGGCATCCCCACGGAACTGCTACCCTCTCCCATTACTGCTTTTGCCTTAGACGGTAGGAGTCTGGGGTTAGTCACCCACTCCACCGTTCCAGTACAGCTCGTTTTATCCGGCAATCATCGGGAGAGTATTCAACTTCTGCTCATCAACTCTAAACAATCCTCCATAGTTTTGGGTCAGACCTGGCTCCGCCTTCACAACCCTCACATCGACTGGCAAGCCGGTCGTATCCTGGCGTGGAGTGGTCACTGTCTGGCTAGCTGTCTTCGTTCCGCTCTCCCCCCTCCGGGATCCAAGAATTCCAGCACCAACCTACCCGAACCCGATCTGTCCAACGTTCCCAAGCAATATCACGACCTCTGCCTTACCTTTTCAAAATCACGCGCTCTGTCCCTACCTCCTCACCGACCCTACGATTGTTGCATTGACCTGCTGGCGGGAGCCAAGCTTCCGTCTGGTCGTCTCTACAGTCTGTCGGGTCCGGAGAAACTCTCCATGGAGGAGTATATTCATGAGTCCCTCGCCTCGGGCATCATCCGCCCTTCCTCCTCTCCTGTTGGTGCTGGGTTCTTTTTTGTGGGGAAAAAGGACGGCTCACTACGGCCCTGCATCGACTACCGGGGGCTCAATCAAATTACCATCCGCAACAAATATCCTCTTCCCCTTATTAACACTGCCTTTGAACCCCTCTCGCAGGCCGTCATTTTCACCAAGCTCGACCTCCGTAATGCGTACCACTTGGTGCGTATACGGGAGGGGGATGAATGGAAGACTGCCTTCAATACCCCGTTGGGCCACTACGAGTACCTGGTGGTCCCCTTCGGCCTTACTAACGCCCCGGCAGTCTTCCAGGGCATGGTGAATGACGTCCTGCGAGACCTGTTGGGGAAGACTGTTTTCGTGTATATCGATGATATTTTGATTTTTTCTAAGTCCCCCCAGGAGCACATTCTCCATGTCCGGGAGGTTCTCCAGCGCCTGCTTGAAAACCAGCTCTTCGTTAAGGCAGAGAAGTGCTCCTTCCACGTCTCCTCAGTCCCGTTCCTCGGCTTCATCATCGAGGAGGGCAGCATCCGGGCGGATCCCGCCAAGATCAAGGCGGTGACAGAATGGCCTCAACCCACCTCTCGTAAGCACCTGCAACAGTTTCTTGGTTTTGCCAATTTTTATCGTAGGTTCATCCGTAATTACAGTGTCATTGCTGCTCCCCTAACCAAACTCACCTCCACTGCTTTTTCTTTTTGTTGGAACTCCGAGGCCCAGCTCGCGTTTGAACGCCTTAAGGCTCGGTTTTCCTCGGCCCCTATTCTTTGTCACCCTGACCCCACTCGCCAATTTACGATTGAGGTGGATGCCTCCGACACCGGCGTGGGGGCCATTCTGTCCCAACGAGCCGCCTTGGACAACAAGCTCCATCCCTGTGCTTTCTTCTCCCGGAGGCTGTCCTCCGCCGAGCGGAACTATGATGTCGGGGATCGGGAGCTTCTGGCCATCAAGCTGGCTCTTGAGGAGTGGCGCCACTGGCTGGAGGGGGCAGGTAGCCCCTTTATTGTTTTAACTGACCACCAAAACCTTATTTATCTAAAGTCTGCTAAGAGGCTTAATGCCAGACAGGCTAGGTGGTCATTATTCTTTGCCCGATTTAATTTTTCTGTGTCCTTCCGCCCCGGTTCCCGCAATATCAAAGCGGATGCATTATCCCGTGTTTTTTCCCTTCCCTCCAGTCCTGCTGACCCCGAGCCTATTCTACCGGCTTCCTGTATGGTGGCTGCGGTCTCCTGGACGATTGAGGAGGTTGTGAGGTCCGCCCAGACTTCCCACCCTGACCCCCGTAGTAACCCTAACTCCTCCCTGTTTGTTCCCAACTCCGTCCGCTCCCAGGTCCTTGAGTGGGTTCACGCCTCCTGTCTGGCGTGTCACCCAGGTGTTGCCAGAACGACCACCCTCGTCAGGAGGAGTTTTTGGTGGCCCACGCTCAAGGAGGATACCCGTGCTTTTGTCCTGGCCTGCGCGGTGTGCGCCAGGAGCAAGGCTTCCCACCAGCCTCCCTCTGGTCTTCTCCTTCCCCTCCCTGTCCCGGGCCGTCCTTGGAGCCACATTGGCGTTGACTTCGTCACCGGTCTGCCATTGTCAGAGGGCAACTCCGTCATTCTGACAATTGTGGATCGGTTCTCCAAGGCGGTTCACTTTGTTCCCCTCCCTAAGCTCCCGTCCGCCCTCGAAACTGCGGAGCTCCTGGTGTCACAGGTGGTCAGGCTGCACGGGATCCCATCCGACATTGTGTCGGACCGTGGGCCCCAATTCTCCTCCCAGGTGTGGAGGGCGTTCTGTGTAGCCCTGGGGGCCTCGGCCAGTCTGTCGTCTGGTTTTCATCCCCAGTCTAACGGCCAGGCAGAGAGGGCGAACCAGGACCTGGGGGCCGCCCTGCGGTGCGTCACTGCACGCAATCCCGCCTCCTGGAGCCGTTTTCTTCCCTGGGTAGAGTACGCCCATAACTCCCTTAAGAGTGCGTCTACAGGGTTGTCCCCGTTCGAGTGCTCATTAGGTTACCAACCCCCTCTCCTGTCGGCCCAGGAGGCCGAGGTAGCAGTCCCCTCCGTTAAGTCCCACATCCTCAAGTGCAAACGCATGTGGAGACTTGCACGCACCGCACTCCTGCGTTCTAATTCCCGTTCTCAACGTCTGGCGGACCTGCACAGGACCGCAGCCCCTAAATACAGAGCCGGGCAGCATGTCTGGCTTTCCACATCCAACATTTCCCTTCCCTCCTCCTCTAAGAAACTTCGGCCCCGGTTTATTGGTCCCTTCCCTGTTGTTTGTCTCATTAACCCGGTTTCCGTTAAACTCTCCCTCCCTTCCTCCCTCAAGGTCTACCCCGTTTTTCATGTGTCACAGATCAAGCCTGTCGCCTCCAGCCCCCTCAGTGCCCCTACCCTCCCTCCTCCACCCGTCCGGGTCATCGACAACGCCCCGGCCTACACGGTGGACCGCATTATCGACATCCGCCGTAAGGGTCGGGGTTTTCAATACCTCGTGGACTGGGAGGGGTATGGTCCTGAGGAGCGGTCGTGGCTCCACAGGAGCCTCATCCTGGATCAATCATTGATCCAGGATTTCCACAGTCGCTTCCCTCTCAAGACCAGGCCGCCAGGTACGCCAGGAGGCGTACGTTGAGGGGGGGGTACTGTAATGTTCCGCTCCCTTCCTGTTCGTTTTCTGTATATTCCTGTTTTCCCTCCGTGTCATGTTGGATCCTTTTGTCCGTGTTTTCCCCGCTGCTGTGGTCTGGGCGTTTCCTTCTCTGTCTTGTTCGTCTGGTTGTCTTACTTCCGCCTTTTCACTCCGTCCCCCCTCGTTGCATGCATTTCCTCACCTGGTGTTTCTTAATCACTCCCGTTTATTTTCCACACCTGTTCCTTGTTTAGTTCTGTCATTAACCTCACTATTTATTCCTTCGGCTGGCTGCCAGTCGGCGCCAGTTCGTTAACTATCGTCACGCGGTGTTAATGCTCGTTGTTTGCCTGGTCGCGTTCAAAGAACTACTCGCTTGGTTGTGGGATATTATCCCCTTGCAGCTAGAGTTCCGCTCCTAACTACAGTCTGGTAGTTATCCTCCAAGTCATTTCTTGTTGTACATGCAGCTAACCTGTTTCCCCTCTCCTCCATCTAACCCAGCTCCCATTCTCCCGTGGCAGTGTTCGTTTCCCCCCGTTTTCGTTGTGTGTGTTGCGGTACCTCCACCTCCAGCTCGTGTAGGCTCCGGGTTGGCGTGTTACCTGGCTACCCTCCAGTTGTTCCTGTCCGGCCGAAGAAGCCAACTAGTTCTTCGGTTCCGGTTCCGGGAGCTCTGGAGACCAGTCAGCTCCTTCCGGACCTACCGCAGCTACGCCACACTACCCAGCCCTGCCGTGCTTTACCAACCACCTACCTCTCAAGCCCTGCACCTCCGTGAGAACCTCCCGGTCATTTCCGTGCCTTCCCTTGCACTAACCCCACCTGCTTTGTTTTGTTCTGTACCGGTGCAGTCATTCCGGTCCAGTTCCTGTCCTGCCATAGTGAGCCGCTCCCCAGCTAGTCCAGTCCAGTCCAGGTGTGAGCCGTGCACCTACCTGTCCAGTCCAGTTCCGGTTTGGAACAATCCGTTCCAGACCCTGCTTCCCGTGTGGACCTCCCGGTCCAGTTCCAGTCCAGTCCAGTTCCGGTTTGGAACAAATCCGTTCCAGACCCTGATTCCAGTGTGACCTCCCGGTCCAGTTCCAGTCCTGTCCAGTTCCGGTTTGGAACAAATCCGTTCCAGACCCTGATTCCAGTGTGGACCTCCCGGTCCAGTTCCAGTCCAGTCCAGTTCCGGTTTGGAACACACCCGTTCCAGATCCTGATTCCAGTGTGGACCTCCCGGTCCAGTTCCAGTCCAGTCCAGTTCCGGTTTGGAACATTCCGTTCCAGATCCTGATTCCCAAAGTGGACCTCCCGGTCCAGTTCCAGTCCAGTCCAGCTCCGGCTTGGAGCAGCCCGTCCCGGGCTTCCTTGCTGTTCCAGCGTAATATTGTGTATTGCCTTTTCTGTACAGTGTTGGGACTACCCCAACACTTAATTTAATAAACCCCCCTTTTTTGTGAATCTGTCTCCTGGTCGTTGCACTTGGGTTCGTCTCGTTCCGGGTTCGTAACACAGCCCACTCCATCAACATCCAGGCTATGTGCGATGGTACGGGGCAATGGCTATCCATTAAAAAGGAGCTGATAACACCTACGTATATCAAGCCTAATGCGCAAATTGTCATTTACACCTAATGCGTGAATTGTCATTCAATGGAAAACTCGCGCACTGCAATAGACGGACATTTGAGTTCTGAAAATGCGCTTCAGACATCATTACAATACAGCTCTGTTTATCTAGGAATACAGCCTGTAAGTAAATAGAATGGTTTGTGACTGAAAAAAGTTCAAAACCTTGTCCGGTGAATATTGCTTTTATTGTTTTTCAAATAGCCTAGGCTACAGTGGATTCGCTGTGCATAAGGTTTTTTCGATAGCCTAAGGTTAAATAACGGAGATAAATGTCATCATGTTAACTGAATTGTAACCTTAGCTATTCTTCATCCTTCATATTTTTTTAATTACAGTGACAAGGTTTCCATACCCTCATCTTATTAAAACCCCGCTGATTTCACCTGTTATTCCATAACTGAACAAAAGATTTTAAAGAGAACTAAGCGGCTAATTAGAAACGAAATTTGCAGCACATTACAAAATTAATTTACATTTAATTTTAATGCCATTATCTGCATGTGCGCTTTACAGTTGCAAGTCTGTTTCCCCTGCTATAAATCACACTTTTCCCGGTCTTCCTGGGAAAGTGGATCGTTTTAAAGCAGTACGCTACCAGTAAAATAGGTTGGTCATATTTCCTTAAGCAGGACATTATAAAACAAGGGAAAATATGCTGAACCTATGGGTTGCCAACCTGACAGATTTATTGTATTTAGTGTCATCATTAAGGCAAATAACGTTATTTATGTTATTAATCAAAATTAGAATGCAGGTTTATTCACATATATTTTGTAAACAGCACTGTCAGGAATTACCGGGAACTCATAATGGTTTGCCCGAATAATATTGATCATAGGCTACTATTCCTTGATCGCACTAAACATGCACGAGCATGTCTGTTTCGCCATCATAAGCAATCCGCCAAGATGGAAAAGCAGGATTTTAAAGGGAATGGGATATGACATTTTGATTGGTTTATTGCATGTCACACCCAAGACACACCTATTATTAATGAAGAGACTAGGTTCAGCCCATTTGGACGTTGCGCCGTGCTTAGCGCCCAAAAACACGCCGTTAAAATAGCAAAAGTGGACTTGGACACACCCTAAATGGACTTTACGCCATGCGCCAAGATAGAGCCCCCGATCTTTTAATGGCTGGTGGAGTGCCACTATGAATTCTTAAATACATGCTTAAATACATGTTTTCAGAAAACATTGTCTGTCCAGCCTATGTAATAAAATAACTAACAAGTGCACACTATGCTCGTTTGTGATAAAACACATTGTAGGCTATCTTTGACTGCATGATTGCCAGTAACATAATGTTTGATTGTTGTTTGACTAGAGCTAAACCATTTAGCAAGTAAATTAAACTGAATAGCCTTTATCAGACAAAATAACTAATCACGGTGGGCCTAGCCTAGCCATTGATCGGAGTTATTAATCCTAGGTAAAGATGTTTGATTCTGTGTGTACTTAAGGTCAGCTGGTAGGCTAGTATCGGTTTAACTATACCTACGACGAGTCAAAGTGGATTGTGTGTTTATTAGCGTAGTCGAGACACAATCGGGGAGGACAAGCGAAGCAAGAACTAATCAGACAAATCTTTATTTGCCATAGGCCAGTGGAGGATGGGCATCCCCCCCAATAGCCGGGTTCCTCTCGAGATTTCTTCCCATCGGGGAGTTTTTTCTCACCACAGTATGAGGGTTTTTCTCTCCTACAAGAGTTTTTACCTCTGCTATCTGGGGGCTTAGAGCTGGCTTAGAGCTGGCATTTCCCATTTCCCCTTTCCTCCCCTTTCTCTTCTGTAAAGCGTCTTTGTGACAGTCATCTGTGAAAAGCGCTATATAAATAAAATTTAATTGAATTGAATTGAATTTATTCACAAATGTGGGCTCTTTTTGCACTCATTAGACGTAACTACACGTGGGATAACCTGAAACTATGTCTACCGGAAAGTTAAATTGGGAGCGGAGAGAGGAGCTCGCACATCACGGTAGGTTGGAGTAAGGATAGCCTAGCAATAGCTGTTTAGTCATAGGCTTCACCTCTTCAAAAACCTGTTCATAGCGGACTTTCGCTAACAACTTGCGTAGCCTACCGTGTGAGTCTTATCATCGAGTGCACAGTCATACTCACACATCTGTAGCCTATCTACTGTATAGCAAAAGTTTGTTGGAGGAAATGTTTTGTTTAATCTGCCAGTGTCTTGTTTGGTGCGGGGAGTCAATCCAGTGATTAAACATCACCCGTAGCCTATGTGTTTAAAAAAATATCTCATATTTAGATATAAGTAAAGCAAAGTACCGGCTCATCTCTCTCTTCACAGGTATTTTCTAATTAATGTCTGGTTTAATGTCTTCCCTTTTGTAAATTATAAGTAGTCAACCTACATTCCTTAGTGAATGTATGATTTCAAGTCATTATTCTAATTGACTGTTTTTCATTTAATAAAATTATTTAATCTCAAGACCTGATTTAGATTTTGTTTTGGCTTGTTGATTGATCCACCAGGTTACTGTTCGACTTATCTATCAAAGAATTTGGCGATTTAATTGATGATTGTCATTTTTAATAATAATTATCAAATTAAATAACGTAAAACTTATTTTGAATGTAGGTTAAGTGAGGGGTTCTAGCACGCAATATCGCTTGTGTTCAGTATTCAGAGTGCCGAACGTTGACGGGCATTGACTGTTGGAACCGCTGGATTCAGATAATACACATTTTACCTAATCCTCACTTACCCGACATTAGGTAACTCGCTTGTCTCGGCAGAACGGCATCTTTCATTTTAGCTTGTTAATGCAGTGAACTAGGGGCTTGTCTCCTAATTGTATTTATTTTACAAAACATATGGATGTTTAATCACTGGATAGACTGACATTTTTCTGCTAACTGGCTTACAGATGTGTGAGTATTAACTGTGCACTTGATAATAGACTCGCAGCTACTGCGCATTCATTCACTCGCAGATACAGCCATTCTAATCAATGACATAAAAAAACATGCATCTCCACATTCGATTGTCACAAAACTCGTAACTCCATTTTACTTGATTTCTGATAAAATAACAATTTTGTATTGACACGCGAGTATCTGACCTAGTATGTAGAAAACATACACACTTTCACAACGCTGTGTTTATTCATTTTGAAAATATAATTTTTTTTTCCATTTCCTGAAAAGTAACGGTTTTGGAGATACGTGCTTTTCACCCGACAGCAATGATAAGAACCTCACGCTCTCAAATGAGGAGCGATAACGGGAGGACAGAGGAAAACAAAAGAAACACCCTGATTAAATGGGCGAGAGAATGAAAATTAAACTAGAACCTGTCACCTACAGCTCTAGGTGAGAACGAGCTGAACAAAAAGGCAACTGGTAGAGGAGTATAAAGGACAAAGAGAGAAAGAAAAGAAAAAGACTAAAAATAAATCTTTATCCTAACTCTAAACTGGACTTGCTACGTTTCCTATTCGTACGAACCAGAAATGCAGCGACTAAATCTTTTACCTTACCAACTTCGTTGTCAACATAGCAAAGACAATACCGAAGTGCGGAAATGCGGAAGTCCTGAGGTATTTATAGCTGACAGGAAACGCAAAACAGGTGCAGAGAATAATTGTCAGGCAAAACACGAATACTGGAACGGAAGAGGAAAAAATCCGATAGAGCGCCCCGACGACGCCAAAAAGAAAGACGACCGCAGAAACAGCAGGGGCTGCAAATACCCATGACAACTACGAATTAAAATGTTTTCTAGCCGTTGCTTAATGAGTCCCCGGGTCAACACCGGGCCGTACCTAGAATAAAATAGATAACGATTTATTATGATAAATAAATAGTTTATGATTTATATAAAGATTGGCATGCTCTTTCTTCGTGTGGAGCTGGAGTCAGAATTGGTGTTGTCATTTGCAGAGATGTACGAAATCGAGTCATTGCGAACTCAATTCCCAGAATTGAAAAAGCACTTATTGTAATGTTCCGCTCCCTTCCTGTTCGTTTTCTGTATATTCCTGTTTTCCCTCCGTGTCATGTTGGATCCTTTTGTCCGTGTTTTCCCCGCTGCTGTGGTCTGGGCGTTTCCTTCTCTGTCTTGTTCGTCTGGTTGTCTTACTTCCGCCTTTTCACTCCGTCCCCCCTCGTTGCATGCATTTCCTCACCTGGTGTTTCTTAATCACTCCCGTTTATTTTCCACACCTGTTCCTTGTTTAGTTCTGTCATTAGCCTCACTATTTATTCCTTCGGCTGGCTGCCAGTCGGCGCCAGTTCGTTAACTATCGTCACGCGGTGTTAATGCTCGTTGTTTGCCTGGTCGCGTTCAAAGAACTACTCGCTTGGTTGTGGGATATTATCCCCTTGCAGCTAGTGTTCCGCTCCTAACTACAGTCTGGTAGTTATCCTCCAAGTCATTTCTTGTTCTGCATGCAGCTAACCTGTTTCCCCTCTCCTCCATCTAACCCAGCTCCCATTCTCCCGTGGCAGTGTTCGTTTCCCCCCGTTTTCGTTGTGTGTGTTGCGGTACCTCCACCTCCAGCTCGTGTAGGCTCCGGGTTGGCGTGTTACCTGGCTACCCTCCAGTTGTTCCTGTCCGGCCGAAGAAGCCAACTAGTTCTTCGGTTCCGGTTCCGGGAGCTCTGGAGACCAGTCAGCTCCTTCCGGACCTACCGCAGCTACGCCACACTACCCAGCCCTGCCGTGCTTCACCAACCACCTACCTCTCAAGCCCTGCACCTCCGTGAGAACCTCCCGGTCATTTCCGTGCCTTCCCTTGCACTAACCCCACCTGCTTTGTTTTGTTCTGTACCGGTGCAGTCATTCCGGTCCAGTTCCTGTCCTGCCGTAGTGAGCCGCTCCCCAGCTAGTCCAGTCCAGTCCAGGTGTGAGCCGTGCACCTACCTGTCCAGTCCAGTTCCGGTTTGGAACAATCCGTTCCAGACCCTGCTTCCCGTGTGGACCTCCCGGTCCAGTTCCAGTCCAGTCCAGTTCCGGTTTGGAACAAATCCGTTCCAGACCCTGATTCCAGTGTGACCTCCCGGTCCAGTTCCAGTCCTGTCCAGTTCCGGTTTGGAACAAATCCGTTCCAGACCCTGATTCCAGTGTGGACCTCCCGGTCCAGTTCCAGTCCAGTCCAGTTCCGGTTTGGAACACACCCGTTCCAGATCCTGATTCCAGTGTGGACCTCCCGGTCCAGTTCCAGTCCAGTCCAGTTCCGGTTTGGAACATTCCGTTCCAGATCCTGATTCCCAAAGTGGACCTCCCGGTCCAGTTCCAGTCCAGTCCAGTTCCGGCTTGGAACGAACGTTCCAGACCTGCCAGCCCAGCTCCGGCTTGGAGCAGCCCGTCCCGGGCTTCCTTGCTGTTCCAGCGTAATATTGTGTATTGCCTTTTCTGTACAGTGTTGGGACTACCCCAACACTTAATTTAATAAACCCCCCTTTTTGTGAATCTGTCTCCTGGTCGTTGCACTTGGGTTCGTCTCGTTCCGGGTTCGTAACACTTATACTGTAATTATTTCTTACATGGAAAGAGGACTACATCAGAACAACAACAGCGATGATGATATGGTATTGGCAGGAACATGCATTTCATGCATCTAAGCTGTTCTTCTTCCTCTTAATGCTCCTCTTTTGATAAGGAAAAAGGCGTTGCGTTGCAGTGTTCTTTTTAAACAATTAAGCAGTTATTCTGATACAACTTGTATGAGATTGTATAATAACGTTATTTAACATATGTCCTGGTTCCTACGTTGAGCTGTATCTTGAGTACCGATGTTTATGAGCCGGTCAAATAGGCTAATAACATTCAAGCGTCGGCACTTTTGAGAAAGATTCACAACGTCAGGTAAAACACACTGTGATCCACTGTCTCATTTTTTACTTTTACACAATGATCCAAATACAACTCAAAGGACATGTTGCTACCACGTATTTTTAATGATGGCAGTATGATGTCTGGTTTCTACGTTGTCTTGCATTAATTTCTCAGTGGTCCTGATAACATTAAGAAGTGAAAATGCAACTACGTCTTTCTGTTCACGTTCATACATTGTCAAGATTCAGACGTTGTGGAAACCAGTTATTTTTGGTCATGACTGATAAACAATCAAACAACCAGAAAACAACGTTACATAGACGGTCGCTTGGACAAAAATGCCTAAGGGGTGGGTGTCAGGAGCCATGGTTGCAAGGGTATCTGGGGTGTGTGGTCACATTAAATTGGAATTACACAGTGCAATATAAAACTGTCATTTGAACTGTTGGGTCTCCCCAGTAGCCTACACTAATATAGCCTACACTTTATAGTACAGTTGTTTTGCTTTATAGTTAGATTTTTTGATTTGATTTGCTATTTGTAATATTCAAGTTATACCTACCCACTGTCACTGAGAGGCCATCCATCAGTCATGTCACCTGTGAGGAAGCAAATCACAGTTGCTCGAAATGTAGCTGTTGTGTGTGCTCCCAGAGCAGTTAACCACAGCATCGAATACTCTATAATTGGCATCACCACTTGTTTCTCTAGTGGCACCTTTTTCTACAAAAGTGTGTATATTCTCAATGGATGCCTTGAAATGGTTTCAAACCCATCAATTGCACCAAGGACTTTTGGGAGACCAGACCGTGCGTAAGAGCTCCACTTGTTGCCTGTGTTAAAAACTGAATGAAATCTGTATTACAGTTTTTTTTTACAATTGCTTTGACTCATTTTGCACAACAGAGTTTCAATGTGCAACACGCTTAATACAGAATGCTAGACTGCTCATTTTGGGTTAAAAATCTAATATAGCATATAAAATAAAAATACCGGTATATGCAAAAGTTTATCATAGCACCAGAACATTGAATATGTTCATCGTTGAAGTTTAATTATTGGTGCATTTCCAAATACAACGGCCATTATCAAATAATGCTGTCAAACACAAAATAATTGTCATCAAAAAAGACTTTGCAAGGGTCATTTCCATCATTTCAAGTACTTGAAATGATGGACAGCAAGCATGTGCTAGACTGCAATATACTGTATATATAGCTATATATATAGCTTGTGTTTTTATGGAAGACAAACAAAATATGAGATTACAGTAGATCACTGTATATGAAGTTTACATAATCATTGAAAAACATTAGACAGTAATGCAGTAAACTCAACTGTATTTTACAGTAACAAAAACAACAGTAAAAGCAAAAACAACAGTTACTGTAACAAAAAACTTTACAGTCAAAAAAACGAAACAAATGCATTTCAGTGCTTAAGCAGCATTTTGCCTCTCTGCTGCATTTGGCCACAGAATTTCATCTAGGTCGCATCTGATATCTTCATTTGCAAGGCAGCGTCGGTAAAATCTTTTGGAGTGCCTTATCCACCCCTGGCACTGCCGGGCTGTAATGTCATTGCACGCCTCATCCATGGCCTGAACGAGCGTCACCTGCTCATATGGATGCCGATCATACACCTTCCACCTCCAAGCCAAGAAAAACTCCTCTATGGGGTTTAGAAAGGGGGAGTAAGGTGGAAGGAAGAGCGATCTGAACTGTGGATGGGCCGTAAACCAGTCTCGCACAACCAATGCATGATGGAAGTTCACGTTGTCCCAGACAATGATGAACACCATCTGATCATTTGGCTGTACTGGACGGTTATACAACCCATCCAGAAAATTAAGGAGGCTCTGCCCCTAGCAGAGGGTCACGAGCCTCAACTCCATTCCTGGAAATGGCAGCACACATTGTGATGTTGGCTCCACGCTGTCCCGGAACAGCAACAGTAGCCCTCTGCCCAATTATGTTCCAGCCCCGACGCCAGCACCTGCAAAGATTGAATCCTGCTTCATCCACATACAGGATCTCATGTTGCTCTGCTCCAGCATTACAGTTTTTTCAATCGCTTTGGCACTAGTTTCAGAACCTTGATGTCATTTTTCAAAACTCTAGACACAAAAATCACAACCAATGATCAAAATGCATTTTTCAAAACTAACACTTTTTACAATTTCTTGGATACAATACACATAAATCAAAGATAATTTGTTCATTGAACTAAAATCACCTGTTCAAAATGACACAACTTAACATCAAAGTATAACCATTTCAAAAAGCAATTCACACATTACATTTGAGATGACTGTCTATTCATTTCATTACAAAGATCTAACAATCAATTGATACAACTGCTCAAAATGACCAGTAAGTGTTGCATTACTCTTAAAGCATAGTCTTATGGAAACTGAGGAACAATATCCCATGTTCAGATCATGAAAGTTTTAGGATAACGAGATTGACTGACACCACCATTGACACTAATTTGTTACTGATGATTGATTTGACCTTGTGGTATGGGTATAAATAAGTGGCATCCACAGCAACATAGTGATACAACATGGAGCAGGCAGGTGGGCACCATAGAGGTCAAGCAGGAGGAGGAAGAGGAGGAAGACGTGGTGGTCAAAGGAATGGCAGGGGACAAGCACCCCTTCTGAGAGGTGGCCATGGGCCCCGTTTGAGAGGTGTGGGAGAACGGGGTCGAGGACAAGGCCACGGACCAAGACAGCGGCAGCAACAGCAAAGAGTCTCCAATGAGATCAGAGTAATGGTTGTAGACCATGTCATAAATCATGGCATGACAATGATTGAGGCAGCTAGAATGATTCAACCAAACCTCAGAAGATCAACTGTGGCCTCAATCATCAGAACTTTCCGCAATGAGAACCGGTAAGTCTTCAGCATGCACTACAGTAAACGTTATAGTACTGTAGGCTACTCTTAATTGTCAAATGACTGTACACTGCATGCCAATGTGTAGCACAGAGTAGGTAATGTGACTATGAAAATGTTTTCTACAGTATGATGGCATGTTCTCCCTGTAATTTTCCCTACAGAATTGAGACTAGACCCAATAGTGGAGGCAGAGGCAGACTCCTGACTGACGAACAAGAGCGGGCTGTGGTCAACTTGTTCCGGGACAGAAATGACATTCGCCTTACAGAAATCAGACAGCACATCCAGGACAATGAACAAATCTTCAACAATGTGGAAGCCATAAGTTTGCCGACCATTGCACGCATTCTGAAAAGGCACCAGGTGTCCCTAAAACAGTTGTACTGTGTGCCTTTTGAGAGAAATGCAGACAGAGTGAAGCAACTTGAGTATGGATTTAGGATTGAGTATGTTCAGTTTCATGATGCCTGTTTGTGAAAAATTCCCCATCATTGTATTGTAATCAATAATTCTCTTTCCAACATGTCTTTTTACATAGAGGGTGATGGCACTGGATGCTGATGAAAACCATCACAAATTAGTTTTTGTGGATGAGGCAGGCTTCAACCTGGCCAAGACAAGGAGGAGAGGTCGGAATTTCATTGGCCAGTGGGCAACCATCCAAGTACCCAGACAACGTGGGGCCAACATCAGCATGTGTGCGGCTATATCAGAAGATGGTGTGGTGGGGCGCAGACCTCGTATTGGCGCATACAATGCAGAGCTCCTTGTTGGATTCGCCATGCCCAAAGGTTCTTTCCATGATGTTTGGCGAATGAAAACATCCATTTTGATGTGGATGAGAACCTGTGGCCAAATCCACAAGACACGGTTGATGGGAATGATGAGTGATCCTTTGTTTTGCTTTTTTTTTTAGCCAGGTGAGGAACACTGCAGTTTGTTTTGCAGGACTCTTTTTTTTTTTTTAGCTAATTGTTGCTTTCATTCAAAGGGAACCTATGTTGTCATTTAGTTTGTATTCATCAATAAATTTCACATTTCTTCAATGATTCCACTGTGTCTGTGGCATTCTCTCTACTAGTCCTTTTACAGTGACATTACGTGTAGCACATGATGAAACATGTATCACATATTTTGTACTACAATATTTAATGGTTGTACGAACAATTTATGTAACAGTGAAACTATCTGTATCTTGTGTGTGGGTGATCTAAAGAAATGTCCCTATGGTATTTCATGATAAATGAGTTGTTTAACCAATGATTCTGTGAGTGTAAGGTTTCTTTAAAGATATGAATACACAATGCAATGTTTTGAAAGTTGGACAGCCTGTATTACAAGTGGTGACCGTTTTGAGTTTTGTGTCTAGAGTTTTGAAAAATGACATCAAGGTTCTGAAACTAGTGCCAAGGCGATTTAAAAAAACTAATCTCCATCATTCTCTGAAATATAAAACACATGAGCATTACTGAGATGGAAACAGACCAATGCTTTATTGTATGTACAATATGAGACATGACTACAAACACCTGTTGAATTGATTTAGTGATCTTCATTTGTAGTAATAAGCATTTGAACATTGTTGCAATATTAGGTGGCTGTATTCTGAGAATGGAACATATGATTTAGAGTTTTGCACTTGTATTAACACTTTATGTCAGCATAGGATGTGTCTTAAGGTAAGAATTCTGCAAGTCAGTGTAGCACTTTGCATTAAGAGTTTTGCACTTTGAAACTCTGTTGTGCAAAATGAGTCAAAGCAATCGTAAAAAGACGAACAATGTGTAGAGCTGTCATCACTTTATGGCAATTGCTTATTCCATGGCATTGTCCAACAACCATTAGAAAGCTGCCAGGAGGCACAGAGTTGTCTCTTACAAAAAAAGGTTATGCCTTGAGTAAATATTTTCGGAACTAAATCCCAGGTATTGTACTTAAACTGCAAGTTCACTTTACTTTCTAGATGTAAATTAAGATCACAGTTTAAAAAAAGAATTAGAGTATACCAGTTCAAGATACAAAGTTAAGAAGTAGTTCATGAGTGGTATACGTAAAGTACAGTTCCAGGAAATGCTTAAAGTATACTTAAAATGGGCCAATTTGGTTTTCTAAAGTACTAAAATATACTTAACCTCTTAATACCAAGGGCAAAATATACCAATTCTCGCCTGTTTTTACTAGTGACCAACAAAGCTGTTTATCTCAAAAACTGTAAAGGCTACAAATATGGTTCATAGCTTTTATTAAAACAGAGAACTGCACTAATATGAGTAAGCAGTCATAATTCATATACATACACTTTTTGCTACTTAATTACAACAATTTATGTACAGAAATTGTGAAAACTAAAAAACGGGTACCTACATTCAAATTTCTGATTTTTTACCTGATGAGCTACAAGAACTATGGAGAAAATAACTCCTCTTTGTGATTCCTCAATATGCTGCCTATCTCTGCTAAAAAATATGGTTTCAATAGTTTTTTTTCAGGTGAACCATTTCGGTTACCAAAGTTGGCACAAATTGTGCAAAATGGCAAGGTTCCAGAAAAGTCTCAATATGATTTATTTTTTTAAGTTTTACAATAAAATTTGATAATTGGCAATAAAATGTTATTTTTAGATGTGTTTCATATTACACAACTAACTCGCCTACCCGTGGTCCCCAAAAAGCTCTCCAAACCCATGTAGCAGCACAGTGAATCTTGTATTCCACCAGAGCCCCATTAGCCAGAAATGAGTCCAACTATATTTAAACGGGATCAAATGTACACCACTTTCCTACATAAAATAAACCCCTGCATAATGATCAACAACAAACTCATCCTCATGTTATCTCTCCCTCATGTTACGTCATGCATAAATTGCTCATTCGTTTACCTGCACAGCCTGCTGTACTGCATACAGAATTTACTAATGTGGAACAATAACTACTAAACAAACACTTCAGACGCCATGTCATTCAAAAGAAACTCGGAACAGCTCGTCTCAGACACAGATAGATAGCCAGCTGCTATGTGTAATTTTTGCTGGCTAGCTTTCCATTGTTACAATATAGTAATGTTAGCTATATTCATTTAATTCAGAGGGATTTGTTTTATACATAACAGTGAATTCGCACTGGTATACCGGCAAAAAAATATGTTGCCTTACCACTCAGCGTCACTGAGACAACATCACAAAAACATCTTCGGGCTAGGACCTGCTGCACGGAGAAACGCCTGAATAACCTAGACATAACTAACCAAAAACTGTATGAAAGAGACTGTAAAGTAAAAAGATGAACAGCCGCCGTTACCTAATGAATTATACTTTTCTAAACGGAATGTAGCTAGCTGCTACAAGCTAAAAACACTCTGCGCCATCTTGGTACGAACTTTACGCTAAGACGCTTCCTCCTCTTACGCACAATTGTATCTATGTGACAACCTAACCCATTGTGTTGAATGAGGGCTTGTCTGAAAGATAACAGTCTTCGCTATTGGCTGGAATATTTGACAGACAAAAAACCCAATGGAAAGCAAATAACACTTGCAGTGGAGGCGGGTCGATGCGAGATTTCCCTACTTCAGATAGGCCTATTGTGCTATCAGTCAAAGAAATACACCCAATGACAGTTTTACATATAACTGTGCGATAAAGTACAAAACCCCTTTGGCTAAAATATACTAAGCCACGGGATTGGTACTCCAGAAACTGGCTGAGTTTCACAACGCCAAACTGAACACAGCAGAACTACTCATAATGAAGTGCAGAAAAGCACAAGTCAGTTTAAAATGTGAAAAAAATCATGTACAGCCGTATGAAAGTTTTAAAGTATTTTTTCTTGAAGTCTAACGGTATAACAATTTTTCAAACCAAAGTTTTGTGAAATACAATTAAGCAGAACCACATTGTTTATGGTGTGACATCAAGCTGCAATACATGTTTGCGAATTAGGTCGTTGTTTCCAACGTAATTTACAAAGTTTTAACTCGACATTTTGGGCTTAAAAACCACTTTCCCAGAAGGATTGGATATATCTTAAGGATATTTAATCAAAATATTGAGGTGAGCAGTTTATTATATATTATTACATTAATGAAATGTATATTAAAATATTGTGTCGTTTGGACAGGGTATTAACATTTGTTCAGGGCGACGGCACGGTCCTGCAGGTTCCTCCTGTACAACATCAGGAGGATTCGACCGTACCTGACCACCTACTCCACCCAGCTTCTTGTCCAGACCATGGTCACCTCACGCCTGGACTACTGCAACTCCCTTCTCGCAAGCCTACCAGCCTGTGCCATTCTGCCCCTACAACTGGTCCAGAATGCGGCTGCTCGGCTTGTGTTCAACCTCCCGAAGTTTTCGCACGTCACCCCCCTGCTGAGGTCACTCCACTGGCTGCCAGTTGTGGCCAGGATCAGGTTCAAAGTTCTGACCCTGGCCTACACTGCAGCCAAAAGGTCAGGCCCCTCCTACCTACAGGACTTAATCCAGCACTACGCTCCTGCTCGACCACTTCGCTCTGCTGCTGCAGGGCGACTTGCACTCCCCCCCCTCCGTGTTAAAGGCTCCCGCTCGTCCCGACTGCGGAGCTTTTCCACCCTAGCTCCCCAGTGGTGGAATGAACTCCCCACTCTGCTGCGCTCAGCTGAAACACTGTCTGTTTTTCGGCGTGGTCTACCTATAGGGCCATTATATAGTATTCGCATCCTGTTTTCTATTTAACTTGTGTTTTTTGGTTATTCTATAGTTCAGAATGCATAGCTCACTGTGTGTACTTCTCATGTTTATCACTAGGGATAGCTCCTACGCTGTGAGACAGCTGTGCTTTGTTGGATTTGCTTTGTAGTCGGGTCAATGACCTTCAATATGCACTTACTGTACTTCGCTTTGGATAAAAGTGTCTGCCAAGTGATTGTAATGTAATGTAATCTAATGTTCAGGACCAGTCAGAGGGACAAGTTGAGTCCTCTTCGGCTCCACGGAGCAGGCGCAGTTTGTACAAACATCCAGAGCTTCAATTCAGTTTTTACAAGGCCGTGGAAAGGCAATGGGTGACGTCACAGTGGCTTTGTCCATATTTTTATACAGTCTATGGTTGCAGATTCCCCCATCACCCCAATGCTTGGATATGCGCCCTGGGCGTTTGTGAATATTGCTTCTGTACATAAATATTTTTTTTCTCTGCCAATAACCTCCAGCATGAGTCAACTAATAAAATAAGAAAAGTGTGTGTCTGCTCATTACTTCACTCCAGCGTTTGCTATTTACAGTGTTCACCTTGAGACTTGTTACTATGGTTCCTGTGCGATCCACACAGCCTCTCCAGTGTGTCTTGATCCAGTCATGATTTCTCTTTGTCCTGATGGTTCACTGTGCAATCTGAGACAGAGACACAAAACGCCATGGATTGAAGGGAAAGAAACTGTTTGTAAAACAGTTTGCTTCATTGGCTCATTAATTTATGATGATGATGATTATTATTATTAACTTGCATATATAGCACCTTTCATAAACGTTATGTGTAGCCCAAAGTGCTACACAGAAGCATAACAGAGATGCAAAGACAATACAAAATTCTACGATAACAAAAGCATTGAAAAAAGGGTGAATACTACTACATAAATATAATACATGATTGATAAAATGGCTGTAAGTCATCAAGGGTCTGAGGTATCAAACAAGCCTCAAACCATCACTCTGCTGCCAGATATGCAGTAGATATGGATGGATCACTTTAAGGGTCGTTTCTCCTGACAAATTTTCCTATTGAACTCTATGGAAAAATAAGTCAGGAGAAGAAAACCTTCAAGTTATCCATCCATATCTACTGTATTTCTGGCAGCAGAGTGATGATTTGAGGCTTGTTTGATACGGCAGACCCTTGATGACTTAGAGCCATTTTACCAATCATGTGTTTCCATACTGTTCCAGTGTAATTTACAGCTCAATCTAGTCCCACCCCCAAATTCCCAGAGATCCATTTAAATGCAGAGACGTTATAGTATCGCTTGTAAGACTACCAGAAAATAAGATATCAAGAGTCTTTTGATGTTGTTGGGTCACAGACATCAGGAAGTCATGGCATGCAAAGGATATGCGACCAAATATTAAAAATTTAAAGGCACAGTCAACTTAGTGTATGTAAACTTCTGACCCACTAGAATTGTGATATAGTGAATTAAAAGTGAAATAATCTGTCTGTAAACAATTGTTGGAAAAATTACTTGTGTCATGCACAAAGTAGATGTCCTAACTGACTTGCCAACACTATAGTTTGCAAACATTAAATCTGTGGAGGGGTTAAAAATTAGTTTTAATTACTTCAACCTAAGTGTATGTAAACTTCCGACTTCAACTGTACATCATTTCTTGTTTTTATTCAGCAACCCACACACACACCACATGGTTTTTTTCTTGGTGCTGAGGGAGGACCCTTCCTCTCTGGGTTATTTCCCTCATTACAGTAGCTTTGTAAGGGCTTTTGCATACAAAGTAAATCCAAAGCCACAGATCCAGGATACGAATTGCGCCAACTGGAATAATTTCAAATAGATGTTTGGCATTTTTTTGCTTGGTGTTTTTTGCATAAAATCAGAGCGACGTGTCACTTCTTTGCCCTGCCTGCTCTGTTTTGCAACACACTAGCGGGTTCCTGCCCATAGCTTAGTAACCACTAAACCAGCTCTCTTACTGCCAGCTCGATAGTTCGGCTGCATTCTATTCCATCTTAGTGCGTTTGTTGCTTTTTAAATTTCATGCTTTGTCATGTTTTTCATTTGTTTCCCCCAGAAAGCACACTGACACACATCTATTGCTTCGAAAGATCGGGTTAGGAATTTAATAAAGGGGCAAAGATGTGTTTGTATGTGAGTGTGTGTGTGTGTGTATGTATATTGTATTTATTATTCGTATTTTTACAATTCATTATTTTAATTATTACTAATAATTTACTGTTAATTATTATTTTTTACCTTCTTTTATTTAATATTGTTTTTATTTATTTATAATTAGTACTGTTCTTGTTGTATTGGTGTTTTACAGTTTTTCTTGTTTAGACACATTTTCTGAAATTAAAAGTAATTTCTCAAAATTATAAACACAAAACCCACATGTTCAACTCTTTCTGCAAAACTTCATATATCTCTTGTCAAAATCAAGCACTATTTTCAAAACCATACACTCTCATCCCAAAATGACATTTTTCCTTCAAATAATAAACACTAGTCAACAAATGAATACAAATTATAAATGCCAATTACACACTGTTGTAAAAAATGAAAGACACTATTACCATTATATTACTTAGGCATCAGTATTGTTTGAGTGTATTGGCCAACTCAAATATACAAAAAAAAAACAGTGAGATAGTTTTTTTATTTTTTATTTTACAGTTTTTCTCAATTGATTTGGCAAATTTCTCCAAACTAAGGTCCATGCTCTCAAAACAGTTAACACAGCCATCTAAACACTTGGTAATTTTGCAAAACTATAGTACGTTTTCATTGTTTTCACACAAACTACAAAACTACATACATCATTTTGCCAAACATTAGAAACAAAACTCTACATAAAGTTCAAATTTAATTTCAATTTGCCATGATATCACAATCACATGACATGTGCTCCATTTCCAGCATATTGATGTCAGGTGGGTTAGTAAAGCACACAACACAGAAAGTGCTAATTGCTAAATTGTTCACTCAATAATCAGTGCCTGCACTTCATTATCTATAAAAGGAGTCACCTGAAGTCCATTTGTTTTTGTGAAAGCTATGGAGCCTGACCAAAGAATGGAGAAAGAGAATGAAAGCATTTTCAGATCTGTAAGAATGAGAGGAGGTAAAGTAGGTGGAGGTGGAAGAAGGGATGGGAGATAGGGGAGGTAGAGGACATTAAGTAGGTAGGGGAGATGGAAGAGGTATGGGAGGTAGAGGACATGGAGGAGGTAGGGGAGGTAGAGGACATGGAGGAGGAAGAGGAGATATGGGAGGTATAGGACATGGCGGAGGTAGTGGAGATGGAGGAGGTATGGGAGGTAGAGGACATGGAGGAGGTAGCGGAGGTAGAGGGCAAGTTAGAAGAAGGGTATCAAATGACTTGAGAGCAACTTTGATTGACTTTGTTAGCAATTGTGGTCTTTCCCTTAGAGAGGCTGGAGAGAGAGTTCAGCCTAATGTGAACAGATATACAGTGGCTTCAATCATTTGCATGTTCCAGAAGGAAAACAGGTAAGTGGCCATTGCAATTGTGTGACTCAAATGATTCACAATAAAATGTATTGTAGATGGCTGCACATTATGTACAATGCACAATGCAGTAGGTAGCCCAATGGCTAGAGACGAGGTCTAGCAGCCGGTTCAAGTCCCCGAGCCAAGCGGCTGGAAAAAAAATTAAACTGACAAGGTGTGAACTGGTGACTGGAGGGTTGCCAGATCAAAGACGAGATGCCAACGCCTACCGTTGTGCCCTTGACCAAGGCACTTAACCATAAAAAGGTAGGTGTGTGGTGTGTGTGTGTGGCCCCAATATTCACTGTGTGTGCCTGGATTGGAAAATACATTTCACTGTGTGTAAGCATGTATGTGACAAGTACGTATAACACTTCTTCTTACGGTAATAGTCATGAAGCTTACCTATTGTTTGTGGGTCTATACTGTATTGTTACAGAACAGTAAGAAATTACAGGAATTTGTTTTTCCTTCTAATTGTATTGTAATGGCCTTACAGTAGCTAATTGTATAATTTTTCCACCTTCACTCTTCAGTGGAAGGAAGATCACCTTCAGGAGGACGAGCACGATTCTTCACAGAACAACAAGAAAATGCTGTTGTAAATATGGTCATCCAAAACAACAACTGAAAGATATTTAAAAAAATAATAATACAGGACAATGAAGTCTTCCACAACATCCAACACTGTAGTCTGGTTACAATTGACCGTGTCCTGAAAAGGAAAGTCATCAGCATGAAGCACGTGTACAACGTGCACTATGAGAGGAACTTCACTGCTAGAGTGAAGGAGACACGATTTCAGTTTGTACAAGTAAGTGTGTTTAATCTATCCCATTCAACTGCATACATGATGCTGTAAACCACACAACTGCCCACTATAATTTGGAAACAGTATGTGTCATGATATTATGTATTGTATTTTACAGTAGAAGGTATAATGTTACAGTACCTTACAGATTACTAACCATACCACTTGTTTTCCTCAGAGGATAATAGAACTTGATGGAAGCCAAACCAACCATGAATACATCTATGTTGATGAAGCTGGCTTCAATTTGACCAAAAAAAGGAGAGGGAGGAATATAATTGGTCAGCGTGCCACTGTCAACGTCTCAGGTGAACGAGGAGGCAACATCAGCATCTGTGCAGCCATCTCAAGGAATGGGGTAGTGGCACACAATGCTGTGTTGGGCCCGTACAACACAGCAAGACTCATTTGTTTCCTGGATTCTCTCAATGATACCCTCATACCCCAAGAAGAACGAGACCTGGAGGGACCAGAACTGATGAGGTTTGTGGTTGTCTGGGACAATGTCCAGTTCCACCATTCACAACTTGTACGTGAGTGGTTTGCAACACATCCACGTTTTGTGGTGGTGTTTCTGCCAGCTTACAACACAACAAGACTCATTTGTTTCCTGGATTCCTTCAATGATTTCCCTCAATTCATTTATGCAATCTGCTCCTGCTGAATTGCTGAAGCTAAGCAGGTGTGGGTTTGGTTAGTACTTGGATGGGAGACCTCCTGGGAAAACTAAGTTGCTGCTGGAAGTGGTGTTGGTGGACCAGTAGGGGGCAATCTTCCCTCTGGTCAAATAAATCCCAATGCCCCAGTGCAGTGATGGGGACACTGCGCTGTAGGAGATGCCGTCTTTCGGATGAGACCTTAAACCGAGGTCCTGACTCACTGTGGTCATTAAAGATCCCATTACACTTATCGCAAAGAGTAGCAGTTTCCCTGGTGTCCTGGCTAAATTCCCAACCTGGCTCTTTCAATCTGCCACCTAATCATCCCCCAGTTTAATTGGCTAATAATCATTCTCTCCCTCTCCACCTCAGCTGATGTGTGGTGAGCATTCTGGCGCAAAATGGCTGCCGCTGCATCACCCAGGTGGGTGCTACACATTGGTGGTGGTAGAGGTGAGTTTCCCCCTCGTCACTGTAAGCGCTTTGAGTGTCGTGAAAGGCGCTATATAAATGCAAGGTATTATTATTTTATTATTATTATTAAAAAGAAAAAAATCAGTTCATGAAAAAAGGGATGGCTGAACGTTCTGAAACACATTTTAGCATTAGTACTCCTGTGTGGATATAGCTGAATATATTACACGTGTGTGTATAGTTTTGATGTCAATATACATTTTTTTATAAAGATGTTATCAGAAATGAAAGCAATACTTCATTTAGCAGTGGGATTGGGCTGTTTTGCAAAATGCTAGTCTGTTTAGATGGCTGTGTTAACTGTTTTGAGAGCATGGACCTTAGTTTGGAGAAATTTGCCAAATCAATTGAGAAAAACTAACCAAATGACAAAAATGTTGGGAGTAGACAAAGTAAAATAAGAAAAAACAGGAGAAAATGAGAAAAATACTGTACTGGGAGTAAACAAAAAATTAATTATTCTGCTCTCTGCTGAGGCCACATATTCTCATGAACATTACACATTATAGGTCTTTGGGAATGACATAGCCACCCTTGGCATGACTAAGAAATGAAAAAGCAATGGTTTCACTGAACCAATTTCGAAACAGCATTATGGTGGAAACTCACATACGACAACACGTGAGCTGCTCTGGTCTATTGTGTGTGTTTGTGCATGCACTTGTGAGTCTGTATATGTGCGTGTTTCTGTGTGTATGTGCATGTGTGTGTGTGTCATTTCTGCAGCAATATGAAAGGCAAATTTGCCTGTGTTTCAGGTCCTCTTTAAGGCTGGTAAGATAAGCTACTATCAGCTGCAGAGGGGACAGGCTCTCTCGTATTTACTCCATGTAGGGGTGGCTTCGGTATGCACACAAGGGATACTGGCAGCTTAGCTTGTGTAAACAATGTTGTCCGTACTGTGGTCCCCTTGTAGTAGCATACATTAGGTACTCTGCTGCACAGGAATCACTGAGTATTGATATGTTACAGTAAATAACAATGGAGCAGATCTACCTATTCTCATTTCTAAATGTTCATCATTACAGGAGAGCTCACATTTTCACCTTTTATTTGTGCTAAAGCTCTGATTGCTGATGGAATAATTAAATCAACTAGTGTTTTACCTGTGAAGCATGGGTGTGTTAGTTGATAAGTGAGTTTATCGTTTTTAATGGCAGTGTTTTTCATGTGAAAACAAGAGATATACTTTTTGAAATTTGTGCCTAAAACAGGAGAATTGTGTGAAATGTATTCAAAAAGTGTTAAAGAGGCTGACATTTGTGTTAAAACAAGCAAAATAGTGCTTATAATTATTTAAAGGATTGGCTCTCTTTTGGCACATAAACTTAATGTTTTATTAATAGGGTCATAACACCAATTTTAGTATGTAAACAATTGAGAAAAACTGTAATATTTCCATAATCTCAGCACCATCAATATTTTGGCATGCTCTCTCCTGTTCGACTGTTTGACCAAAAAACTTCATTGGACTTGTCCATCCGTAGCACTCTTTTCCAGTCCTCTTCTGACCAATTATTGTGCTTCTTTGCCCACTGCAGCCATTTCCTTTTGCTAAGTGCTTTTGGATGTTGTTTCTTTATCGACACCCTGCTCATCAGTCCTGCATTTCTGAGCCTTCTGGACACGATACCTGGCATGTACCATTGAGCTCAGCTGTCAGTTCAGGACAGGTTAAATGCCGAATACCAAGCCTGCACAGTTTAATGTGTTTGTACTCTCGAGAAATTGTGTATTTTGGCCTTCCACTTCTCTTTCTGTCCCTGTTGGAGCCAGTACTGTCTTTTCTCTGAAGGCAGTAGTAAACCCTATTTAAATACATTTTTAGAAAACTGTAGTTAGCCTTCATTTCATAACACAACTACAGACATGTTTCAATAGAAAGTTGTATAGAACTTGCCATTTTTTTCTACAAAACTGAGGGACTGACAACAGACACCCTTGGAGCAAAATATTTTCAATATGTGCCTTTAACAATAGTTTGGAAGAGAACACTCAAATCAATATTTAAGGAAAATGTACTCTTCATACCAAGGAAGACACTTTGTTGAACAGGAGTTTTGCATGAATATGCCCAAAGTATTAGTAAATACAGGGGAGGACAAAATATCTGAAACACCTACAAAAACGGAATATCTAGTAACTAATAACGAGTAGGCCCACCCTTTGCCTTCAAACCAGTTTCAATCCTTCTAGGAATGCTGTCATACAATTTCTGAACTGTGTCTAGTGGGATATTGGCCCATTGTTCAAGAAGGACAGTTCTTTGAGGGATGAAGGAGGTGGAAATCTAGTTTGCACTCTGCGCTCCAGAACTTCCCATAAAGGTTCAATTATGTTTAGATCTGGTGATTGTGCAGGCTATGGAAGGCATTTGAGGTCAATCTTGTTGTTAGGTTTCTGTATTCTGTGTTAGTTTGTTTCTTATTTTTACCATGTTTATTCATTCTGATTATTTTGTGCTTTCACTGTTCCATGTTTTGTATTACCGTCACTCCCTGTTGTCGTCGCACTATTCGGGAGCCTTTGGTTATTTTGGTTTCTCTGTATTTCTTGGTTTCTCTGTCATGCGCTTCCTTCATTACTAATTACTTCATTGTAAATAATACTAATTAACTAACAACTACTAACATCTTAGAATTAGGGTCTACTAATCTACTAATGACTAACTTGTGTATATATACTAATTTATTAATCTACTAACACCATAGAACCAGGGTTTTCTACTAATCTACTAACTTACTAACTTCATCTTCTTTCCTCGCTGCAGCTGTCTCTCTTTCTGCCTGTTCTATCACTAATTATCTTTCTTTGGTTCCTCTATTAACTTCAGCTGACTCTCGTTTCTTCTTTCCTATTCCTTGCATGCACTTGTTTTATTGGAGTCCATGTCATGTTCTCTATGTATTTGGTTCCGGTCCAGTCCATGTCTTACGTTCTCCCTCGTTATTGTAATCAGCTTCCCTTATCATTTCATTGTGCTCACCTGTGAGCAATCTCCCCTCCCTGTGTCTGCACACCTGATTCCCATTATGTCTGTCGTTCCCTGTGTATTTAACCCCTGTTATTTCAGTCTGCCTTCGCAAGTTCCTTTCACTAGATTTTTTGCTTCTGTGTTGCTGTCTGATTTTCCAAGTATATTCCGAGTTATCTGTTAGTTTCTTAGTTATTTGTTTCCGAGTTTTTTGTATCCCTCGTCCGTTACCTGTGGTTGTTTAATTTCTGTTTTCAGTCTGTTTTGTTTTATTTTTGTTCCTCCTCTGCCTCCCCGGTTTTTGACTCCTGCCTGTGTTCTCGCGACCCTGTTTTTGGATCCTGGTTTTGTGCTTTTACTGTGCCTTACCGGTTTTGACCCCTGCCTGTTCCTTGACCACTCTTTGGACTGTGTTTTGTTGCGTTGCCTGTCTACCAGGTTTTTTGACCCTGCCTGTTTGAGCACGGATTGCTGCCTTGCCCTGATTAAACTTTGGTTTTTCATACTCCTGCCTGCGTTTGGGTCCTTCTCCCCCACCGACACGTTCACTTGTATTCTAGGACCCATTCTTTAATGTTTTTAGCACTGTGTATGCGTTATCATTGGAATATGGGGACATCATGAGGGAACAGTGTTTGCACCATAGGGTGCACCTGGTCTTGTAAAATGGTTTTGCCCATTACACGTCCATGGAGAGCAATCATTGGGCTCAATGAGTCCCATGAAATGGCTGCCCATACCATTATAGAACCACCACCATACTTAACAGTTAGCAACAGACATTGAATGCCTGGATTGAATGCCTCCTTAGGCTTTCTCCTAACATAAACCCATCCAGATGTATTACAAAGAGTAAAAGATGACTCATCAGACCATATCACTTTTCTCCATTGCTCAGAGGTCCAGGTTTTGTGCTCCTTACACTATGCCTTGGATACAAATGGCTTTCAAATGGCGGCCCTGCCATAAATACCAGCTTTGTGAAGCTCATGACGTACTGTTTTTGTTGAGACTGGTTCAGATATGGATTGATTCAATTCTGTGGTGATTTTTAGAGCTGTAGTTCTGTGGTTATTGGCAACTATCCTACCAAATGTTCTTGCGGCCGCAGTTCTTTTTTGCTGATGTTGGGTGTTGGGCACTGTTCCCCTTGCAAGCATAAATTATTTTGCCATTTTTGTGACCGACACAGCTGCAATTCGGGCACCAACTATTTGGCCCCTTTGGAACTCTGTTAGTATCCTCATCTTGCTTTGGAGACTTCCCTAGCAAAGTGCTCGTGACATCTGCTATTTCCCTCCAGTCTACCTTCCTTTTGTTCTCCTAGTTTTCCCCATTCCTCTTGTTCTGTTATGTTTTTCCGTTTACCTTGTCTGTCTATTCCTTGTTGTGCAGGCTGGGCGTGGCTGCCTCGATTTGTTCCTCATTATCACTCGACCTATGACTCGCCCCCTTATAGGAAAATTTCTGTTAGAACAGTGTGTGACTCTAATGATTATATAAAATCAGTGTATAAGTAGGCTCGCATGGATGAGTATACGTGCAGGCCCACATGATATGAAGACGTGTAGCCATGCACACTATGTACTGACCTGTGTGACTATAGCTAAAAGGAATTTTCTGTGTAAGCAGATAATGGTAAAATTAAGAAAAATACCCATATAAGGATAACCAGATGTATATCAATGTATATAATGTAGACATGTTTATGACTGTTATATAAGCTGAAAAATCTGATGTAATGCCACGAGGAGGGAAAGGAAATCCGAGCATATAAGATGAGACATTAGTGGTACAAAGCCTAAAGGCCTGGGTCGTTCATATATTCAGGAGGTATTAATGTATGTAGCAGGTGATTGGCCATCGGACATTCTAAGATAGGAGGGTCTATACATGTTCTACCTGTATAAAACCTGTGGAATAAGACTGAAAGGGTGTGACTTCATGAACTCACCCGGCTTTGTTAATCATTAATAGGGGTGTCACGATACCGATTCGAAATCGAAAATCGATCGAAATGAGCGTTCGATTTCGAACTTCGAAATCACAAGCTGGTTCGCGATTCTCCAAGTTTTTTTTTTCTCTCCACCCCCGCGCGCTCTTCTTAGCCTTTCATGTAATGGGTAAAATGTAAAAAAAAGTAGCCTACTTGGCCATCTCTAGTGTAAGCGTTTCCGACAAAACGAAACTTGACGCCTTCCACTGCATTTTGTTCGTCCACGCAGGCGTGCGTCAGAAGAAAAACAACAACGATATTCCGTGTTTCCCCTAGTTTTTTTTTAAAGCCGGGCGGTGAAAGTGCGCCATTTTACGTAGAGGCGGAAACTATAATTACACCCTCATAATATCAGCGCTGCCATTGAACATTTTAATTAGGCCTAACGGGAAACCAAAGCTGTTTTGGGTTTTTCCAGATGCTATTTTGATCATTCCCGCATTCTGCGGTAAGGGAAATATTGCAGCTACATAAAAAAAGATTATATAAAAAAAAAAAAAAAAAAGAAGAATATAATTTTTTTTTTTTTTTCATTAAAATTATTTATTTTCTCTCTTGTCCAAGCCGGGCGGCAGGTGAGCGCCCGGCCAAGATAATGGTAGGGGAAACACTGATATTTCAAAGAACAGAACGGAAAAATAGTGGAATATTAGTCAATAATAAAGTGTAATTAAGTATACTCACATAAAATAAAAATATTTAACAAGCTTTTAAAGGTACCTTTTAATGCTGTGTGATTATTAAATGTATAAATATATGTGATAGATTCAGCTTTGTTCTATGATGCAACAGGGAAGGTACACTAAGAGATATAATCCCCTAGGGAGATTGGGGGTTAGTTTTGAAGTTGGCTTGGCTGTGTTGTGCATTATCTCACTGATTATTGTTGTACCAATCCTTTTTTTAGTCCCATAACGCGATCATTGTTGTGTTCCGAGACGTTTGGTGGAAAATATAAGGTTGTTGTAATCAATCAGTTGTGATAAAACATATGCAAAGTATATGACTTGGTATATTTTGGTTGGAATTAAGCTGATACTGTATAAAATACTTGCAATATTGTGCGTATAAGTGTGGAACGCGTGTGTATATACTCCGAGGCAAAATAGGGAGTAGAAAGACGGTTTGACCAAATACCCACAGAGTGAATATAAAACCGGAGGAAACAGGAGATCTAAAACTGTAGAAATAAATCTTTAGTAGTAATTAGGTAAACAAACGGATCGACGGAAAAAGAGTCAGTTACTAAGTATAAAACGGTATTTGGTATTGCGATAACCAATATCTAATTGTCGTTTTCTGTAAGAAAATTAAAGCTCCACAAACCATTAAAAGAAATACAAAAAAAAAAAGGTGACTAAAACGGGAGGTTGTGTATAAACTGCAGCAATGAATAAAACGGCAGTAGAAGTGTTAAATAAAGAGGAAATAGAGAAAATCTCTCAGAAATGGGAGAAGCAATCTAGAAACATGAATACACAGTGGCCAAAGCAAGGAACTTTTGATGTAACTCTGTGTGAGGAGATGGAAACACTGATAAAAAATCATAAAGCTAAAGAAAAGGGAAAAAAGACACAGGAAAAGAGAGAGAGAGAGAGAGAGAGAAAGAAATATTAAAACTGTTTAAAAAAGAAGGAGAGGAGTACTTAAAAAACCTGAGAAAAGCAAGAAAAATCTCGGAAAAGCAAGGCACAAATGTGATTGAAACACCTCCACCGTATGGGCAGTATCCAGTAGTCTCAGGAACAGTACAGTTAGAGGGAGAGTTCGATATAGGAGAAGGGGGGGAACACTTTGGAGAACTCCTGGGGCTAGTACCGGAGAGAAAGGCAGGAGAGCGGCTCCAAGGGAGTCTCCGGGGGAATCCTCTCAGAGCAGACAGAGAGGAATAAGTAAGTTAAATTGTTACAAAGATTTGCAGGAGGCAATGGAAGGGTTACAAGGAAAGGATGCATGCAGTACCCCCAGAGAGCTCTCTGGAGGGACAGAAGTGTGATTTTCCCCTGTCCTATGTTGAACAGGAAAAAATACCTGATCTAGATGGATGGAGTGAGGAAGAGATTGAGGAAGGTAAAGCAAATCATACAATAAGTGAAAAGGAGTTGAGAGATAGATGGAAGATAAAGAAACCAGCTAAATATAGCCAGTGCCCCATCCTGATAAAAGGAACGACAGGGCATTACGTGCCGTGCGGATCACAAGATATGCTGGGCTTAGTTGAGCGCCTCCCAGACATACATGAGGGGGCAGGAAAGTGGATAAGAGCTCTAGAGGAGGAGGGGCCACTAAAGATGCAACAGGTTTGTGGAGATCCCACAAAGGAGACATTGTAGCGCCCACAGTGCTGCTAAACATACTAATAACAGATGCGCATGGGTTTGACCATTGCGCAAGGGGGGAGGTTATTAGAAAAATAAAACAACAAGGTTACTGATCTCCTTATTTACAAACTATGGTAGACGATGCATTGGCAAAATGCGAAGTGTTAAAAAAAAAAATGTACGCAAAGGCATAGCAACACCAATAGTGCACATACCGGTCCCAGAAGGACGGTTTAGACATCTTGTTATGGATTATGTGGACATGATCAAAAAAGTAAATGGCAAAAGATACATGCTTGTGGTAATAGATCGGTTCAGTAGGTGGGTAGAGGCAGTACCATCGGCAGAACAACAGTGATTATGTTTCTGACAAGAGAAATAATCCCTAGATTTGGCATACCAACTGAAATTAGTTCAGATAATGGATCAGCATTCATTCAAAAAACTGTGAGACAAACAATACAGCAATTAAGAATGAAACAAAGACTGTGAAGTGTTTATCACCCACAGTCACAAGGTATGGTAGAGAGGATAAACGGAACCCTCAAGGCCAAAATTAACTAAATCTGTGTCAGCACGAAACTTAACTGGATTGATGCATTACCGCTTGCTTTGATGAGTTATCGCGTGCAAACTAACAGAAGCGTTTTTCAACGCTTTTATCGACTCCGGAGCAGTTGAATGCTTTATCGATGCCAAATGGGCCAGACAGCTCAGAATCCCCATTCATACCCTGTCTCGGTCCCGCCTAGTCACCGCCCTTGATAGTCGTCCATTGGGCTCCGGGACCATTAGGGAGATCACCGCCATACTTCACATGTGCACCTCCCATCAGGGTCACTGGGAGAACATACAATTTTTTTAGTGGACTCACCAGCCTACCCGCTCGTTCTTGGGCATACGTGGCTGATACAACATAGCCCCCATATCAATTGGGGAGGGGACAGCCCAGTTATCCTCCAATGGGGTCCCCACTGTAAGTCCCACTGCCTACTTTCTACCACTCTCCCCTCGGGCGGCTCTGATAGATACTCCACACATAGCTTCTCTAGCGACTCAGAGGAGGCGGAGTCACTCCCCGATCAGGATAATCCTGATTCCCGACTTGGGAGTGGAGGGGAGAGTCTAGCCTGGGATTCATGGGCGGACGGGGATTCTATATGGAACCAGAATTCCTCCGAATTCGATATAAGGTGGGATTCACCTTTTGACCCCCCACCTGACCAAAAGAGCACTCGAGTGGCAGGGTCGCTCGAATTCCAACTGCCCACTAATGTTCCCACCCATTACACCAACCTGGCTGAGGTGTTCAGCAAACAACGAGCCACTACCTTACCTCCCCATAGGCCTTACGATTGCCCTATCGAGCTCTATCCGGGCACCGTTCCCCCTAGGGGGTCTCTTTACTCCCTATCTGCCCCAGAGAGCGCTACCATGAGGGAGTATATCGAAGAATCTCTGGCTACTGGTTTCATTAGACCTTCCACCTCTCCTGCAGGGGCAAGGTTTTTTTCGTTAAAAAAAAGGATGGGGACCTTACACCCTGCATTGACTATCGGGATCTTAATGAAATTACCGTAAAAAACAGGTACCCTCTCCCCCTCATGAACTCCGCATTTGAGTGCCTGCAGGGCGCATCCGTCTTCACTAAACTCGAACTGCGCAATGCATACAATCTGTTGCGCATTTGTGAGTGGAAGACTGCTTTTAACACACAATGGACACTACGAATATCTCGTAATGCCGTTCGGCCTCACTAGCGCCCCCACTGTTTTTCAGGCGCTAGTGAACGACGTCCTTAGAGAATTTTTGGAGCAATTTGTTATCTTGACGATATTTTAATTTTCTCTCCAGACCTTCCCACATCGGGCATGTTGGGCAGGTCCTTGACGCTCTCCTCAAAGTGAGACTGTTCGTTAAGGCCAAGAAATGTGTGTTTCACACTGAATCCGTCTCATTCCTGGGATTTATAGATATCATCTTTTAAAGGCACACCTTTTAAAGGCACAGACATTTTTGATCTGATTTTATACTCAAGCCAGAGAGTATTTTTTGCTTGTTCATTCGGGTCGCTAAAGCTCCGATTGCTGATTGACTAATTAAATCAACTAGTGTTTTACCTGTGAAGAATTGTACATATCATTTCTATATATCATCTCTCTGGCCAAGTAGTGGAATGACACAGCCACCCTTGGCAAAGTTGGCATGACTCAGAAATGAAACAGTGGTTTCATTGAACCAGTTTCGAAACAGAGCGTCATGGTGGAAACATTGTCCCATATGACACATATGAGCTGCTCAGGTCTATCTTGTGTGTTTGTATGTGTATGTGTATATGTCGTGACCAGCTAGGTTATATTACATTATCAGCCACTTTTCAGTTGTTTCACAGTTTCAGATCCCCCAGTCACCACACCAGGTAAGTTTTACACTCCAAGGAAAATAACCTCACGGTTAATAGCACAGCAATTAATTCATAAATCACAATAGATCAGGTTTTACACCAAAAAAAGTACATAACAATTCACCCACACATTAGTGCTGAAAAACAGGCTTCAGCACCGTTACTGTGGTCAAACCTTCCCACTTAAACTGCACTGTTCATAGTCAAGGAGGAAGGGGAAAGGAAATCGCCGATCGAGAAAAAAAACAAAGAATGCAGGCACAATAACCAGCACCCCGGTTCCCACGAGTTCTAACTTCAGGTCAATGCCAACAATGTGGCCACCGTCACCAGCATCCCGAGCCGAGTGCACGTCACTCCTCAACATGGCTGCTTTGAGCTTAGGGGGGGGGGGGTTACACCTGGAACAGCAGTACTGGTCGCTTCCCTTCGCTGCCGCCGGTCGATGTGTTACCTTGGAGAATGAGGGAAACACCGCAATGAGCGCACATGGCGTCTTTTTTCCTCCGTTCATTCACCCGAAAAATAAATAAAAAAATAAATGAAATGGGTAGGCTACTTTCCTTTATTCGGCGTCCAATACGCATGTAACTGGCTGGTTCTCTGATCAACATTGGATGCGGCAGTCTGACGTCGGCTTCACCGGGACATTTTAAGTTTTAGCAGCCAGCTTCCACTTCCTCACTGTACTCTCATCTCCCGTCTTTTTTTCGTCTTCCTCGTTGCCACGGCTCTCCTTAATAAAATAAACTCCACCCAATCGCAAACAGACAATCACTCATTTCAGCACTCCCCTCCTCACAGGTCCACCTATGGGGTTCCAGAGCAGCTGCAGTAAATCGGCGAATTTCCCCCTTTTCCCCAACAGTTACTCAGTTAATCAATTTCAGTTCAGTTTCGGTTTTCCACATTTCAATTCGTCCACATCTCTCCAACCCGCAGACACACAACAGCAGGCATTTATTGCATGGACATCAGTACATATAAACACACATTAAAATAAACATGACATATATATATATACACCCATAGGGACAACCACGACATGTATGTGTATGTGTGTGCATGTGCATATGTGTGTATCTGTGCCTGTGTGAGTGTGTGTGTGGCTATTACCTAGCTATCATAGACAAGATGTGGTCTGCTAAGGTTATTTATTGCCCACACGATTCCGTCTTTACATCCCAGTTCTTCTTAATGAATATTCAGAATGAAGTTTGCTAAATAATGAACAAGGAAAAACACCACAAGATAATGTTAGCTGCAACTGCACTAGGCAGTAGGTTAGCTGCCGTTATAGTAACAATGGGCCTCATTCATGAAACGTGAGCAGAATTAATTTGTATGTAAATCGTTCGCATTAGCAATTTTGCCTGTATTTTGGCATTCATCAACGTTTTCGTAAGTGAGATTTGTTCGTATGTATGAACAAACTTTACACCTGCTCAGGACCATGCGTACCTCATACGTAAATTCAAAATGGCACTAAATGTAGCTTCTGAATATCAATTTGAACATGAATTTATTATTTTCTGTTAAATTCACATGACAAAATTAGCCTCTGAAATACACAATGCAAATGTAACTAATAAATTACGATTGTAAAAAGCAAACACATTAGATGATGCCTATTAATAAATTGTAGGCTATGAACTTGTTTAATTAAACTCAACCTAATGAATGCTCCCAATACTATTTTTCTAATTTGATAAAATTTAAATGCTAACTTATATACGTTAAATATGTTTAAAACACACATTTGACCAATGATTGAAATTTGCTTTAAATTGCCAGCATTGCAATAGCTGACCTTGTGCTGTTGGAGGAGTTGGCTGCTTAGAAGAGAAATAAACGCATCTTTAGGATCGCACAAAAAAAAAAAAATACAAAAAAAAAATAGGACGGCTGGCTTATTGGTGTTGCTACGTCAAATTTATCATGTCAGACTCACTACCTCTTTCCATCACTATGGGATCGGGAATTAAAACCACCTCTCGCATGCACAGAACATGTAATGGTGGCGTGACGTGTGAGGTAGGAGGGGCCAAACGCAGCAAGGGGGATTCATTAAGCACTAGGCCACTAGGACGGGAAAACCCGTAATTAAGGGATGGAGACAAGACAGGGAACACACATACCAAAGCTACTAACCGGCTCACTGTCACACACCAATGAGTAGAAGCGCAAACGCCAGGTTTCTCAGTAAGAAAACCAAACAAGGCTAATGGAACAAAGAACTACTACCCTATACTTCCACGAGCTAAGTAACTCAGTAAAAGCGTGACCGCCCAATCTCCCAGGAGAGAGAAACATTTTACAGGCGAATAGAGCAGAGGTCTGCGGTCCCATACCTCTACGAGCTAAGTAACGAAAGAGCCAGCAATAATAAATGCCCTGCCTCGGTAAAGAGACGCATAAGAACAGGCGAGTAGCATAATGGCACAAATAACACACACCAAACGTACTGAAGCTACAAACCAGCTCACTGTAACACGCAAATAAGTAGAAGCACAAACGCCTGCTTTCATAGTAAGAAAACCAAACAAGGCGAATGGAACAAAGAACTGCTACCCTATACTTCTACGAGCTAAGTAACTAAGTAAAAGCGTGAACGCCCAATCTCCCAGGAGAGAGAAACATTTTACAGGCGAATAGAGCAGAGATCTGCGGTCCCATACCTCTACGAGCTAAGTAACTAAAGAGCCAGCAATAATAAACGCCGTGCCTCAGTAATAAGGCGTTAGAATAGGCGAGTAGCATAAATGGTACAAATAAAACACACAGCCAACAAACCCTGCAAAATAATATGAGATAGTATACGAGGAGGCGAAAGGAACAGAGGTCTAACGTTCCAAGGCTACTCTCAGACTCGCAGTCACACACAAACATGTCCACAACATCGCCCAGTCAAACCTATAGGAAGACATGTACCGAAGGACGAAACAGAACAACAGTTCCGAACAAAACCGCCAAAAGCTCCATGTACGGAGACAGGTACCGAAAGGAACGAACAGAGCAGGCTGCACCGGACATTTACCAGCTAAAAGACTAACGCGAGTTAGTAGAAAATAAACGCCCTGCCTCTCCGTAAAGAGGAATGTAACGAGGCGACAGGAACAGAGATCCAACGTTCCACGGCTACTTCCATAAGCTCGTAGTCACACGCAGAAAACATATAGGGGGTAAATGCCTGATCTCCCAGGAGAGAGAAACATTTTACAGGCGAGCCGCCGGTAAACCGCCGTCCCATACCTTTACTAGCAAAATGACTAACACAAGCTTAGTAGAAAATACACGCCCTAGCCTCTCAGTAAAGGGGAATGTAACGAGGCGAAAGGAACCGAGAGCTAACGTTCCAAGGCTACTTTCAGAGACTCGCAGTCACACACAAACATGTCCACAACATCGCCCAGTCCTCCCTATAGGAAGACATGTACCGAATGACGAAACAGAACTACAGTTCCGAATAAAATCGCCAAAAAGCTCCATGTACGAAGAAAGGTACCGAAAGGAACGAACAGGACAGGTGCACCGGCTAAAAGACCAACGTGAGCTCAATAGAAAATACACGCCCTGCCTCTCAGAATAAATAAAGCCCTACCTGTCAGTATGATAAAAACACCCGGTCTCTTAGTAAGAAATGACTATACAAATACACCCACAAACAAACAGACTCCTCTCGCTTTCACGGAAGAAAGCAGACAGAGAGAGGAGGAAGAGACAGAAAAGGCAAAAGGGTCTAGGCAATGGAAGCAAGGAAAGACCAGGAAGCGGAGACAGAAAAGAGCCAGGGGGGGAAAGTCCTAATATATCCACAAAGGCAAGTCCCGCATTACTCCAATAAAACACTCTGGAGCAAAAATGGTCTCCTAAAAAACCTAGACCTAATTGTACTGGCTTAGCAATCAAAGGGCAAAATAATACCACACACAAAATAGGGCAAATAATGCCAGACAATACAAATTAATATCAAAGACCAGAACGGAGGAAAACATGGGCTTAAATAGCTCCAGGGTAACCATGTACAGGTGTGATGCTGAGAGAAACTCCACAATCAAGACGGGGCGGAGCAAACATCCACTAAAAGGGCAGCGCCCTCACGTGGCTACCAAGGAAACCGACCGCAAGGGAAAAAGGGTCACAAACCATGACAGAACACCAACAAAATTTACTTTAATACTAACATCTCTTGTGACGGGATATTCTGCATGTTATATCCTGCCATGTCTTTTTACTTTACCATGTAAGCTACTTTACTATGACACCGGAAGGGACGATACTAAACTATTTATTTTCCTTGATTGAACATCTGATAATAAAACTTCAATTAAGTTGCTTTTTCTGGGCCATTTTGACTTTGTATGGACCTTTAAATAGAAGTGACAACCTCCATATAAGGCAATTCATGGCCATGGATTTATGCTAATCACAAAAATAATGTGAACGTGCTTGTATGAACATACATATGTGAATACGAAAGAATCTTCCTTTCCGACAGTTTGATGAATCCGGCGTAAATTTTTCCAAACAACTCGTTCCGTACATGAAAATGTACAAGCATATTTAAGAATGCTTCATGAATGAGGCTCAATGTTCCCACGAGGTGCACTTATAGTGTAGAGATAATTATTTCACCTGTTGACTCTGAAGAAGAAACGCCAAAACGTCAGTTGTATTTAACATGCTTCATTCTATTACGTGTGCTCTATTACAAGTCTGTTTGATGAGCCCGGGTACATTTTTCTTTCTATGCACTCTCCCATATTGAGAACACCTTCTCTCTTTTATAAGCTTTAACTGATGTGCACAAGATAATTAAATAAAGGCTGTTATAACATTGCCTAATTACTGTTGCAATCCATATATGCATGTTGCTAAAAATGTTATTTTCATTTTATCTTAGCTTGACATTTTGCTGCACTCAAAGCGTGTTTCTTGCCCTCAATGGTGGGTGGGATTTAGGATGGAGGAGGATACTTCTTTGATTGTAAACACAGGACCACAGTAAGGCTAAAAATATTTTATAGTGCACCTTTAAGGTGTTTTATTTTATTTTTTACATTTTGTTAAACAGTTAAAATGGATTCTGGCTTAGCAATGACTCAAACATTGAAGCAATGGTTTAACCCTTATGTTCAGTCTGGGTCAAATTGAACAATTTTCACTGACAAGACCAGTGTAGTTGATTTGTGTTTTGTGTTTCTATTTGTTGTTCATCATCTGTATTTGCTTTCGGTCTTTTTTCCTATACGGTTTCTTCAAATATAATAAGATAAAGATGAAATATAATTGAGAATGTCAGTTCAGAACAATAAATATCAATAACCGACTGAATGAAAACCTTGTTTCATTTTAATCTTTCACAGATAAACATGAGTTATGACCTCTGTGCCTTAATTATAGTGGATTTATTTAATATAAATCACATCATCACAATGAATGACACTTTTATTGTTAAATATGATCTAGCAGAGGTAAATACATACATTTTATTTCTGTATTGCCTTAAAGTTCTAATAATGTCTGGGGCATATTTGACCCAGGCTATCAGTTTCACAGGTGTGAATAAGTAAAGAACAGGGTAAAGAATATTCAGCTTTGAGTACCAGAAAATAAGCTTCTTTTTTTGAAACCCCATGAATTCTTTTAAATGGAACTATAATGTTTACATTCTGAAAGTTATGAATAGATTATTGACAAGTACCAACTATGAGGGATTGTTACTTATAATGTGACCTTGACAGGTCTGTTCTTGAACAATAAACAAATTGTACGATGATTTCGGAAATGTTGTTATCGAAATGTAATCTTACAGTCCACCAAGAATCTACCTGAATGATTCCTTCTGTGATCTCTTCTGTGTTCCTAGTAAGACTGAATCTGAGCTATGAAGATTGTCCTGCTAATACCTGCTAATGCAATTTTTTAAATTTATTATTATTTATATAATTGTTTTTGCTTCTTTGCTTGAAAGAAGCACCTGTCACCACCTCTTTCACATCTGCTTGTCCTGGTGGGAGTGAAGCAAGAGAGGGAGATTTTCATTAGACAATCCCATGATAACTACACAGCTGTTCCCAGCATGCATCAGTCATTTCAGTGTGAGACACCATCCATGGCAGCACATATCCACGGGTGGGATACCAAAAAAACAAAACAAACAGACGTGTGGTGTGGTCTGTAGGGTGTCTGATTCTCAAGCCGTATATGAGCCGTATGTGATCCTTCTCTATTTGTATCTGTATCTCTATCTCTACCTGCAAGAATAAAGTGTAGCAGGGCTATCTGGTTGGATAGTTGTTGCTTGGGTGGGAAGGCATTCAGCTACCCGGTTGGCTGGCAGACAAACTCAATTATGTCAACAGCCTATAAAGGCTGCAGTAGCCAGGTAAGGAGAAACGTCTTACCTGTTGCAGTTCCCGGTTTTCCCTTAGGCACGTGATTCCCTCTGTTGTGAAGGTAGGCCGGTAGTTCCATTCTGATGCGTAATGGTTGTACTGATCCTGGTTAAACTGATGAGTGTTGTCCATTATAGGTTCCTGTGGATGAGCTTACTGAGCTTATATTTATTAATGTATTTTACGGTGGTTGTCTACATGTCTTTTAATCATTGATGTGAGATACGTGTGGGACCTGTGTCTCACTGACAAACCAACTGTGTGTAGGTTGGGGCTTGGGTGCACTACACTACCTTTCTCATTTCTTTCTTTGTTTTGTGCTGAAGGTCGAGACTCCGTGCTGGGGTAGCAGTGGGCAATAGCGCGAATCGGAAGGTGGACCTTTTATTCACTGCTTGCTGTGTATGTGTGTGGATATATTGAGAGGATTTAAACCGCACGTACTCACTTGGCTTATTTCACCCTTTGCAGTGCGTGTGCCTGACACGGTCACAAGTGTGCGCTTGTCCCCTTCCGGTAAGTTGCCCTCTCTCGCCGCGCAGTTATCTTCCTCACACACTTCAGCAGCGCCCCTAACTGGCCTGGCGGAAGAACGGCCGTGGTTATTTTATTTTGTTTATTTATTGTATGTTTGTGGGTGCATTTATTACTTTGTTAGTTGGTTTAATAAACTCCATGTTTTATTGATTGAATCCACGTCTCTGTTTACTTCATTTAATTGAAGGTGCCTGAGTAGGGAAGCTCTGTGCATTATAAAAGAACAAAACTATTTCCTTGGGTGAAATTCCCAAGGTGGCATAGTCTAACTGACGTAGTACCCGCCACAAAAGCAAATCAATATACGTGTAAGGAATAATCCACGATGAGGTGTGCATTACGCAAGTAATAATGACCGTAAATTCCTACTATGATAAGTTCGTATTTCGAAACTGAATAAATACTGCACCTCGAACCACAAAAATATTTTTCTAGATTAAAGTTGTTGTAACTAAGATATTTGCCATATACAAACTTTTAAATCTGCAGATTTATTGTTTTTTATAATCAGCTGTAAAGCTGTTGCTACAGTTACTAAGTTAACGTTTATTCATAGAAGAGACTAATTTATGGCTCACAGTAAAACATATTAAACATTTACACCAAACTGCTTTGCTAACTCTATGACAATTTAACTAGGCCTATATAGTTACCTAGCCATGTAGGCATATTGCATTTGCATTATCTTAAAAACAATGACAAAAGTTTATCGTAGCCCAGCTATGCAGTAGGCAAGTTACTATTTGCAGCCTACGAGGCGGAGTAGCCTACGTCTGCCGTCCAGTAACGTTAGTCCCTGAGGGAAAGAAAGTAGCTACAATCTGCTTATTTTACTTTATTAATTCACTTGATTTATTCCACTTATTTTCTTGAACTTTTTGGACTCTGAATTAGCCAGTTAAGGAGCCATAGCTCGCCATTCCCATCCATAGGTTGTGTAGCTGGCCAGGCAGCACATTAATTTACAACGGTGATCAAACCTGACCCGGATGACCGTGCATATACAGTACAAGCATATAAACCACTGTTGTCAACCAATCAGAATCGAGTATTTATCAAAGCCATGGTATAAGTCAGGGGTGTCGGCCGACGGGTTTCAAACTTCCGAATTTGATGCCTGCAACACGTTCCAAAAAAGTTCGGACAGGGGCAAAAAAAAGACTCGGAAGTTCAAGAAACACCTGTTTGGAACATTCCACGGGTAAACAGGTGATGCTGTAATGACTGGGTATAAAAGGATATCAAAAGACTCTTGATATCTTATTTTCAGGTAATTTTACAAGCGATGCTATAACCTCTCTGCATTTGAATGGATCTCTATGGGAATTGGGTGGTGGGACTACATTAAGCTGTAAATTACACGGGAATAGTATGGAACCCATCAAGTAGTATGGAAATCATCAAGGGTCTGAGGTATCAAACGAGCCGCAAACCATCACTCTGCTTCCAGATATGCAGTAAATATGGATCACTTTAAGGGTTGTTTCTCCTGACTCATTTTCCTATTGAACTCTATGGAAAAGTCAGGAGAAACCCTTCAAGTGATATTTATATCCACTGCATATCTGGCAGCAGAGTGATGGTTTGAGGCTTGTTTGATACCTCAGACCCTTGATGATTTACAGCCATTTAGCCAACCATACTATTCCCGTGTAATTTACAGCTTAATCTAGTGCCACTACCCGATTCCCATTAGATCCATTGAAATGCAAAGATGTTATAGTATTGCTTGTAAGAGTACCAGAAAATAAGATATCAAGAGTCATTTGATGTTTTTGGGTCACAGGCCTCAGGAAGTCATGGCATGCAAAGGATATGCGACCAAATATTAAAAATTATTACTTTATTCTATATATAAATGCAGGGGTACCAATAATTGTGTCACATGTGGTTTTATTAAAAATAATTATTTCTTGATGAGGGATTTTTTTCTCATAATAAATTTACTTCAATTAAAGGTTGGATTTTTCTCATTTTTTCAGTGTGACATTAAGCTAATTCACCAAACGGTGAATGTTTTATAACTCATCTTTACCAGGGGTGCCAATAATAGTGGAGGGCACTGTATATGTAAAAGAGAATTTACAAATCACTGCTTTCTGCTTTTATGTGCATTTTACATACTGTCCCAACTTTTTTGGAATTGGGGTTTGTATATAGCACCTTTCTCACACTCAAAGCTCGTACAATGATGAGGGGGAAACTTGCCTCAACCACCACCAATGTGTAGCACCCATGTAAGAGATGCTATGGCAAACATTTTGCACCAGAATGCTCTCCAAACAACAGCTGAGTTGGAGAGGGAGATAACTTTTTTTTAACCAATTTAACTTGGGGATGATAAGGTGGCAGAATGAAAGAGTGATGTTGGGAATTTATTCAGGACACCAGGGAAACCCCTACTCTATTCAGTGTCATGGGATCTTAAAGGCCACAGTGAGTCAGGACCTTGGTTTAATGTCTCATTCAAGAGACTTCATCTCTGACTGCACAGTGTCCCCATCACTGCACTTGGGATTGGGGTTAATTTGATCAGAGGGGAAGATTTCCCCCTAGTGGCCCACTAACTCCACTTCCACGCAGCAACTAAGCTTTCCCAGGCGGTCTCCCATGCAAGTACTAACCAAGCTCACACCTGCTTACCTTCAGCCATTCAGCAGGAGCAGAGTGCATTGTGGTATAGCCACTGGCTCTATAGCCACACTGGTGTACTCTTTATTTGAATCTTCCACACATCTTATGCCAACATCCTGGAGAGTGTTCTTGGTCTGTTCGGACAGTTGATATGGGCTTTTTCTTCACAATTGAAACTATTTTTCAGTCTTCCCCGGTCTAGCAGGTTGTTTGCTATTGCTGAGCTCAGCAGTGCATTCTTGCTCCTTAACAATGTACCAAACAGTTGATTTTGACGCATCCGATGTTTTGGCTATGTCTCTGATCATTTTATTCTGAGTTTTACTCCCCATGATGGCCTGCTTTACTGGCAGTGACACTACTTTGGTACTCATGTTGAGAGACAACAGCAACAGACTCTAAATGCAAATTTCACACCTAGAATCAACTCTAGACCCTTTATTATCTTTGTGTATAAAAAGTTAAAAAAAAATGTATGTATAAAAAGGGCTACAATTCCTACATGGTTCACCCGATATGATTGTAAATACCCACAAATGAAAGCTGACAGTCTGCACTTTAACCTCATTTTCATTGTTTCATTTCAAATCCAGCGTGCTGGAGTACAGAGCCAAAACAATAATGATTGATTGTCCAAATACTTGCAGACTGCACTATCTAGTATTTAAGGAGGACTATGCTCTCCTTTTGAAAAATAAAAAAAATTAAACCTTGGTTTAGAAATCCACGCATGTTGAACACTTGAGCACATTCCTCACAATACTCATCCCTTGATAAGAATGATCCAGGGTACACCAGGGCCTGTTCATTTCTGTTACTGTCCATGATATTTAGAGCACTTAATACTGATTAGTCATTACAATCTGTGTTCACTTTGGTAGACATTTTAGAGCAATGTGAGATTTCTGTTTTAACGCTACTCTTCATGAAGTACAAAGGCGGAAAATTCAGGAAGAAAAACGGGGGCTTAAATGTGCAAAAAAAGTAAATTCTGCAATGTATATTAACATTTTCATCATGCATGAAAAGAGAAAGCAAAAACACCAAAGCAACAAGGTGAAAACCTCTATAAATTCAATACAGTGGAGCCTTTGTATGCTTTTAAAATATGGAGAAACATAATTACAAACGACAGTTTTAGCGCACAGTTTCATAATGGCTCTTCAGAAACCCTTGCGAGCGCAGGTGTTCCTGAGCCATGTCAGTGAAAACGAGAGAGAGACTGATTCGTAATTTACGATCCACATTTCCACACAGCTGTGCAGTTTTCATGATATTGCAGTACTATGAACACTTGACCTGGAAAGGGTAGGCAGGTTGTGTTTTGAAAAGTTCCAGAGATGTGCTCAACAAGTTTTGACCCAAACAGATCTTGTTTGGTGCTTAAGCCAAACATTGCATAATTTCAGTGAACAGAAAAGAGCACTGGCCATTAGCAATAAAAACGCACTCATAGTTTCATCAATGTGTGCACAAGGACGCATTTTGGCACCATCAGCTGTTCGCAAAATGTGTGTGACTAGCTGAAAAACTGGTGTGTTATGCGTCAGTGTAGTATAATGGGCAGGAAACTGGGCTGAAAAGGTTGCAGGTTTGATCCCCAGGCCAGAAACTGCCTTTGTACACTTGAGCAAGGTACTCAACCTGAACAATTTCAGTATATATCCAGCTGTATAATGGGTATGATGTAAAAATGCAAAAAGCTGTGTCTGCTAATTGCCTGTAACGTACTGATGCCAAATATTTGGTCTTCGCATTTAGTAAAATCTGACATTTATTGCCTCTGACTTTTCAGCAGTGTTTAATAAATCCTCTCTGTAATATCAGTCCTTGAACCATAGACACATCCTTAGCCATGTAACCATGTTGGTTACAGTCTATATGTGAACTACAAATACTGTGAATGCAAAGTTTGCATTGTTAAACTTGTCTTTTCATTTTCTGACCTATAATATTGAATGGTATAAGAGGGGCGATTGTTACACAGGAAAACATGAATCACCAAACAGGATGATGTCAGTCTTGGTTGCTGTGGAAACATTGATGGTTACATTTATGAATCACAGAGGAATACTGTGATGTGTTTGATTGTGCGATAAAGCAAATTATGCATTTATTTTATTCTTTGCAGTCAGAATTGCTCAGGTATTGTTTTGGTAATAAGTAAGCAAAGCTCACAGGTGTGGGATGCGGAAAATACAATTTTATGATTGAGTCACACGAGCAGTTAATTTTTCTTAATTAGGTGCTTTTTATGACTATGTCAGAAATAGCTATGCATACCTTTCAGAATAAACATGCCATTTTCACATTGAGCTTATTGTGCTATATTGCAAACAATTACATAAAAAGATTTAACAAATCAATAGGCTCCTACTTCGGTCGTTGAAAACGTGTGTTTAAGTTCTTTCATAATTTTTTCCTTGAACTTATTAACGCAATGTAGCTTCGGCTCGTTATCATTTGCATGTGCCCACACTTTCACCAATTAGGAGCATATTGATTCACCTCAGTCTTTCATTTTTATCAATTTTGTTCCGTCTTTTAATGAAATTATTTGCAATATAGCACAATAAGCAAAATGGAGGGAAACGGGAGGGAAACAGCGGATGTAACACAAAATGTCAACATGGGACATTTATTCTAAATGGCATGCATAGCTATTTTCTGACATAATTTGGCTTAAGAAGACAAGTAATCCCTCAAAAATTGAAAAGCGCAATGAAGAAAATTTTTTATTCTAGGATTGCAGTTGTGGTTAGAACGAAAACCAGCATACACAGCGGGGCCCTCGGACCAAACTTGAGAACCCCTGTCATACAGCGTAGGCTTATATTGTGAGGGGGAGTGTAAGGTTCGGAGACGATAAGGATTTCTAAAAGCGTATCTAGAGAGATAAAAAAAACGCGGAAGTAACTGCACCAGGACTGAGAAACACAGGATCGGAAGCAAAACTTCCCTAGCACAAGGCAAAACAAAGCAACCTCCAAAAACTGAGGCGATCTCGATAAACAGCGAGAATAACTAACATAAGAACCTCACGCACTAAAATATTACGCGTAACAGGAGGTGGTGAAACAAAACGAAACTCGATGAAACGAGTGAGGGAAAAGAATAGAAAAGACCTGTTAGCCAGAGCTCTTGTGGCAAAAGAGCTGAACACAACTGGCAACGGGTGAAAAGAAAAAAGGATAAAGAAAGATTGGAAAGGAAAGAGAAAACCAATCTAATCCTAAATCTTCTAACCGGACTTGCTGTGTTTCCTATTCGTACGAACCAGAAATGCAGCGAACTAAATTCCTATACCTTTACCGACTTTGTTTGTCAACATAGCAAAGACAATATCTAAGTGTCGGAAATGCGGAAGTTATATATAGCCGGCAGGAAACGTAAAACAGGTGTAGGGAATAATTGTCAGGTAAGCTACAAACACCGGAAAATACTAAAGATGAAGGTTCAACTACCTTAAAAAAAGAATGAATGCTACAGATATGGACAAGTTACAGTCACAAAAGAAATGAATGAAAGATAATACCAGATCACCACATTTTTCATGAATAAACGTGGCTTTTGTTAGTAAGTAATAAAGAATGAGTGTCATTATGGATTAAAGAGCAGTATAATAAATGGAAAGGAACGGTAAAATTGCATTTGTGTAGGGGTGTACCCAGCACGTGGGAAGATCTGGAAACTTGTGTTTCCTCACTGAAGCATCCTCCAGCAGCCTCCCTGTTCCTTGCTTCTTGCTCCCCCAAGGAGCATTTAGTGGTTTGGAATGTCCCTAAAGATAGCGAATCTCGATCGATTTACTGGTCAGGTGAGGACCGAGGATGGATAAAATAAGCGATTGGAATTAACCCCTTAATGAGGTTACTGTTACTGCTTGGTTGTAACAAAAGCCTGCACCCACGCAGGTGTCAGCATCTCTGAGTGCCATGCTAGTTATTATTATTATTATTTCTTTTTCTTCTTCTGTTTTAAAAAAAAAAATCTGTGAGTATCTTTTTATACACACAAGATTTGGTGTACAGCAGTCAGGTAGTGACCCATGCCAAATATAGTCAGGTAGTGACCCATGCCAAATGTATAATCCTTCTGTATGGGGGCTTGGATTCAGTCGCACAGTGCCAGTTTAAAATCAAATTTTCAGTATTCATTCATAATTAGTCATGGATCACAAAGGGCAGAGCCTCAGCACACGTGTCTCTTGTGCAAACACAAACATTCTCAAATGGCTAGCAAATTGGAGTAGTTCACATGTAATATGTAAATATTTATTCAAAATCACAGCTGGGCCCATCCTTAACAGATTTAATGCATAGGTAGAGTGGGATGTGTTTTAGGAATGTGCCTAATTTGAAAGCTGGAAATATAAAAATGTTAAAATATAAGCAAAAAATATGAAAAATATAAGCACCACAAGTAATTATTTTGTCATTCATGAAATACTCAAATGTCTCCTTAGCCATTCCACAGAAGTGACTTGGGCAGTCTTATTTTGTTAATTTGACTCTTGTAAGTGAAATAATTCCAACACTAAGACAGTAATAATTCAAGTCTAGCTGACAGGCCTTTGTTCCTCCAAAATCGAATTGAATTTGGAATTAGAGTTCTAGCTGAAATTCTATGTTAAAAACAGTTATTATCATGGGATTGCTGTTTGTTGTGGCATCTTCAATACATACAATTGCTGCAAAACCTCTCAGACAAAATTAGCATAAGTGCAACACAATGTGTGGCAAATGGGTATATACAGTGAGCACCAGACCCCCCCCCCCCCCCCCCCATTTTCGGGCATCAAAAAATATTGGACAGTTTAACATAATGTAGAATGAAGTAATAATGGATGGATCACTTTAAAGGTTGTTTCCTGACACATTTTCCTATTGGAGAAGAAACAGGAGAAGAAACTCTTCAAGTTATCCATCCATATCTACTGCATATCTGGCAGCAGTGATGGTTTAAGGCTTGTTTGATATGTCAGACCCTTGCTGACTTAGAACCATTTAGCCAACCATGTGTTCCCATACTGTTCCAGTGTAATTTACAGCTAAATCTAGTCCCACCTCCCATTTCCCATAGAGATCCATTCAAATGCAGAGAGGTTATAGTAGGAGTACCAGAAAATAAGATATCAAGAGTCTTTTGATATTGTTGGGTCACAGACATCAGCAAGTCATGACATGCAAAGGATATGCGACCAAATATTAAAAATGATTACTTTATTCTACATTATGTTAAACTGTCCAATATTTTTTGATGCCCGTAAATGTGGGGGACTATGTACAAAAGGTTTAATCATTTCTAAACGGTTCATCCTATATGGATAAAAATACCTTCAAATTAAAGCTGACAGTCTGCACTTCAACGTCATTGTCATTGTATCCTTTAAAACTCAGAGTACAGAACCAAAATAACACTGTCCAATGAATTATGGTGCTCACTATGTCATTTGGGATGTAAAAATTATAAAACTTATCTGTATGTGTGCGTGCGTGTGTGTATATGTGTGTGTGCATGCACACCAATGTGTGCGTGTGTGTTCCTGTACCTACATCAGCCTTGTAATTGCTCACTAAAGCAAAAGTATTTAGCAAAACAAAAAAATATATATCATGAATTGATAAGACCTTGTTAAATACTTTAAACCTATTAAAATAAGAGAATGGATAATGAAACTCAATTAGTTCTTAGCTCCTAGCTATTTAAACATGCTTTTCTATAATTGCTTCTTTGCTTCACATTGATTAACACTGACCCATTTATAATAATAATAATAATAATAATAATAATAATAATAATAATAATAATAATAATAAAAATAAATTTCATGTTTTTCCATGAGAGGTTGTCTGGTCCATCTCACACTGAAAAATTATCTATAAAACACAGACAGATGCCCCATGAAATCTGTAAAACTTGGACAAATACACAAATACAGCAGATGAGTAGAAACAGGGTTGGGGACTGCACTGATCTTGATAATGTACTTAATAATTCATATGCCTTACAAGATCCTGGAATCTCTTTTAGGGACAAACAAATTACTCTATGACAAAAGCATATGATTTCAGAAAAAAAACTTTAAGTGGAAGCCAACATGGTTTGTGCACTGGTGAGACCATGCCTAACATATCAGGACTTCTTTGAGGAAGATGGAACGTACTTTGTCTGGTACCAGGCTGATGTCATGCATATTTTGAATTCTAAAAAAGCATTTTATGAAGTACTACACTAGAGCCTCATGGTCAAAATGACATGTTTAGGAATTAGACATATGTCACAGTCAGTAAATTTGCTGCAAGGCTGAATGCAGACAGTTACTGTAGGAGGGATCCTATCTGAGCTAAGATGTTCTGGGAAATGGAGTCCCAAAAGGATTGGAGTTGGAACCTCTGCTTATTGATTTAAATACAGTATATTATTTCAATAATGACAAAATAGTTTAACTTGCAGATGAAAATGGATCTTGGAGGTTTAGCAAACAGTTTCAAATGCTAGAAGAATCCAGAAGTAGGACTCAAACTTTTGGGATTATTCCAGGGCCGACACTCTGGAAGGACAACTTTGCTTGCTGAATTGAGATGAGGCAACTAAGAGGTTTGTTCCAGGTTAAGCAGTTTAGCTTAAGTTAGAATCACCTTTTCATGTTATAATCTGCTTTTTGGTTTGCATATTTCTAGCTTGCTGAATTCAGCTCTGTGTTCTCCGTCAAACAGGAAGATATGAAATTGGAAGAAAATGGACTGTTGCCAGGGGTGCCAGAAATGAGGAGGCAAGGGGGCCAATGGACCCCCACTTTTGACCCCTTCAATTTTGTTTTTAACATCAGCAAGTCTCTCAGTGGACGGTTTGTCTCGCTTTTCTGAACAAATTGCGTCGTCCAACTAACCTGTCAGTCAGTGTACTTGGGGAACCTCTCTAATGGAAAACAACAAGGGATCTTTAGTTTTCCCAAATTCCATAAATCGGTGTGAATGAACTTGCGAATCATGGTTTTCAGAGTCTCATTAAACCGTTCCACTAACCCATCAGTTCGGGGGTGGTAGACACTGGTTCGAATAGACTTGATCCCCAGTAATTTGTAAAGTTCCCTCAGTGTACCTGACATGAACGATGTGCCTTAGTCAGTGAGAATCTCAGGTCTGACGAAACAGCTGCATGATATCCAGGAGCTGTTGGGCATAGGCGAAGGGATGCCCAACCTCGGTAAACTAAAGTTCCCGAAGTCGCAGGTGATGTCCTTCCGGCTTCAACCCCACTCGTTCCAGGATGGTGGCCACAGTGCTGGTTCGCACATGGTGGGCCACTATCTGGCTCTCCCCAGATAGGAGGGGAATCAGGCGTAGCGCCCCCTCTGACAGCGGCCAGACATGTGCCGTGGAAGTTCTTTCGAAAAGGTCCACAAACACCTCCGTGTCGTTGTCCGGTCCAATCTTCTTCAATTGTTTTTCCGACTGGGAAAAGTTTGTGCATTCAGAGATGTACTGTACCTTAAAATGGAAGAATTAAACAGTCAGAAGATATTTTGTCTTAAAAAACATTGTTTCCCGTTTCCTGTTGAACTTGAACTGAAGACGCGCTTGCTTTGTTTGCTCAACTCAACAAATTTTTATCTTAAATACTGAACTATTTTAGATTTTCCAAGTAGCTAGCGGCGACTAGTTCATTCTATGTTTCCCCACCTTTTTGTGATTACCGCTCCGAAGTTAGAGTTGCCGGGCACCACCCTACTTGCGTTTTCCCCACTCAGTAACACACCTACTAAGAAAGCCCTGATAATTAGGATAGTATTCTGAGAAACGTGAGATTAGCAACACCAGCGACCATAGTGCAGTGTATGCCTGGTGCCAGAGCTACCGATGTTGAGGCTAGTTTGAGAGTGCTGGCTGAAAGTAAACGTAAATACTCTAAAATTTGGCACCAATGACGTCCAATTGAGACAATCGGAAGTCACCAAAAATGACTTTGTTTCGGTGTGTGCAGTGGCTAAAAAGATGTGTCGGGAAGTAATATGCTCTGGCCCGCTCCCAGTTCATAGGAGTGACGAGGTCTACAGTCGGCTTACATAGCTAAATCGCTGGCTGTCAGAGTGGTGCTCATCCAGAGACATAGGGTTTGTCAATAATTGGTCTGATTTCTGGAGAATGCCTTGCCTACTGAAGAGAGACGGACTCCACCTGAGCTGGAGAGGTGCTCTTGTCCTAGCAAATAAGATGCTAGTCTTAGTAAGGCCAGATCCTGACACCTTATCAGGGCGCCGGCCAGGCAGCAGGCCTCTGATCCTACATCAGAGCCTGTGCGTTTCCCAATGCCCGTGACTCAGACATATGGCCCAACACCGTTGTCTGCAAGGTGCGTTTCGGAGCTAGTAATTGGCAGTATTACTCATCCCAACGCCCCATTATCTAACATATCTGAGCTAGAAACTAGTATTTATTATATTGAGACTGTGTCTGCCCCACACATCTATGCTAAACGTAAAGCAAACCGTGGTATTAACACGGATAATCTTATTTCTCTAAAATGAAACCATGTTGCTGCTAGCAGCTGTTGTGAATCACTCCTTAAAATTGGACTACTGAATGTTAGATCTCTTGCTCCTAAATAATTATTGCAAACGAATAGATCACAGATCATAATCTCAAAGTACTGTGTCTGACTGAAACTTGGCTAAGACCTGGTGAATATGTCGCACTTAATGAAGCGCCTCCTATAGGTTTTTTAAGTACTCAGGTATCGCGCCAGTCAGGAAGAGGGGGTGGTGTTGCAGTGATCTATCAGTCCACCTTAAGCTTAACCCCTAAGTGTAGAAATACGTTCTCATCTTTTGAAGTTCTTTCTATGAATTGTGTACAGCATGACCTAGCTAAAATAAGTGGTTCTATGCAGTCCTTTTTCCTAGTGTCTGTTTACAGACCACCTGGGCCCTATTCAGATTTTCTAATAGAATTTGCTGAGTTTTTGTCTTGCCTTGCTATTTCGGCAGATAAGGTTGTGATTGGTGGTGATTTTAACATACATGTGGATAAATAGCCTTTGCCCCTATTATTGACTATGTGGGCCCACTCATTACTATAGCCATACCCTAGACTTTGTGTTATCCTATGGTATCAATGTTATGAATCTTACTATTGCACCCCATAACCCTGTATTATCTGATAATTTCCTTATTACTTTTGAAATCGAGGCAACCTCCACTTTTATATCAGAGCCAAGACATTATTACAGCCGGTCGTTAAACTCTGACGTCATTCCTAAGTTTATAAATATGCTTCCAGTATCATTCCTTTCAAGCAAAGAAAATACCACTGAAGTTTTGGTGGATGAATTGACTAACCAGTTAAGGTTAACTCAGAAGCACCCTTGATATGGTTTGTACTCCCTGGTACAATGACACTACCCGTGCCCTGAAGCAGTCCAAAAGAAAACTGGAGCGAAAATGGCAGTCAGCTAAACTAGAAGTATTTCGTCTTGAATGGAAATATAGCCTCCTCCAGTACAAGCAAGCTCTTGCATCTGCTAGATCTGCCTTTTTCTCTAAATTAATTGAAAAAAAGAAATGAAACCCAAAATTTTTGTTTAGCAATGTGGACAATTTGACTAAAAAACCATCATCAGAATTTTCAACTTACCCCTTTGTTTAAGATTGAAGCTATTAGAGACAAATCTCCAAATTAACTCCTCCTCTAGGCATCACTCCTCCCATAATCAATGAACAGCCCAGATCTTGGTCAACACAGGAAGATGTATCAACAGTGGCACTAAACTGTTTTATGCCAATTGACATGGAGGGAGCTGTCTACACTGGTTAGAGGCTTGTATTGCAGATATTAAAGCTTGGATGTTTTCTAATTTCCTGCTCCTAAACTCAGAGAAGACTGAAATGCTAGTTTTAGGTCCAAAAAAACAAAGGGAGAAATTGTGTATCATCTTTAAATTTTGATGGTTGTTTAGTTCTTCCAAATTCAGCTGTGAAAGACCTAGGTGTTACTATAGACCCAGATCTAACCTTTAGCACACACATAAAAAACATATCCAGAGTAGCTCTCTTTCAGTTAAGGAACATAGCTAAAATTAGGCACGTCCTATCAGAAGGGGACGCAGAGTATGGAACACATGGTTGGTTAAATAGCTCTAAGTCACCAAGAGTCTGAGGTATCAAACAAGCCTTAAATCATCACTCTGCTGCCAAAAATACAGTAGATATGGATGGATCTCTTTAAGGTTTGTTTCTCCTGACTAATTTTTCCATAGAGTTCAATAGGAAAATTTGTCAGGAGAAACAACCCTTTAAGTGATCCATCCACATCGACTGCATATCTGGCAGCAGAGTGATGGTTTGAGGCTTGTTTGATACCTCAGACCCTTGATGACTTACAGCCATTTTACCAATCATGTATTCCTTACTGTTCCAGCATAATTTACAGCTAAATCTAGTCCCACCCCCCAATTCCCATAGAAATCCATTCAAATGCAGAGACGTTATATCATCGCTTGTAAGAGTACCAGACAATAAGATATCAAGAGCCTTTTGATGTTGTTGGGTCACAGACATCAGGAATTCATGGCATGCAAAGGATATGCAACCAAATATTAAAAATTTAAAGGCACAGTCAACTAAGTGTATGTAAACCTCTGATCCACTGGAATTGTGATAGAGTGAATTAAAAGTGAAATAATCTGTCTGTAAACAACTGTTGGAAAAATTACTTGTGTCATGCACAAAGTAGATGTCCTAACTGACTTACCAACACTATAGTTTGCTAACATGAAATCTGTGGAGTGGTTAAAAATTAGTTTTAATGACTTTAACCTAAGTGTATGTAAACTTCCGACTTCAACTGTATATAGGCCTCTTCCCAGGCAGCCAGGTAGACTGCTTTGGAGGAAGGAGGGGCTGAAAGTGATAGGGGTACACCTGGGGACTGCACAATATATGCAGCATATATATATATATATATATACAGTGCATCCGGAAAGTATTCACAGCGCTTCACTTTTTCCACATTTTGTTCTGTTACAGCCTTATTCCAAAATTGATTAAATTCATTTTTTCCCTCAAAATTCTACACACAACACCCCATAATGACAATGTGAAAAAAGTTTTTTTGAGATTTTTGCAAATTTATTAAAAATAAAAAAATAAAATTTCTCATTTACATAAGTATTCATAGCCTTTGCTTTAACGTATTTTTAAAGTATCATTTTTCATATTTGGTCGCATATCCTTTACATGCTGTTACTTCCTAAAGTCTGTGACCATCAACATCAAAAAAACTGTCGATATCTTATTTTCAGGTACTGTTACAAGCGATACTATAACCTCTCTGCATTTGAATGGATCTCTATGGAAATTGGGGGGTGAGACTAGATTCAGCTGTAAATTACACTGGTACAGTATGGAACACATGGCTGGCTAAATGGCTGTAAGTTATCAAGGGTCTGAGCTATCAAACGAGCCCCAAACCATCACTCTGTTCCCTGATATGGAGTAGATGTGGATGGATCACTGCAAGGGTTATTTCTCCGGACTCATTTTCCTATAGAACTCTATGGGGAAAAAAGTCAAGAGAAACAACCCTTAAAGTGATCCATCCATATCTACTCCATATCTGGCAACAGAGTGATGGTTTGGGGCTCGTTTGATAGCTCAGACCCTTGATAACTTACAGCCATTTAGCCAGCCATGTGTTCCATACTGTACCAGTGTAATTTACAGCTGAATCTAGTCTCACCCCCCAATTTCCATAGAGATCCATTCAAATGCAGAGAGGTTATAGTATCGCTTGTAACAGTACCTGAAAATAAGATATCGACAGTTTTTTTGATGTTGATGGTCACAGACTTCAGGAAGTAACAGCATGTAAAGGATATGCGACCAAATATGAAATATGATACTTTAAAAATACGTTAAAGCAAAGGCTATGAATACTTATGTAAATGAGAAATTTTATTTTTTTATTTTTAATAAATTTGCAAAAATCTCAAAATAACTTTTTTCACATTGTCATTATGGGGTGTTGTGTGTAGAATTTTGAGGGAAAAAATGAATTTAATCAATTTTGGAATAAGGCTGTAACAGAACAAAATGTGGAAAAAGTGAAGCGCTGTGAATACTTTCCGGATGCACTGTATATATATCAGCATTGTGGCACAGGGGCTCGTTTCACGAAAGCGATTTGCGAGGATTTCCACCCGCAGATCGCAATTTCTTGTCAAAGCGCGTTTCACGAAAATGCATTGCTCGCAAATCGCGAATAAAATTGTGACGACTATTGGCCACTCGCACATACAATTCTTTCATCGCAAATATGGAATTTCCTTTGCGGAGACGGAGGCACGCTCCAGAAAGAATCTTCTTTGTGATCGCTTCCACCATTTAGATAACTACAGAGATTAGTTGCGAGAAAGATATCCCTTACCAAAAAGTAGTAGCCTACATAAAAGTTTAAGTAAATCAAGTTTATTTTAAAGTAGACAATGTTACATCTGCCGCCTTCCTTCCTATACACCTCCCTTTTGTTATCTTTGTTTTCCCCATTCCTCTCGTTCCATGTCATGTCTTTCTTTTTTACCTCGTTTGTCTTTTCGTGTCGTGCAAGCTGAACGTGATTTCCCTGCTCGTTTCCTCGTTGTCTCCCCTATTATCCCTCAGCCAATCACTCGCATTCTCCAATCACATTCTGCACGCACGTTCATTATCTCATTACACTCACCTACATTCCTCACGCCCGCACTCATTACTGATCTCCCACTTCACCTGCCTCTCCCCTATATATTTCACCTCTTTTGTCATTCTCGTTGCCAGTTCATTCCGTCTGTTTTGTCATGTTTGATGTTACTCGGCCGTTGTTTCTAACCTTTCTCAGTCTGATTTCAGTTTTGTTCGTCCAGCTTGCTTCCCGGTTCCAGTCATTCCGCATCCTACCCATTGCTGCAGCTCATCCCCAGTCCAGTCTTGCCTAGTTTCACCAACCCTGTATCCTGACCCTCACCAGTTCCCTGCTTGTTTGTTTGTCCTGTCACCTCCTGCCTCAATAAATACACTCCTGCCAGAGTTTTTGCCTGAGTCTTTCTCTGAGTCCTGGGTCCATTTGGGTCCATTCCAGTTTTGGAAACCATAACAGAACGAACTGGCCAGCATGGACCCAGCTGACTCAGAGCAGCTCCACCACGCCCTCGCCTGCCAAGAGGCGTTCAGGGGACCATCAGAAGCATCTCTGACCAGGTGGGTCAGATGGGGACTCTCTGTCCAGCTGCCGTCCATGACTAAAATATCAAGATTACAATGTGAAATATTATTGTGTAGGCTATAGCAAAAAATGCGTAATAATAAAAGGGTCCATAGGTCAAAGACCACATACCTTTCCCTCAGCGAAGGGGAATGCCACATTAAATTGCTTTCAGCCCACTCCATCAACATCCAGGTGATGTGCGATGGTACGGGACAATGGCTATCCATTAAAAAGGAGCTGATAACACCTATATCAAACCTAATGCGTGAATTGTCATTCAATGGAAAACTCGCGCACTGCAATAGACGGACATTTGAGTTCTGAAAATGCGCTTCAGATGTCATTACAATACAGCTCTGTTTATCTAGGAATACAGCCTGTAAGTAAATAGAATGGTTGTGACTGAAAAAAGTTCTAAACCTTGTCCAATGAATATTGCATTTATTGTTTTTCAAATAGCCTAGGCTAGCCTACAGCGGATACGCTGTGCATAAGGTTTTTTCGATAGCCTATGGTTAAAAAACTGAGATAAATGTCACCATGTTAACTGAATTGTAACCTTAGCTATTCTTCGTACTTCATATTTTTTAAATTACAGTGACAAGGTTTCCAACTCTCAACTTATTAAAACCCTGCTGATTTCACCTGTTATTCCATAACTGAACAAAAGATTCTAAAGAGAACTAAGCGTCTAATTAGAAACGAAAACAAATTTGCAGCACGTTACACAATTAATTCACGATTAATTTTAATTCCATTTTCTGCATGTGCACTTTACAGGAGCAGGTCTGTTTTCCCTGCTGTAAATCACACTTTTAACGGTCTTCCTGGGAAAGTGGATTGTTTTAAAGCATTACGCTACCAGTAAAACAGGTTGGTCACATTTCTATAAGCAGGACATTATAAAACAAGGGAAAATATGCGTGAACCTATGGGTTGCCAACATGACAGCTTTATTGTATTTAGTGTCATCATTAAAACAAAATAACATTATTTATGTTATTAATCAAAATTAGAATGCAGGTAGGCCTAATGAACTTCGGATGAAGCTTGAACATGAGTTCATTGCTTCATTGCATAATCAAATGAAATTCGTTAAACAAGCAGGCTAATTTGGCATTTTCTAAGGTGAGACGGAAGCCATTCGTAGCTTATTCTCAGCTGTTGCAGTTGCTTTTAACAAAATTTAACCGCATATATTTTGTAAAATAACAGCACTGTCGGGAATTACCGGGAACTCATAATGGTTAGTCCGAATAATATTGATCATGGGCTACTATTGATCCATATAGCCTATTCCTTGATCGCACTAAACACGCATGAGCATGTCTGTTTCGCCATCATATAAACAATCCGCCAAGGTGGAAAAGCAGGCTTTTAAAGGGAATGGGATATGACATTTTGATTGGTTTATTGCATGTCACGCCCAAGACACACCTATAATTAATGAAGAGACTAGTTTCAGGCCATTTGCACATTGCTCCGTGCTTAGCGCTCCAAAAACACGCCGTCTAAATTTTGGACACGCCCTAAATGCACTTAACGCCATGCGCTTAGACAAAGCGCTAAGATCGCCAAGATAGAGCCCACTGTAGGCAAGTGCACTGATTCAGATGGCCAGAGAGGCGGTGAACCTGTTGTTACAACTGTAAATAGTATTAGCTTGCCAGCTAGCTCAAAGAGATCTTTGCTAAATTACCAATTATTCCCAGTACAAGGGTCAATGACATATAAAGCTTCTAAAAAGGTATTTTTAAAAAGTCTTTTCAAAATGGATGTAATGCATATTTTTGAGTCTGGAACAATGTGTTCAAACAAGTCACATTTGTTAAATAACATTTCAAAGTGTTTAAATTCATTTTTTCACTATTTTTAACTTCACCGCCCAAAAAATGTCAGGTGGTGCAACCAAATATTTGTAAAAATATGTATATTTTCCTACTATTTATTCTAAATGAAAGTATCCCTTAGAGCAGTGGTTCCCAACCCTGGTCCTGGGGACCCCCTGTGTATGCTGGTTTTCGTTCCAACCACAATTGCAATACCAGAATTTTAACAAGCTGTTATTTTTTCTTAATTAGGTGTTTTTATTGTATAGAGAGAACACTTTAAACTCTTTACTCTCTTAAGACACGTTATGTTAGCAATAGCTATGCATGCCATGAAGAAGAAAAAACCCATGTTCATTATGCTCATTGTGTTATATTGCAAACAATTACAAAGAAGAGGTAAGAACTCAGGTGATTAGGCTCCTAATTAGGTAATTGAATGCAAGTTTAAGTTCCTTCATAATCTTTTCCTTAACACAATGCAGGTTTGGCTCGTTATCATTTGCTTTGTCTTTGAATTCTTCATTATTTACCAAACGGTTAGTTTTATTGGCCATGTGTCCACAATTTCACCAATTATGAGCCTATTGATTCACCTCAGTCTTTAATTTGATCAGTTAAAACATTTTTTACCTCCTTTTAATTGTTTACAATACAACACAATGTGAATCTTGGACTTTTAGTCTTCATGGCATGCATAGCTATTACTAACATAATGTGGCTTAAGAACATAAATAATCCCTCTAAACATTAAAAACACCTAATTAAGAAAAATTAACAGCTTGTTAAAATTCTGGTATTGCAATTGTGGTTGGAACGAAAACCAGCATACACAGGGGGTCCCCAGGACCAGGGTTGGGAACCACTGCCTTAGAGTGTCTACAGTGCCTACCACATTATTATTTTGTGTTTTTTTTTGTATTTACAATTATTTAAGATTATTGCATTCTAGTGGCCAGGTATTTAGTATCTTTAGCATCTGATTTTACATTTAAAGACAAAAGTAATTATACAAATACACAAATGAATGCATTCAATAAAATAGCTATTTACATCATAGTTATCAACCATCTGTTCACTTTAACAAATTATTTATTGGTTTAAACAAATATTTTACCTGGTCGCACCACCTGACATTAGTTGTGCCACCTGACAATATTAGTAATGACATAAAATATGCTGAATAATTGCATTTTTATTTCAAATACTAAAAAGTGTTTTAGTCAACAGTCTCTATTGAAGTAAAAGTAGTAAATTGATCAAAAACATGAGATCACATGAGATCACATTCGGTACATAGCAATTGGAATAGGCTACAGTGCAATAGATTGATTAGATGCACTGTAGTGAAAGATTTCATACAATTAATGGTATATTCCACTTAAAATTAAAATTATTTTAAAGTCAACAGGAATTATTCAGACCTGCCAACCTGTACGCATTTTGCGTAGCAGGTACGCATTTTGACATCAAAGTACGCTGGTACGATTTGTCACTCTAAAGTACGCAAAAAGCTGGTGACGCCTTGTGAGTTTGACCAATTGTGCAGTACTCAAGTCTAACAGCAAGAGGCAGCAGCAATACGCCAACGAGCGTCTAGCCTGCCGAAAAGCAAAAGAAGAAGAAGAAGAGTTTGAACCAATCATAGCGCCGGATTCGTTCCCCTTGCCTTCATCCACCTACGAAAAAAATATTCGCAAACGGGGATAATTGACAAATGCGTAATGACCTTGATTTTATCCCTCTCGTTCCCCTTCCTCACTCCGGCTGGCTGGTTCCTCAAGTGAGGACCGTTCTTTGAACTCCTTTGCAAAGGTAAACGGACTGGGGGCAGGGGGGGATGTGGAAAGTTGAGATTGTGAATTGAGTTAAGTTAACGTTAGCCTAACGTTACATATGTATTTGCAAGCTAGCTTGCTTGTTCACCAGTCATTGAAGTCGGCAAAGTAAGTTATATTGTCCGTGTGTCGCAGATGGTTAAACGTGACTTTTCATAGTATTCATAATATTAATTATTGCAGCCAAACCCGTAATCGTAATGAGAGGAGCAGATCATGGCAGCCCCGGCTGAAAAAAAAAAGCGAGTGCACGCGCCGCAGAAATTCCTAGAAAGTTACCAGGAGAGATGGCCATGCCTCCGCATCTCCAGACTTCCCCACCATGCATTCTGCACAGTCTGCAATACTGATATTGACATCAGTCATCAAGGATCAGCAGGTAATAATTGAACATCGAATGATATGCATTTTCAGAGCAATGTTTATGTATTGGCAAGTGTTGTGAATTAAAAGGGATAAAATTACACCAAAAATGGCAATACTAGCTATATATTCAGGTATATCCCCAGAATGAAAATAACATGAAGTGCTCATGTTGGCGTAAGATGTTATGAGGGAGAGATGTGTTAAGTTAACTGGTAACACTTTATAATAAGGGTACAAATCATATACTTAAGTAATGCTTAACTCATGCATGACTCATGATGATTTAATGCATGAATTAATGCAGGATGTATCATTAATTCCTGTTGCTCACCATTAACAAATGATCAAGTCACTATGACTTTATGTGATTAGTTCACACTTAATAGATCATCAATTAAGGAATGTTAATTCACAGTTACTTCATACATTAATTGATATTCAGACTGCAGACGCCATGTTGAAGGGACCAAACATAAGAAAATGGAAAACATAACAGCGTCAGTCCCTAAGATCAACACAAAATTTTTCAGCGAACAGGATTTGCGGCCAACCCGGGCAGAGACACTGTTCACAAACTTCATCGTTGAGCACAATTTGCCATTATCTGTAGCTGACCATGCTGGACCATTATTTAAAAAGATGTTCCCTGATAGCCAAACTGCCAAGCAATACGGCTGTGCCAGAACCAAAACGGCAGCCATAGTAAGAACACTTGCCTTGAACGATGAACAGAGCATCAGTGATCTTATGAGCCATTCCCCATACAGTATTGCAACTGATGGTAGCACAGACATGGGTGATGTCAAGCTTTATCCTGTGGTTGTCCGTGTCTGTGATCCCAGTGTTGGCAAAATAGTAGTAGTGCTGCTCAAACTTGTTGAGTGTAGAAGATCTACTGGAGAAGGCATCTACGATCTTGTTGACCTCGAACTCAAAAAACGAGGAATACCATGGACCAACTGTGTTAGCTTTGCAGCTGACAATGCTGCAGTAATGCAGGGCTTAACGAAAGGAGTTGCAGCATTCATAAAGGCAGAGAATCCCCATATCTACTTAGTCGGTTGTGCATGCCACCTCATGCACATAGCTGCCGAAAAGGCAGCAAGACAGCTACGTGTTGGCATCGAGGACAAGCTTATCACAATATACTACTACCTTGACAAGAGCAGCAAGAGGAAAACTGTGCTGCGTGACATCCAAATTCTGTGCGATGCTGATGTGCGAAAGATTCTGAAGTTGTCCTCTACAAGATGGCTATCTCTTGGACAATGTGTCAATCGGCTGCTCCAGCAGTGGGAACCTCTGACTCTGTTTTTTGCAGAAGAGGCAGCAGGGAAGCCAGTGCCTCTTAGCTCCGCTAAGGGAGCTGAACTCCAGCCTACATCCTCAACTGGTCCCACCCTGAAGACCAAGCCCTCAGCTGGTCCCACTCTGAAGACCAAGCCCTCAGCTGCCCCCAAGCCCTCGTCTGGCCCCACACACCTGCTCCAGCAAGCTAGCTGATCTGAAGAAGTTATCCTCCGGCTTTTTTAAGACCAGAATCTCCAATCCCATAATACAATCCAGCAGCAAGTCAGCAGATGTACACAGGCCCTCGCCATCCAACCCCACACAGCTCAAGTCAGCAGATGTACACAGGCCCTCACCATCCAACCCCACACAGCTCAAGTCAGCAGATGTACACAGGCCCTCACCATCCAACCCCACACAGCTCAAATCGGCATCCAACCTCACACAGCTCAAGTCAGCAGATGTACACAGGCCCTCACCATCCAACCCCACACAACTAAAATCAGCTGGAGAAACCAGGCCCTCATCCTCCAACCCAAAAGTGTTTGACCTGAATGCATTTGTCTTTCAGCAAACAGAGGTGGGTAAAAAACAGAAGAAATTCTCTCAAGAGAAGGCAGAGAAAAAAAGGAAGGAAGAAGAGAAAGAGATGACAAAACCAGAGAAGGTTTACAAGTTCTTGATTGATCCACAATCAAAGCTTTATGCTCTCTTTTTGAAACGGGCCATTCCCCTGTTTGAAACTGCAAACCAAACTCTTCAGAAGGAGGAACCTTGCATCCAAACTTTACTTCTGACATTAGAGCTGCAGCTTCAAAAAATTCTGCTCGCCTTCTGCAAAGCTGAACATGTTGTCAAAATGATGGATGAGGTTAAGAGAGGATGTAAGCCTGCTCTTTACAGAAACAGAGAATACCAGCTGACTGACGAGGAGTTATCCATTGGCTACGAGACACATGTATTCATTGAGAGCCAGGGTAACCTTCAGCTAGGAGGATTCTTCAGTGATGTGAGGAACTACTTCACAACAGCAGCAGATTACATGGTCTCCAAGTTCCCCTATGGGGATGAACTGCTGCAACATGCTGCAGTGGCAGACATGAATAGACGCCAAACTGCCACATTCTCTTCTCTGAGGTATTTTATGGGCAGGTTCCCTTGTCTCTTGCCCAAGGAGGAGACAGTGGATGATGTTGAAGAGGAGTTGTGGCTGTTTCAATCCACAAGCCTGGATGATGGTATCCTTTCCAAGAGGGCTGATGAGGCTTGGAGAGAATTGGGTCTGATGGCAACAGGAGGAGGAAAGCTTTTTGCAAACCTTTCTACTGTCATGCTGGGTGTCCTTGTCATTTTTCACAGTAATGCAGACTGTGAAAGAGTCTTCAGCTTGGTGACCAAAAACAAAACCCAGTATCGTGCCAGCCTTAGCACTGATATGTTAAGTTCTCTTGTGACCAGAAAGGCCATGATGGCTGCCAAAGACAGTGTGTGTCACATCGAGAGTTTTAGTGACATCTTGCTTAGAAAAGCCAAGTCTGCCACTTATGAGGCCAAGCTGCAGAATGCAAGTGCAACTAACACCTGAACTCTGTGTTAGTGTCAACTAAGTAAAACTGACAAACTGAAACCCATGTGTCAGGTGTATGTTGGAAGTGGGGTGGAGGGTGTCAAAATGGTGCAACAGAATGTTATTTTTTCAAACTGAGAAAAACCTGTTTCATTGATTGTGCTGCTATTAGTTTGCCTATTTATTTAATTGTTTGATTTATTTATTCATTAAACCTTTTACTGCCAAACTTTATATTAAGCTACTGTAAATGGGTCACTTTATTTTCAGGTGCATGCTCAGTCAGAAATAATTTTTTTCCTCAAGGTCATGCTTACAGTCAGAATTTAATTCATTAAACCTTTTCCTGCCAGAGGTTATATTGAGCTACTGTAAATGGTTCAGTTTTTATTTTCAGGTACACACTCAGTTCGAATTTAGATGTCTGACATTAATAAATGAGTCGGCTATCCAAAATATACTATGTGTTATGTCTGTTTTTGGCTGCGCACATGTACATGAGCTGAAATTTTTTTCGGCATAAGGTGGTACTCCAAGACTTTCTTCAAGGTTGGCAGGTCTGATTATTGGATGGGTAAAGCTTGTGCATTTTCTACTCGTTCATTTAATAGAACTTGTATTCATCCAGTTCCATTCAGCTTTCAGTTCATATGGCCTATTTCAGTTCAACATGCTCATACTAATACATGCCATTGCTAACAATGTCTATTGTTTGTTGTGTAATGCCTAATTTCTATTACCAAAATATAGTGTTCTATGTCCTTTGAAAACTTGACGTTTGTGTTCAAACTTATATTGTCTACTGTCTTTCTCTAGGGAAGGCCTGTTCTAAACTTTGTTATGCCCAGCCGGAAAACAGGACATAAACAAAATGGAGACCACACAGGACATACGTTTAACAATAGTTTATTTATAAATACGTGTAAAGTGGATGTAGAAAAAGGGTCAGCATAAGCTCCCCGTCTCGCAACTCCTTGCGAGCGGGGCCTTTGCCGTAGGCTGCGTGTGAGAGGGAAGCAGCCCCAATGGTGTGTGGGAGCAGCTTCTTTATCCAAGCTTCACAGGTGGCGTCGGTTTCCCAATCAGGTAATTGTACACTCACCTGACAGAGAACCGACGGCCCTCCCTACATCATAGAGAGAACCAAGAGGGAGAGAGAAAGAAACACACAGACACAAACACCCTGGGGGACAGGGAATAAGGGGGCGGGCGCAACACCTCCCCCCTAAAGCGAAGCCTCCATGGCTTCAAGAGCTCCACCGGCGGGCACATAAAACAGTCACCCATACACCAATACACCAAAAAACATTACACCAAAGCACAAGGAGCACACTCCTATTCATTAAAGGATGTCAGATGTCACAGTTACCACTCTATGGTATCTTGTGGCTCCACCGGCCCGTCCCGGACCCCCCGTTCGACACCAACCCATCTCGGGCCCTGAGAGGAAGTCAGCGACGACAAGGAGTCCCGGTCTGGACCGGCTTCAACACCACCTAGAACACAAATTTGGTAACAGAAAGCAGCACCATACAATTAGGCAGGGACAACCGTGCTTCACATACTTACCTTACACAATAAACTTATTTATAAATATTCCAATAACGATAGTCACCAATAGTACTCAACACTGCTAGTCAGGACACAATAATGTACACTGTAGGACACACTAACTTACCTAATACCATGGCTCATGGAATACAACCCAGTATAGTAACTGATACCCCAAAGAGCAATAACCTGACCCACTAGATACCAGCAATGAAAGGCATAGGCGCCCGGGAGTGCGCGTCCGCCACCACGCTCTCCCGGCCCCGTATATGCCGAATCTGGAGCGAGTAACCCTGCAAAAATAAACTCCAGCGCATTAACCTCTGATTCGCGTTCTGCATGTTATTCAAAAACGTCAGAGGATTATGGTCTGTGTAGATGACAATTGGCTCCGTCCCCGCACCGACATAGACCTCAAAATATTGAAGTGCCCAGATCAATGCCAGTGCCTCCTTCTCTATGACTGAATAATTAAGTTCCTAGAAAATAAAGATACTGGACGCTGAATATCACTTTCCCCCTCCTGAAACAATACAGCGCCAGCCCCCACACCCCTAGCATCAACCTGTAACTTAAAGGGATGATCAAAGCATGGAGCAGAGAGAACCGGAGCATCACACAATAAAAGTTTAACCGCCTCAAATGCGTGGTCACACTCAGGAGACCATATAAACAGGGCTTTCTTCCCTAACAGATTTGTAAGAGGCGCAACGACGGTGGAAAGGTTACGACAAAAAGCACGATAATATCCAACCATTCCTAAGAACCGCATCAGTTCTTTTTTGTCGGCTGGAATGGGGTACTTCAGAATCGCTTCCACCTTAGCGTGAACCGGACGCACCTCTCCCCGACCAACTACCTTTCCTAGGTAGGTGACTGTCACCCTGGCAAATTCACATTTTGCCAGGTTGACAGTCAAACCCGCGGAAACCAGTCGATCGAGGAGAGCCTCGAGGCGTAATATATGCTGCTGCCAAGTTTTACTGTAAATGACTACGTCATCTAAATACACCGCGCAGCCCTCCAGACCTTTTACCACAATGTTCATCAGGTGCTGGAAGGTTGCGGGCGCATTCCTCAGACCGAAAGCCATCACCGAGTAAGAAAAAAGACCGTCAGGTGTAATAAAAGCAGAGATCTCCCGTGCCCTAGTCGTAAGCGGCACTTGCCAATAGCCCTTTAATAAATCCAATTTTGTCACGAACAGCGCACCGCCAAGTTGGTCTATGCAATCTTCCATACGAGGAAGCGGATAACGATCAGGCTTCGTTACCAAATTTACCTTTCGGAAATCCGTACAAAATCTAAAAGTTCCATCGGGCTTGGCGACAAGCAGACATGGGCTAGACCACGGGGACGAGGTTGATTCAGCTATCCCATTCTCGAGCATGTAGTCGAGCTCAGCAGTAATATGCTTTCTCTTCTCATTCGAGACCCGGTAAAAACGTTGGGAGATAGGAGGGTTTTCCCCGACGTCGATGTCATGCTCAATAATCGTGGTGCGAGAAGGCGTGTCTGGGAATAAACTCCTGTGATTATCAATTAAATTGACCATATCTTTAGAACATTCAGAAGGCAGGTGGCTAAATTGAGCTTCAATCTCCTGCAGAATTTCAGAATTATTCAGCCTTCCCTGAAATACACAGTCAGACGGGACCGGAAAATCCTCCTGTTTTACAGGGGGGGGGGGGGGGGGGGGCGACTCACCCCCAGTAAACCGCGCCACGTCAGCCAAGAGGACAGACTTAAAGTCCTCCGAATCAGAATATACAGACGGGTCAACCGTGTCTGGTTTACAAGGCACTGCTGAGCAGGTAGCCGAAACATATGGCTTCAATAAATTAATATGACATAATTGTAAATGTTTTCTCCTATCCGAATCAAATAGTTTCGTTCAGAAACAAACTTCTCCACGGTATAGGGTCCACTGAACCGGGCCTGAAATGGAGAGCCAATCACTGGCAACAGAGTAAGGACTTGATCCCCCGGCTAAAAGCGGTGGGTTTCAGCACGGCGATCAAACAGACGTTTCATTTTGTCCTGGGAGACGGCGATATTGTCTCGAGCGGTCTTACAGGCTCGGTACAGTCGCAACCGAAAATCATTTACATAGTCAATTACATTAGGCGGAGGATCAGTAGTTTTCCAATTGTCAGCGATCACGGATAACGGACCACGCACCGAGTGCACAAATACCAACTCATTCGGAGAGAAACCGGTACTCTCCTGTACCACTTCTCTAATGGCTAACAGCAACCATGGCAATACCTCCTCCCAGTCACGTGACAATTCCACACAGTAAGTTCTTAACATCGAGTTTAAAGTCTGATGGAAACGTTCCAATGCGCCCTGACTTTCGGGGTGGTACGCGGATGACACATTATGTGTTGTTTTTAAACTGGCCAACACCCGCGCAAACACTCGGGACATGAAATTGGAGCCCTGGTCGCTCTGTATCACTGCGGGAATGCCAAATATAGACATAAAGCTAGTCAGAGCTTTTAAAACTGGCTTTGTCTTGATCGACCGGAGAGGGAAAGCTGCGGGATAACGGGTGCTTTGACACATTACAGTTAGTAAATATTTATGGCCGGCTCGTGAAGGCGGTAGTGGCCCAACACAGTCAATGAGCAGATAGGAAAAAGGTTTCTCCACCACTGGAATGGGATACAACGGAGCAGCACGAATTTTCTGACTATTCTTACCCGAGAGCTGACAAACATGACACGCTTTACAAAAAGCAGCTACGTCCCGTTTTAACCGTGGCCAAAAGAATTGACGCAGAATGCGATTGTAGGTCTTTCTCACACCCAAATGACCGGCTATATTCTCATGCGAGGCGCGTAACACGAGATCTCTGAAGTTCAAGGGCACCACAATTTGTGTAACGTCATCTCCTTGGTAGGAACCTGCTTTAAATGCCCATTTACGGACCAATAAACCATCGTTCAGATAATACCCCGAAGGGGCATTCAATCGAACAGCCTTAGGGCTAAACATTGTCAATAATGGTTGGAGCGTAGAATCACTCTGTTGCGCAGCGATTACTTCCTCGCGAGAAATTGAGGCCAATGGCTCAATGAATGGTAAATATTTGTCTTTTACCTGGGGTGGTTCAGAGGCTGTACAGGTATGTTCGGTTTGTGGAGGCAAGTCAAGATCTTCACTGGAATTACTGTGATCTGGTCCATACTCCCGGTGCTTTTTGGCCATCGCTCGCGTGATTACACACGCCGGGAACACCGAAGGGTACCGTTTAGCCAGGTCGTCTAGCTCCCCAGACGACGTAGGCTTCGGGGTAACCACCACAGATGCATCTCCCCACACCAACGCACCGGCCAAGTCATTTCCCAGTATCACATCAACACCTTCCACGGGCAGCACAGACAAAACACCAACCACTACCTCGCCCCGAACTAAATCAGACTCCAGGTTAACGCAGTGCAAGGGAACATTTAGCTGCGTCGACCCGATACCGCGGACCAGCACGCTGTCCCCGAAATCTAAATCAGACAAAATCAGAGTCCCCAGTAGCCGACTGCGAAGAAAAGGGCAGAACAGTTTTTACCACAAAACTCTGGGCAGCTCCTGTGTCCCTCAGAATATGCACAGGGTATTTATTGGAGTTACCTACCAAAGAGACAAAGCCATCAGTGACAAACGGAGTATACTCATTTACCAAAACGTTATCCTCAAAAGAGGGTCGACCGGACGACTTCACATGAACAACATCCGGGTTGGGTGTATCAATCGCATGTGCTACGAAAACTGCAGATTTAGTAACCGGGGTTACACCAGGAACAGACTTTGCGTCTTTATGCATGGGGCACTCTCCTTTCCAATGACCTCGGTTATTACACAAATGACAAATACGGGAAGCATCATACTTGCCATTTGTACCGGGAACAGATCTAATTTGGGGCGCGCTATCCGTTACACCCAGACGCCGATTAAATCGAGGAGCATTCCACAGCTCTTGACCCCGAAAACGGGAGCCAGTCAAACTGTTTTTATGCGTTAACACAAAGTCATCAGCTAAAACAGCCGCAATAGCAGCAGTTTTAGGAGCCCGTTCACTGAGGTAGGTTGCGACCGACTCAGTGACCAAATTCCTAAACTGCTCTAGAATTATTAGCTCGCATAACCCATCAAACGTCTCCACCTGTGACGCTTTACACCACCGAGTAAAGTGAGATACCAACTCCGTCACAAACTCCACATGTGTTTGTTTATCGCCTCTTTTCCATTTCCTAAAGCGCTGTCTGTAACTCTCTGGAACACGTTCATAAGCCCTCAGCACAGCCTCTTTCACTTGCACATAAGATGACACCTCCTTATCCAGTGCGGAAAATGCTTCTTGAGCCTTTCCGCTTAACACACATTGTAACATTAATTGTTGATCACTCTCCGGCCACTCTCAATTTCTCGCCAAGCGTTCAAACAAAGTGAAAAAGGCTTCAGGATCACGTTCGTTGAATTTTGGAACTAGACGAATGTTAGAGGTTACACAATTCCGTCCTAATCTAGACACAGCGGAAAAACTCTCATTCATTGTGCGCTCCTCAACGGGCAATGTCTCTTGCCACTCACGAAACCTTACAGACTCTCGCTGTTTATCTCGTTCACGGGACAATTTGTTTTCCTCCAGCTGCAACTTAGCGAGCTCCAACTCATGTTAGTATTTCAGACGGTCACGCTCCAGATCAGTCTGCCGTTGTTCTGATATCTCCAGCCGTTTTAATTTTTCTTTCTCCAGCTCTATCTCCGCCAACCGAACCTGCAGCAACGCGCTATCTTCTATCTCAGACATCTTTTTAACTATCAAACCTTTGGTTATGGCGACAGCAAACAACAAGTCTTTAAGTGCTGAGATAGAACGTTTACCTATCCACGACACCTCCCAATAAGCCGCAAGCAAGCACAGCTCACTCCGATTTAGCAGATGGAAACTGGTAGGGGAGGGACGCAATAAGAATTCATTTATTTTTGGGTCTGCATGCAAGCTAACCAACCCGCCGCGTCTCCTCTGCATGAACACCTCACAGCGCACTTATCCCGTGCAACAATGTATCAACGCTACTTCACAAGAACGTAAGCATGCATCCTACAGTTTTGCAACAAATGTGTCCTACAAAATACAAACGGTGCGCCGTACTCCAGGCCACACCCCAAAGCTTAACAAGCCCTGACAATCTGCTATTAACCAGGCGCCACCTCCTTTTGGTCAATGCCACCACGGAACACAGTTATCGGAAACCTCCATGCTTACACACAGTTACCGAATAAAAACATAGCAGACGTCAGAAAAACAGAACTTATTTCTCCTGCTAGCCCAAGACTTATTTCTAGACTAGCCCAACTAGGGAGTATACTGATTTCACTACCGTTATTTGTGCACCCTGTTTTAGAATACCACAAGTAGGAAGTGATACGATCGTGGACAAACACCCGGTCAACCTCCCCAAGGTGAAGAGTAAATTCCCTTTCCCCGCACTGTTAACCTATCAGGCCCCCCGTGGGTTTACGGTGGGTCACTTTAAACCTGAAACTCGCTGGCGTATGAACAGACCATTTGATAATCCGTCAACACCGCCACGACAGGTACCCAAGCACGTAACTTCAGCCGTTAATACCACAAAAATAATAAAATGCCAAACGGGCTTCTACTGAACCCGTCGCTTACCTACCAGGGAATACTGCAATACTCAAAAATTGACCATTGCCTCTGCAGGATGGTTCACTTACCTACCGAGAAAACAGGTTCAGCACACGTCACCCCGGTAACAAACAGAATCCGGGTGACGTCATTTGCTTCCTCTCTCCACACATCCGAATCCTATGTCCTGCAAGTCTCCACGCAAAATTTACTCAACGAAATGGGTTTTGTCCGATAAACCAGCTGTATTCACCAGACAATCCCTCCGCTGCCACCATTTGTTATGCCCAGCCGGAAAACAGGACATAAACAAAATGGAGACCACACAGGACATATGTTTAACAATAGTTTATTTATAAATACGTGTAAAGTGGATGTAGAAAAAGGGTCAGCATAAGCTCCCTGTCTCGCAACTCCTTGCGAGCGGGGCCTTTGCCGTAGGCTGTGTGTGAGAGGGAAGCAGCCCCAATGGTGTGTGGGAGCAGCTTCTTTATCCAAGCTTCACAGGTGGCGTCGGTTTCCCAATCAGGTAATTGTACACTCACCTGACAGAGAACCGACGCCCCTCCCTACATCATAGAGAGAACCAAGAGGGAGAGAGAAAGAAACACACAGACACAAACACCCTGCGGGACAGGGAATAAGGGGGCGGGCGCAACAACTTTATCATGTCGTACCACACAGGACAATGCATAAATATACATCACATTATACAGTGAAAAGTTCAATAACATGCAAACTCAGAAGAAAGTAATCCGATTCTGCTTATGTCAAAATGATGGATGGGCATATTTGCATAATTTCATGAATATTAATGAGGTTATGAAAAAATATAATTATGCATAAAAAATAAAAAATACATTTTTATTTTTTAAATTATTTTTTCATTTCTAATTTATGATGTATTATTATTATTCGGGGTGTTGTGGGGGGTTGTTTCAAGGGGGGATTTATTGGCATTGTGATGATGTAATTTTATTGGGGGGTGGTTGTTGTAAACATTGTTTTTTATGGTGGGTCTTAGGTTGCTTGGGGGAAAACGTGTTGGTATTTTTATTTTTATTTTTTTATTAGAACAACATTGTGAAAAAGTAATGGTATGTATATATATATATATATATATATATATACAGTCAAGCCGGAAAGTCTGCACACCCCTTTCACCTTCTCCACGTTTTATTACGTTACAGACATATTCTACAATAGATTGAGTTCATTTTTTGTCTCAAAATTCTACACAAAATAGCCCATAATGACAAAGTGAAAACAGGTTTTTAGACATTTGTGCTAATTTATTAAAATATGACACCCAAAAGTGAGCTGAGGTGCATTTTGTTTCCACTGATACTGCTTGAGATGTTTCTACAACTTAATTGGAGTCCACCTGTGATAAATTCAATTGATTGGACATGATTGGGGATTGCCAACACCAGCCTATATAAGGTCCCACAGTTGACAGTGCATGTAAGAGCAAACTCCAAGCCATGGGGTCAAAGGAATTATCTGCAGACCTCAGAAACAGGATTGTGTCAAGGCATAGATCTGGAGAAGGGTACGGAAAAATCTCTGCAGCTTTACAGGTCCCAAAGAGCACAGTGGACACCATCATTCGTAAATGGAAGAAGTTTGGAAACACCAAGAATCTTCCTAGACCTGGCCGCCCAGCCAAACTGAGCAATCGGGGAAGACGGGCATTGGCCAGGGAGGTGAGCAGGAACCAGAGGGTCACTCTGACAGAGCTCCAGCGTATCCTTGTGGAGATGGGAGAACCTTTCAGAAGATCAACCATCCAGGCAGCACTCCACCAATCAGGCCTTTATGGTAGAGTGGCCAGACAGAAGCCCCTCCTTAGTAAAAGGCACATCACAGCCCGCTTGGAGTTTGCCAAAAGGCACCTAGAGGACTCTCGAACCATGAGAATCAAGATTCTCTGGTCTGATGAAACCAAAATTGAACTTTTTGGCCTGAATACCAAGCGTCACTTCTGGAGGAAACCAGGCACCGCTCATCACCTGGCTAATACCATCCCTACAGTGAAGCATGGCAGTGGCAGCATCATGATGTGGGGATGTTTTTCAGCAGCGGGAACGGGGTGACTAGTCCTGATAGAGGGAAAGATGAATGCAGCTAAGTACACCGAGATCCTTGAAGAAAACCTGCTCCAGAGCGCTCTGGACCTCAGACTGGGGCGAAGGTTTACCTTCCAACATGACAATGACCCGAAGCACACAGCCAAGAGAACAAAGGAGTGGCTTCGGAGAAAGTCTGTGCATGTCCTTGAGTGGCCCAGCCAGAGCCCAGACCTGAATCCAATTGAACATCTGTGGAAAGAGCTGAAAATGGCTGTGTACCGACGCTCCTCATCCAACCTGACGGAGCTTGCAAGGATATGCCAAGAGGAATGGGCAAAAATGTCCAGAAACAAGTGTGCCAAGCTCGTAGCTTCTTTCCCAAGACGCCTTGAAGCTGTAATCGCTGCCAAAGGTGCAGCAACCAAGTATTAGGCTAAGGGTGTGTACAGATATGTAACCCCTAAATAACCTATTTTTGTCAGTAAAATAAAATTGCATATTTTCTAAAAACCTGTTTTCACTTCGTCATTATTGGCTATTGTGTGTAGATGTTTGAGGCAAAAAATTAACTCAATCTATTGTAGTATAAGTCTGTAACGTAATAAAACGTGGAGAAGGTGAAAGGAGTGTGCAGACTTTCCGGCTTGACTGTATGTTCACTTGCTGGGTAGAGGCATTCCCTACCAGGAAGAGTGATGCTGCTACTACAGCTCATATCTTGTGGGAACAGGTGTTCTCATGATGGGGATTCCCAAAACAGCTAGAAAGTGACAACGGTGCACCATTTTTATTTCAAAGATAATGCTGCACCTTTGTAATTTCCTAAGGGTGGAAAGACACTTCCACATTCCCTATCACCTGCAAACTAGTGGTATGGTTGAACTGTTTAATCGCACCATAAAACAAGGCCTCAAAAAGGCCGTCATAGAGGCAACTTTTTTTTTTTCAAGTTGTGTTTCGGCACTCATGGTGTACTCATTTTTTTGAAAGGGGGAGGCTGGGAAGCAAACTGGGAAGGTCCATATGAGGATATGGACAAACTTGGGGAAACAAATTTGAAATTGGCTATATAACAGCAGGGTAGACCAATACAATATTTCTGGTATCATGGGGATCAATGCAAAGTATACAACAAAGCTGAACTTAATACCAATGCCAATGTGAAAAATACTTAAAACTGCATAAGAATATACACTCTCACTTGGTCTTTCTTTCCCTTGCAGAAATAATCGGGATAAGGACGATTCTCCTGGTATTCTGGAGCAGGATTTGGTTGAAGGTCAGCACTAAGTGGAATGTTCCTGTCATATAAACAAGACACGATATGCCAAACAAGGACAATAAGCGCAGTTGCAGTTCGATTCACCACTTGGACTAAAGGCATGGTGGAACAAGAAAAACCATAAAATGTCCCCACTGCAACCTATTCCAAGGGAAGGAATCATTTTTAGACCAAAAATAGGTATGATTTAGCTAATGTCATTGTCATGGCTGATCAGCATTGTGAAATGTTTTATCTGGTAAGGGAATGGTTGCTGCTATGCTATGCTGCTATGAAACAAACGCTCAGGGAGCATGTAAATGTGATGCAATTGTGTCTATTAACTATAATCTGACCACAGAGATGGAAGTTCACCAATTAGAGGAAATGAAGAGGTTATGGAAATGTAATATACTGCAGTATATTTTAAATATATTGTGAAGATAATTTATATATTGTGAAGATGATATATTGGGATGGCAGGTATGCCATCCGCCAAGTTACGGCTTGGCGGGGCATGCCCCATACCTATACAGCACTGAGAGTTTGGCACTTTTCAAGGTTTCCTACAGAAGTAACCACAATGACCATAGACTCTCAGCCCTTAAAAACATTTACTTCTGTATGTTCTGACCTCATGTAACCACACAGCATTCAGATACAACTTCCCACATCCACACAATAAAGCCCCAAACTTGGGTTATTTTGCCGTTTTTCTCCTTCCTCTTCCGCTTCTTCTTCTTCCCATTTCTCCTGCCAAACTGCCTGCCTCCGTCGCAATATTATCCAATGGGGAGAATTATTATTTGAGGGTATGGTCCGTATACCTGCTCATCAAGCTTATCGTCGAATAAAAACGTTTCATACTAATATTTTTTAATGTTAATGTAGCTAATACTTTGGCCTAGTGGTTAGAACTGCAGTCTCTCACACAGTGGATTGTGGGTTTGAGCCCAGCGGGGCACATGTTTATTTTCCACAAAATCAATGTGCAGCTGTTAAGTACTTTTCATTTCTTAGACTGTTATTATTTTCACATTAACACATTAACGTATTTTTATTGCAAAGGCAAAAGAGGTTTCCAATATTAACTGTTCAGTGTTTCACTTGTACTATATCAAACCCTCCCCAAACTGGACGCTCGCTGTTGTCTGGTTTGGGGAGGGTGTTAAGCTCTGCTCTTGCAGTCATGACTGACTGACTGTGGAAACCGAACCTCAACGTACCCTTGCCTCGGCCAACATTTCTTTATTCATTAATTTCTTCACTTCAGCTCTGTTCACTTTATCCTTTTCACACATAACACAATGTCACCATAAAATTAACTACTAGGAAAATTATTAAAATTTACGATAATAGCCTACATTAAGAATAGATGATAGCCTCCTTTAAGCTGCAAGCCTTTAAGAGATCAGATTTATAAACCGCCAATTCCCCAAACATATCTGATTCATGGTTAGTCACTTAAAAAAAAAAAAAATCAATAGCCTCCGAATGTGGCTCTAGTCTACGCTACTCTGCAGATAATGTAGCTTACTGCAAACACTTTTAATTATAATAATAATAATAATAATAATAAGAAGAAGAATAATCTCTGCTATGTACTTTCTTAGTAGTATCTTATGTTTTCTTTCTGGCTAAGATTCCTGGGAAATATGCGTTGTCCCATTAAGCTTGTTAGCCAAGTTACTGTTGCCAGAGAAACGTCAGTCTGCTTCTTGTCAGGAAGCAGATACAAGCTAGGCTACTATGAAGCGAATCAACATGCATTATAGCCTACATTCATTGCACCACAGAAAACTAAACTAAACCTAGCTGTCCGGTACCAAAACATTTCCCGCAGGTAACGTTCTACACTACTGGAAAAAAAACTCTGCTGTGCTTATGAACTCACTAGCTCGCTCGCTAGCTCGTGGCCCACATATGGAAGGTTGGAGTTACGCATCCGGCAATCCAGTGTTGAATAGCCTAACTCTGCTGTGCTTATGAACTCACTAGCTCGCTCGCTAGCTCGTAGCCCACACATGGAAGGTTGGAGTTACGCATCCGGCAATCCAGTGTTGAATAGCCTATCTCTGCTGTGCTTATGAACTCACTAGCTCGCTCGCTAGCTCGTAGCCCACACATGGAAGGTTGGAGTTACGCATCTGGCAATCCAGTGTTATAATAGCCTAACGTTAAATGTATATAGAATATAGAATACTAATAGCCCTATTTTAAAACTGTATTTCCATATTTTACTGATGCAAACTATTTAGGCTGTACTAGCTATTTAGGCTGTATGTCTTTCAGCTAGAATGTGTTTGCGTCTAGCCCATTGTGCATGCATGTCTCCATATAGACTTGGGTCATTAATTTACATGCTTCTTCATGATCCATAGCTCAGGTGGTGCTGTTCATTGTATTTCATTACACATTAAATACTGCTCATCTACAAACTCTTAATCTAATTGTGTGCTGTCTGTAATAGGATAACTGTTCTCATTCTTGTCAATAGAGGGTGTTATGGTTACGCGAATGTCTGCATACATTTCTTTGGAATGCATGTCTCTCTCCGTGTTTATCTTCATGCATTATTCATCATTAGTTAGCTATAAAAAATAAGTGATATCAGATCAAAAACGTCTACAACGTTAAAAAAGCCAAGTTACTCACGCATAGCCTACATAGGGCTGTCGATAAGTTCTTAATTCCAACTTGCAAAAACTAGGTCTGCCTTTAAAAGTCTTGATATCAAAATGTTCAGATGGGGGCCATTTGCATACCTACCCCTGATGCCACTGAGTTCAACAATCCTGACCATGTGGGATGGGGGATGGGGTCCACCTGGCTCCTGAATCACAGGTATCCATGCTTAGGTGAAGAAAGCTCTTATGGAGAATGATTCTACACTTTTCAAAGCTAAGTGGAGGTGAGCTTGGCTCAGGCAGAGACCACAGTCCTGAAGCGATATGGATTATCTGGTGAAAACAACACATTTTGCGACTGGATATTCCTGGCAATTGTAGGTCTTAGAATAGTCATTCTTGTCCTCAGAAATCTAATACAGTGTTGTGGGTGGCATAAACAAGAACAGTTGGAGAAAGTAAGTCATTGATAGAAATTAAACTGTGGGATGGCTCAGAAATAACCTCCAATATATATATATTTTGTTTTATTGGTATTTTATCTTTTTTTTTTTTTTTAATCATTATAATTATTTTCATTTTTGCTTGCATTTTTGTATATATATTTTTATGTCAACCTTTTATTTCATTGAAACGCCTTGTTATTGTAGGAGGCCAATATGAGATGACCTCGTCTAGCTCCCTTCTTTGATATGCAGTTTACATCCTCTAACCCGGGTGGGACCAAATTAGATGACTTCGTCAAGCCCCTAATCCAGTCAAATTTCCTTCTTTGATATGCAGTACCTTTGTTTGACATCCTGATGTAATCTCATTCAAGGCAATGACCATTTGGTCTTTTGTTTTCTTTGTGGGACAGTATAAGTATTGACATTCTCCCTCACTTGTTGGTTTTTGTTGATCTGTACTTTGGGAGCAGACCCACTAGTTCCTTCTACCCTATTAAACAACCTATTTTGAAACGAAGACGTGCCTGCATGTATTTTTCTACTTAAAAAAATTACGGAGGAATAAATTAAATTCTCAAGAATTCTACAGCCAGTAGTGAGGGTTAGTGAAATTCTGTTTGCCACTTACTTTCATTAAGAGGTAGAATTGTTGATTTTGTCCAGTTGATAGAGTAGTCTGATATGTTTGAGAATTAATTAATGAGTTTGAAGGCTTCTTGCAGTGATTTTAATGGATTTTGTGTGTATCGAAATATATCATCTGCATAAAGACTGATTTCATGGTTTGAATTTTGGGTTGAGATTCCTGAGATATTGTCGTTCTGACATATGGCAGTAGCTAGGGGCTCTACAAAAATTGCGAACAGAGAGGGGGAGAGAACATCCTTTTCTAGTTCCTTGTTGCAATGTGAAGGGTTGAGAAGTGATACTGTTAGTTGTGACTGCAGCCATGGGTGATTTGTAGAGTATTTTTGTCCAGTGAATGAGTGATTCTCCGAAGCCAAACATTTCTAGTGTGGTGAATAAAAATGTCCAGTTTACTTTGTCAAAAGCTTTTTCTGCATCTAGAGAGGTGACTGTAGCATTGGTATTTTCTTGTTGAACAATATTCATTAGATTGAACAGGCGGTGTGTATTATTGGAAGTGTCTACCTTTTATGAAGCCAGTTTGGTCTGGGTGGATTAATGTTTGAATGATGCTTTCAATTCTGATGGTTACTGCTTTGCTGATGATTTTCAGGTCTGTGTTAATGAGTGATATGGGGCGATAGCTAGAGCAGAGGGTGGGGTCTTTGTTAGGCTTAGGTAATACTGAGATCAAAGCTGTATTCATGTGAGGTGATATGTATGAGGTTGTTTTGATCTCTTTAATTGTTTTGATGAGAAGTGGTGAGATAGTTTGCCAGAAGTGTTCAGCAGGGTAACCATCTGGGCCTGGGCTTTATTATTGGTAATTAAATGTGTAGCTTTCTCCAGTTCTATTGCTGAGAGTGGTTTATCAAGTGGTTTCTGTTTGTTCTGATGTGAGTTTTGGGAGGATGATGTTGTTTAGGAAGGTTTCAATTACATTATAGTCATTTGGCAGATGTCAATGTCTAATGTCTTTGTCAGGAGTGTATTGCTGATTATAAAACGTCCGAAAATGTGGTGTTAATATCTTCTGGGAAATGTAAGATGTTACCCTGTGAATCCTCAATCACTGGTATTATTGATTTTTCTTTGTTTCTTTTAGGTTCATTAGCTAGGAATTTACTTAATTTGTTACTAAATTCAAAGTTATTATGTCTTGATTTTTTGTATTAGAAATTGTGTTTTTTTTATTGAGTGTGTCTTCAAGAAATAATTTTGCTTCTCTGAGTTCGTTGTCAATTTGGTCAGAGGGTTTATTGGAATATAAGTTTGTTAAATGCTTTATTTTTTGTTTCAATTCATGTTCAAGTGCTTGTTCTTTTTTCTTTTTGTATGTTGAAAATGAAATGATTTTGCCTCTCAGTACTACCTTAGATGTTTCCCAAAGGAGTGTGGGTGATGTGTCTGGAGAATCATTCATTTCTAGAAAGGATGCCCACTCTCTCTTAAAATAGGAGTCGAAATCTGAGTCTTGTAGTAGAGATGTATTAAAGCGCAATCTGGAGGTTGCTTTTTTGAGATACTGGTTATGTAAATCAAAACTAATTGGTGCATGATCTGAAATGATAATTGGGTGAATTTGTGTATTTGAAATATTAGACATAATGGAATTACTAGTGAGGAAGAAATCAATCCTAGAGGAAGATTTGTGTACGGGTGAGAAGAATTGTGTATTCTTTTGCTAATGGATTTTTTTAGTCACCAGCTATCACCAAGGCCGATGTAGTGTTTTATTGCTTTTGTGGAATTCCAGGATCTTGTGTTATGTGAACTATTGGACCTGTCAATTGTTGGGTTCAAGACTGTATTAAAGTCTCCCCCTATTATCAATGTCGTGGATGAAAAGTCAAGTAGTAATGAAAAGAAATTATGGACGAAGATTGGATCATCATTGTTTGGACCATATACATTGGCTATAGTGATATCATCATTGTTGATTATACCATGAATTATAACATAACCCTAACCCTTCTGGGTCAGCGATAGTTGAACTGTCATATTTTTATTTATTAAAGGTATACTATGTAGTTTCAGAACACTAGATGGCGATACTGAGCACATAGGAGAAAAGGGCTCCCCCCGAAAATTGCTTATCACGTGTTCTTAGACGCGCACAATGACGCACGAGCATTGTGGTGACGTTTCACACATATTTTCTCTGACTGTGGACTCAATTCTGTCATGGGTTTCTACCCTTTTTCCCCATGCGGTCATTTTCCTCGGTGGCCACGTGGGGGTGCTGCCCTTTTGGTGGATGCTTGCTCCGCCCTGCTTTGATTGCGGAGCTTCTGTCAGCATCCACACCTGTGCGTGGTCACCTTTAGAGCTATATAAGCCTCCCATTTCCTTCGGTCGGGGCTGCGATATTGATTGTTTGGTTGTTTTGTCTTTGTGTTATTTTTGTCTGGTGTGAGATATTTGTACCTTTTGTGCTACTAGCCTGTTTTAACGTCTCGTTGCTGAGGCAGGGCTTTATTCTTGCTGGCTCTTTGGTTACTTATCTCGTAGAAGCAGAGCCGGTGCTAGCGGGTATGCAACGTATGCAGTTGCACGGGGGCCCGAGCTTGACAGGGCCTGTTGAAATGGTGGGGGAAATGCATTGAATAGCCTTTGCGCAAAATCCTCGCAACCTCTCGGCTCTGAAAAGTAACTACACATTTTGTCTAATCAGAGAACAATATGTTGATAATGAGGGTGTGCCCGGTAACCGCAGGGGTCTCTGTCCAATAGCAGCTTTCATTATTACCTTGTCATTATTTGAAGTTTTTTGATTGCGGCTGTGCACATCACTGAACATACGAAGATAACAGTAATGCAGGGTTCATACACATTTTGAACAATGGATTTCCATGACTTTTCCATGAGTTTTCCATGACTTTAAACCAAATTTCCATGACCAAACATTCTGCAAAGTCTCGGTGTATACATGGAAAAGTGAGGATAAAATGTAGTATTTAAACTAACAATGAGAATTCCAAAGCATACACTATACCTTAAATGACACAAATGAATGACAGACAATAGTTTGATTAAAAGAATAAACATTTATAAATATACTTTGGCACTTGACACTTGACACATCAATAAGTATGTATAGTGGCATCCAGCTAGTGCACACATTAGCAAATTTTAACCAAAAGTTGAGTTGACAACTAACTCAATGACCATAAACCAACTAAAACGAATCCCATAGCCTCACATGCAAATCCATCTGTTTGGACTGTAAGTAGTGGTTCAGGCTTTCGTCAAATAACATCACATATGCCCTTTGCTTCGACGCGTTGGACAACGTGAGTCGCTTGAAGTGGGTAGCGAGCCCGAACGAGCAGAGATATGCACATTTTCCTTCCCCACAAGCAAATTGTGTTGCAATCTGGCTATCGGGGAACATACGTGGAAAGAGCAGGCTGACATCTTCGGATGACTTGAAAGAATAGTGCGAATTGGCCACCTTCAGCGCCCACATTATCTCCGCAGTTAGGACTTTTTTCTTCTTCTTTTTTCGTTACAGCATCGGTTATCGACGGCTGCTTGCTAGTCGAAGAGAGAGGCGTGCTCGCCGTAGCAGTTGCCCTCGGCCTCGGTGTGGTGAAAAAGCCGGTGATGGGGTTTGGGCTAGCTTCGCGAGCAGCAGCAGCAGCCTGATGTTTGGTTCCTCTGGCATGGCTCGTTAATGCCGCCTCTCCCATGTTTGATATATTGAACGTTTTACAACACAAGCTGCACTTCGCTCGTCCCGGGACTTTGTCTGTAGCGACCCAAGACTTGTACTTTTCCATTTGTAACCAACCATGGTTAAATCTACAATGCCCTGGCATAACGTTAGCGCATTATCAATTTAGCTAACCATCTGCAAACGGAGGCTTTGCAGTGTGGCCACCAAACTTCAGGGCTGGGTTGCACCGGTCATACGTAAGTTCGTGACTAAGTTTGCGCGTAAAGTATTTACTAGGTCCTTAGTTAATGCTTAGTTCAATACTAAGGTAAACATTGTCACTTTATCATGACGATAACAAATCCATAACCAATCAATCAACAAGCTACAATGTAAACACGGAAATAAACTTGCATTGAGTTTAACAGGCTACGTCTATTTTGCATTCCATGGAAAAAAATAGAACATTGAACAGAATTACAATGTGTGCATGTTTATGTTTTTACGAATAAAATTCAAAATATCCTTATTTGTTTGTTTAGCCTATTTATTTATGTTACAGCCATTATGTGCTTTGAAAATATATGGAAACTTACAAGATACATACCTAAGTCGGGAGTGTTCTGTTTGCTTTGTTTTGAAACTGAACGTTTTCCACGTGTCAACTATTTTTACAGTGTTTTCTGAAGAAACGGCGGAGGTAGTCAATTAGATGAACAGACGGTTACAGTTTATTTGTGTATTTTTTTAATATTTTCTTGCAACAACCGAATGGCAACAAGATTTCAAAACAACGGTTTAGTAGGAATAACGGTAAGAGCCTCCGAAACGCTCTAAACGGGCCATGTTTTCATTTTGTTTTCCGTTGGTTATGGTTACGCCACAATTTACACCTCCTTAGGGGTAGGTGTAAATATTTAGTAGCTACTAAGCTCAACGTACAAACTAGTTTGTGTGGTGCAACCCATTTTTATTTAGTAATGTGTAAACCTTCATTTAGTAAACACTTACGTTATAACTAGCCTACGTTTGAACTTACGTAGCTATAGCTGGTGCAACCGGCCCCAGGTAACGTACGAGAGCGTAGCATACGTAGGCTACTTTTTTTTTTAAGCATTATTTTAAACTCAGCGTAAATTAACGACATGAAAACATTCATTTAAGAAATTTCCATGACTTTTCCAAAACTTTTGAGATTTTATTTTTTTCAAGCACCTTTCCAGGCCAGAAAACAACACTTTTCAAATTCCATGACTTTTCCAGGTTTTTCATGACCGTACGAACATTACTAATGTTAGCTAACGTAGCTTACCCATTTGTTGACAGTTATTTCTCAACAATGCAGAAGTCAAAATCTGGCTTTCAAAAGCGAAAAGACAATAAAAGAAGACTTGAAAATACAGAAAAAGAGGCTACAAATGCCAAAAAGGTTTATTCAGCATGGTTCACAGGCGCAGCACCAGCGGCGAATTTGCCGCCCACGGCTATTGTTGGAGACGATGCTAATAATGCTAACGTTCCGGACATTGCGATTCGGGAGATAGCATCACTATCTGCAGATGTAACGTTACCCCAAGCTGAGGCTTCTCCGGAGCCTGAACCATCCACGGTAAATGCACCTCAACCGAAGGCGACACCGTCCACGTCACTTGCGTCAGATGCAACTCAAACGGAGGCTAACGTTATCCCAGAACAACCACGCACGGCAACTGTGTGTACCGGTGCAGGGCCAGAAGAATCGGCAGAGCCACTAGCACCGGAGACCAGTACTAGCGATTCACATGGGAACGTTAACGTTATTGCTATTGATTATTTTGATCCTGCATTGTGGCCTGATGAAATGTCACAGGTTTTACGAGTTGACATTGTGTGTCAGAAACCTAAGCAGCTCAAAGACACTGATTTTTAATTCCCTCAAACTGATGGGCGCCGCTTTACGTCTGCAAATTATAAACGCAAGATAGCCACTCAGCATGTACTGAGACCATGGCTAGTGTACTCTACATCTAGTAATGCTGTATTTTGCTTCTGTTGCAAGCTTTTTGGACCTGCTAGTTGTTGATGATGTTAGTTTTTGTAATACAGTAGCTACTAGCTAGTTTGTTTACCTTCTCACTTTTGTATCTGGCGATTATCTTAACTATTTGGTTAAGATTATCTTAATCTATTTGGTTGTGTGTGTTTGTCTTAGTGGGTCTGTGGCATTTGTAATTGTTTGGGTTGTTGATCCATCAGTGTTTTTATCTGAAAATAAGAGATGCTTAATGCCCACATAACTTGAGAAGACATTGTATTATAGTGTGCTATACAATCTATTATTATTATTATTATTATAACACGATGTGTTATGACGTAATTAAAATAGCGTTCCCCCACTACACCACTGAAAGTAACCTGATTATTGCGTGACTGTTTTCAAAAGCATTCTGGTACATAGGCTAACGTCAAAACGGAGATATGGTAGCTCTATTTAAAGGGATCATATACTGTATGTCATGGTTAACTCTTTAGGTAATTTCCCAATATTGTTCTTTGTGGGGGGCCCATTTCACCCGCTTTGCATACGGGCCCAAAGGACACTAGCGCCGGCACTGCGTAGAAGTATGGGACCGCAGATCTCTACTCTATTTCGCCTGTAAAATGTTTCTCTCTCCTGGGAGATCGGGCATTCACGCTTCTTAGTTACTTAGCTCGTAGAAGTATAGGGTAGCAGTTCTTTGTTCCATTTCGCCTCTGTTTGGTTTTCTTACTGAGAAACCAGGCGTTTGAGCTTCTACTCATTTCCGTGTTACAGTGAGCCGGCTAGTAGCTTCGGTACGTTTGTTCCCTGTTTTGTCTCCTTCTCGTGGACTACGTTCCCCTTTGTTGTGAGTCAGGGTTTTTCCTATATTGAGAGGCAGTGCGTGCTATTTTCTATTAAGTTTGCGTTGGTCTTTTGGTACAGCTGTCTGTTCGTCCTTTTTACCTGCGGGACGATTTTGTTCGGAACTGTTGTTCTGTTCATTCTCCGAGTGTGTCTCTCCTTATATGGAGTTTGGGCGATGTTGTGGACATGTTTGTGTGTGACTGCGCGTTTCTGAAAATAGCCTTGGAACGTTAGTTTTCTGTTCCATTTCGCCTCGTTACATATTCCTTTACTGAGAGGCTAGGGCGTGTGTTTTCAATTAAGCTTGCGTTAGTCATGTTTGTTAGTGAAGTTATGGGACGACGGTGCTCCGTCGGCTCGCCTGTAAAATGTTTCTCTCTCCTGGGAGATTGGGCGTTTACCCCTTTATGTTTTCTGCATGTGACTGCGAGCCTAGGAAACTAGCCATGGAATGTTATATCTGTTCCTTCCCCCGTTACATTCCTCTTTACCAAGAGGCATGGCGTTTATTTTCTATCAAACTCATTTTTGTCTTTTAGCTGGTAATTGTCCGGTGCAGCCTGTCCTGTTCATTCCTTTTGTTACCTGTCTCCATACATGGAGTCTGACTATTTTGTTCGGAACTGTAGTTCTGTTTCGTCTTTCGGTACATGTCTTCCTATAGGGAAGATTGGGCGATGTTGTGGACATGTTTACGTTTGACTACGAGTCTCTGAAAGTAGCCTTGGAACGTTAAATCTCTGTTCCTGTTCGCCTCATTACATTCCTCTTTATGGAAAGGTAGGGCGTTTATTTTCTACTAATCTCGCTTTGGTCTTTTAGCCGGTAACTGTCTGGTGCAGCCTGTCCTGTTCGTTCCTTTTGTTACCTGTCTCTATACATGGAGTCTGACTATTTTGTTCGGAACTGTAGTTCTGTTTCGTCTTTCGGTACATGTCTTCCTATAGGGAAGATTGGGCGATGTTGTGGACATGTTTGCGTTTGACTACGAGTCTCTGAAAGTAGCCTTGGAACGTTAAATCTCTGTTCCTGTTCGCCTCGTTACATTCCTCTTTATGGTGAGGTAGGGCGTTTATTTTGTACTAATCTCGCTTTGGTCTTTTAGCTGGTAAATGTCCGGTGCAACCTGTCCTGTTCGTTCCTTTCGGTACCTGTCTCCGTACATGGAGTTTGACGATTTTGTTCGGAACTGTAGTTCTGTTTCGTCTTTAGGTACATGTCTTCCTATAGGGAAGATCGGGCGATGCTGTGGACATGTTTGTGTGTGACTGCGAGTCTGAGAGTAGCCTTGGAACGTTGGATCTGTTCCTTTCGCCTCCTCATATTCTATCGGATTATTTTGCAGTGTTTATTGACTGTTTTGTTTTTGCCATCACGCTACTCGCCCATTCTTATGCGTCTCGTGACCGAGACAGGGCGCTTATTATTTCTGGCTATTGAGATACCTGTCCTTGCGCTTCTACTTATTGGCGTGTGACAGTGAGCCGGTTAGTAGCGTCGGTAGGCTTGTTCGTTGTTTTGTCTCCCTTCCTTAACTGCGGGGTTTCCCACCTTAGTGGCCTTAGGGCTTAATGAATCCCCTTGCTGCGTTTGGCTCCTCCTACCTCACACGTCACGCCCACATTACACAATTCAATTTGCTTTATTGGCATGACAAGACATTGAATCTGTATTGTGAAAGCATACTGCATTAAAACAGTCGAAGACATACATCTAACTCTGAACGATACAAAATAGCAAAGAGTAGAAACGAATGAACAGTAACCATACATGAACAAGAACTTTTCTTTGATTATATTTAGAAATAACAATAATGTAAAATAATAAAGTACAATTAAAAATAATAATAATTATCAATAGAAGTGATAATAATGATGATTAGAATGACACATATGATCTTATAAAGTGAATATAATAAATCTAAAAAATTTTAATTGGTTTATAATGATCTCTGTCACTCACTATCCCTAAGACGATGGCAGGCAGGTATATATTGTGCTGCCAGGTCACAGCACGTCCTCTCCTCTCCTAAGAGGATGGGGAGTTTTTGGATGTCTGTAAAAAAATTTTATTGAGGGTATCTCTGATTTATTTTGGGAAAATATTTATATATAAATATTAGGGGTGTAATGGTACACAAAAGTCACGGTTCGGTACGTACTTCGGTTTTGAAGTCACGCTTCGGTAACACAGTGTATAATTGCTGCGTCGTGGATTGTCTAGGCTACACTCGGACTCAGATAAGCATATCTTTTTTCATTGCTTTCAGCTGTTGTTAGTTAATTGAACAGATTGGAGTCACTCGGTAGCTTAGTTTATTTTGAATTGTTTGCAGTTAGTCTGTAGCTTTCTCGCTGTAGTTGGGCCAGCTACCCGTCTTCTGTGTTGCTAATTTAGTTGGAATCAGTTTCACCTGTGTGTATATTAACCCCTTGGCGCAGATGGCAAATTTCACCTATTTAGGGGGTGCTCTGTTTAAGGCTTTATAACTCCAGGTGTGAGCATCACATAAACTTGCTAAATGGCTTAAATGAAACAAGACAGGTGTACCATTTACAATACAAACTTAAATTATGAAAATCAACAAATCTAAGTCAAAATAAAGTGCCACAAATGCAAAGAAAGAGAGCTACATAAGTGAAATCGTTAATATATATACATTTCCTGGATCATAAACTCCATGTCCACAAGTTTTGCAAAATCTGAGGATGATATGCAGAACTACTAAAGGTCTATGATGCAAAATATAGCAGTGTACCCTGTTGTCCATTAGTGTCTCCAAATCTATCCAAATGGATAAATTGTGCACTGCTGTAAAAAAAAAAAAAAAAGATATATTTAACTACAAATCAACAGTTTTGGCTCATAAAACACTTTTGCATAATTTCCAAGTGGGAATTACTATATTTTCATCAGTATAGGGTAGTGGTGTAACGGAACGTAGTTGATCCGTGATCCGTACGGATCGCCCCCCACGGTTCGGCACGCATGTGAACCGCGGATTAATTGCAAAATTTAACCATCATAGTGAATTACAGTTTTACTGCCGCTGGTACTTTTAAAAGTATTATACCATGGCTTGGATAAATACTCGATTCTGATTGGCTGGAGGGTGGGCATTTATTTCGTTAAACCGCTCGGCAATGAAGTAGCGCTGGCAACATTTTAATCACCGTTCTAAATTAATACGCCGTCTACGTTATCTGCTGCCAGCGCCATTAGAGTCGACCCTTATATGAATGGTATCCATAGCAACACCAACAGCTGATTAATAAAGCCGGCAAATAACGCTAAATCCACTGATTTGAAAAGTTTGTCTTCGCCAAATATCTTAGTTACAACAACTTTAATCTAGCAAAGACGTTTTGTGGTTAGAGGTGCAGTATTTATTCAGTTTGGAAATATGAACGTAACATAGTAGGGCTTTACCTAATGTAAGGTAACGCTGACGTGAGCAACGCTGGTTGCGAATGCGAACAAGTTACTTCACAAAGCACATTAATCTGTATATTAAAAAAAACATTTTATCCAGCGAAATGTCTTAGATATGACACGTTACATCTAACAGTAACAAACTCTGTATCTACAGTAGGCTATTTTTTTCAGATGTTCCCATCTCATGATGCAGATCGTGAAATGCAATTTCCTTAGCCTGGGCTGTTTAAAATAGGCTGCGTGACCAAAGCATTTTTAAAACGCAAGACGGAGAGAGATGGGTAAATTGAGTTGCGGTTTCATGCAATTTTCTTAAATAATCTTAACTAATGACAAAAATAACCAAAATTGGTGCCAATTTTATGGTATAAAGTTGAGAAGGAACTATTTGCTTCCATATAGAATCAATTGTTTTCAGAACTACCAACGAGAGGTTTTTGCATAACTACTGTAACGTTCCGTTCCCCTCCTGTCCGTTTTCCATGTTTTCCTTGTTTCCTTCCGTGTCATGTTGGATCCCCTGTCCGTGTTTTCCCCCTGGCTGCGGACTGGGCGTTTCCCTCGGGTTCATTTCGGCTTATTTTCCACTTTAACTTCCGCCTATCACTCTCCCCTCTCGTTACTCACATTCCTCACTGCTGTGCTTCGGCAATCACTCCCGATTGAACATCACACCTGTTTCTCATTTTCTCCTTCATTTCCTGCACCATTTAAACCCCTGGCTGGCTGCTAGTCGGCGCCAGTTCGTTAACTAACCAACCGTGTTTATGTCATGTCACGCTTCTGGTCCAGTATTCGTCAGCTTGCTGTCTTTTACCTGTTTACCTGGTTTGCAGTTTGGTAGCTATCCCTCCGAAACATTCTCTGTTGCATGCTACTTACCTGTCTCCCTTCAACCTCCAGACGCCGCGGTTCCAGCCTCCCTGTAGCTGTGTCTTGTCCTCCCTATGTCACCTACCTCCTGTACTTCGGTTACGGTACCAGGATCCCTGAATATTAGCCGGCTTCAGCAAGATTTGCCCGAGCCACGCCGCACCTTCCAACTCCGCGGAGCTTTCTTCAGCTACAGTCCTGTCACAGTACCCTGCCATTAACCTCTGCTTTCTACCCCATTCATCAAGCTACCTACCCAGTCCGGTTCCAGTCCAGCTCCAGCCCAGGTCTTGTCCTGTACCGGTGTTTCGTACACCTCCGTTAAAGTCCAGTTCCGGCTTGGAATAATTCCGTGCCGGCTTCCGTTTCCCTGAGTGGACCTCCCGGTCCAGTTCCAGTCCAGTTCCAGTCCAGTTCCGGTGTGTTGTACACCTCTGGTAAAGTCCAGTTCCGGCTTGGAACAAGTTCCGTGCCGGCTTCCGTTTTCCTGAGTGGACCCCTCCGGTCCAGTTCCAGTCCAGTTCCAGTCCAGTTCCTGTCCAGTACCAGTCCAGTTCCGGTGTGTTGTACACCTCTGGTAAAGTCCAGTTCCGGCTTGGAACAAGTTCCGTGCCGGCTTCCGTTTTCCTGAGTGGACCTCCCGGTCCAGTTCCAGTCCAGTTCCAGTCCAGTTCCGGTGTGTAATACACCTCCGATCAAGTCCAGTTCCGGCTTGGAACAAGTTCCGTGCCGCCTTCCGTTTTCCTGAGTGGACCTCCCGGTCCAGTTCCAGTCCAGACCCGGTGCCACTACTCCACCTTCCCTAACCAGTTCCGGCTTGGAACAGTAGGGCACTTCCGCACCCAGTCCGGCTTGGACTCCCAGTCCTGAACCCGTTTGGTTCCGGCTTGGAACCTACCTTGACTTTCAAGCCCAGCTCCGGCTTGGAGCAGTCCGTAAGGGACTCTACTTATGTTTAATTAATTAACCTGTTTTCCTTTCCTGTACAGCTTTGGGACTACCCCAACGCTTAATAAAATTACCATTTTCTTGAATCTGCCTCCTGGTCGTTGCACTTGGGTTCGTCCCGTATCAGGATCGTAACAACTACGGACAAAATAGAACTAGTAACGAGAAATAGAATTGAATGTTGTTTTCATTTAAGACCATGGGCAAAAGTTCCTTGCTTTAAGTGTTTTACAGAATAAATGGAAAGCAAAGATATACTTGTCTCCCTTTTTTTTTTTGCTGATCCGAAAAATGATCCGATCCGTGACTCAAAACCGTGATACGATCCGAACCGTGAGTTTTGTGATCCGTTGCACCCCTAGTATAGGGGGTAGATATCTATGGGTCCAAAACCCCTATGCAAAACATGTCATAAAATGAATACAATTATTCATTATTGTATTATAAAGCATAGGCCTATACATTTGCTCCTTCTGATGGCTTAAGATAAAAAAACATTGATATCACAGTGTTACATACACCTAAATATGTTGCCTAATCATTCACTCTTGTACCTCAATAAAACATCACTTGTCCCTGTACTCTACAGTATGTATACTTTTGTCCTGGGATTGAATTTTTTGTAGTTTTTTAAAATTTTCATATTCATAATGACTCCAAGGAAATTTTTACCTTAATCTACCACATATCAGCGCACAGTAAATTGGAATGAGCATTTGTCATGCCCTAAGAGACAAGTACGCCATAGCCTATATTATGTATGATAACATGAACATAAAATAGTATTGCACCATCTGCAAAATGCTGCCAAATGTTCTATCTTCAATCTTCATCGGTAGCCTACATCAAAAATACATTTAACGATGGCACTACAGTATGTGAACTGCACTCAAAATGCGAAAATATAACAATAGGGCTATCAAACATATTGGAAAGACAGTGCTCGAGTGGAAACACGAACGTATATATGTAGCCAGCGAGACCAACGGTATTTTAGGCACAAAAATACTTACATATCCGAAAAGGGAAACTCCCTTCCGTAACGCGTATTCTGTAGAGCTTGCGTAATACTAGACCGTTAAAACGAAAACTGCCATTACGCTGGGCTGTAGAAAATTGTTCAAAGCACCGAAAAAGACTTGACATATACCGTTGCTAAGGTTATAATGTACTCTATTGGATAAAAAAGCCGAGGCTTACAAGGCATGGGGGTATTACGCGGCGACGTTTCAGATAGTGTAATAGCGGTATAAAGTGTTGTATATTTCTCAAACCGATTGTACCAGACAATAAATGACCACTGAATTTTGAAAGGAACATCTCGATGTGTAAAACCGATGGTAGGATTGTATATTTATTTCATATTTAGTAGCATATATTGCTAGTAGAATACATGGTAGAATGAAACAGTACTTTCACAGTTTATTTTGCATTTGAGTGAGCAGGGCTTTTCACGGCTTTTCTGGCACACGATCTGGCTATTGTTGGGTTTATCTCGTTGTTATGACGTTATTCTAATTTTATATGATGAATAAATATATTTAACTCAAACATAGACGCTATTGTCCACTATGTCACGCATGGGTAGGTATAGACTGGGTGGGGGGGGTGCTGGTTAAATGGACATGCTACGGGAAAATAGTGACATTTAGAAACTCCGTATTGCGCAGAAATTGTCACGAATCGTCTACCAATAAATTAAAAACACAGATTTCCACAAATAGTTTGGCTGCAGGAGCAACGGATGTCTCAGTTGAGCAAAATGATGGCGCCGGCACCATTATCACTGTGCATCTACGCAAAGGTGTTAAGGACCCCAAGGAACGTCCATCAAGGGCAGTAATGGGGGGGACTAGTGAGCAGATTGGTGGGGATTTTTTATTTCTAAGATCACTTGGCGTCAATAAAAGACTCCACGGCACCGGAATCATTAAAAGCGTTAACGCTTGCCGAGCGTCCCTCCCAAAACAGTTGGACAGGTAACAAGGTCCGAGAATTAGTATTATTATGTCTCACTGGGGACCTCGGTTTCCCTGGTGAGACCCCTTGTTTCCCGTCAACTTAGGACATTGATCCTTCATATGCCCCCTGTGTCTGCAATATTGGCACCAGTATCTCCGCGGTCTCACTCTCCTAGATTGGTGGAGGGACGACCCATCTACCTGCATAGGTTCCTCCTGATTTGCAGAAGGGTAGGTGAGAGTACTGAGCGGAGTAACCTGATAAACCGGATTTTAAAAGGGTTGAATGTTTCTTGTATTCACGTTCCCTCTCTCTAATCCGGTTATCTATGCGTATTAACCTGACTTGCTGCGTTTCTTATTTGTACAAACCAGAAAGGCAGTGACTGTGTTCCTATACCTTACCGACTTCGATGTCAATTAGCAACAACAATATCAAAGTGCAGGAAAGCGGAAGTCCTGCGCTATTTATAGCTGACAGGACACCGAACACAGGTGTGGGAAATAATGACTGGGAGAGATCCAAACACTGGGATGGAAACGGAAAAAATCAGATGGAGCATCAGACGACACCAAAACGAATAACAACCGCAGAAACAACAGAGGCTGCCAATAACCATGACAAATACACTACTTTCCCACTGATGTCAATCAAATTTATTAGTTGGAACACCCGTGGCATTAATTCACAGGCAAAGAGAATTAAGGTATTGAACCATCTCACCAAATTTAAAGGCCATATCTGTTTGATACAAGAGACACATCTGTTACAATCTGATTGTAAGTTTTAACACTAGTCTACTCCGCTTCCTGTGACTCCAAGAAACGAGGTTTCTCAATATTAAAGGTATACTATGTAGTTTCATTGTAAACAACTCGTTCTTTGTTTATATTCAAATGTTCTCCCCAAAAAACATTGTATGTGTATATTAAATATTTATTAGGGGTGTAACGATACACAAAAGTCACGGTTCGGTACGTACTTCGGTTTTGAAGTCACACTTCGGTAACAGAGTGCATAATTGCTGCATCGTGGATCGTCTAGGCTACACTCTGACTCAGATAAGCGTATCTTTTTTCATTGCTTTCAGCTGTTGTTAGTTCATTGATCAGATTGGAGTCACTCGGTAGCTTAGTTTATTTTGAATTGTTTGCAGTTAGTCTGTAGCTTGCTCGCTGTAATTGGGCCAGCTACCTGTCTTTAGTGTTGCTAATTAGAACTAGTTGAATTAGAACTCACTCTGAGGTGATGAGCTGCAAACACGCTTAACCCCATTCTTCAGTGGGGCGCTCAGTGCCTACCTCATTGTCGAACGCTCACACACCCTTCTTCGGGCTGCGCCCCGTATCTTTCCGAGCCCAGCTCCGAGGGTGATTCTGAGGAGGCGGAGTTTCTCTCTGACCAGGAGATTGCATCGTCCCTTGCTGGGAGTGTAGATGAGAGTTTGTCCTGGGATCCCTTTGTGGAGGGGGGGTCCACAGATGGGGATGATTTCGCCATCTCCGATTTCGAATGGGACAGGTCATCTGGCGCATCTTCCGGTACTCCGGTGGTGGGTGAGCTTAAGTTTAGTTTACCCGCAGGCGTTCCTACAGAGTATTCTGACCTCGCTGAGGTCTTTAGTAAACTTTGCGCTAATAAATTACCACCCTATAGACCATACGACTGCGCGATTGAGCTGTACCCAGGCACTGTTCCGCCCAGGGGTTCACTGTATTCCCTGTCTGTTCTGGAGAGTGCTGCTATGAAGCAGTACATTGAGGATTCTCTGGCTAATGGGTTTATCATGCCATCTACGTCACCAGCCAGTGCTGCGTTTTTTTTAATAAAAAAAAGATGGAGGGCTGAGACCCTGTATAGACTACCAAGGCCTCAATGACATTACCATTAAGAACAGGTACCCTCTCCCTCTCATGAGTTCCGCATTTGAGCATGTACAGGGGGCGTTTGTTAGGATCCTGTAATTCTGTCTGTTTTATTTGTTATGTTTCCTGAATTCTTCCTTTTTTTTCCTACATTTCCCTCGCGATTGTCAGTCCGCATTCCATGTTTTCTGAGATTCCACCCCCTGTCTTTGTCATTGCACTATTCGGGTGATTTTGGGAACATTCAGGTTTCCTCTGTATTTCGTATCTCGTTTTCTTCCTTCTGGCCTTATTTATATTTGTATATAATACTAATGTGCTAATCATACTAATTGTTAGATTAGATTTAATACTAACCTGCTAACAAACTAACGTGTAATATAATGCTAACCTACTAACATTAGGGTTTTTGAGTTCACTACTAACATTACTAATTCATCTTGAGCTTCTACCTGCAGCTGTCATTTCCCTCCTCGTTATCCTATCCCTGTATCTATCTGTGATTTCGCATTCTCTGCACGTGTCCACTTTCGTATTCCTCCCCTCTGAGCTGTGCACTTGTTTACCTGCTAACCCCAGGCCGTTTGTTATCATAGTGTCTATGTGCATTCCAGTCCGTGTCTTACGTTTCCCCTGTTATTGTATTATTGGTCCTTGTTAACCCTCACTGTTCTCACCTGTGAGCAATATCCCCTCCCTGCTTCTACACACCTGATTCCCATTATGTCTGTCTCCCTCAGTGTGTATATATACCTTGTCATTTCAGTGTTTCTTCGCGAGTTCCTCGTTATTGATTTTCTACTGTGTTTTTGCTAGTGTCCTGAGTTCCTGCCCTGTTATCTGTTTCCGAGTTTTTGTTTCCCTAGTTTTTGCCTGTTGTTGTTTTGTTTTGTATTCAGTCTGTTTTGATTTTCTTTGTGTTCCTCCGCTGCCTCCCCGGTTTTTGACTCCTGCCTGTGTTCTCGCGACCCTGTTTGTGGATCCTGGTTTTGTGCTTTTGCTGTGCCTTACCGGTTTTGACCCCTGCCTGTTCCTTGACCACTCTTTGGACTGTGTTTTGTTGCATTGCCAGTCTACCCGGTTTTTCGACCCTGCCTGTTTTACCACGGATTGCTGCCTTGCCCTGATTAAACTTCAGTTTTTCATACTCCTGCCTGCGTTTGGGTCCTTCTCCCCCGCCCGAACATAACATGAGTAGCATAATGGCACAAGTAAAACACACAGCCAACAAACACTGCAAAATAATAAGAGATAGTATACGAGGAGGCGAAAGGAACAGAGATCTAATGTTCCAAGGCTACTCTCAGACTCGCAGTCACACACAAACATGTCCACAACATCGCCCAGTCTCCCAATAGGAAGACATGTACCGAAGGACGAAACAGAACTACAGTTCCGAACAAAATCGCCAAAGCTCCATGTATGGAGACAGGTACCGAATAGGACGAACAGGACAGCTGCACCAGACATTTACCGGCTAAATGACTAACTCGAGATTAGTAGGAAATAAACGTCCTGACTCACAGTAAAGAGGAATGTAACGAGGTGACAGGAACAGAGATCCAACGTTCCATGGCTACTTCCATAAGCTCGTAGTCACACGCAGAAAACATAAAGGGGGGTAAACGCCCAATCTCCCAGGAGAGAGAAACATTTTACAGGTGAGCCGCCGGTAAACCGCCGTCCCATACCTTTACTAGCAAAATGACTAACACAAGCTTAGTAGAAAATACACGCCTTAGCCTCTCAGTAAAGGGGAATGTAAGGAGGCGAAAGGAACAGAGAGCTAACGTTCCAAGGCTACTTTCAGGGACTCGCAGTCACACGCAAACATGTCCACAACATCGCCCGATCTCCCTATAGGAAGACATGTACCGAAGGACGAAACAGAACTACAGTTCCAAACAAAATCATATCGTGTCTTTTTTCTCTTAGAAGAATTCTCTCAGAGACAGGAGCTTGCCATTTTCGTACAAACTTTATTAGTGATTAATAAAGCCGGGTGAGTTCATGAAGTCACACCCTTTCAGTCTTATTCCACAGGTTTTATACAGTTAAAACATGTATAGACCCTCCTATCTTAGAATGTCCGATGGCCAATCATCTGCTGCATACATTGGTACCTCCTTAATATATGCATTACTTCAGGTTTTTTTAGCTTAATTAACAATCATAAAAACATCTATAGCTAATTGATGTGCACATCTGGTTATCCTTATCTGGGTGTTTTCTCAGTCCTACCATTAACTGCTTACTTAAGGAATTCCCTGACCTTCTGTCACACAGATCATTACATGATTGTTTTCTCAGTTTTATCACCAACTGCCCACCAAGGTACTCCCTTGAGTCACACAGGTCAGTACATCCAGTGCTTGGCTGCACGTTTTCTCCTTTAGACACACATTCATATAAGCCTGCTTATGCACTGATTCCTTTTATATGTATATATACTCATTACAGAGTCCCACACTGTACTAACAGAAATTTTCCTATAATCGCCAAAGCTCCATGTACGGAGACATGCACAGACTTTCTCCGAAACCACTGCTTTGTTCTCTTGGCTGTGTGCTTTGGGTCGTTGTCATGTTGGAAGGTAAACCTTCACCCCAGTCTGAGGTCCAGAGCGCTCTGGAGCAGGTTTTCTTCAAGGATCTCGGTGTACTTAGCTGCATTCATCTTTCCCTCTATCAGGACTAGTCACCCTGTTCCCGCTGCTGAAAAACATCCCCACATCATGATGCTGCCACCGCCATGCTTCACTGTAGGGATGGTATTAGCCAGGTGATGAGCGGTGCCTGGTTTTCTCCAGACGTGACGCTTGGTATTCAGGCCAAAAAGTTAAATTTTGGTTTCATCAGACCAGAGAATCTTGATTCTCATGGTTTGAGAGTTCTCTAGGTGCCTTTTGGCAAACTCCAAGCGGGCTGTGATGTGCCTTTTACTAAGGAGGGGCTTCCGTCTGGCCACTCTACCATAAAGGCCTGATTGGTGGAGTGCTGCCTGGATGGTTGATCTTCTGAAAGGTTCTCCCATCTCCACAAGGATAGGAAGATTCTAGGAAGATTCTTGGTGGTTCCAAACTTCTTCCATTTACGAATGATGGTGGCCACTGTGCTCTTTGGGACCTGTAAAGCTGCAGAGATTTTTCCGTACCCTTCTCCAGATCTATGCCTTGACACAATCCTGTTTCTGAGGTCTGCAGATAATTCCTTTGACCCCATGGCTTGGAGTTTGCTCTGACATGCACTGTCAACTGTGGGACCTTATATAGGTAGGTGTTGGCAATCCCCAATCATGTCCAATCAATTGAATGTATCACAGGTGGACTCCAATTGAGTTGTAGAAACATCTCAAGCAGTATCAGTGGAAACAAAATGCACCTCAGCTCACTTTTGGGTGTCATATCACACTTGTGTACATATATTTAACATTTTGATTTTTAATAAATTAGCACAAATGTCTAAAAACCTTTTTTCACTTTGGCATTATGGGCTATTTTGTGTAGAATGTTGAGACAAAAGATGAACTCAATCTATTGTAGAATATGTCTGTAACGTAATAAAACGTGGAGAAGGTGAAAGGGGTGTGCAGACTTTCCGGCTTGACTGTATATGGTATGGATTACTGTTGTTACTATCTGTGGGCACTTACTACTCAGCTTTTTAGTGGTTTGGGAGAATAGTACAGTAGGTACGCATATTTAAGGGGACCGCAAGGATGGTGTACTGGTGGGTGGTGTCCGACCGATTGTGGTGGGCTGGTCTGGGCCAAAAATGCCAGGGCCGATTTTTTGTCCCAGTCCAGCCCTGCGCTTCGCTCATTTACTGACTCGTTATCTCCCTTTATATTCTTCATTCTCTCTGTGTCTCGTTGCCAGTTCATTACTCTTAGTCACGTTCATTGTTGTCTTGGAACTCGGCCTGTGTTGTCACGTTTGTCTAGTCTGGTTAACCTGTTTTTCAGTCCTGTTTTCTAGTACCCGCCAGCCTGCGTTTTCCTGCCCTGCCATTGCCCGCTTCAGCCCCGCTTCTAGTTGTCACCGGTCTGTCTGCCACTGCTCAGCCCCTCTCCTACATGCCCTCATCTGCTCTGCCCCTTCATGTTGCCAACCCCATTTCCAGACTCTCACCTTGCTCATCCTGACCTTGCTTATAATAAAATGCTCCGCTGGAGCGTCAAACAGTCTGTCTCCGAGTTGTGCGTTTGGGTCCAAACCAGTTGGGAAAACCATAACAATAGCGAGCTAAATTAAGCTTCAATCCTGGGTTTTCTGTATCAGGAAGCAGACTCCCTTTTAATCGGGGTATATTGCCACGGCAACTTACTCTGCACAGCTAACCTGTTCCGGGGCAGGTTATGTTCAGGATAACAGATTGAAACATATAAAAGCACCGCCCGTTGACCAAAGGCATCTCCATTCCAAAGGATCCCGTAGAGATATGTGTGGATACTGAGGTAATCTCTTTGCAGGGCGAGATTAGTGAGTTCCGGAAAATGCTTGAGAGACTTCTTATTTTAAAAAGTTTTTTTTTTAATGTTGATGTGATTGCTTCAGCAATATGTTAAACATGCTGTATCAAGTTTAAAGTTTAGGGCCGTGTCTGAATCAGCACTCTTCCACACTATTGAGTAGCCTTGGTGAGTAGATAGGACGAGAAAGTGGTAGAGTAGGCGAAAATTTTTCAAACTGCAGTATACTTGAAACACCCGGATGACATACAGTGGTGTTCAAAAAAATAGCAGTACAACATTAGTAACCTGATGAACCACTGTTATTAGTAGTAGTGATATTTCTGCATGGCAAATAATTTACTTGTAGATGTAGTAGTGTAATAGAAAAACAACAGACCCAACTGTCATGACATGCACGCTGCTTGTTCTGAGTAATTGACTCATTGAAAGGGGCGTGTTCAAAATAATAGCAGTGTGGAGTTTAATTAGAGAATTCATTCATTCTGTGAAAAAAACAGGTCAAACAGGTATTCCACAGGTAAACAGGTGATGCCATCATGATTCTGTATAAAAGGATATCAAAAGACTCCTGATATCTTATTTCCAGGTACTCTTAGAAGCAATACTATAACCTCTCTGCATTTGAATGGATCTCTATGGGAATTGTGGGGTGGGACTAGATTAAGCTGTAAATTACACGGGAATAGTATGGAACCCATGGTTGGCTAAATGGCTGTAAGTCAACAAGGGTCTGAAGTATCAAACGAGCCTCAAACCATCACTCTGCTGCCAGATATGCAGTAGATATGGATGGATCACTTGAAGGGTTGTTTCTCCTGACAAATTTTCCTATTGAACTCTATGGAAAAATGTGTTGGCTAAATGGAACAAATCTTTTAAGCAGACAGAGAAATAACTACATAATGACATTTGTGGGAAAACGAAATGATCTCGAAGCGGAACTCAGGAGATTAAATACCTGGCGCCAGGTAAGCCACGTGAAAGGAATAATTACCTGGGTAAAACTAAATCCCGCAGCGGAACGCGGAAAATCCGATAGATCGGAATAGTGATTTAAGCGTGGAAAGCGAGAATTCACTCACTGCCAGTTCCTTGTTTGTCTCAGCCCCGTCTAGACATTCCCCGGCCATTCTGTCTGTTTTGCTAATGTGCCTAACCTGTTTTGTTTGTTCTGTTCCTTGCTCCAGCCCGTCCTGCCTGCTTCCCGTCCTGTTCGCTCATGCCCCGTCTCCTGCCCAGCCCAGTTAGTTTCGCCAACTCTGTTTCCAGTCCGTCACCTAGCCTTCCCTGATCCTTTGTCTTGTGTTTGCTGATTCTGTAAATAAATGTAATCCTTCCGGAGTTTTTGCCTGAGTTTGCCTCCGAGTCCTGGATTTGGGTCCATACCAGTGTTCTAAACCATAACAGAATCCATAGAAATGCAAAGAAACTGACAGTGGATTATGGGTGTGAAGCTACTATTATCATCATTTCTAAACAAAAGTTTAGGTCACATGTTTTTTTTCCACAAGTGTTTCTTGCTTGAGAAACAATAAAATGAATAGTCCATTGTGATTAACAACTGAAAATAGTATGATGCAAAAAAATCAGAATCTGCAAAACTACAATGAGTTATATCGCATGATTGGTATTGTTGGACTCTGGCATTGAGAAGTTGAATTCCAATAACACATGAGTTTCTTCTATATGAATATGACATTTTGGGTACCAGATGAATGATAAAATCAATTTAGTGATTTTTGTGAAAAGTGAACTTGAACTAGCATGCATGATAAACGGAAATGGTTTAAAAAATTATATTTGATACAAGTATTTACAAGTATTTCGGATACTCCTACAAAATGTCATCTTTCAACACCAGTATGAATTAGACCTAGGCCTACCTCTGTGGTAATTTTTCTTATACTATTTTTATGCTTTAGTCAAGAGTGGGTTAACCCCTTTGCGCAGAGGCCAAGTGATAATGCCGCCGGCATCATCATTTTGCTCAACTGAGACATTCATTGCTCCTGCAGCCAAACTATTAGTGAAAATCACAAACTCTGTTTTAACTTTATTGGTAGATGATTTGTGACAATTTCTGCTGAGTACGGAGTTTCTAAGTGTCACTATTTTCCCGTAGCAAGTCAATTTAACAAGCAACCCCCACCAAGTCTATACCTACCCATGCGTGACATAGTGGACAATAGCGTCTATGTTTGAGTTCATAAATATATTTATTCATCATATAGAATTAGAATTCCATTATATGAGCAAGATAAACCCAACAATAGCCTGACCGTATGCCAGAAAAGCTGTGAAAAGCCCTGCTCACTCAAATGCAAAATAAACATGTGAAAGTATTGTCTCATTCTACCATGTATCCTACTAGCAATATATGCTACTAAATATGAAATAAATATACAATCCTACCATTGGTTTTACACATCGAGATTCAGTGCTCATGTATTGTCTGGTACAATTGGTTTGAGAAATATACAACACTTTATACCTCTATTACACTATCTGAAACATCGACTCGTAATACGACCCATGCCCTGCAAGCCTGTCTCATTCATTACAGTTAATTCTGGTTTAATTGTTTTATGCAATAGAGTACATTATAACCTTAGCAACTATATATGTCATCTTCTTGGGTGCTTTGAATAATTTACTACAGCCCAGCGTAACGGCAGTTTTCGTTTTAACAGTCTCGTATTACGGAAACTCTATAGAAAACACATTAGGGAGGGGAGTATTCCCTTTCCGGATGTGTCAGTATTTTTGTGTCTAAAATGCATTTGGTCTTGCTGGCTACATATGTATGTTCCTTTTTGCACTCGAGCACTCTCTTTCCAATATGATTGATAGGCCTATTGTTATTTTCGCATTTTGAGCGCATTTCACATACTGTAGTGTAATCGTTCATTTTATTTTTTATGTAGGCTACTGATTTTTATTGAAGATAGAGCATTTTGCAGATGGTGGAATACTATTTTATGTTCATGTTATCATATATAATATAGGATATGCCGTATATACTTGTCACTTGGGGCATGGAAAATGCTCATTCCAATTTACTGTGCGCTGATATGTGGTAGATTCATGTAAAAATTGGAGTCATTATGAATAGGAACATAAAAAATAAAATAAAAAACTACAGAAAAATGCAATCCCGGGGCAAAAGTATACATACTGTAGAGTACAGGGAAAAGTGATGTTTTATTGAGGTACAAGAGTGAATGATTAGGTTACATATTTAGGTTTATGTAACACTGATATCAATGCTTTATCATAAACCATCAGAAGGAGCAAATGTATATGCTTCATAATGGACAAAACTAATTTTTATACATTTTATGACATGTTTTGCATAGGGGTTTTAGACCCCCCTATACTGATGAAAATATAGTAATTCCCACTTGAAAATTATGCAAAAGTGAGTTTTATAAGCCAAAACTGTTGATTTGTAGTATAAATATACCATCATTTTTTTTATTTAGAGCATTGCACAATTTAGCCATTTGGATCGATTTGGAGACACTACAGGGTACACTGCCTATATTTTGCATCATCATCGACCTTTAGTAGTTCTGCATATAATCCTCAGATTCTGCACACTTGTTGACATGGCATTTATCTATATATTTACCTGTTTCACTTATTTAGCATTTGTGGAACTTTATTTTGACTTAAATTATGAAAATAAACAAATCTTGTATTTGTATTCTAAATGGTACACCTGTCTTGTTTCATTTAAGCCATTTACCAAGTTTATGTGATGCTCACACCTGGAGTTATGAAGCCTTAAACAGAGAACCCCCTAACTAGATGAGAATTGACCAAATTTGCCATCTGCACGAAGGGGTTAATGGAATATTACCCCAGTAATAGTCCTGCACCTGAACTGCTACTCGTGTAAAAGTTTATCTGATAGCATCGCTTTGGAATAGAGCTAGTTTATTTAGTGTGAGCTACGATAGGCAATATTGTTAGTTGTAACTTGGCCACATTTTGATCTTTTAAAGGCAGGCCTAGTTTTTGCAAGTTGGAATTAAGGACTTATAGACAGAATATGTAGGCTATGTGTGAGTAACTTGGCTTTTTTTTACGTCAGAGACGTTTTTGTTCAGATATCACTTATTTTTGATAGCTAACTAATGATGAATAATGCATGAAGATAATGACATCATACATGCATTCAAAATAAATGCATGCAGACATTCGCATAAGCATAACGCCCTGTACTGGCGAGAATGAGAATATTTATCCTATTACCGATAGCCCACAATTACATTAAAATAATTTGTAGATGAGCTGTATTTAATGTCTAATGAAATATAATGAATAGATTAGTTTTCTGTAGTGCAATGGATGTCATGTTGATTCACTTAATAATAATAATAATAATAATAATAATGCATGGCATTTATATAGCGCCTTTCTAGATACTCAAAGCGCTTTACAATGATGAGGGGGAAACTCGCCTCTACCACCACCAATGTGTAGCACCCACCTGGGTGATGCAACGGCAGCCATTTTGCGCCAGTATGCTCACCACACATCAGCTTAGGTGGAGAGGGAGAGAATCATTTTTTTAGCCAATTAAACTGGGGGATGATTAGGTGGCAGATTGAATGAGCCTGGGTTGGGAGTTTAGTCAGGACACCGGGGAAACCCCTACTCTTTACGATAAGTGTCATGGGATCTTTAATGACCACAGAGAGTCAGGACCTCGGTTTAACGTCTCATCCGAAAGACGGCATCTCCTACAGCACAGTGTCCCCATCACTGCACTGGGGCATTGGGGTTTATTTGACCAGAGGGAAGACTGCCCCCTACTGGCCCACCAACACCACTTCCAGCAGCAACTTAGTTTTCCCCAGAGGTCTCCCATCCAAGTACTAACCAAGCCCACAACCTGCTTAGCTTCAGCCATTCAGCAGGCGCAGATTGCATTTCTTAGTAGCCTAGCTTGTACCTGCTTCCTGACTAGCAGCTGACTGACATTTCTCTGGCAAAACTAACGTTGGCTAACAAGCTTCATTGGACAATGCATATTTCTCAGGAATCTTAGCCAGAAAGAAAACAATAGATACTACTAAGAAAGTAGCCTACCAGGGATTATTCTTCTTCTCATTATTATAATTTAAAGTGTTTGCAGTAAGCTACATTGTCTGCAGAGTAGCGTAGACTAGAGCAATGTTCTGAGGCTATTCTATAATTTCTTTAAGTGACTAACCATGAAACAGATATGTTTGGGTAATTGGAGGTTTATAAATCTGATCTCTTAAGGGAGTTCAGTTTATATCATCAATTCTTAATGTATTATCGTAAATTCTTAATTTTCCTAGTAGTTAATTTTACGGTGATGTTGTGTTGAAAGGATAAACTGAACAGAGCTGAAGTGAAGAAATGAATGAAGACATAATAAAGACATGTTGGCCGAGGCGAGCGTTGCAGGTTCGGTTTCCACAGTGAGTCTAGACATGACTGTGGAACAAGAGCGCAGCAGGCTCCACACAGACAAATTTTTTTGTCGCCATTTGTGTGAGATTAAAATATGTAGCCAATGGCACAATTATTTATAGATTTTTTTTTTTACATTAGTGCAACAACGCGATGTTAACCAGATGATATTCTGCATTGAAACTTTTTTCTTTGCTTGACAAATGGCCATGGGATACGTTCCCATAACATTAGCTAGCCTATTGCATTACTGCCATGTCCAGTGACTGAATTGTTTAACTAACAGGCTACTTTAAGTGAACAGTTAATATTGTAAACGTGTCTTTGCCTTTGCAATAAAAAAACATTCTTGTATGAGTAAACCAGAACATGTGCACACTGTTTGAGTCCAAAATGAAATTACACTTTGGTACCAACCAGGCGGGGTACGAACCCACATCTCTCGCATTCTAAGGCTTGACGCTAACCAGAAGAACAAAGGGATACAGTCACGTGATATAGGCCATAGGCCATTTGTCAGTGTCCATCTGACTTTCACCATTTCGCTGTAGTACAAGTGAAATACAAGTGTAACATTGAACAGTTAATATTGGAAACGTCTTTTGCCTTTGCAATAAAAATATGTTTGTTCATGTGAAAATAATAACGGTAAGTAATAAATGAAAAGTATTTAACAGTTGCACATTGTTTTTGTCAAAGATAAATTTGTGTCCTAATAAATTAAGTCAAACCCCCCATCCTCTGTTTGAGAGGCAGCAACGCTAACCAGTAGGCCACAGTAGCTTTGCGAAATACACAAAGCCATATACTGCCGTGCCAAGGCAAAAGGCCTTAACTTCATTTTTGGTCGAAAATGAGTTATTGTCATTTTTGGAACATTAAATATCTACTTTATCCTCTGGACAAATATCTTGAGTCAATTGTGTTGTTTTTTCAAGAAAATAGTGGGTTGTCTTTGCCGTAACTTCCAAAAGCACTACAGAAGCCAAGGCAGAAGGACGTAACATCAGTTAAGGTTCTTTGCCTTTGTTTCACGGCACTCTGAAACGTTCGAGTTGAGTTAAGGTACTCTGCCTTTGTTTTGCTGCGCATCAAAGTGGAGTTACTGTTTACCGCGCTGAAGTTACAGTGTTCTACCTTTGTATAATATCTGTCTACCTTTGTATAATATCTGTCACCGAAGCATTTCTGACACACACACACACACACACACACACACACACACACACACACAATAGCTTGAATAAAGTGTTAAGCAAATATTGTTGGAGTGGTTGTTTTTACTACAGCTTTTAAGAATGGCCCATTGCTCTCGAGGGAAAATGCTGGTGGATATGACATTGAAACGCCGATACCAAGATCAAGAAAGATTACAAGATAGATAGCTAGATAGATGGATAACGTAGATAGATAGATCATCTACTAGTTACAGTTAGCTAGCAAGCTAGCGTTAGCTAGCTAGTAGGCTAGGTTATAACTTGCTCCCATATGCGATTAGACCAATGCAAACAAAGCATTGGAAACAAACAATACTTGTCAGCTATAAGTAATCTTAAATCATACGCAATGAATGCTTTTGTCGTGTCATGCAGACTGTCAGCCTTTGACAGCCCGACAGTGACAGCCAAACAAACTATTCGCGAGCTAGCGTTACATTAGCTAGCTTAACGTTAGACTCCCATATGCAATCAGAACAATGCAAACAAAGCATAGAAACAAAGAATAACTAAATGGCTTGCCAGCTAATAAGTAATCGGAAATCATACGCAATGAATGTTTTTTTTTTCGTGACACGCAGGCTTTGTCAGCCTATGACAGCCCGACAGTGCGAGACACTGTCAGTGACAGACAAGGACAGCGCGACTGCGTTAGGGCTCGCCTAGAGACACACCTCCTAGCCTAATCTCTCTCTCTCACACACACACACACACACACACACACACACACACACACGTGTGTGTGTGCAATATGCATGTTCAGCAGTAACGATTCACAATGAAATAAAGATAGCCTACCTTTTCTTGTAACCGCAACAATTGTCCTCCGACAAGTTAAATCCACAGCCGGAGTTTTCAGTATGTTAGGATACTCGCTGGCATTCAAAACGTTAAATCCATAACGAGTTATTCTTGATAGGCTATCCTCTCTGGCATTCATCCAATTCAATACAAAATGCGAGTCTTGTGTCCACTATTCGTTGCATTTTTTGTAAGCCTTGCATTCAATATAGGCCTATATTGGTTGCAAAAAGTTATCTTCCCACATGCAAAAACTTGTGTTTGTTGACCGATGTCGACCTACGTTCGTCATGTCAAAAAAAAAACATCCAATCATGTAACTCCATTTTCAGGCCTATGTGAAATCAATATCCAATTGGCCAGAGATCCGTCATCTAACGCTATGCATTTAGGAGCAGTTTTGGTAGCCTTAGGTATCTAATAACATACCTTGTACAATGATTAAACGGGTGTATTAGGCCTATGCCCAATTTATTAAGATTGACTTTGATGAATCAAATATTGGTCAAATGTTTGTGGAAAAAACATGATGAACATTAAACATATATGAATCACACTTTATAAGAATAAGGTTCCTCATTATAACCTATGCATAAATCCTAACCTACAGTCAGTTGAAAAAGTGTGAACGGCTTGTGAGATTTGTTGTTTTCGCTATGTAGGCCTACTCAAAAACATTTGGATTTGAGATTAAAATATGGATATGGGACGAAAGTACAGGCAGTCAGCTTTCATTTAATGCTATTTACATGCAAGTTTGACCATTTTAGAGAAATTGCATTTTTTGTATCGGGTTCCCCCATATTTAGATTTGCAAGTAAAGTAAACGGATGACAGGTGTTTCCTGTTGTTCGGGTGTTTCCTTTTTGCTGTGATTGTTAAAAAAAAATGTAGGACGGATATTGAAGATGCAAACTTCTCATCAGCACCATTACAATACAAACCAATACAAAGGCAAGACTTGCATCTTGAATATCCATCCTACATTTCTGCTGGAGCGTACTTCATACTATAAATTATGAATCTCTTTCATTCCAGCACTCTGTAGGTTGGTGTGGATGTCACAGATAGTTGTTTTAGGGTTTCTCATCAGAGCTATGGTCTTTTTTTTTTGTCATCAAATGCTTGTTTTCCATTCATATGCAGTAGTCATGTTGGTTTATGTATTTTGGCGACCAAATACAGACTCAAAAAGTAAAAACAAAGGCCAATACCAAGGCTAGACATTCACAGCCATCACAAAGGATAAGATAAGCATCACTAATATATGAATATATGAAGGCTATATATAATTGTGCCATGATCACTAGATTTTATGTAGATGTTATCATTATTATCATATACTGATTTTATATAGTGATCAGTAACCAATTGATAGATCAAATGGAAGTTACTGTCTTTTGCCTTGGCATGACCCCTCATTATTTAGCAGACAATGCAAAGGCAGAGTACAGAAACTTCCGAATAAGGGTCAAAGGTCAAGTTTGAGTTAAAGATTTTTATGTAGATAAATTACTTCATAAAAAAACAAAGAATTGCCAAATTTTCAATATCCTACCTACAATACATTTGGCTGGACAAGAAAAAAACTTTAAAGTCATTTTTCTCAGTTCTACACTCTGGCGAGTTAAGGTCTTTTGCCTTTGTAGGGCAGTATAGCGGTTTTGTCTGTCATTCTGGGATGTGTGCAGATTTGTTTGAAGCATTTTTATTGGGCGATAAGTTTGGGAGAGCAGGTATGCGATGTTGTTATCCAATGGGGAGAATTATTCTTTGAGGGTACGGAGGCAGACAGGTAGTGAGGGCCTCTGGGTAGGCAGGAAAAATGGGCAGAAGAATGAGAAGAAGAAGAATCAGAAGAGGAAGGAGAAAAACCGCAAAATAAGTTTGGGGCTTTATTGTGTGGATGTGTGAAGTTCTATCTGAATGCTGTGTGGTTACATGAGGTCAGAACATACAGAAGTTAACCTCTTCCTACCGAGGGCAAAATAGGCCAATTTTCGCCTGTTTTCACTAGTGACAAACAAAGGTGGTTATCTCAAAAACTATAAATGGTACAAATATGGTTCATGGCTTTTATTAAAGAAGACACCTGCAGTATTACGACTAAGCAGTGAGAACTCATAGAAATCCAGTTTTTGATACTTAACTACAACAATTTATGTACAGAAAATATAAAAAAACTAAAAAACGGGTACCTACATTCAAGTTTAAGAATTTTTACCTGGGGAGCTACAAATGCAATCAAGGAAATCTGTCTCTATCTGATTCATCAATATGCTGCCTACCTCTGGTAACAATCTGGTGTCAATATCTCAAACCATTCAAATTTTACAGGGTTTTTTTCAGGTGAACCTTTTTCGTTATCCAAATGGTGCCAAATGGTGCCAAAAATGGCAATGTTCCAGAAAGGTCTCAATATGATTTATTTTTTAGGTTTTTATAAAAAAATGAGATAATTTGTCAATATTGGCAATAAAAGTTCATTTTTAGACGTGTTCTTGTTGCTCTTCATATTACACAACTAACTACCCGAGGTCACAAAAAGCTGTCAAAACCCATGTAGCAGCACAGTGAATCTTGTGTATTTCACCAGAGCTCCATTAGCCAGAAATGAGTCCAGGAATGTGCAAACAGGTTTTCAAATGAATAATGGGAATAGTATGAAACTTCCCTACACATTACTGCTAGCCAGTCCTGTCCTTTATTCTGTTGCCACCTCCTATGACAGGGACGTTGGGGTTGGGTTTTAGGAGGCAAAACTTTATACATGACAAACATATATCAACTATATACAAGTGCACTAAGGTGTACTACTAAAAGTGCAATGGATAAAAAATCAAAAGTCCACCAGTTTCCTAGATAAAAAATAAAAACACCCCTGCTGTAACAAATAAAAAGATCCTTGCCCTCTAATTGCTGAAGTTACCGTATTTACACAAAGAAAGTACAAAATGGCAGGGTCCAAAAAGCTTAAAAAAATGAACTAAAAACAAAAAAAGGCAAAGGATCAAAACATGGGGGTGGAGGGTGAGGAGAGATTATTTAACCATTCATACAGAAGCCATTTAGACTACACATTCCCTCAGGAGTGCAATCTGCATCATTACAAACCCCACTAACACTGTCCATGGAATTGTCCACCATGTTGATATACCCATTAGTCCCCCTTATACAACAACAATCAACAATAATAATAATAAACAAGTACTCCCTGATGTTATCTTGTTCTCTCCCTCATACCATGCATAAATTGCCATTTTGTTTACCTGCACAGCCTTCTGTACTGCATACAGAACAATTTACTCATGTGGAACAATGACTTTACTAAACACTTCCAGAAGCCATTTCACACTCAAAAAAATCAATTTAGTAGCTCATCTCAGACACAAATAGATAGCTAGCTGCTTGTTACCTGTAATTTTGCTTGCTAGCTTGCCACTGTAAAGGTAATACTATCTATATTAATTTAGCTGAGAGGGACCGATTTTATGCATAAGTATATAAGGTTAGTTAGCTTCACAGAAGAAACAGAGGGATTCACGCATTGCAGCTAAATTGCACATTTCCTTCGACGCTTACACCAAACTTACCGTTTCCACAAACATCTGTGTTGTTGGCAACGCCACGTAACACGTGCGAGTTTGTCAACACAGACAATACACCCTAAGTTTACTTAATAAATTATTTATCATACCGTAGGAATGTGCAATTTGTAATATTAATTGTATGAAAAACAATAAAATACAGTTGACAATGTAATTACGAACCCGCATGGCATTGCGTGAATTCACACTGGTATATCGAAAAATCGGTAATACCACCAGCCCTAACGACGTTACCTGCCATGGCGAAATTCAATGCGTTTATAGCATAACACTGTTAGTATGATAAAACAACTTACATGTCAGCAACATCATCTCGGTCATCAGTGGATTCAGCGTCACTGAGACAGGATGAGTCTCCCTCGCAAAAACATCTTCTGGCTTATCCAGTTCGTCTAGCACTTGGTGCACGGATAAACGCCTCAAAAATCTCGACATAACTACACAAAAACTGTATCAAAAATACTCTAAAGTAAAAAAATGTAACTGCGGGCCTTACCTAATTAATTGTGCTTTGCTAAACGGAATGTAGCGAGCTACGCTACAAGGTAAAAACACTGCGCCATCTTGGTTCGATAATTACGCGTGGGTGCTACTTCCTTATACGCACGGCAGAATTTCCTTGATATACGACGGCTACAGTGTTGAATGAGGGCTCGTTTGAAAGATAAGAGTCTTGGCTATTGGCTGGAATATTTGACAGACAGTTTTAAAACCCAATGGAAAGCAAATAATACTCGGAGTGGAGGCGGGTGGAAGACAGTTTTTCCCACTTCAGATAGGCCTATTGTGCTATCAGTCAAAGAAATACACCCAATTGACGACGGTTTTGCATAAATCTCTGCAAGCATGTTCAAAACAACTCTGGCTAACATATACTAAGCCACGGGATTGGTACTCCAGAAACTGGCTGAGTTTCACAACGCCAAAGTGAACACAGCCGAACGAGTCGTAATCAAGTGCAAAAAAGCACAAGTTGGTTTAAAATTGGAAAAAAATAATGTACAGCCGTATGAAAGTTTTAAAGTATTTTTTCTTGAAGCCTAAAGGTATAATGATTTTTCAAACCAAAGTTTTGTGAAATACAATTAAGCAGAACAGTTTACCAGCACATTGTTTATGGTGTGACATCAAGCTGCAATACGTTTGAGAATTAGGTCAGAGTTTCCAACGTTATTTACGAAGTTTTATCCCGACGTTTTGGGCTTAAAAACCACTTTCCCAGAAGGAATGGATATATCTTAAGGATATTTAATCAAAATATTGAGGTGAGCAGTTTATTATATATTATTAAATTAATGAAATGTATAATTTAATAATTTCCGTAACGCCCGCGTTACCGCTAGGGGGCGTTTGGTATTAAGAGGTTAATGTTTTTAAGGGCTGAGAGTCTGTGGTCATTGTGGTTACTTCTGTAGGAAACCCTGAAAAGTCCCAAACTCTCGGTGCTGTATAGCTATGGGTCATTCCCCGCCAAGCCGTAACTTGGTGGACGGCATACCTGCCATCCCAATTTAATTATCGAAAGTAAAATCTAATTCATGTTTTACATGTATAGCCTAATTCTGCAGTATCTCAGATGAAAGTAGTAATATTAAAAGCACAGTATTTCCCTTATAAATGTATGAAATAATGCACTTTATTGATATGTTTCCAGTACAAATAGATCTAGATGTAGTAATGTCATATCATGGAAAATCCTGTTAATAGAGAATAGATAATTAAATTATGATGACTGGCATTTATATACCTTTCTCAAAGCGCTCTTTACACTCAAAGCGCTTTACAATGATGAGGGGGAAACCACCACCAACGTGTAGCACCCACCTGAGTGATGCAACGGCAGCCATTTTGAAACAAAATGCTCACCACACATCAGCTGAGGTGGAGACGGAGAGAAGCCAATTAAACTGGGGGATGATTAGGTGGCAGATTGAAAGAGCCTGGGTTGGAAGTTTAGCCAGGACACCAGGGAAACCTCTAGCCTGCGTCCCAATATTCTTCACTCCCCACCTCCTTTCCTCCACTCCCACACTACCACTCCTTTTCTACCCGGAAGTATGCAAAACTGCCTGAACGTTTTGAGTACAAGTATTTGCATGTACAATATACAATGTACCTGGCATTACAGCTTGCGTCGAGACATTAATTAATATGTAATTAAGATGTAATCAGCAACTTCAGATTAAAACACAAAGATCGGTTTCTGGGGCACGGAGTAGAGGAGTTGGTGGTGGAGGAAGGGAACGTGCATTTTTTGACTATTGGGACACACTCCTTCTCTTTGCAATAAGTGTCATGGGAACTTTAATGACCACAGCGAGTCAGGACCTCAGTTTAACATCTCGTCCGAAAGACGGCATGTCCTACAACACAGTGTCCCCATCACTGCACTGGGGTTTATTTGACCAGAGGGAAGACTGCCCCCTACTGGCCCACCAACACCACTTCCAGCAGCAACTCTTTTCCCAGGAGTTCTCCCATCCAAGTTCTAACCAAGCCCACACCTGCTTAGATTCAGCCAATCAGCAGGAGCAGATTGCATGGTGGTATGCCTGCTGGCAATAAAATTATAAACAAGAACAAAATGCATGACAGAAACTTAGAAAATGTTAGTAACAAAGGATTAATTTGATCTGAGTGTTGTTTTTTAAATCCTATTAGAAACAGAGCCATAAAGTCATTCTAGATGGTGCCAGATTCTAGATGGTGACTGGGCAGTTTAATATTTGAATGACACGTAATTCCAGCCTTCTGATTGGTGGGACCAAAAAAGTGATTGACAGTAACCCAGCCCAATGGAAGTCTCTGGCCCGCCCACTCAAGTCTCTGGTCTGCAGGTACACAAACTAGGGCAAGTCATCTCAGTTGTGATTACGACAGCAGAATAAAATGTAGCTGATATTGCAAAATGTTTTTTCTGGCACGTTTTTGTAGACAACGGTTTTGTGATTTGATATATTGAAATTCAATATATGGTCCCATACCTAATTATAATAAACACATATTTAATTGTAATCACATTGTGACAAGCATGATTCATTTTTATTATAAATATAAAATTAAACATTATTACGTGTACTACATTCCATCCCCGTCTGTCTTTTAAAAACTGAATCACAAAACCGTTGTCTAGACAGTGTAAATCCAAAGTCCTTTTAGCCAAAACTATAGAAATACAAGAACCAAAAAAAAAGAAGAGAAAAAATAATTGGGTGGAAAGAAAAGGTTTCTTTACCTGCTCTTTTCATCTTAATGAGCAAACATGACTAAAAACAGGAAATAATTGATATGCTCAGTTCATCCTTATTCCATTTAGCTGAGTGAGAATGTTTGCCTGTCTATTATTTATTTATTTAGTTATTTGTTTTCCAAAACAAGAATAGATCACTGGGTTGTATGGGTGCTCTAATTGAGCTTTCTTGGTTATTGTTAGGATCCTGTAATCTGTCTGTTTATTCTGTATTATTATTTTTTCTGATTTCTTTCACCCTCGCGATTGTCAGTCCATGCCGCGTTCCATGTTTCTCAGATTCCACTCCCTGTCTTTGTCATTGCACTATTCGGGTGATTTTGGGAACATTCGGGTTTCCTCTGTATTTCGTATCTCGTATTCTTCCTTCTGGCTTTATTAATATTTGTATATAATACTAATGTACTAATCATACTAACTGTTAGATTAGATTCAATACTAACCTGCTAACAAACTAACATGTATATAATACTAACCAGCTAACTTACTAACATTAGGGTTTTAGAGTTTGCTTCTAACATTACTAATTACTAATTAATCTTGAGTTTCTACCTGCAGCTGTCATTTCCCTCCTCGTTATCCTATCCCTGTATCTATCTGATTTTGCATTCTCTGTACGTGTGTCCACTTTCGTGTTCCTCCCCTCCGAGCTGTGCACTTGTTTACCTGCTAACCCCAGGCCATTTGTTATCATTGTGTCTATGTGTATTCCAGTCCATGTCTTACGTTTCCCCCGTTATTGTATTATTGGTCCCTGTTAACCCTCATTGTTCTTACCTGTGTACTCTCCCATTTCCCCTCCTCTTCACACCTGATTCCCTTTGTGTAATCTTCTCCCTGTGTATTTAAACCTTGTTATTTCAGTCTGTCTTCGCGAGTTCCTTACAAAAAATATTTTGCTATTGTGTTTCTTTCTGTTTCTCCGAGTATCTTCCCGAGTTATTTGTTTTTGAGTTTTTTGTATCCCTTGTCCTTTACCTGTGGTTGTTTTATTTCTGTTTTCTGTCTTCGGTTTGTCTTCTTTTTTGTTCCTCGTTGCCTCCCTGGTTTCGACCCCTGCCTGTGTTCTCGCGACTCTGATTTTTGGATACTGTTTTTTTTGTGCCTTGTTGTGCCTTCCCGGTTTTGACCCCTGCCTGTTCTGTGACCTGTTTTTGGACTCTGTCTTTGTACCGTTGCCCTGCCTTCCCTGTTTTTGACCCGGCCTGCATTACCACGGATTGCTGCCTTGCCCTTATTAAACTTCGGTTTTTTTGTACTCCTGCCTGCGTTTTGGTCCTTCCCCCACCAGCACCTCTTTTAAATATTGAAGTGGCCTTTGTGTACGTTCTTATTAATGTCATTCCCTGGGGTTGACTGAAAATGTAATTTCCAGCATTTGTCTGAGAACTGAAGCCTTGATTCTGCAACACAGGGGAACTCATTTGCATGTGGTCGATAATAATGCGTGTCAAGCATGGGTTTCTGGAGGTTAGGTTCCTCCAAACACCTTTTCTCAGCCCACAGAAAGGATAAGGACAACCTTTTAATAATGTCTCTTCTTATACTTATTCTTTTTATTCATAATCTTGTTCTTATTATTCTGTTATTGGTTGTGGTAGCAGTAGTCATAGTAGTCATATCTGCATTATAATTGTGATGTTCTCACTCCCGTCCTCTTGTTTCCCATGTTTTCCTTCTCCCCTCGTTTCATGTTCGTCTCTCCCTAGTTAATTTCCCCATGCTGCAGGTTGGGCGTGGTTTTTCCCTTTCATGTCACTCTGTCTCACTACTCTTCTTCCGCCTATCCCAGTCCTCCGTTTTGCATGCATTCCACACACTCTCTGCTCCGTTAATCACCCTCTCATACATTCGCATGCGGCACTTAATTGATTCTCATTAATGTTTGTATTTAGTCACTCGGTGTTCTCTGTCCTGGGCCAGTTCGTTAACTCTCTGAATCTCTGGTCTTGTCTTGGTGATACCTAGTATCCAGTCTAGTCTAGCATTTAAATCCTTTGTCTTGTACCGGCGTTAACTCGCCCCTCCACTCCGTCTGGTTTCCATCTAGCTCTCGCCTGGAACGGCGCTTCCTGCTGTTCACTTATCCCTGCCTCGCTGTACTAACTTTGTCTGCTTGAGTCTACCAACCTGCAGTTGTTTGCTACCCCTGCCTGTGTTGCTGTTTCCTGCCAAACCATCTTCCGTTTGTGCATGCAGTCGGGGCTCCAGCTCTCCCACTCTGCGGCGGTGCCCACCTCCTGCCTGTGCTGCTGTGCTGCTGCTGCTGCTGCTGTCCTGCTGCTGCGCCCACATCCAGCCCGGACTCCGCTCCACTAACCTGCACTGCTCCTGCCACTCCGCTCTGCCCTGCTCCCCGCTCCTCCTCTGCTCAGCCTGCCTGGTTTTCCGTCTCCATCAACAGTCCCTGGCCTCTCCTGCTCCCGCTGCTCCCCTGCTGTACCCACTAGCGGACTGTCTTTATATGTCTCCCTATGCTTCAGGAGGAATTCTGGTCGAAGCAATAATTTATTAGAGCTACGCGCTCTCTGTCTGTCTGTCTTGAGTCCTATTGAAAACTATTGTCTACATCATTAAAAATTTGTTGTTTACAATAAGTTAATAAATGTTAGTAATATTGTTGTTTAAAGAGGGGTTCTATTTTGTTCCTAAGACCATTAGGGTCGCCAATATGGATGGCCTTCTGGGCCAGATGCATCGAGACTCTACCAGAATTTGTCATGGTACATGACCTCCTTGTAGTGACGTAATTCCTCCCATAAAAGGGGGAGCATCACTGCGGACGTCCTCTTCAATTTTCTTGCCAATGCATTTTTTTTAGACTGTTTGTATCCTGTGTGAGATCCAACAGCGTCTCATTGCTTTGGTCGGGGCGGAAATTTTTATCGTTCAAACACAATTCTCATCACACTCCAGAGGCGAGGATAATCACTTACAAGCGGTATCCGCGAATAGCCCGGCTATTTCGCACGGATATCAGCTCTTGGATACTACAGCGGTAGGCACGTGGTGCTACCGCATTTACTGCTTTCACTCTAGCGAAGCAAGTTACGCGGTGAACAGATTTGTATTCAGTAAAGTACAGGTTTGTATCTTTCTGCGATTTCATTGATCGAACCTGGGTGTGTACCCCAGTGAGATCTACTACCAAACAATCGGTGAGCTACGGCTCCAGTGATTGATTCTAAACCGGTACTGGCTGCACGAGCACACCAGAGAGGCTTCCCAATTGTTTAGCGTGGTGCTACATCGATGGGTTTATAGGACAGAATGCGCGTACTTCGCTACACTACCCGCCTCGGCTTGCCCTACTAGAAACCATCACCAGGTTTTATCGTCGGCAAGTGCTCATTATGTGGCTAAGGCGGGAGAGCATGAGCTACGGCTCCGTTGATTGAATTTAAGTCTGTACTGGCTGCGGCAGCACCCCAGTAAGTAATCTGGTTGTCCAGATCGAACCTGGGCCTGTGTGTACCCCAGTGAGATCTGATTCCTTACAATCCACGAGCTACGGCTCTGGTGACTGATATTTAAGTCTGTACTGGTCACAGCAAAAAATCCCCAGTAAGATGTTTCTAATCGGTGAGCGTGGTGCTACATCGATTGGTTCATAAGACAGAAGTATGCATGATTCGGCTTCCCCCATTAAGGACCACTGCCACGTTTTATCATCTGCGAGTGCTCGTTATTTTTCGAAGGCATGAGCACCTTGTGCACATGCCTCCCTCGGGCAGAACGCCAGCGGCAGTAGAGGTTGCACCCAAACGTAAAGGTACTCCCGCCACCGAGGCCCCTGGACAAAGAGAGGGCAAGGCTGGCAAGGGCGGCAACCTGTCCGCATAAGATATGCAGCTACACAACAGCTGACTGTGATGATTTTGACGCCCTTTGTACAGCAGCGTCAAACACCTACTTTAGTCAGAGTCGGTCCGAGACAGCAGACTAATCTGACAGAGGGTCGAGAGGAGGCTTGGGTCCCACCAACAGTTAAAGCAGTGAGTTACTCTGCCTCCCTAGAAACCATTCTCTGTGTGGCCTTTGCACCCATGCGTTGCGATATGCCTCAGGCTAGCACTTCGGGGACGTCTAAGGTTTCACCAACGGGCCCCTCAGGCGGTACGATTGGCTATGTCAGCATCAGTGATTTTCTGGCGGAGCTAAATAAAGGCTGGCCACGGCCTGGTATGTATCAGATGGCCAGAGATTGTCTGTTGCTCTGCATTGTGGCATACAATGTACTCTGTAAGGCTTATAGAGCGGCTGCCAAAGCAGCGCAAATTTGTAATTCACTGTCATGGCTAATGCTCGCGCAGTCGCAGACGATGCTTGATGCAGAGGTTGACACCTCATTGAACAATGCATCGCTCCAAGTGTTTGCGTTTATGACCTGTGAGTTAGGCCGAGCAATGTTCCTTCTCACGGTGACTCGGCGTCAAGTGTGGTTGGCTCAGTCGCCCCTACCACAGAAAGAATAATCAGAGACCGGCCAGTTGACCCGGCCAGGTTTTCTCTGAAGCAGCCAGACAGGCACTGGAACGGTCTGTGGAGGCATTAAGACAAAGGGAGTGGCAGATGCCCCCCCTCAACATTTTGGTGTGCGCTGGTCCCAACTAATGGTTAGTAGGGATGCACTACCTGACACCAGCTGGTGAATGGTACTGGATCTGAGAGGCCTAAATATGTATCTAAAACAATACACTTTCCGGATGCTCTGGATATTGAACGTTATACACACCGTACAAACAGAAAGGATTGGTTTGCGGCTGTGGATTTAAACGATGTATACTTCCACATCCCTGTCGGGGTGGAGCATCATCGTTCCTACAATTTTTATATACGAGTTCAATGCCCTCCCATTCGGTTTGTCTATAGCCCCATGTATACTTACTCGCTGCATGAGCGCGGTTCTATCGCCGCTCAGGCTGAGGGGGCTGAGAATCATACCATACCTAGACGATTGGCTGATATGTGCACAATCATATGGTATGGCGCTCGCACACTGCCGAGACATTGGAACATGCTGCAAGGTGGGCATCAACGTCAATTTACGGCAAGAGCCAGCTGATTCCGATACAGTCAATCAAACACATCGGTCTGCTGCTCGATTCAAAAAAGCATGAAAGCATCACTGACACCCCGTCGCATAATCACTGTGCTTGACGCGATATCTCTGTTCTGAGTGAATCAGTTCCTCTTTCAGTGTTTTATGGGCCTAATTTCGGCCGCCTCAGCAGTCGTGCCTTTCAGACTCCTGACAGCCAGGCCACTTCAACGCTGGTTGAACGCCAAGTCGCTGCACACCAGGTGGGACCGTTATGCCTGAATCAGGGTAACAGGTAAAGTTTGCCGGCTACTCCACCCATGGCGATGAGTGAGCCACCTGAAAGAAGAGGTCCGGATGGGGGTTATGCCTTCACGACGCGTGGTCGTTACGACAGACGCTTCACTGAGCAGTTGGGGGGGGCTGTCTGCCAGCAACTCCCAGCTCAGGGGTTATGGTCAGCATCAGTTGGACAATATCAACATGCTCGAACTCCAAGCAGTATTTCTAGCACTGAGACATTTCTTGCCCATACTACATGGCAAACATGTGATAGTGAGGTCGGACAACACCTCAGCAGTATATCACATAAATCATCAAGGCAGTTTAATGTCCCGCCGATCATTGGAAGTGACCCAGCGCCTGCACTTCTCAGGGCCTATGGGTATATGTGGCAGCCATTGAACACATGGTGCTTACGGGAAGGTGCGGACCACATACACTGTCCGATTCCTGTACTATTGGACTTCTTACAGGCCTTACTTAATAACGGGAAAGCAGCCAGCACACTGAAAACCTATGTGGCTGTCATATCCAGCAGGCATGTCTGGGTACATAACAAGCCTGCAGGGAGCCATTACCTGGTCAGCCGGTTCCTGAAGGGTGCCTGGCGGCTGAAACCTGCGAGGTCACTGGTAGCTCCCTCCTGGGATCTCCCCTTGGTGTTGAGAGCGCACACGGTTCAGCCCTATGAGCCTCTCGGGATGATCAGCCTTAAGTGGCTCTGTCTTTTAAAGACGGCATTTCTGCTTGCGATGGCATCAGCAAAATGCGTTTGGTGAGCTCTGCGCTCTCTCCATCAGTGCAGAGTGTCTAAGGTGGAGGCCAGCAGACTCAGGGGTCACATTGCGGCCTAATCCATCGTTTCTGCACAAAATCGTTTCGGCATTTCACATCAACTTGCCGATCAAGCTTGCGGCGCTTTGCCGCCAGGCGAGGACCTGCAGGACACACACCTGATATGTCCAGTGCTTGTGCTGTGATGTTTACGTCGAAGCTACTGCTTCCTCCAGACGTACAGGGCAACTCTTTTTGTTTGCTACGGCAAGACCAAAGGGACAGGGCTCTTGGCTCAAAGCCTCTCCCGATGGGTAGTGAAGGCAGTAGCTACGGCCTATGAGGCTAGCTCTAAACCCTCGCCTATTGATATCCAGGGCTGATCCACCAGAAGTATGCATGGGCAGCCCTCGAAGGCGTACCTCTTAAAGAAATTTGGCGACCCTAATGGTCATCTGGAACTCATAGAACATGGTTACAGCCGTAACCGTTCGTTAACATGTAAAAAAAAATGCTATATGTATATAGCTAATTTCATAGATGGAGTATGCCTTGAAAATATATTTACATGAACACACACATGCTTATACATATGCACCTGAATGCATGCACACAGAGACATTGATACACAAAGTTACAGGTACATTCACAATTAAACACATACATGTACAAATGCATACACATGGACACATACAAGCATACCTACAGGCATGCACACACACACATGCACACACAAACAGTAACAAAGTTTTTTTCAAAAATGTTGGCTGTGAACTTTAGTTAGTTGTGCTCGCTCTCTCTCTCTCACACACACACACACACACACACACACACACACACACAGTCCTAGGACAGGAAAAGTAAACACCACCGTAAAACCGTGTAGTTGTTCACAGTGAAATGGAATGGTGTTGTTCTCAAACACCAGACTTTGCTGTGAAGACACCAGGGATGTTTCCCCGACTAAATTTGAGGCAGCTAAATTTGGAAGGAAGACACTTGAGTATCTCAGCATGCTTGTAATGAGCTTGAGAATGTGTCTGGCTGAGAGTGGCTGGGACAGTTTCAATATGCTACTCCTCGTACTGCAGGGCATAATTATAGCAGCCAATGCTGATTAGAAACACACTTTTGTAGTGGAACCAACATCCCTGTTTAAATGAGGAGACTCAACTATGCTGTGTGATGTTAAAGCTGACCTCAGAAGTGTCGGTCAGTTTAAAGCTTGAGTTATGCCTTGGTTGCAGTGAGAGAACTAGACAAGCAGGCCTTTATTGGAGGAAACTTAACTAAATAACCATATGATATTCTTCTGTCTATATCTTTCTTTCTACATAATAATGGTTAACAAATGGTCTGAGTTACAAATGACGTTACATTGCGTTGCCTCATATTATAATAATTGGGCTCTATGATTACAGTGAAGTGAAATTAAAGGTATCGGTGGTCTTTCCCTTAATTATTATTAACTTTTAATGTCAGTTCATTCACTGATGTTCCATGATTAGAATAGATCATCCATTTGTGATGTAGATGAGTCAGAGGGGAAGTGCTTCATTAAGTACGTAAAAAATACTAAAATGATGCCACTCCTCAAACCCCACCCCCCAAAAAAAGTGTAATGTGTAATGAAAGATTGTACTGTATGTGGTAAATCATAACTCGCAGGCTATTGATAGGAAAGTAATTAACGATTGGCTGATCTATGTGCTAAAAGCCCTCTCCTCCTCAGCCCCTGTCCCAGTTTAATTGCGCGAGAGCACCCTGTGATTTATCTCTGAGATGAATGGTGTCCAGATGAGGGGGGGGGGGGGGGGGGGGGTGTGGTGAGAGTGCTGAAAGCAGATTGATTGGCGGAGATGCAGCGATGGAGAGTCGGATCTCTGAAGCCTTCGCAGTGAGCCGACACGCAACACCGTCTACTTTACCGTGAGTGCGTCCCCCTCTCCTGTCTCCTGTCAGATGACCCTGAGAGGCTCTCCCCCCCCCCCACAGACACACACAAAAACACACACACACCTCATTAGCAACAAGAAGTACCCGACAGGAAATGGGGACGTTCTCAGTGTGATTATATAAAAATAAATAAATAATAAAAGAAAGTTTTTTCAAAAATGCAAGATAATTTGTGAATATCAAAGATATGAAGGTAACTGCGCGTGGCTGTCAAAGGTACCCCTCTGTTGCAGCTCTGCCTTCTGGATGGATGGACACATGGACAGACAAGGAAGGGAGGGAGGGAGGATGATATAAAGAGTCTCGAGATACAGAGATTATCCGCCAGCATTGTGTTCCCCCTTTCTCCCCTTTCATTCCCTCCTCTCAATTTGTGGGGGCGCAGGAAATTGAGGAAATGCAGCCCACAAACTGTTTTGGCAGGGAGAGGGAGAGTGGGAGAGGGAGAGAGAGAGGGAGTGGGAGAGAGACAGAAACAGGGAGACAGAGAGAGAGAGAGGGAGGGAGAGGGAGAGAGAGATGCAGGCAGCCGGTTTTCTGAAGTACATTCCTTAGTTCCCAGTGTGGGTGTTGCTCTGCAGAGAGAGAATCATAAAGAGAACAAGAGAGAGACAGACTGCGAGAAAAAGGAAGAGGTGCAGAGGCAGGATAAAGAGCTGGGATAGAAAGAGGGGGTGAAAAGAGAGAGAAGAGATGAAGAGAGGGAGAGAGGGAGAAAGGGAGGAGAGGCTAGGGTGGGGATTTAGAAATAGGGAGATAGTAAGGACAGAGATGGGGAGGTAGGAGAAGAGAGAATTGTCGGGTATATAGCTTTGAGATTACGGCCTTCGATAGAGAATCTATAATGTGATATGGCAAACTTGCTCATAGTCCATACAATATTACTTGGTTATCAAGAGGTCTTCTCTGCGTTCTGGTCACCTACTGGCTCAACTTAATCATTCTGTAGCCCACTATACCCATGTATGGAAAGGCTAAAACCCTGAATATTTTAATAATAATATAATTGTGCTTTGCCCTGTTATGAGCAACATAAGTGCACATTAATTAATCAGTAAATCTGTCAGCTATTAGATGAGCCGTCCTGGTAATAAAGGAATCTGACCCCCCTACCCCCTCCTTTCAAACATACCTCACATCACCCAATCAGGGCTCAGGTCCTCAATGCTTGGGGAAAAAGGTATTTGTGGTGGAGCTGAAGGAGGAACTTGGCTTTTTTTACTTGGGTCTTTTATTGTTTTGTTGGCAAACTAAGTTGGGCGGCTGTGGAGCTTGGAAGTTCTGTGAGTGGTGTGTGCACTGCAACTAAGTTCCTGGAGTCTACCGACAGACAAATTTTTCCTTGGTTGTGTAAACTAGGGACCGCTGAGTTTTATAGCTGGCTTTCTTTTATTTTGTTCCTGTGCTGAAATTGGATTATTCTGGCAAGTTTGAGTTTATCTCTCTCTTTTCTGGTAACTTCAATTTAACATCTGGTTTTAATGTCTTCCTTTTTGTAAATTATAAGCAGTGAGCCTATGTTCATTAACTCCATTTACTTTGGCCCTTTTATTGATGAGCATATGGCATACATTTATGAATATTAATGAGGTAAAAAATATATAATTATGCATAAAGAATTTTAAATTTGAAATACATTTTTATATTTAAATTTGGGGTGGGGTGGGGGTGGGGGTTGTTTCAATGGGGGGTGTATTGGCATCGTAGATGATGCCATATTTTAAGGGTGGTTGTTGTAAACGTTGGTAAAGGGTTTTTTGTTGTGGGGTATTGTTTTTTGTTTTGCGATGAGCTTGATGCTTTCGGCAAACATGGTTCAATGTGTTCGCATTTTCTTTTTAAATTTTGCTTCCTGGACCAGCGAAATTGACGGATGTTTACACATACCAATGAGAGCAGCTATATCAAAAGTTTATGTCAAACCAGATACAAACATAATTTATTGACTAGAACTTGTGGGGAGCGGGTGTGACGTGAAAGCATTCTCGCAGAAAGTTGTAGAACAATTGCTTTATTGACCAGCCCCCATCTGAACATGTGTAATAGGCTTCGCGGATTGTATAAAGCTCAGGCTTTTGCACAAGTCTAGCATATCAAAAATAGACGTTAACTCTGTAGCCTGTAGTCAACCTACAAATTTGTTGTCAACCTACAAACAAGTATGTCTACCTCTGAAATCTCAACACCCAACGCTCCAGAAGTGACGCCGAATAACAGGACTGTGTTGCGACGACCCAAGAAACCTTTTGCCGTGATGTCCCAAGCCCGGTCACTGTACAATGAGTGAACTGTACACCCAAAATGACGCTTTTCAACCTGTGTGAGGGCGAGGTGTACAGCTCCAGCACAGGCGCTACGGTGTTTAAACATTATTTACATTACAGGCATTTAGCAGACGCTCTTATCCAGAGCGACTTACACAACTTCTTATATCTTATTACATTTATCCATTCATACAGCTGGATATATACTGAAGCAAGTCAGGTTAAGTACCTTGCTCAAGGGTACAACGGCAGTGTCCTACCTGGGAATCGAACCTGCAACCTTTCGGTTACAAGTCCAGTTCCTTAACCATTATACTACACCGCCGCCCATGCCTATTATACTACACCGCCGCGATTGCCTATTATGACTGGGCTAATTTCAAACGCTGCTACAAAGAGGTTGTCGAGGATTCCAACCATAGTAGTAATTTTTTAAGCTGGTTCGGTGATTGCCTATTTTATGTCACGGTCAATATGCGCCTGGAGAACCCTCTACCCAGAACTGTAAATTTAATTGTTTAGGCGTGTTTAATTGTTGGCTCTCCAGAGGCAATTTCCATGTAGTTTCTAGGCTAGGATACTAGTTTTATTTAAATGTCAATATCTCAATGATTCAAATATTCCATGCACATCCATGGTTTACAGTTCAAATTGAAGAAGAAGCTGTATTCAGACATTTGCAACAAAATACATTTATTTCAGAATAGTCATTAGTAGCTATATAGGTACATAATACCCATTAATAAGTAGCCTTTTTTTTTAAACGTACAAAAGTGCATGTGTTTCGACACAATAACAGCAATGTATTTTAGCCCTAAGTGCGATAGATGAAGGGCTCTATTTTAATAAACCAAACGCAATGGTGAACACAAGAGTAAGCGCTTGGCGGTACCGCTCTGAGGGCGTGTCAGCGAGAAATTTGGTAATTTCATGACGGCAATCTTGGCGCATCTGATGGCGGTATTGCTAAAAGGCTGGGTTTAAATGTCCAAGGTGTGTCTCTATGGTAGCCAATCAAATTGTTGTTCTCATGCTTTAAAAAAAGCCAGTTGGAACGCAATCGCTCCATGCAATTTCATAATGAGCAACCCAAACGCACTGGACCGTCAACGACAAGAGCGATTTTCCGCACAGGAATCAGACATACTTGCAACAGAAGTACAGGCTAGGACTGTAGTAATTTATGGATCACAATCCACACCACCTCGTCTCCCAGAAGTTCGGAAGGCACGGGAGGAGGTGGCGAATGCATTAATTAGCCTACATTAGGTGATGTAGGCATAATTATGATTCAAATGGTAGGCTTATGATTCAACTGTGTCAATGTGTAATTTATATATTATAGGCTATTGGCCTACATGATCGCAAGTTTCTTGTAAGCTGTCCTGTTTTATTCTAGTAGTTTAAATTAAAATTAATTAATTAATAATAATTATAGGCTATTTGTTCATTAAATGGAAGTGTAATGTTGGCATCACCTATAGACACTACATAGCACTACATGACTAATAAGTTGCCAAATTGCCAGAGTCTATTGCGTTGCCGCTAAGAGGTGGTTCCAGCTGATCATAACGCAATGGGTTTTCGTTGGTTCAAATTGTCACTGCGCCAAAAGTATTTTAGAACACGCCCCAGACAGCGCCACCCATCCCACTGCAGTGCAAGCGAAAGGATGTTATGTTGAGAATTTGTTGATCCTAGCGGTATTGCTGAGAAACGCCATAGCGCCAGTTTTAAGACGTTGATGCTGCCAACAAGCTTGCGTTTGACTATACCGTCCCCTTGCGCTGGTTTGCGCCGGTTTGAAAATAGAGCCCGAAATGTGGACTGTACGGGACTTTGGCGAAATGTAACAAGATTATGTATGCATGTCTCTCTTGATGTCATTATCTTCATGCATTATCATCATTAGTTAGCTACCAAACACATTACATTAGTACACAAAAATAAGTGACAAATAAAAGCAATAAAAGCACAGTACAAATAAGAGCAGTGAGAGTACAGTGCAGATGTACGACATTACATTACATTACAGTCATTTAGCAGATGCTTTTATCCAAAGCGACATACAATAAGTGCATACAGAAACGTCATCGCAGTCACTACAGAACAGATAAGTCAAAGCACATCCTTCCCATAACGTAGAAGCTATCCCTAGTAATGAACGTTGAATGTAGTTCACAGTAAGCTGTGGGTAAATCAGCTATACTACACTTCTATTCTAAATACTATTATAAACTATAACAAACAGACAAGAAAACACACAGGGAACTAGTACCATGAGGTCCTAGATTAGAATATCAGTCAAGGTGGAGTCTGAAGAGGTGTGTTTTCAGGCCACAACGGAATGCAGGCAGGGTTAGAGTAGAACGTAGGGGAATGGGAAGTTCATTCCACCACTGAGGAGCTAGGGTGGAAAAGCTCCGCAGTCGGGATGAGCGAGGGCTGTTGACAAGGAGGGGGGGAAGTGCGAGTCGCCCTGCTGTAGAAGAGCGAAGTGGTCGAGCAGGAACATAGTTCTGGATTTAAGTCCTGCAGGTAGGCGGGGCCTGTCCTATTGGCTGCAGTGTAGGCCAGGGTCAAAACTTTGAACCTGATCCTGGCTGCAACTGGCAGCCAGTGGAGTGACCTCAGCAAGGGGGTTACATGGGAAAATTTTGGGAGGTTGAACACAAGCCGGGCAGCTGCATTCTGGATCAGTTGAAGAGGCAGAATGGCGCGGGCGTGTGTAGTGCAACAGCTTTCTTCATTTTTACATACTTATAACGTGTATGAGAGGTTTCAATCTGGGTTTAGGAAGCACCATAGCACTTGACCTGAGTGCTGCCTTTGATACTATAGACCAGTGGTCCTCAACCCTGGTCCTGGGGACCCCCTGTGTATGCTGGTTTTCGTTCCAACCACAATTGCAATACCAGAATTTTAACAAGCTGTTATTTTTTCTTAATTAATTAATTAGGTGTTTTAATTGTGTAGAGAGAACACTTTAAACTCTTTACTCTCTTAAGCCACGTTATGTTAGCAATAGCTATGCATGCTTTGAAGAAAAAAAAATCCCATGTTCATTATGCTCATTGTGTTATATTGCAAACAATTACAAAGAAGAGGTAAGAACTCAGGTGAATAGGCTCCTAATTAGGTAATTGAACACAAGTTTAAATTCCTTCATAATTTTTTCCTTAAACTTGTTAACACAATGCAGGTTTGGCTCGTTATCATTTGCTTTGTCTTTGAATTCTTCATTATTTACCAAACGGTTAGTTTTAGTGGCCATGTGTCCACAATTTCACCAATTACGAGTCAATTGATTCACCTCAGTCTTTAATTTGATCAGTTAAAACATTTTTTACCTCCTTTTAATTGTTTACAATACAGCACAATGTGAATATTGGACTTTTATTCTTCATGGCATGCATAGCTATTACTAACATAATGTGGCTTAAGAATGTAAATAATCCCTCTAAACATTAAAAACACCTAATTAAGAAAAATTAACAGCTTGATAAAATTCAAGTATTGCAATTGTGGTTGGAACGAAAACCAGCATACACAGGGGGTCCCCAGGACCAGGGTTGAGGACCACTGCTATAGACCATCATATTCTCCTCTGCAGGCTAGAAAATTTAGTTGGTCTTACCTTACATGCTCTTATGTGGTTTAAATCTTACTGTATCTCTATGATAGATCTCAGTTTGTGTAATGCGGCGTGATGTGTGAGGTGGGAGGAGCCAAACGTAGCAAGGGGATTCTTTAAGCCCTAAGGCCACTAAGGCGGGATACCCCGCAGTTAAGGGAGGAGACAAGACAACGAACAACAAACACGACTTACAGACGCTACTAACCGGCTCACTGTCACACGCCAATAAGTAGAGCGTAAGGACAGGTCTCTGAATAGCCAGAAATAATAAGCGCCCTGTCTTGGAAACAGGCAAGTAGCGTAATGGCAAAAAATAAACAGATAACAAACACTGTAAAAATAATAAGAAAGAATGAGGAGGCGAAAGGAACAGATCCAACGTTCCAAGGCTACTCTCAGACTCGCGGTCACACACAAACATGCCCACAACATCGCCCAATCTTCCCTATAGGAAGACATGCACCGAAAGACGAAACAGAACAGCAGTTCCGAACAAAATCGTCAAAAACTCCATGTAAGGAGAAAGGTATCGAAAGGAATGAACAGGACAGGCTGCACCGGAATTACCGGCTAAGGACCAAAGCGAGATTAGTTGAAAATACACGCCCTGCCTCTCTATGATGAGAAATATAACGAGGCGAACAGGAACAGAGATTTAACGTTCCATGGCTAGTTTAATAGGCTCGCAGTCAAATGCAGAAAACAAAGGGGTAAACACCCGATCTCCCAGGAGAGAGAAACATTTTACAGGTGAGCCGACGGAGCACCGTCGTCCCATAACTTTACTATCCAAATTGACTAACGCAAGCTTAATTGAAAACACACGCCCTAGCCTCTCAGTAAAATAATATGTAATGAGGCGAAGGAACAGAGAGCTAACGTTCCGAGGCTATTTTCGGAAACACGCAGTCACACACAAACATGTCCACAACATCGCCCAAGCTCCATACGAGGAGAAACATACCCGGAGAATGAACAGAACAATAGTCCCGAAGAAAATCGTCCCGCAGGTAAAAAAGGCGAACAGGACAGCTGCAACAACAGACCAACGCAAACTTAATCAAAAATAGCAAGCACTGCCTCTCAATATAATATAAAACCCTGACTCACAACAAAGGGGAACGTAGTCCACGAGAAGGAGACAAAACAGGGAACAAACGTACCGAAGCTACTAACTGGCTCACAGTAACACGGAAATGAGTAGAAGCAAAACGCCAGGTCTCTCAGTAAGAAAACCAATCAAAGGCGAAAATGGAACAAATAACTGCTACTCTATACTTCTACGAGCTAAGTAACTAAGTAGAAGCGAAACGCCCGATCTCCCTATGGGAAGACATGTACCGAAGGGGGAACGGAACTACAGTTCCGAACAGAATCGCCCAAAACTCCATATACGGAGAAAAGCACAAAAAAGACGAAATAGAGCAGAGATCCGCGGTCCCATCATTCTACGAGATAAGTAACTACAGAGCCAGCAAGAAATAAGCCCTGCCTCAGCAATGAGGCGAGTAGCCCAAATGGTACGAATAACTCACAGCCAACAAAACAACACAGTACAGTACAAAACAATAAACAAACAATCTCGAAGCCCCGAACAAAGGAAACGGTAGGCTTATATACCTCACAAGGTGACCACGCACAGGGGTGGACGCTAACAGAAGCTCCGCAATCTAAGCAGGGCCACCACGGAAAACGACCGCATAGGCAAAAAGGGTTAAAAACCATGACAGTTTGTTAGGGTAAACAGTCAGTCCTCTGAATTTTCTAAGGTGAACTTTGGAGTACCACAAGGATCGGTTTTGGGTCCTCTGCTCTTTTCTCTTTACATGCTCCCTCTTGGGTGTTAACTACCACTGCTACGCAGATGACACACAACTTTATATATCAGTTAAGCCAGGTGAAGTTGACCAGTTGTCTAAACTAAAGACCTGTCTCAAAGATGTAAAGGCCTGGATGACCCAAAATTTCCTCTTATTGAACTCAGATAAGACTGAAATATTAGTATTAGGTCCCAAATCCCTTCGAGATAAATTCTTACAGCTTCCCTTAAATTTAGATTGCTTCTCTGTCTCTGCCAACAAGGTTGTTAAAAACCTTTGTGTAATTATTGATTCAGATCTCTCCTTTCAGCCCCATATTAACAATATCACAAGAATGGCCTTCTTCCACCTGAGGAATATATCTAAATTAAGGAAGGTGTTGTCCCTGGAGGATGCTGAAAAAATGGTTAATGCCTTTGTAACCTCTCGACTAGATTACTACAATGCATTATTGTCTGGTTGCACTGGCTCAGCCCTGAATCGCCTCCAACTTGTACAGAATGCAGCTGCTAGGGTTCTTACTAGAACCAAGAAATGGGAGCATATCAGCCCGGTGCTCAAAACTCTTCATTGGCTGCCTGTCAAATTCAGAATTGACTACAAGATTTTACTTCTAGCATTTAAAGCTTTAAATGGCTTGGCCCCTGAATATCTATGATATGAGTGACTTACTCATTCCTTACTGTCCTCCTAGATTACTTACTGGCTATTTGAAAATTCCTATTATATCTAAAATTACAATGGGTGGCAGAGCCTTCTCTTACAGAGCTCCTTTTTTTATGGAATAATCTTCCCATGTATGTTCGGGCTTCAAACACACTTTCTGTCTTTAAGTGTAGGCTAAAAACATACCTCTTTAGTCAATCCTATAGTTAAGGATGTCGGGGGGGGGGGGGGGGGCGGCTAACCTTCTCTTTTCCTCTCTCACCCTGAGCTGCAAATTACTCCGGCCCATCCCCCTCTCCCTGAGTTTGCAGACTGCTCCAGTTATGCCCCTCACCCTGAGTTTGCAGACTGCTTCGGACCTGTCCCTCCTTTGGTTTATCCTTCACGCAACCGGAGTCCCAGATGCATCACCCCGCCCCCTTTGAACTGAGGATTGAACTGATTATTGAATTGACTATTACCATTCAGTCCACCTTTAGTCTAAACCGGGCCGGCCAGCGAAGGATGGGCACCCCCTCTCTAGCCAGGTTCCTTCCGAGATTTCTTCCCACTGGGGAGTTTTTTCTCGCCACTGTTCAGTGTTTTTTCTCCCCTACCGGGGAGTTTTTTACCTCATTTTGCTGGTTGGGGGCTAAGGCCTGGTTTTTTTTTGCTCAATTTTCCTTCTGTTTCCCTGTGCAGCGTCTTTGTGACAGTTCTCTGTAAAAAGTGCTATACAAATAAAATTGAATTGAATTGGACAAGAAGCTGGGTGGAGTAGGTGGTCAGGTACGGTCGAATCCTCCTGATGTTGTACAGGAGGAACCTGCAGGACCGTGCCGTCGCCCTGATGTGCTCTTTGAAGTCCAGCTGGTCGTCCAGGACCACCCCCAGGTTCCTTGCAGAGCGGGAGGCAGCTACCATGGTCCCGTCAACGGTGATGGAGAGGTCATGTAGTGGGGATGCCTTGTATGGCATGAAGAGGAGCTCTGTCCTGTCAAGGTTGAGCTTCAGGTGATGGGTAGCCATCCACTCAGAGATATCAGCGAGACAAGCAGATATCCTCTCCTTAACCTGTGGGGTAGAGGGAGGGAATGTAGAGTATCATCAGCATAGCTATGGTATGAAAAGCCATGTGAATTAATTACTGAACAAAGAGACTTAGTATAAATAGAGAACAGCAGAGGACCCAGTACAGATCCCTGCGGGACTCCTTTAGACAGGGGATGGGGTGCAGAGACGTAACCCTTCCAGGAGACTTGGTAGGATCTGTCAGTGAGATACGATACAAACCAAGAGAGGGCAGTCCCAGAAATGCCCACCTCAGTGAGTGTGGAGATCAGGAGTTTATGGTTGACCGTGTCGCAGACAGGTCAAGGAGAATCAAAACAGAGGAGAGGGAGGAGGCTCTTGTAGTGGCGAGTGCCTCTGTCATGTCCAGGAGAGCAGTTTCAGTGGAATGGCTGGTTCTGAAGCCGGACTGATGCGGGTCAAGCAGGTTGTTCTGGTGGAGAAAAAGCAGACAGTTGGTTAAGGACAGCTCGTTCAAGAGTTTTGGATAGGAAGGGCAAGAGAGATACAGGACGGTAGTTCCTGACATCAGAGGGGTTTTTTTAAGGAGTGGGGTTACACGGGCAGTTTTAAAGACAGCAGGAACATGGCCACAGGTTAGGGAGGTATTGATAATGGAGGACAGATATGGAAGGAGCTCAGCGGACATAGACTGGAGGACTGCTGAAGGTATGGGGTCCAGTGGACAGCTGGTTGCGTGATGGTGTGTCACCAGTTGGAGCACACCAGAATCTTGAAGGACGACAGTGTAGCGATGGGTTCGGTATGGGGGATGTGGGGTGTCACCGGATGCGTGAAGGAGTTCCGGATCGTGGCCACCTTCCCCTCAAAGTGGGTCAGGAAGTCATCTGCAGAGAGGGAGGAGGGTGAAGGGGGTGGAGGGGAGATGAGCAGGTAGGAAAAGGTGGAAAAGAGTTTACGTGGATTAGATACACATGCATTCATTTTAGACTGGAAAAATGAAGTTATAACTGATGTGGTTGCAGCTGTGAAGGCTGCCAGCAAAGTGTGATAGGAGGCTAGGTCATCTGGGGATCTGGATTTCACTTTCTCTCAGCGGCTCGCAGCATGGTTCTGCTGGATCTGAGAGAATCCGTCAGCCACAGGGAGGGGGGTGATTGTCGAGCTGGTTTGTAGACAAGAGGACATAATGAGTTGAGAGACTGAGAGAGGCATGAGTTAAACATGGAGGTGGCAACATCAACAGGCATTTTAGCAAAGGTAGCAGGAGGAGGAAGTGCAGAGAGAGCAGAAGTAGTGAGAGAGGAGTGCGAGAGGGTGCGGAGATTTCTCCTGAACATAACAGTGGGTGGGTTGTTAGCGGAGTTGATGGAGAGTGGGCAGGAGAGAGAGAATGAAATAAAGAAATGGTCCGATACGTGGAGCATCGTGAGTTAGCACAAATTTTCCTATTGAACTCTATGGAAAAATAAACTCTTCAAGTTATCTCTATTTCTGGCAGAAGAGTGATGATTTAAGGCTTGTTTGATATGTCAGACCCTTCATGAACCATTTAGCTAACCATGTGTTTCCATATTGTTCCAGTGTAATTTACAGCTAAATCTAGTCCCACCCCCCCAATTCCCATAGAGATCCATTCAAATGCAGAGATGTTATAGTATCACTTGTAAGAGTACCAGAAAATAAGATATCAGATGGATCAGCCATTTCCAATCACCTCAGGGTGTGCGTGCGTGTGTTAAATTGGGGTCCCCCCTCTCCTTCTCAAAATAGGGGGGAGTTCCTGCCCAACCTGGTGCCTGATCGATCAAGCAGTCTGTGTTCATCTCAGAGTCACATGAAGAATGTGGACAGTCACGCCATTGTGCCTCAGTTGATCAGGAGTGTTAATCATGAACGACTCCGCAGGGGGCCCAGTCTCATGATCAGAAAGCCAGAGTCTCAAAATGTCCCTGTATAACCATTACAAGGCCAAGGACAATGATAAGGAGTGTGCTTTCTCCCCCTCCACGTCATAATTTTCATCCCCCCTCCCTTTCCCCTCTAGTTCTACATCTGACCACCGGCATGGAAAAAATGCCTCTGTTCAACTCACGGTCCCCACTCCCTGCCCGCCCCCCCCATCACCTCCCCTGACCAGTCTCCAAATATTAACCTTATCCACCAGGCAGCTGGCAACCTCAGGACAAATCTAGGGGAATCGGATGAACTACTCAACACTAAGCGACGTACCACCCAGACACTCGTTTACCGGGCCTCAATCAATACTTCACCTATGGGGACTGCAAACTGATATCTTCAGGGTCCCTGCCCCTACCACAACATCTCACCTGATATCTTCTCTGCCAGGCATGGACCCATGTTTTAGTTATCCCCTGGCCCTGCGGACCCCTTCTGCCAACCACCCCAAATAACTGTTTTTGGTGCTAGCCCCACCACTATATCCCTGCCATTACCACTCACAGACTGCATTGTATTAAAACACCATGAAGATCTATAGCTCGCAACCTTGTTACTGTTCTCCTTGTTTCTAATATTACTAAGGGTAAGAAATGCTCTGACTAATCACCTCCTCAGCCTCTTACGTCCGCTGTTTTGAATGTGCAGTCACTGACTAATAAGTCTTTTTTAGTTGGCCAGCTAAATCAGGATCAAACACTCGACTTTCTATTCCTGACAGAGACATGGCTTGACAGCAATGCATTTTTTTGTACTCAATGAAACATCTCCCTCTAATTTCAAGTTCTTCAGTATTTCCAGAGTTAATGGCAAAGGGGGAGGTTGTGCATGTATTTACCGTGTCTCTCTATGTTGTAAGCAGATTTCTCTGGGGGACTTCACTACGTTTGAATATCTTGCAATTGTAATGATTGGAGTTTTTAGGTTCGGAGAACCAAATGCGACTGACAGGGAATCAGAAAGCGAGTTAAATACAAACTTGCCACAGAAATGGAAACTAACCGCAGGGCAGGGAGTTAAACAAAAGATCGGGAACAAAACCTCCCTGGCATAAGCCAAAATAATAACCAACCTCAAAAGGAGGCGAATCTCGAATAAACAGCGAGAATAATAAACCAACCAAAAAATAAACCTCACGCACTAACTAGTAGGTGTAGACAAGAAGTAAATAGAACGGAAAAAAAAATAAAGACCCAAAGAAAACAGGAAAAGGAAAGAAAGAAATTTGCAAACCTGTATCTTTAAACTCTGTAGCGAAAAAGAGTTTAAAACCAAACTATACTAGGCAGCCAAAACAAAGAAGGAGAAACTGATAGGTTCTTTCTTTTTCTACCTATCTAACCCTATATTTGATACTCTCTAAATGGACTTGCTGCATTCTCTATTATGACAAACCAAGAATGCAGTAACCGAAAATCCTAAACCTTTACCGACTTCGTTGTCAACATAACAACTGACAATATCGAAGTGCGGAAATGCGGAAGTCCTGAGCATTTATAGTCTGCGGAAACACCGCACAGGTGTGGGAAATAATTGTCGGGCGAGAAGCAAACACCGGAACGGAGGCGGAAAAAATCAGATAGAACGTCAAGACGACGCCCAAAAGAGAAATCAAACAGAGGAATAGCAGAGGCAGCAATAACCACGACAGCAATGCTTTTTAAGAGTGATCACAATGTCCTTATGTTGGTTATCTACCACCCGCCAAGACAAAGCACAGGTTTTCTTAATGAGCTGGGGAACTCTTATCTAGTATTTTAACTGATTTTGATTCTATTTTAATTGTTGGTGATTTTAGGGCGCTTTCACAAGTATAGTCCGTTTGGCTCGTCCGAATCAGAGTGAAATTGATACTTTGGTCTGGTTCGGTTTCACAGTGCACAAATTAAAGCGGACCAAATAAAAAAAAGAATTTGCTGAGGGGCGTGTACGAAGGAGCAGGGCCGAAAATGTACTCGCAGACGTCTTTCTCATTGGTCAGAAATTTGGTGGTGGAAAATGTAAACACGGAAATCAACAAGCGCGGAGAAGAACACTAACCGAGCAACATGGAGCCACGGATACGTTGGGTGATACTGGCAGTAATCCTGCTTTAGTGTTCCAACCAAACACAGGAGAGTATTGCTCAGAACGAACGCCTGTTAAGGCTCCAGGTTGTCAACAATATGATGTTGATACACTATTTCAAAAGAAGACGTGTTGCAATCCGACAACGGTATAACCAGAGAAGGTGAGCCTTGATGCGGCGCTACCATGACCTGTTCAGATTGGCATTTCAAGGACGATCAAGGTATAGTGTCTAGCTAGTTGCTAGGCTATCTCAACAAATGCCCGCGCAGGCAGCCCATAGGCAGCCCATATTTATATGCGTTTGGTTCACTTCCTGCAATTGGGTCGAATTATGTCCTTACTGCAATCGAACCACACTAGGGTTCGCTTGAAAAGGTCCGAGACCGCTTGCGAGAGGTGGTCTCGGACCGGTTGATTTGGTCCACACCAGAGTACAATTACTGCTTTCACAACCGCCCAAACGAACCGTACCAGTGGTTGAACCGCACCAGGGTTCGATTAAAATTGACTAAATGCTGGCTTGTGAAAGCGCCCTTAATGTCCATATGGATCTACCCACAAACTCTATGGCTATCGATTTAATGTGACTTCTCAACTCATTTGATTTATCTCAATCTGTGTCTGGCCCCACACATAAGTTTGGTCATACCCTTGACCTTGTGATTTCACATACTGTATATACAGTGAGCACCATAATTCATTGGACAGTCACACATTTTTTGTGATTTTGGTTCTGAAAGGACACAATGACAATCATGTTGAAGTGGAGACTGTGTAGACCCCCCCACCCATTTTCAGGCATCAGAAAATATTGGACATATCCTTTGCATGCCATGACATGACTTCTTGATGTCTGTGACCCAACAACATCAAAAGTAATTTTTTGATATCTTATTTTCTGGTACTCCTACAAGCGATACTATAACCTCTCTGCATTTGAATGGATCTCTATGGGAATTGGGGGATCGGACGAGATTTAGCTGTATATTACACTGAAACAGTAATATACTTGCTGTTTATTTTTGACTACTCTTTTGGATTTCGATTTTGTACTGTCTCTACTCTGATTACCTGGCTACTGATCTTGGACTGTGAATAAACTATGTTTTTGTCTGCTACCTGTGGTCTGCGTTTGGGTCCTTCTCAGAACATCACAATATCATTCAAAGTATGTCATAATCGGTGTTGTAGTGAGGGAGAGCAGTATTTTATATGTATATATATATATATATATATAGGCCATGTCAAAGCATTATCATTTAGAATATTAAAACATTAATTTATATCAGACAAATATCAAACACACCGGAAGTTCAAACTCTGAGCCCTCAGGACTCATCTAAAGCTAACAATGCCACTCATTCCCTTATCTTTAGCTCAGGGTAATAAAACAAAAGGAACCTCCCTATTCCCAAACATTGTATACCCTGTCAGCTTTCAGGACAGTGCCTGATCGATGATAAAGCATTAAATAAAGTTTTAAATGTCCATATGTAATGTAGCTACTTACATTGCATTTACTTTCGGTAGGCTATAGGCTATCTACTACTTGCATCATTGTTTTTTTTGTCCGTACTTTCCATAAAAGCTTTTAGATATTTTTAGATAGTTATTGGTGGGAAACATGTTAACTGTGTAGCATAGGCTAATTTGACACTAGCTGATGTGGATTCTGAGAAATAAACAGGAAATTATAAGGCACATTATTTTTTATTTTTTACATTTTAATGTACATGATGGGATCGATTTACTAAAGGTTTGTGTTTACAACATCACATGTAAAAAAATAAAAATAAATCGTCCGATGTGATCAACTAATGAGGTGCACTGCCTGTGTAAAAATGGAAAGATACATTCATTTTTTCATTTTCGCGGGTTAGCCTGAATGAATATACAAAATTGGGATGTCCCTAGGCTACCTTATTTCATGAAATAGTGGAAGGAGGTCATGCAATTAGATTACTTTAGCACATGTAATGTGATTTACTAAGCTCGAAAGCAGTTTTTGGTGCACGTGATGGACTTCGGGAGTGCGGGAGAACACTAGAATGTCGTCCAAGTACACAAACACAAACTAGGAGATCATGCCCCGGAGCATGTCATTGACCATTGCCTGGAACACAGCTGGGGAGTTAGTGAGCCCGAACGGCATAGCCAGGTACTCATAGTGTCCAGACTGGGTATTGATAGCCGTCTTCCACTCATCCCCCATCTCGGATCCTCACCAATTGGTAGGCGTTGTGAAGGTCCAGCTTCGTAAACACGTTGCAGCCTTGCAGGGTAGAGAAGGCAGATGAGATCAGTGATAAGGGATAGCGGTTCTTGACAGTAATGTCATTCAGTCCGAGTGTCTGGGTGGTACGTCGCTTAGTGTTGAGTAGTTCATCCGATTCCCCTAGTTTTGTCCTGAGGTTGCCAGCTGCCTGGTGGATAAGGTTAATATTTGGAGACTGGTCAGGGGAGGTGATGGGGGGGGCGGGCAGGGAGTGGGGACCGTGAGTGGGGTAGTCAATACATTGGCGCAGCGAACCGTCCTTCTTGCCCAGGAAGAAGAACCCGGCTCCAGCTGGGGATGAGGAGGGACCAATGATTCCTGAAGCCAGGGATTCTGTGATGTACTTCTCCGTGGCCTCGGTCTCAGGAACAGAGAGGGAATACAGGTGGCCTCTAGGGGGCGAAGTTCCTGGAAGCAGGTCAATGGGGCAGTCGTAGGCGCGGTGAGGAGGAAGAGAGCAGCCTCAGGAGCAACTGAACACCTGGCGGAGGTCGTGATATTCACTGGGCAGTCTGGTGATATCGATAGCCTCTTCTTTCAGAGGTGGTTGGGCCCTTACGGTACTGGCAGCGGAACTGAGGCAGGTGAGGTGGCACTTAGGACTACAGTCGGTTATAATCCCCCAGGACCAGTCTATCTGGGGATTGTGCTTGGTGAGCCAAAGTGATCCGAGCACAACAGGAACGAAAGGCGATTCCATGACATAGAAATAAACCTCCTCACAATGATTGCTGGAGACCAGTATCTCCACAGGGCTGGTCACTTCTCGGATCTCTGCCAGAGGAGTCCCGGTAAGAGTGTTAGTCTGGAGAGGGGTCTTCATCGGGGCGGTATGAATGCCCAACTGACGGACCAGAGAAGGGCAGATGAAATTAGCGTCCGCTCCTGAATCGATGACGACTTGAACAGGTAGTTGGATCCCATTCCAGGTGAGCAGAGCATGATGAGTGGGTCGGGACAGGGATGAGGTCAGGGAAGCAGCATTCAGGGCCTCCTCTTTCACTTAGCGGGGGTTTCCTTTGACTGGGCAGTTGTGGATGAAGTGGCCCGAACCCCCACAGTAGATGACTGGAGAGACGCCGCTGACGTTCCTGGGGCGTAAGCCGGGCATGATCCACTTGCATGTGTTCAGGTGGGGCGGTTGGCTCAGGAGGTACTGGAAGGCTGAATCGGCGAGGAGCTGCTGGAGATGGAGAGACTCGGCGTTCGATCCCTCTTACCGATCATCGTTATTGCAGAAGAGTGTCGACTCAGATGGCAAGGTCAACTAGCCCATCCAAACCTTGGGGGAGGTTGCACGTAGTCAGTTTGTCCTGGATGCTCTCAAACAGGCCATGCAGAAAAGCGTCGTATAATGCCTCCTGGTTCCATCCCTCAGATTCTGCCAACGTCTGGAACTCAATGGAAAAGACAGAGACAGATTGCTGCTCCTGACGGAGGCGCAGGAGTTGTTGTGCCATTGAGTGGCCGACTGAGGATCGGTTGAAAACCTTCTTCATCTCAGTGGCGAAGGACAGCAATGTGGCAGTGTGCGGACCTCCCGACTCCCAACACGCCGTTCCCCAGGCACGGGCTTTCCCAGAGAGCAGGGTGATGACGTAGGCGACCTTGGAAGACGCAGAGTCCTGGGCCAGCAGTGTCAGGGACGCCATTTGCTCCATGATGATCTGTATGGCTTGCTGGAGCGACTGCAGTGCCGTATCATGCTTCCCCAGACGAGTGCTCTGATAGTGAAGAACCTCGGCAGTCTGTCGTGGGTCTGCTGGTTCCATAGTGGCCAGATCATTCTGTTATGAGAACCAATCGGAACCACTCGCAGATACATCAGTAATAGGAATAAGGCTTTATTTGAGGTTGAGAGAAACAGGGTCAGAGTCCAGCAAACAGTGCTATAAAGGCAAGGCAGATTCGTAGTCAGTTCCAGGCAGGGGTCAGAGTCCAGTGAACAGGGCAATGCAGAATGGGCAGAAACAAAGTGCAGGACAGGCAGTGGTCAGAACCGGGAGATCTGTCAGAGCTGGAGAACAGGAGGGCAAAGGGCTGGAGCAGGGCTAGGACGGAGAAGGGCAGGCAGGTAGGAGGACTGGAGCAGGGCTGGACAGGAACAGGCAGGACAGGCAGGAGAACAGGAACTGGACGGGTAAACACAGGACTGGAAACAGGAACTAGGAGGAGTCAGGGAGCAGGCAGGAATAAATGCTGGAAAGTAATGAACACAAGCACGAAGGCAGGGCATAAGACGATCTGGCCCAGAACAAAAAACGGGTGCTTATATGCCAGATTAACGACGAGACAATGAGGAACAGGTGAGACGAAACAACATGAGGAAACACATATCAGGTGCGGGAAGTGGAGACAAGAAATGGGGAAAAGGGAAAATGTGGAACGGACTATAAATACTGAAAATACATAGAAACGGAAAACCAGGAACAGACGCAGATGTAAAGGCACGGGACGTGACAGTAACTAATATTTGAATCAAACAAGCAATAAAGCATCTATTATAACAGTGAATAAGAAAGCAAATAAAAACTTGTAGTTACGATCATTTCAGTCCTGACAAAAAAACGTCTCTCCCAGCAGAAACTAAGAGACGTCTGCTTCATGGCTACAGGTATGCGATTTTGGGCATTTGTCACTGTAACCTGCGATACTCTGACTAGTCAGAATAGTATCAAGAAGCCTTGTCATTGGCGGATGAGATGTCATTATCCAATGGGAAGAATTATTGTTTGAGGGTATGGTTCATTTTTCATGATAAATTCAGCAGGAAAAAGAAGAAGAGGAAGGTGAAAAAACGGCAAAATAAGTTTGGGGCTTTATTGTGTGAGTGTGTGAAGTTGTATCTGAATTCTGTGTGGTTACATGAGGTCAGAACATACAGAAGGTAATGTTTTTTAAGGGCTGAGAGTATGTGGTTATTTCTGTAGGAAACCCTGAAAAGTGGCAAACTCTCAGTGCTGGTTTTGGTTGCAACTTACATTTAAAATTTTACCTGTCAATATCTCAGCCGTTTTAGCACCAATTACGAAGCCACTTGGCAGATCACCTCATCTCATCAATATCTCGACATAAAACAAATATGGGAAAGATTGGTCAAGCCATTTTCATACAATTAAGTACATAAAAAATTAGCATTTATATTAAGACTTTTTTTTTCCAATGACCTAGCTCAAATTCTGCAACTCTAATCGCTAAAGTTGACATAGTGATATGTCGGGCATGACATGGACCAATGCTTTTGATGGGTGATATTTCTGTTTATTGTACAGTTTTTAAATAAACCTTTATTATTCTATGATACCGGAAATGAATTGACCATTGACTTAACATTGGGGCATAAATTTGCTTAACCAAAGGCTAATTGAAAGTTTTAACAACCGTTACCACAGAGTCTCGTGCAATGCGAGATTTCTTACTCTTCGCTCTCTCTGAAGCTTCCACAGTGCACAGAAACCAGCTCATAGATATGAACCAGCCGTAGGCTACTAACGTTAACTATTACCTATTTTTAAACTAAAAGTCCAAAGCGAGTTTTGAATTTTCTGTATGGTTTAACATTTTTCTGAATCACAAGACGTGTGGGCAAATCAACTGGAGAGAGCAAGGTGCCAGGTCAGTGATCACAGCAGTTCCACATAACTCAGACCGAAGAGCAACAACAACTGTAACATTAACTTAGCCAGGCTAGCTACCATTACCGAGTGACAAAGCTAGAAATAATACAGCTACTATCTAACTTAGCTAATGAGATTAAAACAAATGTATGTTAATTTAGCTACTAACGTTACTCCTTTGAGACATGTCCACAATATTATCTGTAATGTTAATGAAGCTACAAGCGCCACACCGTGTGAGCTATCAACTAACGTTTAGCTAGGTAGCATTACAAGCCCCACATGGAACCTAACAGTGTCAAGCAATATAATGTTAGGACAATTAATGTTAGCTAACGTTACGTTTTTAAAATAGCCAGATATTTGGCTGAATGTAACATGAGACTAAATAAAATCCTACCAACACAACACAGTTGAAGAGTGATAGTTTAAGATGACATTTGTAACCAGTATAACGTTAACGTTAGCTCAGTTAATAGCCTAACTTACTTAACATATAACGTTACGGAGTTATTTTTAGTACAATGCAACGAAAATAATTATCTCTAAGCCAAGTTAAATAACATTAGCTGACGTTATATCTTCCATTGCCATGTGGCGCTAGCCAGCTTGCTAACTTACATTGGGTAAAAAAGAAACTTAAAACGGGAAGAGCCTGACATTGACAGATTAAGAATTGTAACATTATGTGTCAGCCCTATTTGGATGGGATAAGTTTTAATTTACAGGGGGAGGTGGAGTAACGTTAATGTAGCCTAATTATTACCGGCGGATCTCCTTATTTTAGTCCCGTTGTAACATACAATTCTTCCCAGAGTATAATTTTTTCCGGGTCCGTTTCTTGACTCTAGCCACCGAGCACTGAACTGTGTCGATATACGCTCAATGCTAGCCAGCAATCTATAACTGGTTTGATAATTTTCAATGTATTTGTTCAATTAGCCTGTAAATAATTATTTTAAATAATTATTAAATAATATTAAAAAAATTATTACCTACTTCATACCACCGAACTGTATATAATATAGTTTGGTGGTTCATACACACGCATGTAGAGTATGTAGGGTAGCACAAATACTTAAAACTCATAGCTTATGTGTTTCGTCAGCTAACTTAGCCAGGTCTGCACAGTGCACACTCTGGGAGTAAAGTTAACTTAGCCAGGTCTGCACATTGCACACTCTGGGAGTAAAGTAACTTAGCCAGGTCTGCACAGTGCACACTCTGGGAGTAAAGTAACTTAGCCAGTTCTGCACAGTGCACACTCTGGGAGTAAATGTGCAGAACAGTTATGTGGGTTAATGTTAGCTCAGAAAGCACGATACGTTTCTAAGTGCAAAATGTTTTTAAAAAAAACCTAAGTAGAATTTTGGACAGATTAGTTATCAAATTTGAAAAATGCATAATAATGTGAGGGGTCAGGGTACGTACGAAGGTCCCATGAATCGTGGAGGGAGTTTGCAGGACTCCACCTGCAAAGGCAGGCTCCGCGTGGAGAGCCACACTCGTTGCCCTACCCGGTAGGAAGGAGCTGGGCGACGAAGCCTGTCAGTCGCAACCTTTTGCTTAGCCGTGGCGCGCAAGAGAGACGCACGCACACGCCTCCAAACGGATCGGCAAGTCCGCACAAAAGAACCAGTGGACGGTACCTCCACCTCGGTCTCCAGCTCAGGAAATAACAAGGGTTGATATCCCAGCTGAGCCTCAAAAGGAGAGAGACCTGTAGAGGCATTGCACAGGGTGTTGTGGGTGTACTCCGCCCAGGCAAGGTGGCGACTCCAAGACGTAAGGTCTGGTTGGTGCTCTCCGCCTGTCCATTGGTCTCCGGATGAAAACTGACAGACGCCCTGAGCAGGGAACAAAAGGAGCACCAGAACCTAGCGGCGAATTGGGGGCCGTGATCTGAAACTACGTCCAGAGGAAGGCCATGCACTCTGAACACATGGTCCACCATAAGCTGTGCGGTCTCAGGAGCTGATGGCAGCTTAGGCAGAGCAATGAAGTGTGCCGCCTTAGAAAACCTGTCTACGACTACTAAGATCACCGTGTTTCCCTGGGACGGGGGCAACCATGAGGAAGTGGAGTGCCACATGGCTCCAAGGATGGCTAGGAACCGACAGAGTACGCAGAAGTCCTGAGGGCGGGAGTCTTGAGTCCTTGTTGCGGGCGCAAATCGAACAAGAGGAGACAAACTCCCGCAAATCTCTCTCCGTGTTCTGCCACCAAAATTGCCGAGATGATAAATCCCTTGGTGAACACCCGGATGAGCCAGCTGAGACGAGTGTCCCCATTGGAGAACCCAAGATCTAATTTGGGGGGGAAACAAACAGAAAGTGAGATGGACCCCCGCCTGGGCCCGGATCCGAACGCAATGCTTTTTGTATGACTGTCTCGATCTCCCACATAACTGGGGCTAGAATCTGCATGGCGGGTACAATAGGTTCTAGCCGCGGTTCTCTGTCTATGCAGTCAAATACGGGAAAGCGCATCCAGCTTGATGTTTTTTGAACCGGGTCAGTATGTAATAAGGAAATTAAAATGCGCAATAAATTAAGCCCACCAGGCTTGACGGGAGTTGTGCCTTTTGGCTTGCTGAACATACTCTAGATTTTTATGGTCCGTCCAAACTGTGAACGGATGCTCAGCTCCCTCTAACCAATGACGCCACTCCTCTAAAGCCAATTTGATCGCCAGCAGGTCCCGATCTCCTACATCATAGTTTCTCTCAGCAGGTGTTAAGCCACGAGAAAAATATGCGCATGGGTGCAACTTGCGGTCGAGCGGAGAATGCTGAGATAGGATAGCGCCTACCCGTAACTCAGAAGCATCCACCTCTACCGCAAAGGGGAGGGAGGGGTTGGGAGTTATGAGGATGGGTTCGGAGCTGAACCTTTTTTTTTTGCTCCGTGAAGGCCGCCTCAGCTCTGGAATTATATGTATATCACACACAGAAACTATTACACCACATGCATTTTACATGTTTCTACTTTTGTTCTCTGTAGTCAAGGTATAATTAGAAACATAAACAGCACAGGATCTTGCTTTCTCATTTCTTCATGAGGGGGCCAATTGCGTCTAAAGATATCCATGTTACAGATGGGGGGCAAAGTGTTACGAACCCGGAACGAGACGAACCCAAGTGCAACGACCAGGAGGCAGATTCACAAAAAGGGGGGTTTATTAAATTAAGTGTTGGGGTAGTCCCAACACTGTACAGAAAAGGCAATACACAATATTACGCTGGAACAGCAAGGAAGCCCGGGACGGGCTGCTCCAAGCCGGAGCTGGGCTGGCAGGTCTGGAACGTTCGTTCCAAGCCGGAACTGGACTGGACTGGAACTGGACCGGGAGGTCCACTTTGGGAATCAGGATCTGGAACGGAATGTTCCAAACCGGAACTGGACTGGACTGGAACTGGACCGGGAGGTCCACACTGGAATCAGGATCTGGAACGGGTGTGTTCCAAACCGGAACTGGACTGGACTGGAACTGGACCGGGAGGTCCACACTGGAATCAGGGTCTGGAACGGATTTGTTCCAAACCGGAACTGGACAGGACTGGAACTGGACCGGGAGGTCACACTGGAATCAGGGTCTGGAACGGATTTGTTCCAAACCGGAACTGGACTGGACTGGAACTGGACCGGGAGGTCCACACGGGAAGCAGGGTCTGGAACGGATTGTTCCAAACCGGAACTGGACTGGACAGGTAGGTGCACGGCTCACACCTGGACTGGACTGGACTAGCTGGGGAGTGGCTCACTACGGCAGGACAGGAACTGGACCGGAATGACTGCACCGGTACAGAACAAAACAAAGCAGGTGGGGTTAGTGCAAGGGAAGGCACGGAAATGACCGGGAGGTTCTCACGGAGGTGCAGGGCTTGAGAGGTAGGTGGTTGGTGAAGCACGGCAGGGCTGGGTAGTGTGGCGTAGCTGCGGTAGGTCCGGAAGGAGCTGACTGGTCTCCAGAGCTCCCGGAACCGGAACCGAAGAACTAGTTGGCTTCTTCGGCCGGACAGGAACAACTGGAGGGTAGCCAGGTAACACGCCAACCCGGAGCCTACACGAGCTGGAGGTGGAGGTACCGCAACACACACAACGAAAACGGGGGGAAACGAACACTGCCACGGGAGAATGGGAGCTGGGTTAGATGGAGGAGAGGGGAAACAGGTTAGCTGCATGAACAACAAGAAATGACTTGGAGGATAACTACCAGACTGTAGTTAGGAGCGGAACTCTAGCTGCAAGGGGATAATATCCCACAACCAAGCGAGTAGTTCTTTGAACGCGACCAGGCAAACAACGAGCATTAACACCGCGTGACGATAGTTAACGAACTGGCGCCGACTGGCAGCCAGCCGAAGGAATAAATAGTGAGGTTAATGACAGAACTAAACAAGGAACAGGTGTGGAAAATAAACGGGAGTGATTAAGAAACACCAGGTGAGGAAATGCATGCAACGAGGGGGGACGGAGTGAAAAGGCGGAAGTAAGACAACCAGACGAACAAGACAGAGAAGGAAACGCCCAGACCACAGCAGCGGGGAAAACACGGACAAAAGGATCCAACATGACACGGAGGGAAAACAGGAATATACAGAAAACGAACAGGAAGGGAGCGGAACATTACAGTACCCCCCCCCTCAACGTACGCCCCCTGGCGTACCTGGCGGCCTGGTCTTGAGAGGGAAGCGACTGTGGAAATCCTGGATCAATGATTGATCCAGGATGAGGCTCCTGTGGAGCCACGACCGCTCCTCAGGACCATACCCCTCCCAGTCCACGAGGTATTGAAAACCCCGACCCTTACGGCGGATGTCGATAATGCGGTCCACCGTGTAGGCCGGGGCGTTGTCGATGACCCGGACGGGTGGAGGAGGGAGGGTAGGGGCACTGAGGGGGCTGGAGGCGACAGGCTTGATCTGTGACACATGAAAAACGGGGTAGACCTTGAGGGAGGAAGGGAGGGAGAGTTTAACGGAAACCGGGTTAATGAGACAAACAACAGGGAAGGGACCAATAAACCGGGGCCGAAGTTTCTTAGAGGAGGAGGGAAGGGAAATGTTGGATGTGGAAAGCCAGACCTGCTGCCCGGCTCTGTATTTAGGGGCTGCGGTCCTGTGCAGGTCCGCCAGACGTTGAGAACGGGAATTAGAACGCAGGAGTGCGGTGCGTGCAAGTCTCCACATGCGTTTGCACTTGAGGATGTGGGACTTAACGGAGGGGACTGCTACCTCGGCCTCCTGGGCCGACAGGAGAGGGGGTTGGTAACCTAATGAGCACTCGAACGGGGACAGCCCTGTAGACGCACTCTTAAGGGAGTTATGGGCGTACTCTACCTAGGGAAGAAAACGGCTCCAGGAGGCGGGATTGCGTGCAGTGACGCACCGCAGGGCGGCCCCCAGGTCCTGGTTCGCCCTCTCTGCCTGGCCGTTAGACTGGGGATGAAAACCAGACGACAGACTGGCCGAGGCCCCCAGGGCTACACAGAACGCCTTCCACACCTGGGAGGAGAATTGGGGCCCACGGTCCGACACAATGTCGGATGGGATCCCGTGCAGCCTGACCACCTGTGACACCAGGAGCTCCGCCGTTTCGAGGGCGGACGGGAGCTTAGGGAGGGGAACAAAGTGAACCGCCTTGGAGAACCGATCCACAATTGTCAGAATGACGGAGTTGCCCTCTGACAATGGCAGACCGGTGACGAAGTCAACGCCAATGTGGCTCCAAGGACGGCCCGGGACAGGGAGGGGAAGGAGAAGACCAGAGGGAGGCTGGTGGGAAGCCTTGCTCCTGGCGCACACCGCGCAGGCCAGGACAAAAGCACGGGTATCCTCCTTGAGCGTGGGCCACCAAAAACTCCTCCTGACGAGGGTGGTCGTTCTGGCAACCCCTGGGTGACACGCCAGACAGGAGGCGTGAACCCACTCAAGGACCTGGGAGCGGACGGAGTTGGGAACAAACAGGGAGGAGTTAGGGTTACTACGGGGGTCAGGGTGGGAAGTCTGGGCGGACCTCACAACCTCCTCAATCGTCCAGGAGACCGCAGCCACCATACAGGAAGCCGGTAGAATAGGCTCGGGGTCAGCAGGACTGGAGGGAAGGGAAAAAACACGGGATAATGCATCCGCTTTGATATTGCGGGAACCGGGGCGGAAGGACACAGAAAAATTAAATCGGGCAAAGAATAATGACCACCTAGCCTGTCTGGCATTAAGCCTCTTAGCAGACTTTAGATAAATAAGGTTTTGGTGGTCAGTTAAAACAATAAAGGGGCTACCTGCCCCCTCCAGCCAGTGGCGCCACTCCTCAAGAGCCAGCTTGATAGCCAGAAGCTCCCGATCCCCGACATCATAGTTCCGCTCGGCGGAGGACAGCCTCCGGGAGAAGAAAGCACAGGGATGGAGCTTGTTGTCCAAGGCGGCTCGTTGGGACAGAATGGCCCCCACGCCGGTGTCGGAGGCATCCACCTCAATCGTAAATTGGCGAGTGGGGTCAGGGTGACAAAGAATAGGGGCCGAGGAAAACCGAGCCTTAAGGCGTTCAAACGCGAGCTGGGCCGAGGAGTTCCAACAAAAAGAAAAAGCAGTGGAGGTGAGTTTGGTTAGGGGAGCAGCAATGACACTGTAATTACGGATGAACCTACGATAAAAATTGGCAAAACCAAGAAACTGTTGCAGGTGCTTACGAGAGGTGGGTTGGGGCCATTCTGTCACCGCCTTGATCTTGGCGGGATCCACCCGGATGCTGCCCTCCTCGATGATGAAGCCGAGGAACGGGACTGAGGAGACGTGGAAGGAGCACTTCTCTGCCTTAACGAAGAGCTGGTTTTCAAGCAGGCGCTGGAGAACCTCCCGGACATGGAGAATGTGCTCCTGGGGGGACTTAGAAAAAATCAAAATATCATCGATATACACGAAAACAGTCTTCCCCAACAGGTCTCGCAGGACGTCATTCACCATGCCCTGGAAGACTGCCGGGGCGTTAGTAAGGCCGAAGGGGACCACCAGGTACTCGTAGTGGCCCAACGGGGTATTGAAGGCAGTCTTCCATTCATCCCCCTCCCGTATACGCACCAAGTGGTACGCATTACGGAGGTCGAGCTTGGTGAAAATGACGGCCTGCGAGAGGGGTTCAAAGGCAGTGTTAATAAGGGGAAGAGGATATTTGTTGCGGATGGTAATTTGATTGAGCCCCCGGTAGTCGATGCAGGGCCGTAGTGAGCCGTCCTTTTTCCCCACAAAAAAGAACCCAGCACCAACAGGAGAGGAGGAAGGGCGGATGATGCCCGAGGCGAGGGACTCATGAATATACTCCTCCATGGAGAGTTTCTCCGGACCCGACAGACTGTAGAGACGACCAGACGGAAGCTTGGCTCCCGCCAGCAGGTCAATGCAACAATCGTAGGGTCGGTGAGGAGGTAGGGACAGAGCGCGTGATTTTGAAAAGGTAAGGCAGAGGTCGTGATATTGCTTGGGAACGTTGGACAGATCGGGTTCGGGTAGGTTGGTGCTGGAATTCTTGGATCCCGGAGGGGGGAGAGCGGAACGAAGACAGCTAGCCAGACAGTGACCACTCCACGCCAGGATACGACCGGCTTGCCAGTCGATGTGAGGGTTGTGAAGGCGGAGCCAGGTCTGACCCAAAACTATGGAGGATTGTTTAGAGTTGATGAGCAGAAGTTGAATACTCTCCCGATGATTGCCGGATAAAACGAGCTGTACTGGAACGGTGGAGTGGGTGACTAACCCCAGACTCCTACCGTCTAAGGCAAAAGCAGTAATGGGAGAGGGTAGCAGTTCCGTGGGGATGCCGGCCCTCCTGGCGAAGGTGATGTCCATGAAGTTAGCGTCGGCACCAGAGTCGATAAGGGCCGACGAGACTTCGGACTTGTCCCTCCAAAGGAGAGTGGCCTTGAAGACAAGGCGATTCTGAGCTGCATGGCAAGGTATGATTGGGCTCGTCAGTACGCCCAGTTTAACTGGCGAGCCTACTCTTTTAGGCGAATGGGGCATGAGGCGATCTGGTGGCCTGGTTTGCCACAGTAAAAACAGGATCTAGATCGCAGGCGACGTTGGCGCTCCTCGGCGTTGACCGCAACTCTGCCCAGTTGCATGGGCTCTTCCTCAGAGACCCCAGACGCCGCTCTGGATCCAGAGGCAGAAGGGTGTGAGCGTATGTGTTGCTGATGCTGATGACCGGAGTTCCCCCCTCGCTCACGGGCCCGGATACGGAGATGGTTGTCAATAGCGATGGCCAGGCTAATAAGGCAATTGAGTGACGTGGATTCTTCGCGGGTGGCAAGTTGGTCCTTTAACTCTTCGCTCAGCGCCTGGCGGAAAGCCCCCTGAAGGGCGGTGTCATTCCATCCGGACTCCGCTGCGAGGGTACGGAATTGGATTGCCATTTCAGCAACGCTACGGCTTCCTTGACGGACCTGAAGTAGGCGTTGAGTTGCGTCTCGCCCACAGGTAGGGTGATCGAATACACGCCGCATCTCAGCGGTGAAGGCGGCAAAGTTGTTGCAGAGCGCGACTTGGCTGTCCCAAATGGATGTAGCCCACTCCAGGGCACCTCCTCCCAAACTGCTCATTATGAAGGCGATCTTACATGGGTCGGAGGCGAAGGAGGAGGGCTGCATCCGGAATACTATGTCGCATTTCATCAGGAATTCGCGACACTTTCCCAATCCCCCGCGGTATAACTCTGGATGTTGAACGCGGGGCTCTCGGAGAGAAGTGGGAACAGAAGGATCCACCGGCGGATCCGGCGCGGGCGGTGTAGGGCCCATAGGAATACGCGGAAGCGGCTGGTGAAGAGCTAGCTGCGCCACTTGCTCCGTGATGCCCCTCAGCACCTCCAACACGTCATCCAAACGTCGGCCCTGTTGGTCGCTGACCGCAGTTTGGCAGGAGAAGGCGTGACGAATTTGCTCCAGGTTGGCTGGGTCCATGATTTTTGGCCAGTTCGTTCTGTTACGAACCCGGAACGAGACGAACCCAAGTGCAACGACCAGGAGGCAGATTCACAAAAAGGGGGGTTTATTAAATTAAGTGTTGGGGTAGTCCCAACACTGTACAGAAAAGGCAATACACAATATTACGCTGGAACAGCAAGGAAGCCCGGGACGGGCTGCTCCAAGCCGGAGCTGGGCTGGCAGGTCTGGAACGTTCGTTCCAAGCCGGAACTGGACTGGACTGGAACTGGACCGGGAGGTCCACTTTGGGAATCAGGATCTGGAACGGAATGTTCCAAACCGGAACTGGACTGGACTGGAACTGGACCGGGAGGTCCACACTGGAATCAGGATCTGGAACGGGTGTGTTCCAAACCGGAACTGGACTGGACTGGAACTGGACCGGGAGGTCCACACTGGAATCAGGGTCTGGAACGGATTTGTTCCAAACCGGAACTGGACAGGACTGGAACTGGACCGGACTGGAACTGGACCGGGAGGTCACACTGGAATCAGGGTCTGGAACGGATTTGTTCCAAACCGGAACTGGACTGGACTGGAACTGGACCGGGAGGTCCACACGGGAAGCAGGGTCTGGAACGGATTGTTCCAAACCGGAACTGGACTGGACAGGTAGGTGCACGGCTCACACCTGGACTGGACTGGACTAGCTGGGGAGCGGCTCACTACGGCAGGACAGGAACTGGACCGGAATGACTGCACCGGTACAGAACAAAACAAAGCAGGTGGGGTTAGTGCAAGGGAAGGCACGGAAATGACCGGGAGGTTCTCACGGAGGTGCAGGGCTTGAGAGGTAGGTGGTTGGTGAAGCACGGCAGGGCTGGGTAGTGTGGCGTAGCTGCGGTAGGTCCGGAAGGAGCTGACTGGTCTCCAGAGCTCCCGGAACCAGAACCGAAGAACTAGTTGGCTTCTTCGGCCGGACAGGAACAACTGGAGGGTAGCCAGGTAACACGCCAACCCGGAGCCTACACGAGCTGGAGGTGGAGGTACCGCAACACACACAACGAAAACGGGGGGAAACGAACACTGCCACGGGAGAATGGGAGCTGGGTTAGATGGAGGAGAGGGGAAACAGGTTAGCTGCATGAACAACAAGAAATGACTTGGAGGATAACTACCAGACTGTAGTTAGGAGCGGAACTCTAGCTGCAAGGGGATAATATCCCACAACCAAGCGAGTAGTTCTTTGAACGCGACCAGGCAAACAACGAGCATTAACACCGCGTGACGATAGTTAACGAACTGGCGCCGACTGGCAGCCAGCCGAAGGAATAAATAGTGAGGTTAATGACAGAACTAAACAAGGAACAGGTGTGGAAAATAAACGGGAGTGATTAAGAAACACCAGGTGAGGAAATGCATGCAACGAGGGGGGACAGAGTGAAAAGGCGGAAGTAAGACAACCAGACGAACAAGACAGAGAAGGAAACGCCCAGACCACAGCAGCGGGGAAAACACGGACAAAAGGATCCAACATGACACGGAGGGAAAACAGGAATATACAGAAAACGAACAGGAAGGGAGCGGAACATTACACAAAGAGGGACTAAGCAGTAAACATATCCATCCTGGAACTAAATATATCCATACTATTTATTGACGATGCACACTTTTGGTTGTCACGTAAAAAAATTTAAAAATCATCATGGACGAATCAGGGAAATTTTTATTAAGAAACCATTGGTTGCATTTTTTACATCTACATACTGTACATATAGCACATGTTGAAAATTATAGTTCAATTTGTATTTTACTACAAAATAACTTTATTTATGTACATCTGTACATGTCCAATTAACATAACTGAATATGTACCTTCATCTTCATGTTTCCTTTTCTTTGCACTCCTTTTCTCTGCACGAAAAATCTGGGACACATCGCTGATTTCCACTTCCATTGTTTCCACTTAGCAACACAAGATAGGAACTTCTTCCAGATCTTCCCCGAGAATGATAAACACTTCGAAACAGCACTAGAAATGTGCATTATGCACTGTTTTTTAGGACCGCTGTCATCCGCGGCTGAAGTCGTGGAAGCCGTCATTGTGTAAGCCAAAGGCTTGGTGTATCGATGCTCCCTATTGGGTAAATTGAACAGGGCTATCTGATCAATGTTATAACGGCGATGTTGATTAGCTAATGCAAGAGCAATGATGTAGTGTCTTCAAGCCTCTTTCAACGGTAGAATCGGCAACAAAAACGGACAGTTTACTCTATTTTTCATGAAAACTGGGCCAAAAATCAACGGTGTCTAACCAAAGCCCCCAAAGGCATTAACCAGACAACACGCCCCAGGACCGTCAAATATCAAGGAATTTAGAAACATTTAGCTGTACACAAAGGGGAGCCAGTGAATGCCAAAAAAAGGTTTATTGTGCAAAACAAAATACTTTACAAAAGGTTGTTAGCATAAGGAAAAAACAAGACGAGAAGAACACACACACACACACACACACACAATGGACATACTGTTACGATCCAGATACGGGACGAACCCAAGTGCAACGACCAGGAGGCAGATTCAAAGAATGGTATATTTATTTAAGCTTTGGGGTAGTCCCAAAGCTGTACAGAAAAGAAAAACACAGTATCACACAGGGAAACACAGGAAGTCCGATACGGACTGCTCCAAGCCGGAGCTGGACTTGAAAACCAGGAGCGTGTTCCAAGCCGGAACTGGGCTTGAACTGGCGGTGTACTTCACACCGGGACAGGACTGGAACTGGACCGGGAGGTCCACTCAGGAAACGGATTACTGGAACGGCAAACTTGTTCCAAGCCGGAACTAGACTTTTACAGGCGGTGTACTTCACACCGGGACAGGACTGGAACTGGACCGGGAGGTCCACTCAGGAAACGGATTACTGGAACGGCAAACTTGTTCCAAGCCAGAACTGGACTTTTACAGGCGGTGAACTTCACACCGGGACTGGACTGGAACTGGACCGGGAGGTCCACTCAGGAAACGGGTTACTGGAACGGCAAACTTGTTCCAAGCCGGAACTGGACTTTTACAGGCGGTGAACTTCACACCGGGACTGGACTGGAACTGGACCGGGTGGTCCACTCAGGAAGTGGATTACTGGAACGGCAATTTTGTTCCAAGCCGAAACTGGACTCTTACGGGTGGAGAACTTCACCCCGGGACTGGACTGGAACTGGACCAGAAGGTCCACTCGGGAACTGGACAGAAAACAGAGGGAGCGTTAGAATGGAACTAAACTGGAGTTGGACCGGGAGGTTTCACGGAAGTTGCCCGAAAACAAAGGTAGGTAGCCGGCAGAACTCGGCTGGGCTGGGCGGTGTGGCGGAGCTCAGGTAGGTCCGGTTGGAGCTGGCTGGATTTCAGAGGAACCTGGAACCGTAACCGCAGCACAGGAGGTAGCTACGGCCGGACAGGAACAACTGCAGGATTGCCAGGCTTAAAACTCAACTGCGGACATAGCTCGAGCTGGAGTTGGAGGTACCGTAACACACACAGGGAAATGACACTGCTACAGACGGGTAGAAGCTAGGACAGCTGGTGGTTAGAAGGAGACAGGTTAGAGGCATGCAAACAGCAAAACGTCAGGGGTGGATATCTACCAAACTGCAGGACAGGTAAACTGAAAGCTGTAAGGAGTTTAACCCACAACCAAGCGATCAGAAAACACGGGACCAGAAACGAGGAGACCATACAACGAACGAGGTAAGTTAACGAACTGGCGCCGACTAGCAACCAGACGGGGGTTTAAATAGGGCAGTGAAATTGGAATAAATAAGGCACAGGTGTGGAAATTAACCGGGAGTGATTGCTAAACACAAAGGTGAGGAATGCATGCAACGAGGGGGGAAAGCGATAGGCGGAAACTAAAGTGGGAAACCAAACGAACGAGACAGAGGGGAAACGCCCAGTCTGCAGCAGAGGGGAAAACACGGACAAGGGGATCCAACATGACACGGAAGGAAAAAGGGAAAACACGGAAAAAGGACAGGAAGGGAACGGAACGTTACACATACACACACACAACACACACACACACATACACAACACGCTCGTGGCATAAGTGGAGGGAGGGGAAACCATCCACAAGCACACTACATTCAGGAAAAAGATGAATTCATGCGGGGATTATTAACACAACTTAATAATCGATGGATCCTCAATCAAATTCAGATAATCACTTATAAACTATTTGCTGGAACTGGAACTGAGTTTCTTACATTTTTCTAGGTTACCAGGTTGTAACGCTCACCAGAGTTGGGGTAATTGGTGTGTTTTGTTGTGATTCAATGAAGCCACAAATGATGAATGGAAGTGGCACATAATCACAAATTGTTGTCATAGCATGGTGCTTATAAACTGTGTTTTCGCCTATTCTTATCTTTTCCCAGTACTTAATCTTAGAGATACTGCCGAGCCTTTTCTAAGGCCTTTTTTATCACTTCAATTTGAACTGGAACTCGTGAGTAGGTGTGGTCATATGACGATGATGCCACGTAGTCATATTATGAATATTCATACGGTCAAGGAGTGAAAGGGTGTGTTGATATAAGTCGTAATATTAACGTTAGCAGTTATACAAAGCAATTCGCATTCGCATTTGAACTTGAACTAGCTAGTTCGCAGTACAAGGGTCTCAGTCTCAAAAGAGGAAAAAAAAAACGGTCTCTGCTTTTATACCACGTGCCCAGCTGAGACCACCCTAGGATCACCTCAACTCCACCCTAAAATGGTGTAAACGTCATGAATGGGCGGTTCCTGCTCATTTGATTGACATGGCCAGGCCATGTGGGCAGGCTTCCAGGTAAACTCTTATTTTAGCTTAGGACCGAAACATTCCTTGCACAAATACGCAAACATGGATGCTTCGAACTACGCAAACTATTTTCCTAATATGTATATTAAATATTTATTAGGGGTGTAACGGTACACAAAAGTCACGGTTCGGTACGTACTTCGGTTTTGAAGTCACACTTCGGTAACAGAGTGCATAGGCTAATTGTTGCGTCGTGGATCGTCTAGGGTACACTCGGACTCAGATAAGCGTATCTTTTTTCATTGCTTTTGTGACGACCGCTTTCCCATCCTTTTGTTGTCCCGTGTTTTCCCTATCCCCCTGTGTCTTGTTCGTCTTTCCTCGTGCTGCAGTTTGGGCGTATCCTCCTAATTGTTTCACCCTGATTCACACCACTCCTTTCAGCCTATCCCACTTCCCCACTAATCACTCTTGCATACATTCGCACGCGGCACATAATTGATACAATTAAATGTTGTATTTAGTCACTCTGTTTTGTGCCAGTTCGTTAACGTAGTTGTCTGAGAAACTTCTGGTCTTGTCCTGTGTCCTGATATCCTGTCGTGTGTTATTCCTGAGTCTTTGCGGGTTTGGAGTTAATTCTCCTCCTGTTCTGTTTGAACCTGAGTCCGCTCTTGCCTTGAACAAGCACGTCTGCTGTTTATGGCTCCTGTTCTGTAATCTAACTTTGTCTGTTCCCTTTGCCCGAACTGCAGTTGTTGGTTGTCCCTGCCTGTGTTGCGGTCTACAGCCTCCCTCCTGACATACGTGCAGCCGTCTGGGCTTCTGTCCTGGTCAAGTCCAGTTCCGGTTTGGAACGAGTCCAGTCCAAGTCAAGTCCAGTTCCGGTTTGGAACGAGTCCAGTCCAAAGTAAAGTCCAGTTCCGGTTTGGAACAAGCCCGGTCCTAGTCGAGTCCAGTTCCGGCTTGGAACAAGCCCACCCGGTCCAAGTATAGTGTGTGATCTGTATAACCTGTCTTGCCTTTTCTCCCCTTGCCACAGGACTGCCCTGTAAGCAATAAAACACCTGAGAATTGGCAATATTGTGTCTGAGTCGTGCTCTTGGGTTCAGTCTGCTGTCTGGCCCGTAACAGCTTTCAGCTGTTGTTAGTTAATTGAACAGATTGGAGTCACTCGGTAGCTTAGTTTGTTTTGAATTGTTTGCAGTTAGTCCATAGCTTGCTCGCTGTAATTGGACCAGCTACCTGTCTTTTGTGTTGCTAATTAGAACTAGTTGAATTAGAACTCACTCTGAGGTGATGAGCTGCAAACACACTTAATATACCCACAGGTAAAACTGGTTCCAACAAAATTACCAACACAAAAGACGGGTAGCTGGCCCAACTACAACGAGCAAGCTACGCACTAACTGCAAACAATTCAAAATAAACTAAGCTACCGAGTGACTCCAATCTGTTCAATTAACTAACAACAGCTGAAAGCAATGAAAAAAGATAAGTTTATCTGAGTCCGAGTGTAGCCTAGACGATCCACGACGCAGCAATTATACACTCTGTTACCGAAGCGTGACTTCAAAACCAAAGTACGTACCGAACCGTGACTTGTGTGTACCGTTACACCCCTAATATTTCTATATAAATATTTTCCCAAAATAAATCAGATATACCCTCAATTAAAAAATTTTACAGACATCCAAAAACACCCCATCCTCTTCGGAGAGGAGAGGACGTGCTGTGACCTGGCAGCACAATATATACCTGCCTGCCATCGTCTTAGGGACAGTGAGTGACAGAGATCATTATAAACCAATTTAAATTTTTTATATTTATTATATTCACTTTATAAGATCATATGTGTCGTTCTCATCATCATTATTATCATTTCTATTGATAATTATTATTATTTTTAATTGTACTTTATTTTTTTACATTATTGTTATTTCTAAATCCATAATCAAAGAAAAGTTATTGTTTTCATGTATAGTTACTGTTCATTCGTTTCTAGTCTTTGCTGTTTTGTATTGTTCAGAGTTAGATGTATGTCTTCGACTGTTTTAATGCAGTATGCTTTGACAATACAGAATCAATGTCTTGTCATGCCAATAAAGCAAATTTAATTGAGTCCACGGTCAGAGAAAATATGTGTGAAACGTCACCACAATGCTCGTGCGTCGTTGTGCGCATCTGAGAAGAACACGTGATAAGCAATTTTCGGGGAGCCCTTTTCTCCTACGTGCTCAATATCGCCATCTCATGTTCTGAAACTACATAGTATACCTTTAAACGTATTGCTATCAAAATGAGGCCAAGTTACAACAAACAATACTGGCTCTTAACTCACACAAATTAAACAAGCTCTATTCCAAAGCAATGCTACCCAATGTTTCTGAAATTTTATCTATCTATCTATCTAGAAAGTTGCAATTTAAAACTTGTAAATTTTGTAAAACTTTACTTGACAACCAAGTATAAGCCTAAACTGTCATGGTTTTTGACCCTTTTCCCCTTGCGGTCGTTTTCCTCGGTCGCCACGCGTGGGCGCTGCTCTTTTAGTGGAGTTTTGGCTCCGCCTCGTGTCTTTCGCGGAGTTCTCATCAGCGTTCACACGTGTGCGTGGTTGCGTGAGAGCTACATAAGCCTCCGTTTCCTTCGTTCGGGGCTTCGATATTGTTTTGCGTTATTTGCACTGTTTTGTATACTGTTTTCGTATTCAGTGTTTGTTGGGTGTGTGTTTTTGTGCCATTATGCTACTCGCCTGTTCTTAACCCTATAAACTTCACCCCTAGTGGTTGAGACGCATGCGTCTCAATTACAGTATTCATGTTCATCTGAAAATATAAACTACAGCTTTAAGAAAACCCCGTAAATTTTGACGCAGTATTTTTTAAAAGGGTAGCCTCTTGCGAAAACCTCAGCTTCTCCAGTTACACTGCAGTGCAATAACACTCCGTTTTCCCTTTAATTCCTGCAGTAAGCAGTACACTCCGTTATATGACGGAGCAGTACACTCCGTCATATAACGTTCGCCCGGTTATATGGGTCGTTTTTAGTTACGCCCCTTTTTTCCTAGTTCCATTACTTCCCTCCAGTTGAGAGTCGGAGCTAGGTTATTTGAGTTTGTCCTTATATTTCCCTATATACGGGGTCTCTCCGTCTCAGTGGCTTTCTAGCTTAAAGAATCCCCTTGCTGCGTTTGGTCCCTCCAACCTCACACGTCACGCCCCCATTACATAAACATATCCTTTTTGCAGATTGATGTTTTGCTTATAGAGTGCGACAGTTATGACGTATTTTTGTAGGCCAATTCGGAGGTTTCTTCCGGGCATGGGTTCCCTCGGCAGATTCCCAATGCTTTTTTCCCATAGGGATTTTGAGGTTTTGCTGAATATAAGGTCTGTGGTTAATATAAGCCAAATATATTTTATCATTTTGTTCAAGATATCAAGATAATCCCCACAAAACAACACACTTTTTGTGATTAATGTAAATGAAATATAACGTTATGCTGAAGTGAACTACATTGCTACAGCAATCGGTCACATTCCACCAACGTCACTCACCAGCAAGCAAGCTAACGATAGGTCATGGCAAGTTGTTTTAACATTTAGCTAGCAAGCTTACGATAGCTTATGGCAAGCTATTATATTTAACAGATATTCAACTTCCATAGCTACCTTATATTAGTCTGAACTAGCTGCCCAATGTCCTAGCTGGCTACCGCGATTGCCTAGCTACTAGCCAGCTGCTCCAATACTGGCTACGTCCTAATTGCAGCTAGTTTAACTAGAGCATTTTATTTTGCTTACAAAATAAAACTTAGCCACAAACGGCAGCTAGGTAGCTCGGCAATTGTGGTAGTTAGAAGTCATATATGGCCAGCTAGCTAGGAAAATAGGCAGTTAAAGGTTGTATCAGCGATTTTGGGTGGAAACATAAATGATCACATTCATCTGATTTTTCCTCACGATCCGCTAGCTGCCCGCCCCATAAGCAGGCCGTCAAAAAACCGCGTCTCTGTAGGCAGCCTATGCTCCGAGATCGTACACAAAAACAAATGGTACTACCAACCACTCAAAACCAAAATAAACAGTATTCCAACCAATCACAATGATCTGTACAAACGCTAATACTCTTATCTCGCTGAAATCTTGACGGATTTACAAACGGTTTGGTTTCTTACAAACGTTATTAACGTGGTTATAATTCTGGATGCTTGAACACTATTTTTTAAAACATAACATAATTATTCATAAGTATGTTTGTTTGGGATTTCGCTTCAGAAGTGACGTCACCCAAAATCGCTGATACAACCTTTAATTGGGACTAATAAGGTAGTTAGCTATTGAAGTCGAATACAATAAGGGGAGGAAATATCATCATTGGTTCAATCAGGCAACCAATAAAAACAGAGTGGAGGCAGGCAACAAATTTGAAAGTGCTCATGTGGGAGGAGTTCAGCAGAGCAGAATCTGCTTCTGTGGATAAGACTGGATAGCCACAGAGGTCATTTAACTTTATTTATGTATTTCATTTTGAAAGAAATCTTCTTGTGAAATAAAATAAATAAGTGGTCAGCTGAAACAGCAGGCTAGCTAACTGACCAGCTATTGTTTAACTGAGACCAGGAGAGAGACTGAAACTGCCCTCAGACCAAGTATGAGTTAGGTTATTTCAGCCCTGAAACCAGGAGAGAAACTGAAACTGCACTCAGAGCAAGCATAAGTGTTAGTAGGTTCCTTCGGCCCTGACACCAGGAGAGAAAGTGAAACTATCCGTACAACAAGCATGACTGTGTTTTTAGCCTTAGACAGTTGTGACAAGACTAAAACCACATGTAAACCAATAATGTACATTTTGTGTGTCTTCGCACACTAGCCATGACCATAGCTAGCAGGTAACTAATGTAGTTAAGACTAGCTGGTCAGTTAGCTCACAAGGAAATTGCTTTCAAAGTGTTATGAAATACATAAAGTTAAATTACCTCTTTTGCTATCCAGATTCTGGTCTGCTGAACTACTCCCACATGAGCACTTTCAAATTTGTTGCCCACCTCCACTCTTTTTATTGGTTTCCTGATTGAACCAATCATGATATTTCCTGCCCTTAGGGCATGTTTCAATATGCAAAACTCCCATCTGCGTAATTTCCCCCCAGCTGTTTATAACATTAATTTAAATGATGTCTTCTTCCATGAGGCAATTTTTGTGATTTGACACTTTGATGTGACACAAAGTTTGAGTGACCACATTCTCTTCACATTCTCTAAGATGAAAAAAAAACACAGGGCCAAGTTACATTAAATAATTTAGGAAACATTGCTTTGGGTAGCATTGCCTTGGAATAGAGCTTGTTTAATTTGTGTGAGCTAAGATAGCCAGTATTGCTTGTTGTAACTTGGCCTGATTTTGATATCAATAATTTTAATGGCAGACCTAGACTTTGTTCATTTCATTATAGACAGTGCATTGTGTGTATGAGTAACTTGGCATTTATGTACGTTGAAAACGTTTTTTGTTGAGATATCATTTCTTTTTGTACTGTGTTTGTCAGGGTTTGTACGGTCATGAACCTGGAAAAGTCATGGAATTTGAAAACTGATCTTTCCAGGCCTGGAAAAGTGTTGGAAAAAACTAAAATGCAAAAAGTTTTGGAAAAGTCATGGAAATTCGTTTCACAAATTGTTTCATATTGTTAATTTAGTCTACACTCAGTTTAAAATAATTTATATGCTTTTGAAAAAAATAAATTACGGAAGTTAAAAATATATGCAGACGTGAAACTCTGAACCTTCTTGTTGCGACAGTGAGGGAATGCTCTACCCTTTAATTTAAAAAGCTTTGTGTTCATTTCATAATGACAGAAAATGCTACAAATTAAATATTTAGGCTGAATTAAATGAAAAATTTCACACCTTTTTTCACTTATACGCATGTGTGTACCTTACAGTAGTCCTGGTTTCTAAAGAGATTGTTAGTTATTTTTGATTCTAACCTTTATTTACCCAGGGTAGGTTGGCTGTGAACACATGCTCATTTACAGCAGCACCCTGCTTCATACTCGCTGTTGCACATTCACACCTGTCCTGGGAGATTGTCCAGTCTTTTACCATTCGCCACTGTGTTTAATGTTGTGGTGCCATCATCTGTTTTAATTAACATTCAGGTTGTATCTTTTGAAAAATATAGACTTGACATGGCTGTAATAAGCATTGTTAAAGAATATGTATTATTCTGACACTTTACTTACCGCCAGCAAATACTGCTCATAAGTTGTTATATTATCACACAATTGCTAATGATCTTATACAGTGCTGTCACTTTACTTAAAACTTGAAAAGTCATTCTATAGCATATTACTGGTATTTATAAGACATTATTCCATTTCAGAGACTTAGAATTAAACTGTTATGATAGGTTAGAGCAGTTCTGTGTGTGCTTTTACAACTGGATGAAGTAATAATGTTATAATGCGCTGTGTAATCCAGGACTCAGTCACTTTGGCATTGGGGTTGCAAAGCATTATGAATGCTGAACTTATAGATACATTATGCACACCACTTATAATACATGTGCATAATGTCTCATGAATGATTATAAAGGTCTCATGAATGATTATAAACATTTATAATATTGTGATGTTTGGTCAGTTTTATTCAGAACGAATTAAGTTCAACACTCAATTAGAATTCTATACGTCAGTAGAGCCCAACAGGTGGCACCCGGCAGGTGTGTGGACTCCTGGGAGACTTCTTCACCGAAGTCGGGTTGCGACGGGGTTCCAGTCAGGGTGACGTGGATGTGCACAGATCTACACTTGGGCCCATGCCGCAAGGGAGACAATAGAGGAACAGTCTGAAGAAACATGTCCTCAAAACAGCTGTTGAGAATAAACCAGCTTGGTTTATTTCTGTGATCAGGGGAGTTGCGGGTTGGGATACGCAGTAAAGTCCATCCGGGTTTCAGTGGTGCGTCTGGTAGGGTGAGACAACGTCTTTTCCATCATAGCCACATTGGTAAAGTTTGCTGAGTTTTTATAGTCAAAAGTCACTGTCGTGACCGAACCCGTTCCTTTGATCCCAATTGGTAGATGGCTTTAGGGCACCCATGCAATTCATTGGCTCATTTCCTTGGAACCATCAATAAAACACAGGTGGATCAGCCATTTACAATCACCTCAGGGTGCGCGTGTGTGTGCTAAATTGGGGTCCCCCCTCTCCTTCTCAAAAGAGTGGGGTGTTCCTGCCCAAACTGGTGCCTGATCAATCAAGCAGTCTGTGTTCGTCTCAGACTCACAGGAAGAAGGGGAGAGACTATCCATTGTGCCTCAGTTGATCAGGAGTGTTAATTGTGAATGTGACTCAGCAGAGGGCCCAGTCCCATGATCAGAAAGCCAGAGTCCCAAAATGTCCCTGTATAATCATTACATTCCCCCGTTTTTTTCTGTGAGGTAAGTCATTAGTCCTTGGAAATAAAGAAAGACATTGTACACAGTTCATAAGAACAACTTCATTATCCAGGTTCTTTGGCCAAATTGAACCGCATTATTTAACACTTTTGACATCAAGGGCCCTATCTTACACCTGGTGCCAAGCGGCACTAACCCAAATGCAAGTGTCTTTGCGATCTTACACCCAGTGCAGGGTTCATTATAGCCCCTAGTGCTCACGTCGTATTAAATAGCAAGTGAACTGAGCGGGTTGGTCTTAAAATGAGGAGTGGCCAGGATTATTCTTGGCGTATTGCTATCTTGAGCCAGCAGAAAGCACTTGTGCTAAAACCACCACAAATCTGGTCTAAAGTCATGTTGCAGTTGTTTTACGTGTTATTTTAATGGTGCATATAAGTGCGTCTATAGGCATGTGCACAATGCGCGTACAGCCTCCTGTCTGTTACACACAGGGGCACGCACAAGCATGACTAAAAATATAAAGGTTACAATGTGAAATATTATTATTGTGTAGGCTATATCAAAAAATGCATAATAATAAAGGTGTCCATAGGTCAAAGACCACATACCTGTCCCTCAGCGAAGGGGAATGCCGCATTAAATTGCTTTCAGTGCACTCCATCAACATCCAGGCGATGTGCGATGGTACGTGTAAGGTTACATGTATAGACGCAATTATCCTGGATCAAGCTATATTTGCCAATAGTTCCTGTAGCCTAATCTAAGGGGGACAATCCTCTGTCACGGGACAATGGCTATCCATTGAAAACTTTACTGATAACACCTATATCAAGCCTAATGCACAAATAGTCATTTACAACTAATGTGTGAATTGTCATTCAATGGAAAACTCGTGCACTGCAATAGATGGACATTTGAGTCCTGAAAATGCACTTCAGATGTCATTACAATAAGCTCTCTAAATCTAGGCCTACAGCCTGTAAGTAAATATAATGGTTTTGACTGAAAAAAGTTCAAAACCTTGTCCAGTGAATATTGCATTCATTGTTTTTCAAATAGCCTTGGCTACAGTCCCTGGGATTCGCTGTGAATAAGGTTTTTTCAATAGCCTACGGTTAAAAAATGGAGATTAATTTAAAGGTCACAATTTTAACAGAATTATTATTAATCTTATTCTTCATCCTTTATATTTTTTTAATTACATTGACCAGGTTTTCATATTCTCATCTTATTAAAACCCCGCTGATTTCACTATTATACCATAACTGAACAAAATGATTTTAAAGAGTCTAATTAGAAAATAAAACACATTTGCAGCACATTACACAATTAATTCACAATCCATTTTAATGCCATTCTCTGTATATGCGCTTTAACTTCATGCAGGTCTGTTTCACCTGCTGTAAATCGCAGTTTTCGCTGCCTTCCCAGGAAAGTGGACTTAAAGCGTTGGTCACATTTCCATAAGCAGGACATTATAAAACAAGGGAAAATATGCGTGAAGCTATGGGTTGCCAACCTGACAACTTTATTGTATTTAGTGTCATCATTCAGGCAAAATAACTGTATTTATCTTATGAATCAATATTACAATGCAGGTAATGAACTTCGGATGAAGTTTGAACTTCGAGAACTCCATGAGAACATCCTCATGGAATTGATGTTTGACAATGCTTCATTGTATAATCAAACGAAATTGGTTAAACAAGCAGGATAATTTGGCATTGTCTAAGGTGAGACTGATGCCATATTCTGGTAGCTTATTCTCTGTTGCAGGTGCTTTTAACTAAATTTAACCGAATATAGCATATTTTCTAAAATAACAGCACTTTCGGGAATTACAGGGAACCCAGTGTTAAACCCTAATGTTAAAGATTATGATTGTGTATATCAAAACGCTTCATAATGGTTTGTCCGAATAACAATGGCGGCTCCTGAGCTGAAAATTAGGGGGGCAGAAAACTTCCCCTTAAACTGATTGAAAAATGATTAAGACCAACTTTTTAAATCATTTTCCTTGATTAACAAGTGTGCCAATGATCTGAATAATCAATTTGCAGGTGAAGACACAGCTTCATTCCTCACATCATGTGAGGGAGATTAAACGGAAAAGTACACTTTATAAAAAAACACAACCTGCAATAAAAAATAATCTAACAAAAGCTGAGCTTTAAGATAATTTCCAGGAATATTTTCAGAATTAAGAGTGCGGAGAACAAAGAGCACATGTATCCACAATTATAATGTTGATTAAAATGTGCACAATTTTGCGATGCAAGTTAAAAGAATTTAATTACTTGCCTAATAGCCTAATTGAGGAGAACTGGCTACATTTGATTGATGGCATTGAGTAATTGGTGAATTAAACGCTGATGTAGCCTATTGTTAATCAAGGAAACTGATTGAAAAATGATTAAGACGAATTGACCAAAGTTCAGCCCATTTGAACGTTGTGCTGTGCTTAGCGCTCAAAAAACTCGCCGTCTAATTTACAAAAGTGGACTTGGACACGCCCTAAATGGACTTTACGCCATGCGTTTAGACCAAGCACTTAGTTCTCCAAGATAGAGCCCCAAGAGTCTAAACTAAAATAAACCTTTATAGGTTGCTATATCATGGTATAACCAAACAAACAAAATTACCCCCATTTTTTATTGGGGTTATTCAGCATCAATATCATGTGTGTCTAAGATAGGCAGAGACCTATGGCTAAACTTGGATGCAATCCAAGATGGCAGCACACCAACTTTGTACGTTTCTTTCTCGCGCTTCTGTCTGAGTCTGAGTCTGTTGACTGTGTGATTTCCGTGGAACGGTTGTAAAGATCAGATCTATTTCTACTGCAATTAGAGTAGATCTACTTCTGCTGAACTTTAAACTTGTCTTCTAAGCATAGCCAATATATCCACAAAACTGTCGGATTACCTGCAACTTCGCTATTGAAAGAAGACGTTCCACACCGGGGACTATTAGGCTGGATACATGCCTGCCAAAGCGGTGGTGAGCTGCCTCATTTTGACCGACGCAATATAAATTTAATACGGACAATCAGGCTCACTTGTAAAACTGTCGGTTTACCTGCAATCTTACTGTTGAAGAAGATGCTCCACACCGGAGACTATCAGGCTGGATATCTGCCTGCCAAAGCAGAGGTGGATCGGTGCTGACAAACTGCATCATTTGGAATGACGCAATATAAATTTACTATGGACAATCGCGCTGACCTTCCTGGTAAATTAAGACTGGAAATCGTTTGCCGCATCATGTATTCTTTCTTATGCTTTCTGCTTTTTTTGGCTCAAATCAGACTTCCTGATCCTGTCAAAGAACCTGGCAATGGATCTTATCTGGCCCCTCCCCGAATTTACAAAAGCACTACATGCACTTTATCATGTCAGTATTATAAAATGTATCCATTATGGCCATTCTTCCAAACAGTTGAATATGGTGCAACTGCAAAAATTTAAAGTACTTTATGACTTATTTGTGTCTAGAAGCTCCCCCCATTCCACAGATAAAGACTCGTCGGCCCCCAAACAACTTCAATGCTTTGTTGTTCTTTTATTATTGCTCTCAGGAAATATCCATCCCAACCCTGGCCATGATACAATGCATAAGTCACTTATGACTCCCTCCGACCTGAAAAATAGGACAGGTCTTGGTTTATTGCACTTAAATGTCAGAAGTCTTCTTCCGAAGATGGATATGATAAGAACTTGGGCCAGTAGAACTGATGTTGATGTTATGGTATTTTCTGAAACATGGCTTAAGAAATCAGTGCCAGACAAAATTATTCTTATTGAAGGGTATAAGGTTTTTAGATCGAATAGATCAGTAAAAGGGGGTGGAATTGCAGTTTATGTAAAATCCAAATATAGATGTTCCATTACTTTATCTGTAAATAAAGCCAAGCAATTTGAGATTCTGGCTGTTAAATTGAGCTTGCTGACTGGCGGGGATCTAACAATCATTGGATCCTACAGACCACCGTCAGCCCCTACAGAAGCCCTCTCTGCACTTGCTGATGTCTTGAATAAATGAAATGACTCTGAACTCATATTATAGGGGGATTTGGACCTGGACTGGCTATCATCAGCCTCAGGCACACTCAAGAATTTATGTGATTCTCTTAATTTGACAAAATTGATTTCTTACCCCACTAGACCTAATCCAAAAGCCATGGATAAATCCACATTATTGGATATTATTTTAACTAATCATCCACATAAATATATTGCGACTGGGATATTCTGTAATGATTTAAGTGATTATTGTGCAATTGCATGTTTGAGCAATGGCAAGATTCTTAGGTTTAAACCATGGTTTATTTTTAAAAGACAGTTTAAGTATTTTAATGTACAGGCATTTACATGATTTATACCACAACGACCTTGGAAATGTTTCCTTATTGCCAGATGTTGACATTGCTTGGGAATATTTTAAAACAGCATTTATGGCAATATGTGACAAGCATGCCCCTATTAAAAGATTTAGAATTAGTGGAAGAGAGAACCCCTGGTTTTCTGATGAAATTGCCGCTTTGCTCCGGCTAAGAGATGCAGCTTGGGCAAAGGCCAGGAGATCTAACTCTCTTATGGACTGGATCTCCTTTAGGGCACTAAGAAATAAGTGCAACCTGCTAATCAGAAATGCTAAAGCTGATTATTTTTTAAATGCAGTGTCTGAAAATCTGAATAACCCCACCAAATTTTGTAAACTGATTAAATCTGTCTCTGGTCCTACATGCCTCCCTGATTTCTTAAAGATAAACTGCAATAATATTAATGATAAGGATGTCATTGTGGAAACTTTTAATAGGCATTTTATTTCAGCTGGGTCTATCTTTGATTCGTTATATGCTGAGCCACGCATTTGCTCAAATATTTTTTACATGAAAATGCCCCTGTAAATTTGTTTAGATTTGATCCAGTCTCAGCAGTAGAGGTATGTCAGGCCCTTAAAAGCATTGATTGCAAAACGTCTGCTGGTCCTGACAATTTAGATCCTTACCTTTTAAAGACAGCTGCAGAGTTTATAGCTGAATCCATTTCCTGTATTTTTAATTTGAGCCTTGTCTCTAACTCCATTCCCAAAGTATGGAAATCTGCATATGTTCTTCCATTACTTAAGGGTGGTGATCCTTCAGGTGTTAATAATTATCGCCCTATTTCTAAGTTACCTGTGTTGGCCAAAATCTTTGAATCACTCATGAATCCACAGCTGAAGAAATTTTTAACAGAAAGTAATATTCTCAGTGGATCTCAGTCAGTCTTTAGGTCAGGGCACAGTACTATTACAGCAGCCATGCTGGTAACCAATGACATTATTAGCTCCCTTGATAAAAAGCTACACTGTGCAGCATTGTTTGTTGACCTTTCCAAGGCTTTTGACTCAGTGGACTATGCTTTACTTTTACACAGACTAAACTGCATTGGCCTTACTGCATTGGTAGGCTGGTTCAAAAATGACTCCATGGGTGTTCCCCAAGGCTCTATTTTAGGACCTACATTATTTTCCATTTTTATAAATGATTTAGAGAAGGGTATCCATCCATCCAGCAAACATTCACTTATATGCTGAAGCCACAGTCATCTATACAGTCGCTTCCTCCCTCAATCAAGCTGTTAGTGACCTCCAAGCTGCTTTTCAAACTCTCCAGACCACACTTCTTCAGTTGAGGTTAGTCTTGAATGTACAAAAAACTAAATTTATGATGTTTACCAAAGGTTGCATACAGTCTACACATTTTCACCATGTTAACCTTAGGGGGAAACAAATTGGAAAAGGTCTCTTCCTATAAATATCTTGGCATATGGCTGGATGAGAAGTCGGCCTTTAATGTACATATTGAAAACCTTGTGATAAAATTAAAATTGGCTTTTTATTTTCGTTTTAAGAAATGTTTCTCCTTTAAGGCAAGAAATAATTTAGTCCACATTGTTATCTGCAATAGACTATGGTGATATCCTATATATGCACGCTCCCTCATTTCCACTGTCCTTGTATCTGATCCTTGCATACTTTCCTTGCGTCCTCCATTGGGCGGAGCTAAGGAGCAACGAAAAGGATGCAAGGAGCAAAAATAAGCGATTGGAATGAACCCCAGTAATTTCCTGCCCCAGCCTTCCTGACTGGATAGGGTCCACTCCAGGCCACGCGTGTATCTGACCCCGGAAATTATTGGGGGCCAACAGTTGAACTGGAGGCGGTAATCTTTTAATATCGTAGAAAAAACATATGTATGTTTTTATTTATAAAGCTATTCTTGGTAAGCTTCCTCCCTATCTCTGTAGCATGCTTTCTATTTCTTCTAACAGCTATCACACTAGGTCCTCAAGGTTACTACTCTACCAAGTGCCTAGGGTCAACTGATTTTGGCCAAAGGCAAAGTTGCCTTTTCTCACTATGCTCCTTGGGCTTGCAATAATTCACAGAAAAGTCTTAAGCTGGAGACACTGCCCTCATGTCAGCATCTTAAACATATCATTCAAGATACTTTTAGGAAAGAATGTAATTGCTTTTAATAGACAAGGCTGCCTTTCCCTGTGTGTTATACTGTGCTGTGATTGTGATTTTATGTTTTAATTTGTTTTAATCTTACTCTTTGTTATTGTCTTATTTGTATTCTGTGTTTTTTAATGTATGTTAATGTTTTTGGCCAGGTCTCTTGTAAAAGAGATATCATACCTCAAGTGACTTCCTGGTTAAATAAAGGTTAAATAAAAAAACTTGTTTTGGCTGAACAGCCTTGAGAGTGCCAAATAGAGCTGCTCTGTTGTGACTGCAGATCTATCTGGATCGGGAGTTCCCAGGGTGATCTGTAAAGAAGGTAGAGGAGTGTGGAAACCAGGGTTCCATCGGCCACCTGGGGGCCACCAGCAGAAGCTTGTGGTGGCCTGTGCTGACCCTGTGCAGGGTCGCCTTGACCAGTGACAACGGCGGAAAAGCATACAGCAGGCCGGTTGGAAACGATGATGGAAACAACGATGCTCCACGCAGATAGGGATGTGGAAATATGCGAATTTAAATATTCACAGCCGTGAACCAATCCCCTAGTCTCATGGTGTGTATGACATCCGATGTCCAGAGCATCTGGAAAGTGTATCGTTTTAGATATGCATTCAGGTCCCTCAGATCCAGGTTGGACGAGACCATCTTTATTCGGTATTAAAAAAATAGGTTGAGTGAGCCGTTCGGAGGGAGGCACCAGTGACACAGCGCCCTTTTGTAGGAGGCCACGGGTGGATTCCAACCGCTTATTTTATCTGTGCTCTTCACCTCGGTCCTCGCCTGACCCGGAAATCGATTGAGGTTCGCCATCTTTAAGGACATTCCAAACCGCTAAATGCTCCTCGGAGGAGCGAGGAGTGGGGAACGAGGAGGCTCCCGGTGGGGTGCTTCAGTGAGGAAACACAAGTGTAGCCTTTGCGGAAGCCTTTTCTCAGAACACGTGACGTGTATAAATTATCCACCACTCTTCACATCTGCCATGTCGCAGGTACACCCCTACACAAATGCAATTTTACCGTACCTTTCCATTTATTATAAAGCGTTAATCCATAATGACACTTTTATGACTAACCAAAGCACCATTTATTCATGAAAAAATAAGCTAAAAAGCATTATAGTTAAGCATGTGAGCATAATATGATGCTGACGCTTGATTGAGCAAGGACGTTCCATTTGCCTAATGAATGTTGCCGACGGTTGAACTGGAGGCGGTAATCTTTTAATATCGTAGAAAAAACACACGGGTCTCTCGTGAGGGCCGCCTAATTCGCGAGCTGGTCTCTGCGATACTGTCACATCATCGGCCCCATGGCCTCATGCCTGTTTGGGGCCCCATCTGGGGGGTTTGGGGGGGCGACGGTTAGCCTGCTGTCCCCAAGCTTGAACACCAGATGGACCCATAAGGTTGTGTCGTGAGTCCCATGCCGGTACACGGGCGGACGGACGACGAGGGGTTCCCCTCCCATACGAGGGCTGTGCATCACCTCTAGCTATAGGCTGGGACCAACGAACAAAAGAGTCCTGAGGGTGGGGCATCTGCCGCTCCCTGTATTGTAACCACCAAACTATATAGAACACTAGCAACAACAAGCTCTATCTCTCCCATGATATATTCTCTGCCCAATTTGCCCAAATCCCCACCCTTTCTGCCGTTCTTTTCCATTTCCTTGTGGGTAGCCCCTGCAGCCAATCACAATCACGGCTCACTTGCTTCATTCACCGTGTCCGTCATCGTCCAAAAATCGCGGCGCCCAGCAGTATGAGAATGTTAACTGGGAGTAGATGGCACAGTTGCTTAAAGAAACGTAACGTTAGTATAGTCTTTTTCTTAGAACCAAGCAAGTTAGCTAATTACATTCATAATATAAGTAAATACGTGATTAGCAAATGTGTGTAATAGCATGTGTCATGGTGAATAAAGGCTATTTTGAAAAATCTGTCCTGGTTTAGTAATTCATCAATGCAGAAAGATTTTAAACTATAACTATTTGACAAAATATGTTTTGAATATCTTAAAGGCCCACTCAGTAATTTTGTTTGCTAATCAATGAAAATTACATGCAATGGCAACTATAAGTGGCAACTATAACTTTAGTTTGGAGGTTCAGCTGGTCAATGAAAATGCAAACAATAAGCCAAGTTGCTTTTGTCCTAACATGTGCTTCCTCCAGTGCTAGCTAGTCCGAGCTATAACAACCTGCTGGATTGTGCAAGAGGCTTTTGGTATTAGTATAGTGAAAAATGAAGCACCTGAAAAATACTCTCCAAAACTAACTTTAGCTAACGTTACTACAGATTATTCTCTCTTCAACTGTAACGTTAAATCAGTTCCCTGACCGATGATTATTTGCAGTTCGTTAGCTAACGTTAGTTATCTTATCTAGCTACCTTGTAACAAACGTTACCTATCGAATTGAATTAAAAAACATTAAAGACACTTTCTGACACAGCATAAACATAAGGTTACTACGAAGTACACAGGATTTCTTAGCTGGATACCACTAACTGCATCGAGTAAAAACCATCCCAAATCTATACGGACTGAAGTAAAAAGAGTTGTTCCAAGTTTTACTCTGTACAGTGAGCTATCCAGCTAACTAGGTAATCATACTTTGCAGGATAGGTATCTTATCTTATAGTTTTCCTCCGGAGCAAACCGTTGTGTTTTCTGTGCTTCCCGGCATCCGTAGTCTTGCATCAGCCAACCACACCTGACGCCAAGTCATCCTGAGCAAGGACATCACTCGGCCCAGTTCATGTGTCATAAATGCAAATGCCTGCAGAGATGTGTCATTGATTGAAGTGTCGACCCCCGCATCAAGCAGCATTTGCGACTGCACGAGCATCAGCCAAGAAAGCAAATTACCGATCCGCGCCGTCCTGGCAGCCACATCATATGTCTTACAGAACAGATCATCTGTTGCTCTGCATTGTGGCCTAGGGCAGCGGGCCTCTGCCCGGACCGTCTCCTCTGGGGACACTACCAGCGCCGCAATGGCGGGTTCAACAGAGGGCATGGACCCCAGTGTCTGACATGGACGCAAATGTTCTACAGTCTTTGGCCACCCTCTGTAAGCCAGGGCGTGGCCAACACTTATGTAGCTCCGCCAGGAAATTGCTAGATGCTGGCATAGCAAAGTGCGCCCCCTGGGGTGCCTGGCAGTTAATTCTAGACATCTCCTTAGTACTAACCTGAGGCATATCGCAAACCCATGCGTGCCAGGGCTGCACAAATAATTGTCTCTAGAGAGGCTGAGTAGCCCACGGAACCTTCAGCGGAACCTGAGCCTTCCATCAACCCTGTGTCAGATTGGTCTAATGTGCCAGACCAACTCTGAGCAAACTGGGTGTTAGATGCCGCTGTGGAAAGCGCATCAAAACCCTCCAAATTCGGATCTTTGTACGAATCCTCCTCTGCTGGGGGCCTCTCCAAGGGACCGTGCTGGGGAGCTGTTTCCACCTTCGTACGGTATTCCAGCATCTCAGTCAATTGTTGTACTGCAGCGCGCAGCTGCGTCACTTCTGCTGAGAGGTTGTTGCCCCTGCCAGCCTTGCCCTTTTTTCGTGAAGGGCCCTTGGTGGCGGTAAAACCCGTGCATTTGGGAGCAACCTCTACCGCGGATGGCGCTCTGCCCGAGGGGGGCATGTGGGACATGAACTCATCCAATCGGGCCTGCTTGTTCTGCAGCAACATACCCAAACAGCATGGGCAGGGGTCTGAGAATGCCTCCTGCAGGTGCCCTAGTCCAAGGCACAGGCAGCACCGGGTGTGCCCATCAGCGATATCCATGGCTCGCCCACATTCCGTGCACAAGGCGCTCATACCTTAGCAGGATAAAGAGCACCCGAGGACGCAAAACATGGCGGGCAGTAGGGGAAACCGGGGCAGGGAGTGTAGCGCACACGCTACTCTGCCACACAGACCAATCGATGTAGCGTCCGTGCTCACCGATTGGGAAAGTCTTACTGGGGCGTGATCGCAGCCAGAACAGACTTAGAATCAATCACCGGAGCCCTCAGCTCACAGATTGTAGGAAACCAAATCTCACTGGGGTACACCCACGCCGAGGATAGATCTGGAATCAGTGAAAATACAGAAGGATATAAACCTGTACTTGCTGTATACAAACCTGCTCACCGCGCAGAATATGTTTTGCTGGAGTGAACAAAATAAACGTGGCAGCACCGTGTGCCTAACTGCAAACGATATATACTAAACGTAAACAACCACAAAGTAGTGCTAGCAAAATATCCAAACAACGATACCCGTATTTAAATAGCAACGCTACCAGCGGATAACGCATGCAAGTGCTTATCACTGCCTTTGGAGGACAATAAGAATCGTAGCTCCAACCGAAGTCACAAGGCGTAGGGAATTTGCACAAAATACAAACAATCTCATGTGTTTACTCTGCATCGGCGATAAAAAGAAGAGGACTTCTGCATTGACGTGCCTCCCTTCCTCCCTTTATAGGGAGGAATTACGTCACTATGTGGAGGTCATGTCCATGACAAATGTTGGTATAAGAGTCTCGATGCATCTGGCACCTAGAAGGTTAATTTGTGGTTGACGACCCTAATGGTCGGAGGAACGAAATAGAACTGTGATTTTCAGGTCTAAAAAAATAAGTTTCACATTTCAATTTACAAATAAAACAAAAACTCTTTGGTATATTGAGCCTTTTTTTGTATGGCTACTCAGAACACAAGCTCCACAATATTTCCAGTTGTGTTATACAGTAGGCTACTGTTTCATTCTCACTGAACGTATATTACATGTGATTTTATATTAAATTACATATATATTTTTGAAATCGCAATTTTTGTTTGCAACTTTCACTAATTACCACAACTTCATCCCAACAAACACACACAAAACATCGCACTTTGCATTGCAACTTTTAAGAAATGCTGCCACGAAATCAAGCATTTTAGACTGCAACACTCACAAAAAAACTGCGAGATCCTGGTGGGACTGGTTATTGGAGCCTGGTCTTGTGTGTAGCTAGTGATGTTGAAATGACAAAACTCCACTTTTACTTGCTTTCCTATAGTGACTGCTTGAGTTTGTCAAACACTGTCTTGGACATCAAGCAAACTTCAGATCCCCTACCCAGTAATGCTTCACATTGTAATTACCTTCTTTGATTACCATGACATATATGCACTTTGCCTGGCCTCTGTGTGTCAGCTCTCCGAGGAACTGCAGGAGGGGCGGGGCTGGCCCAAAGGAATCGATGGGCAGGACTGTGGGGGAAGCTTTCACTACTGATGTCACTGGATCTGTGCCAGGTGGCTCCTCCCCCCAACCAATCAGATAAACTTTCGATGTAGCAGGGGAGGGGTCCAAGACTAGTCATGCGGATGGGGGCGTGTCACCATCCCTGTGAGGTTCTCCCTCACCACTTGGAGCTTTTACAGCACATGAAACGCTTTGTTAGTGTTTCAATTACAGTCTGTAATTCTTTGAACTAGGGTTATTTTATCGGTCTTCCCATTCACTTTTCTTTTTATATCTATCCCCGTCTCGCTATCGACCCCCATTTTTAGACCTATCTCCGTTTCTCCATTTATTCCCGTGTTTATACTTGTCGCCACTTCCCTGTCTATCCCATTTCTTATGAGGATTCTTACCTTTATGGGCGTTACTGTTGTGTTGGGAATGGCCAGGGTTACTTCTACAAGTCACCTTCTCTTTAGGGATTTCAGAACCCTCTAGTTTCATACTGGGGTAAATAACATACTTCAGGCTTGCGATCTTTCCGATCAGGAAGCCCTTTCAATTCACTCTCCCAGGCTTTGTGTGCCATCTTTTTAACGTCACGCATGGCCATGTTATTTGCGTCTGTATGCAGTACAATCATCTTCTTAACTACTGGGTGGAGATTAGAGACAAACAAACCCTTAACCCAAAAAGTTAACGTTCTCTTCCGGGCCTTGGTAGTTTTGATCAACAAAGTAGGTGGTCCTTAAACGCTCATAGTAATTGTGCAGTGACTCATGTTTACTCTGTTTAATCTGATGAGCAGCAGTAACGGCAGCAATCGGATCAATATACACAGAATATTCACCTGTCAAAGCTTCATACAACAAGCAGTCATAATCATCACACACCTGTGAGCCTTGCCGCTCCATGAATTCATGGAGGGTCCTCACCGGGCCCGACGCTATGGGCGAGCATTTGGGGACCGGGCCCGCCCTGGACAAACTCTGTGCCCCTCCCCTCCAGCTGCTGGCAAACAATAATTACCCTATTCATTATTATTATTATTATTATTATTATAAGCCTAGTAGTAGTAACAGTCACACAAGTAAATAGTATCTTTTTTTCCAATTTAAAAAAACTGTTTTAAAATAGTGTAAAATAAAAGGTTAAATATGATTGGACGCTCAAGTGTAGGTATGTGATTTTGTGGCCGCCTACGACATTGATCTTGTGTGTGACAGATAGTGAGGCACGAAACTCACTTACTTAGCTAGCGAAAGCTATAAAGTGAAACGGACATCATGGATATTCAAAAATGGCAACAAAAAAACCCCCCATCTGGTTACCGATAGCCCATCTGCATTCTTAGGCTAAGAGAAGAGCGGTAGCGGTAAGAGATTGTAAACTATAGTCTTGTGTGCAGTTGCTAAATTGGTTGCTGTCATGTCTGTTAAGGCCGGGTGTTTATCATAGAAGCAGTCATGGAAAAGTGGATCAAATCACGGAAAACCTAAAACATTAGTGGCAGTGTTAATAGATCTCATAGGCCTACACAGTAGTCGAGTGCATGTGAAATGATTGAAATAACAACTGTAGCAACACCCAAGGTAGCCTACTTTCCTTCCCTCTGTGACTGGGCTACTGGAAGGCAGCTGCTGCCTCCAAGGCTGCAAACAGTAGCTAGGTATTTTGCTTGTAGTTCGCTAATTCTTAGAAGGATTGCCCTTGTGCACACAAAGGGTCTTTTTTGTTCAGTTAAATAGCAGAACTTGTGCGCAGATGGTGTGTGTTTCAGAATAACATGTATTTTCCCATATAACTGTAATGCATCTGGAGGTGGTGGCTGCCTTCCAGTACTCACTTAGGGAAGGAAAATACCTTGGGGCCAAGTTGCATTAAATAATTTAGGAAAGTTTGGATAGCATTGCTTTGGAATAGAGCTAGTTTATTTAGTGTGAGCTACAATAGGCAATATTGTTAGTTGTAACTTGGCCACATTTTGATATCAATACTTTTAAAGGCAGGTCTAGTTTTTGCAAGTTGGAATTAAGGAATTATAGACAGCGCTATGTAGGATATGCGTGAGTAACCTGGCTTTTTTTTACGTTGTAGATGTTTTTGATCTGATATCACTTGTTTTTTTTATAGCGAACTAATGATGAATGATGCATGAAGATAAACATGGAGAGAGACATGCATTCCGAAGAAATGCATGCAGACATTCGCGTAACCATAACACCCTCTATTGACAAGAATGAGAACAGTTATCCTATTACAGACAGCACACAATTACATTAAAAGAGTTTGTAGATGAGCAGTATTTAATGTGTAATGAAATACAATGAACAGCACCACCTGAGCTATGGATCATGAAGAAGCATGTAAATTAATTAACCAAGTCTATATGGAGACATGCATGCACAATGCGCTAGACGCAAACTCATTCTAGCTGAAAGACATACAGTCTAAATAGCTAGTACAGCCTAAATAGTTTGCATCAGTAAAATATGGAAATTCAGTTTTAAAATAGGGCTATTAGTATTCTATAGAAAATGAAATACATTTAACGTTAGGCTATTCAACACTGGATTGCCGGATGCATAACTCCAACCTTCCATGTGTGGGCTACGAGCTAGTGAGCGAGCTACTGAGTTCATAAGCACAGCAGAATTCCTTAGCATTTTTTTTTTTTCCGATGGTGTAGAACGTTACCTGCGGGAAATGTTTTGGTACCGGACAGCTAGGTTTAGTTTTGTTTTCTGTAGTGCAATGAATGTAGGCTATAAGGCATTGATTCGCTTCGTAGTAGCCTAACTTGTATCTGCTTCCTGACTAGAAGCAGACTCACGTTTCTCTGGTAACAGTAACGTTGGCTAACAAGCTTAATTGGACAACGCATATTTCCCAGGAATCTTAGCCAGAAAGAAAACAATAGATACTACTAAGAATGTACATACCAGAGATTCTTCTTCTTATTATTATTATTATTATTATTATAATTAAAAGTGTTTGCAGTAAGCTACATTACAGAGTAGCGTAGACTAGAGCCACATTCGGAGGCTATTGTTGTTTATCTTTTTAAGTGACTAACCATGAATCAGATATGTTTGGGGAATTGGCGGTTTATAAATCCGATCTCTTGAAGGATTGCAGCTTAAATGAGGCTATCATCAATTTTTAATGTAGGCTATTATCGTAAATTCTTAATTTTCCTAGTAGTTAATTTTATGGTGACATTGTGTTATGTGTGAAAAGGATAAAGTGAACAGAGCTGAAGTGAAGAAATGAATGAATAAATAAATGTTGGCCGAGGCAAGGGTACGTTGAGGTTCGGTTTCCACAGTCAGTCAGTCATGACTGCAAGAGCAGAGCTTAAGACCCTCCCCAAACCAGACAAGAACGAGTGTCCGGTTTGGGGGAGGGTGTGATATAGTACACAGTGAAATTCAAGTGTAACATTGAACAGTTAATATTGGAAACCTCTTTTGCCTTTGCAATAAAAATACGTTAATGTGTTAATGTGAAAATAATAACAGTCTAAGAAATGAAAAGTACTTAACAGTTGCACATTGTTTTTGTGGAAAATAAACATGTGCCCTGCTGGGCTCGAACCCACAATCCACTGTGTGAGAGACTGCAGTTCTAACCACTAGGCCAAAGTAGCTTTTTGGAAAGTGTGAAGCCATTAGCTACATTAACATTAAAAAAACATTAGTATGAAGCGTTTTTATTCGACGATAAAGCTTGATGAGCAGGTATACGGACCATATCCTCAAATAATAATTCTCCCCATTGGATAATATTGCGACGGAGGCAGGCAGTTTGGCAGGAAAAATGGGAAGAAGAAGAAGAAGAAGAAGCGGAAGAGGAAGGAGAAAAACGGCAAAATAACCCAAGTTTGGGGCTTCATTGTGTGGATGTGTTAAGTTGTATCTGAATGCTGTGTGGTTACATGAGGTCAGAACATACAGAAGTTAATGTTTTTAAGGGCTGAGAGTCTATGGTCATTGTGGTTACTTCTGTAGGAAACCCTGAAAAGTGTCAAACTCGGTGCTGTATAGGTATGGGGCATGCCCCGCCAAGCCGTAACTTGGCGGATGGCATACCTGCCATCCCAATATATCAAAATTATCTTCACAATATATTTAAAATATACTGCAGTATATTACATTTCCATAACCTCTTCATTTCCTATAAAAATAAAAAAATACGTTAATGTGTTAATGTGAAAATGATAACAGTCTAATAAATGAAAAGTACTTAACAGTTGCACATTGTTTTTGTGGAAAATAAACATGTGCCCTCCTGGGCTCGAACCCACAATCCTCTGTGTGAGAGAGCGTTTTTATTGGGCGATAAGTTTGATATACGGGTATACGGACCATACCCTCAAAGAATAATTCTCCCCATTGGATATCATCGCGATGGAGGCAGGCAGTTTGGCAGGAAAAATGGGAAGAAGAAGAAGAAGTACTTTCTACAAGATCTCTTGATAAACATGTTTAATCAACCAAATTTGATACCTGGTTATGCAGTTATAACTGTTTTCTGAAGAATCCTGAACGTTTTTTTCGTAATCCATTTATCCATTCAACAGCAAAATCTTAATTTCCATGGTGCGTACCCATCGCATTTGCGTTTGTACTACGTTACTACCGTTGCGTAAAAACATTACTAGACTGCTTCAGGGATGATCTAACGTAAACCACATAGATTATCTTCTACGGGGTTTCCTGCCCTTTAAAACGACGTAAAATATGTCATATTCGAGTGAATGGGAACGGCGCTGTATCCATGTGTAACGACAGCCCATAGGGCAATCGTGCTGTGCGCTTTCGGCCACATGACACTGCAGATAGGATCAGATGTGGCCATTTTTACTGAGTTTATCCTGGAAGGGATGGACTGGATTGCTGTACAAGTATGTTTGTAGCCTATCCAGATGATATTTAGCCATGTGTAGCCCTTTTATTAGCTGTGTGTACGTCATAGGCTAGCTTTTGGTGTAATTGCGCTGGTCATATGTCTTTGCTGCTTCAACGATTACGATTATTTTATACATTTATACGCAAACGTGGCAAGCAACGGTGGAAAAGAGAGTGCTTATTTCACGGTTGCTCAGGTTTTGGAAGTGCTGCACCGCAGTGATCCCGGAGGTGAAGAAGTCTGTCCTCAGGCATAGCAATGACTCTGTGGCATGGACCCGTGCCTGGACATGTAAGTGTTTTTAAAAATATATAATACAAATTATTATTATTATTATTGTTATTATCATCATCATCATCATCATCATCATCATAATCACCAACAGTATGGAGCTCTATTATCTAGAGTATTTTTAGTTTGGTGAAAAATGGATTCTCGCAGAAGTTCGCTAGTTAGCTTCTATGTTGTCACAGGCTGCAAAGGAGCTCATGGCCTGCTAAGCACGTTTGTTTTGTGGCGTTCATTCACAGTTTTTTTTTGTGTAGCAATCAACACAAGGGCTAGTTGTTGAATTCACGCATGAAACTACATCCATTCTCAGTACTTTATTTCACGGTTCAGTCAAGTCATTACAGTATTATAATAATGTAATTTAGTTCGTGCAAGCTGACAAACTAATTAATAAATCCTAGTTAGCTACGATTGCTAATTATGTTGGAGCTAATATCAGACGTACTGTGGATGTAAGATTTTTTAATGTATATACTGTATATACGTGTATATATGTATATATGTGTGTGTATATTTTATATATAAAAAAAAATATATATTTTTTTCACACTTGTAATACTTGCCATATGTCCTTTTGAGATAATTAGTGTTCTCATTTTTTAGTGATTCTACTTAGTAATGTACTTGAATCTGTCTTTTTCAGGGAGGACAGTGAAGACACCCCTCCCCCACCTGACACCTCTGTAATAGGAGGTGGTAACAGACAGGTTTGCCAAATAAAGTGACGTATAATTCATTACTTTTGCTGTAAAAAGTCATGTTGAAGGCTTGCTTATGGGACTCTGGTAAATCAAATTTTTTTTCAAATTTGAAGCACAGTGCCATTTTAAATGTAAAGCAGATTGGTTGGATAACATTAGGGTAAGTTATCCTTTTCAGAGAGGTATTTGGGCACTTTTGGGCACGCTTTGTAAGAGAATACCCTCATACACATAAACACAAAACATGTGTAGGTTAATTTTCTTCACATTCTGTATTACAAAAACTGTTTTAAAAGAAAAATAAAGTTTTCTGATGATTGACATGCCTAGACTGAAAGATATGCACGTGTTTTATATTTGGAGAGGTTTGTATAGCTTTTGGGACACCTGGGCCCCGTTTTGGGAAAAATACCAATGCATAAGGAAACCTGTAGATATCTTTACCAAATTGTATACACAAGTGGACAACATATTATTGCACTAGTATAAGCAATTCTTGCTTGATCCAGTACTTTGAAGTTGAGATATTCAGTGATAAACTATAAAAACACAAGGCGTTTTGTACTTTTTTTTGTATTCTTATGTGTATTTTGTATAAACTGTAAGTGACCACTTTGACATACATTTATTCTGTTTAAGCCTCTTCTTTCTTTCAAACTTTCAACCATGGATGTGCAGTGAAGAGTTTTTGAGATATTGGCACTTAATTGACACTAGTAAAAACTAGACGAAAATTGGGCCAAATGGGCCAAAGTAACTATACACTGCCGAATTTGAAATGCCGTGCAAATGTATTTCAAAAAGTTGGCTCGTTTCAGTCTATGAAATCCTCACACACCAAATTATGTAGTGAGGTTTGGTCAGTTTTATTCAGAACAAATTATGTTCAACACTCAATTAGAATTCTATACGTAGAGCAAAACTTAGTGACTTAGGCGACAATGGGTTGGAAAAACGACATATGTTTCATTGGCTACAACTATAAATATGTGAATAATAGAAAAAATTATTGATATAATATGTGGAATATATTCTATGACTTAATCTTAGTCAGAGGAAATGATAATTATGTGGCGGCTAAATATATAGAACCATTAACAAAGGTTAGTTTGTGTTATGGGTTAATGACACGCTAAACTATATTATGTGGTTAGTTTGTTTCATCAGTCTCATCAAGATAAAGTTTTAACAGTGTAAAACTATAAGGTCAGGGAAATTGTCTATTCCCGACCAACACACGCATAGCAAAACAAAATACAAACAACAATAGGAACCAGCAGTAAAATGGCCTCAACTGGGTATTACAAGTTTTATGCTAGCCTATCAATTGATGTCAGTACTAAATAAAATGCGTTTCAATACTTAACGGGAACAAAAGGAGGCTAGTCCCGATTCTATTAAGTGACGTCAGCTGGTCCAAGGTCCCGGCAGGTGCCTGGACTCCTGGGAGACTTCTTCACTGAAGTCGGGTCGTGACAGGGTTCAAGTCAGGGTGACGTGGACGTGCACAGATCTCCACTTGGGCCCGTGCAGTCTGAAAAAACGTGTCCTCAAAACAGCTGTTGAGAATGAACCAGCTTGTTTTATTTTGTGGACGGTGGCATGCCAACTCTGTCTCGGTGATCAGGCGATATGCGGGTTTGGATATACAGCAAAGTCCGTCCAGGTTTCAGTGGTGCGTCTGGTAGGGTGAAACAACGTATTTTATATCAGAGCCACGTTGGTAGAGTTTGCTGGGTTCGGGTTTTTATGGTCAAAAGTCACTGACGTGACCAAACCTGTTCCTTTGATCCCAATTCGTAGATGGCTTTAGGGCACCCATGCAATTGATTGTCTAATTTCCTTGAAACCATAAATAAAACACAGATGGATCAGCCATTTACAATCACCTCAGGGTGTGCGTGTGTGTGTTAAATTGGGGTTCCCCTTCTCCTTCACAAAAGAGGGGGGTATTCTTGCCCAAACTGTGGCTGATCGATCAAGCAGTCTGTGTTCATCTCAGAGTCACATGAAGAAGACACTCCATTGTGCCTCAGTTGATCAGGAGTGTTAATTGTGAATGTGACTCAGCTGAGGGCCCAGTCCCATGATCAGAAAGCCAAAGACCCAAAATGTCCCTGTGTAGTCATTACAATAACACATTGTATAATATATATGCATTGTAACATGTTATGAATGTGCTTGTACTGCATAGACATGGCCTTCATAGAAAGTGTTACCAATGTAGTTTCAGTGGCTGACTACAGTAAAACCCTTGTCTTTGGCACACGAAAAAGAGAAGGCTAAAAGACTCAAATTTATTTTCACACAATTACATGCCATTCACAGACAGTGAGCAAGCTACCTTTTCAGCCAGTGTGGTCAATATCAGTGTTACCATGAAATATCTTTACTATTTTTCAATATCCTTTCAGCCAGCTGCCATCAGACCAGTTATCTGGAATAGAGCTTGCTTTTTGTTTTGTTTTTTCAAACTTTTCAAGTGCTTACAAAAGAATCTTGTTTTTGTTAGCAAAGCCCATTAAAATGAAAAAAGATAGTCCCCCCTCACAAATTTCTTGATTGTGATGTAGATTTTTTTTACTCTGCCTTTCTTTTAAAAAAGGAGCAAGACTGCTAATAGCACTCTCACTGTCACTTCATGAAAAATTGTAATTTCCTTGAATAACCCTTCTTGATAGTAGCACATGCCAGCGGAGTTGAGTAGCCATACATGCGGCTCATAACTCTAAATCTTTAGTAATGGCTCACTGCTGGGTCTTGTCCAAGTTCTCCCTACCTGTAGGTCTTCTGCTCACATTGCTCATCTCCACTTCGTCCCCAGTCATGATTCATGAACACTATTTATTCATTCAATCATTTTAGTTCATTTGTTTAAAAAAAAAAACTGGCAAACACCACGGCAGCATTGCCAATTTGCAACACCAGGCAAAGGCACAAGTACAGAAATGTAAAAGAAAACCACTTAAACAACCACAACCTACATTTCATGGGGGTGGGTCGGAATATTATTGCCACAGAAATAAAATCACAGGGTATAAATCATTGTCATAAATGTCTTTAACGAAACCTTATTTTCAGAAAGTAACAAGAAATAAAAAAGATTTTATGAAGCAAAATCAATGATGGCCAAAATAAACAGGCGGAAATGGGCTAAAATATTGAGAACAGTATAATTATTACAAAAATGTGGGATGTGGGAAAAGTTGGGGGGGGGGGGGGGTTGACTGAGGTCCTCTGGACTGAGCATTTTTTTTTCTGTTACTGAAAAACACTTTTCTTCAACAATTTGAAACAATCACATGGACTTTGTTCAGAAAATATGCTTCTCAATAAAGGGCTGAAAATTGCTGTTTGTGTTTAATATTACTCTTAAACATGTTATTCATTCCTTGTAATTCCCCTTTGTGCTTTTAACTCTATAAACTTAAACCCCTAGTGGTTCAGACGTATCCGTCTCAATTACAGTATTCATGTTTGTCTGAAATGATAAACTACAGCTTTAAGAAAACCCTGTAAAATTTGACGCAGTATTGTTTAAAAGGGTAGCCTCTTGCGAAAACCTCAGCTTCTCCAGTTACACAGCAGTGCAATAAAATAGGAGGGTGCAATTAATAGCCCAAAGCACTTACGACCCTCCTCTCTCGCCACAGCCACAGACAGTAAAATGCAGCGTTTACACACACTAAGAAAATCATGTTCACGTATAGAAACAATATATTTTTAAAAGATGTACAAATGAACATTTGCCATTTTCCCTTGCTTACATTATATATAGTTTTTGTTTTTGTATGTTAATTTGTTAATTTGTCGTATTGTGAACAAGAGACTGCTGACAAACTTACCTGGGCTGGCGAAGGATTAATGCCTTAATTAGGGCTTCGGATTGGCCAGAGGACTGTTTTTATTGAGGGACAGGTGTGGAGATACGGAAAAACAAGGACGAATGAGAGCGGAAGGAGGGTGAAGAAAACACAGACACGGTTCCTGCATGCATGTTCCTGAAAGTTGAATTGCGGTGGAAGAAGATTCTGGCGAAGAGATCTGGATGAGCGAAGGAAGACCGGCGGCAGTGATCAGCGTTTCTACAGGCTTTGGCGTGATGCCATGAAGGAAAGTGCATTCATAACTGACACCCTTGTCCATGTGTGTGCGTGTGTTCATGTTTGGAGGGAACGGCAGCTCAGTCCGGTGCCTGTGTTTCTCCTGGGGTATGCGGATATCTGGACCAGTACCGGAGGGGCGTTCACCCAGTGCAATTGAGGAGTGACAGTTTCGTGGGGTTCGGCAGACACGTTGCAGACCGTGGGAGCAGCAGTGCGACATTCATTGAATTTTTTTAGTCTTGTTTTGAGTTGTTCTTTATTTCCTCCCCCTTGCTGTGTGGCATGTGACATGTGTGTGCTGCTGTATAGGTGAGACAGCGGGTGAGCGGGCTCAGCTCCCGACTTAAGTGTGTGAACTTTTTGTAGTGGGTGTACTGCACCTTTAATTGAACTGCGACTGACGTTTGATTACTGTCACTGAATTGTGATTTGCGTTTGATTGCTGTTATTTAGTATCAAATTATGACTCACTGTTAGATTGCTGTCAATGTGTGATTATTGTTAATATTATTCACCTGAGTATGGGCTGTATGTTCTCACACATGTCTGTGTAACCTGGCGGCTGTATGCAATGTGTTCCTCGCCCTTCAATAAAATGATTAAGATTTACCTGTCTGGTATTGTACTCCTGAGAGGTTAACCGGTGTAACCAATTGGCAATTCATGTAAATATATACAGTTGAAGTCGGAGGTTTACATACACTTAGGTTGAAGTCTTTACAACAAATTTTTAACCACTCCACAGATTTCATGTTAGCAAACTATAGTGTTGGCAAGTCAGTTAGGACATCTACTTTGTGCATGACACAAGTAATTTTTCCAACAATTGTTTACAGACAGATTATTTCACTTTTAATTCACTATATCACAATTCCAGTGGGTCAGAAGTTTACATACACTAAGTTGACTGTGCCTTAAAATCTTTAATATTTGGTCGCTTATCCTTTGCATGCCATGACTTCCTGATGTCCGTGACCCAACAACATCAAAACACTCTTGATATCTTATTTTCTGGTACTCTTTCAAGCGATACTATAACCTCTCTGCATTTGAATGGATCTCTATGGGAATTGGGGGGTGGGACTAGATTTAGCTGTAAATTACACTGGAACAGTATGGAAACACATGGTTGGCTAAATGGCTCTAAGTAATCAAGGGTCTGACGTATCAAACAAGCCTTAAATAATCACTCTGCTGCCAGAAATACAGTAGATATGGATGCATCACTTTAAGGGTTGTTTCTCCTGACAAATTTTCCTATTGAACTCTGGAAAAATAAGTCAGGAGAAGAAACCCTTCAAGTTATCCATATGCATGCCATGGCTTCCTGATGTCTGTGACCCAACAACATCAAAAGACTCTTGATATCTTATTTTCTGGTACTCTTACAAGCGATACTATAACGTCTCTCTATTTGAATGGATCTCTATGGGAATTGGGGGTTGGGACTAGATTTAGCTGTAAATTATGCTGGAACAGTATGGAATACATGGTTGCTAAAATGGCTGTAAGTCATCAAGGGTCTGAGGTATCAAACAAGGTATTAAACGCATCCCCAAGCAGGGGTGTCAAACTCCGGTCCTGGAGGGCTGCAGCATCTGTTGGTTTTTGGTACGTTTCAGCACAAGTGATTAAGTCACTGATTGGTGAAGAAGTCCACACACCTTGTTCTCAATGCTTTAACTGGGTACTGATTGAAAGGAAACCACAAATACCTGTAGACACTGCGGCCCTCCAGGACTGGAGTTTGACACCCCTGAATTAAAGGTTGGATTTTTCTCATTTTTTCAGTGTGAGATTAAGCTAATTCACCAAATGGTGAATTTTGTATAACCCTTTTTACTAATCTTTACCAGGGGTGCCAATAATAGTGGAGGGCACTGTATATTAGATATATACATATACAGATACAGTATAAACTAAGAATTTTCTATTCCCTTGGTCACGACCAAGACACCAAATTTATTTCTCCAAAATCTCTCGTATAAATATCTTTAAGAAACCAAGTACTTACCAGTATATTTAGTTACAGCTGTTTTCTGATTAACCCTGAAGAGTTTTTCTTGTTACATTTCGCCAAAGTCCCGTATAGTCTACATTTCCACAGCAACCACCTATCGCACTTAGGGCTGAAATACGTTGCTGTTGTTGTGTAAAAACACTAGTGATGTGCAGTTCGCGAACGAATCGGTATTTATGACTCGTTATGCTGAGTCGTCTGAGTTGACTCGCCAGTTCGAGGGAATCGTGCTTACCCATGGCTCTGGCTCTTAGCTCTGGCTCTGACTGCCTGCTTTCTACTACAGCCGGGTGCCGGTGTCACGCAGCAGTAGTGATGCGCCCAACAAAATAGGTCCCACGAATATCTGTTTTATAATAATTTAAGAGTACATTTTAATTTGATCTAACAATATTGCACACATTTTTTGTGAATAAGCCAATCACCCCAGCTCATTCCAAAGTGATTATTACTACTACTGCTAACAGTTAAAAGATGTACCTACAGTCACCTACTAGCCAACTCTCATCAGCACATAATCAACTTGACTCAGAGCCCTGAGCTGCGGCAATATTCCATGGCTCCAGAGCCATGTCACAAACCTGGGGTGGCTTTCCCGATTCCGATGTGTCTTCTGAATTGACGACACACTTCACGATCTTTTTGAAGTCAAGGCCCGACTCTTTCCCAAAGTATATCGTGGAGTGAATATTTCAAGAAACACTTTCACAACAAACCTTGAGTAACACAAACCCGACAGATCGACGTAGAAAAGCCGATTCACACAACAGAAAGCATCACACATTGTTATCAGCCACTTTCCTAAAAGCATTGTTGAGTTATGATCATCTTTGAATATTTTTTTCTTTGCTTTTCATTTTAAATCTGATCAAACCTAACTGACAAAAAAAGACAGAGACAAAGAGAAGAGCAAGAAAGAAAAATGAATATAATAAGTAAATAATAGGCTCATCAGGCAGCTTAACTCCTCCGCTGAAAGTGAATTCATCTTTGGCGTAGTGGTTAGCACCGAGGCCTCTCCCCCTGAAGTTCTGTGGTTCGAGCCCTGCTAGAACCTCGTTCGTTACACAAGCATGAAAGAAAAACAAAATAATCTAATATTATCTTAACGATATAATGCTTTTGGCAAACTGATAGGATCCTTTTATTGCTGTCTACATTCATTGAAATTATTTTGCCTATTGTGAATGCAGAGCCAGCCCTAGACCATTGGGGGCCCTAATCAAAACCTGGCGGGGGGCCCTAGTGTTGAACGCATGCAAAAATTTGTACTGTAAGTAGAACATGCATAACATGCAGAGTAGATAAAACAAAGATAAATCATATAAGGTAATATACAGGCACAAGAAGACAACACAGTGAATTGTGATTTTAAAACTTATTTTTTTTATTGGCTGGAGTACAAGTAGCTATCAGTGTACAGGTTGCACACAAAACTATTCAAAGAGAAGGCAGTGGGAAATTTTCACTTAGCAGTGCTTTCAACATCTCTGGTTGTGTCAGCAGCATCATCGTGAGATGGTGCTGCAGCTCCACCACCACCAAAATACTTCAGTATTGCTCCTGAGAAAGTGAATATTTTTTTACAATTGTGAACAGAAAATAATGCTAAGTGTAAATTAAATGTAAATCTAGGGGTAAATGACGTTATTTACCTATACAGCTTTAGGTTAGTATGGATTTGTTTAATTTGCTAATCTAACTAAATGTCATTTTTGTTGTTTACATGGACACGCGACGAAGATTACATTAATTTTCACTATGTAAAGGCCTTACAGACAGCATATTCGTGGCGACGCCAATAAAGCCTACTGCAGTCTACACCAACTAGCTAGCACCAACACCGTGTTTACAACTTTTTTAAAGTGTCTTATTAAAAAACAGAAGTGTTTTGTCGCTAAACGTTCATGATCTGGAAAAAAATACATTACTTAACATTACCTAGTTGTGCTTGTTGTCTCTTTCCTTCATCAACCTTCTTCTTTTTTCAGCACCCGATGGGTATATTCTTTTAGACATTTCCGCGAACCGTCATTCACTCACTGAGGGAGGGGAGGGGCCCCCGCCCGGCCACAGGCTGCGTTACGTACGTACGTCATTGGTTGCCAGTCAAACAAACGTGATGATCTTCGCTTGTCACCCTATCATAGACTGTCAGTAGCTAGCATTACTTTAGCAACAACAAGTACCAATTCATTGTAGCTATGAGGGTTGCCAGGTCAGACGATCAGTCAATTCAGCAAACGATGCCGCGGGGCCCTAAGCAGCCGCTTAGTTGGCTTATAGGGCGGGCCGGCTCTGTGTAAATGTACAATGTACATGCCAGCGCAGGTCACAATAAGTCCTTATAAACCCTATGATGGGATAATTGATTACACCATGCTCTAGACTAAATTGTTTTTGTTGTTGTATCTGTTGTTGTATCGCGTAGATTAGCGGCCTCTGCCTGCAGAGGTGTGACTTGCACATAGTACCGCATCTCAAGACACATTTGAGATTTCACGACTAATCCAATGTTGTCTTGAACTCACAACACATTTCACGATCTCTTTGTGTTACGAGCACTTTCAGGAAAGCGTTGTGAATGGCAAGTATATCTTCACGACACGTTTCAGGACATACTTTTCGCTACGACATGCTTTGGAAAAGCCACCCCTATTCTGTTATATCTAATGATATTCTGAGATGCCAACACTTTAACAGCCTACTTTTTATTACGAAATTATTAATTATTACATGTGGCTGTTTGCAACCGAATTGTGATTGTGATTTTGTTCAGCTAATGACAGCAAATAGGCTACTTCTTACTTAAAGTGGTGACATTTTTATTTTAGAACTCTTGACCAACAACAACAGTGAACAGATAAATACAAATTTGTATAATAGAATAAATAAATAGCCTTGGTTCAAATAAACATATTTTATGGTGCGCAAATAAATCTTTACCAAATACTATTGAAAACTAATAAACGAAACAGGCTCCTGTACACACACACACACACGCATCAAGATCTGGCTTGTTTGTCGGATTTGGATCTTTCCTATACAGCCATCCATCCACCACATTTTCAGTAGGCTAATGGATTCTAGAATCTGATAAAAAATAAGATTTATATTTGCATAGACTATTAAAATAGCTATAGCCTATGCAAATATAACCATTCATTGTCTATTCTTCGGCTACATAATATCTAACGTTACAATCAATGACCGACAGCATTATTTTAGGCTATAGACCTAACGTTAAACTTCTGCTAGAATATTGGAGATGGGAAAGTCGTAAATAAATGTAAACTGGATGCGACTGCAAACTAGCTAGAAAAGTAAGGGAGAGTGAACAGAAAACATTGAGCATTGGATATTAAAAATGAGCATCAATCAGGTGATTTGGGTCTGAATAAAATATCAAAGCTAGTTTACTAATTTGCTACCAGCTAGACTCTGCTGTCTGAAACGGCTTCAAATTCCAGCTTGTGCCACTGGGAGAAAAAGATGCAGCTCAGGTAGTTTGAAGGTATCAAACAAACGAATGGTACTCGCAACTCCGACTTTTCAAACCGAACGGTACGGAAAGAGCCAAACTGCCCATCACTAAAAAACATGCACACTTTTGTATGTTTTTTAAAAACGTATTTAAATATAACTTATGTTATGGTTATTATGTATATACTGTATGTGACTATTCTGAAATAAATGTATTCTGTTGCAAATTTCTGAATGATACAGCTTCTTATTCAATTCTTCAACTTTAAACCATGGATGTGCAGGGAATATTTTTTGACATATTGACATTGAAATAAAACGAGTAGAAACTAGGTGAAAATTGCCTCTAGAGGGCCAAAGTAAATATAATTAAACATCAAGCAATCCCTGTACGTGGACTGCATCAGCTAAGGTAGAGCCTCCTTCACTCATTAGAGTATGATGAACGACAGTCAGGAAGGGTGAGGGGGTATATTTTCTTGAAAATAATCAGATGTGTGTGAGTGGCTGTGGGTGGCTCACCCAGCTAAAACACGGGGTTTGGGAATCCCACAGTTTGGTACGGAGGGGGCAGGTGTCACGCTCTGAATTACTCTTCAGCTCATGAGGAACCAGAAACACCCTCTGGTCTGCCTGTGTCACTGCACGTGATGCATTTTCCTCTGACGTAGCGACCACACAGCTCGGCTAGCGGGCTGGCTGAAAGACGCTCTCATTGACAGTGCATGACTCGGCTAGCAGACGGGCTAAAAGATCCTGTCGTTGGCAGCGCGTGGCTCGGCTGGCGAACGGGCTGAAAGACGCTCTCATTGGCAGTGTGCGGCTCAGCTAGCGGACAGGAAGTTATGCTTATGTTATACAATACCTTTGTCAGACCACACTTAGAGTACTGTGTGCAGTTCTGGGCACCGAATTACAAAAAATATATAGAGGCTCTGGAAAAGGTCCAAAGAAGGGCAACTAAGTTTGTACCTGGTATGAAAGATAAAAGTTATGCGGAAAGACTTAGGATACTTGATCTCTTTAAACTTAGTAAAAAGTAAAAAGAGACTCAGGGGTGATTTGATAGAGGCTTTTAAATTAATTAAAGGGATAAATAAAGTGGGGGTATAGATGGAAATTAGCAAAAGGTAAATTCCACACAGACATTAGGAAGTACTTCTTCACACAGAGAGTAGTCACTGTGTGGACTAGCTTGCCAGGTCATGTAGTAGAGGCAGAAACTCCGGGTGTTTTCAAGTGCTGGACACTATCGAGTTTGTAAGGGAGCACTAGGTATCCTGTATTCAATTCAATTTTATTTATATAGCGCTTTTCACAGACGACTGTCACAAAGACGCTTTACAGAACAGAAAGGGGAGGAAAGGGGAAATGGGAAATGCCAGCTATAAGCCAGCTCTAAGCCCCCAGATAGCAGAGGTAAAAACTCTCTTGTAGGGAGAGAAAACCCTCATACTGTGGTGAGAAAAAACTCCCCGATGGGAAGAAATCTCGAGAGGAACCCGGCTATTGGGGGGATGCCCATCCTCCACTGGCCTATGGGTTGATTATTTCATAGGGAGGTATTCTATTCTGATGACTCCGTCATGTAGAGATCAGCAGTGGCAGGTGGGGGGCTCCTAGCTGGTCTTGGGCTGGAGCTCCGGGCCAGGAGGGGGGCGGGGGGAAGGGCGCGGGAAACTCTGGAAACTTGGGCTAGAGCTCCGGGCAGGTGCCCAGAGCAGGGAAGAGGAAAAAATAAAAAAAACATTGTTAGGGGGTTCAGATGGTAGCAGAACAAGCACAGCAGGAGAGACAGAGGTGCCTGCGTGCGATAAGGAAACCCTGGCAGAATAAGGCTATGGCAGCATAGCTAAGGGCTAAACAGAGGCAGGGGCCAATACAGCCATGAGGCAGGCTTGAGACAGTCACCACCAGACCATGACCGGTCCAGCTTAACACAGCACTACCAATAATGATCCAGTGTCAGCACTGACCGCTCAGTCCACCAGAGACTCTATAGCTAATGCCAGCCACCCACTCCTGCCCCTCAACTATAGGACAGACTAAAAAGATGGGTTTTAAGCCTAGCTTTAAATAAACTGATAGTGTCTGCACCCCGAACATGAGCAGGCAATTTGTTCCATAGGAGAGGAGCACGATAGGAAAAGGCTCTACCACCTATGGTACTTTTAGCTATTCTAGGAATAACAAGGAGGCCTGCGCCCTGCGAACGGAGCGTTCGTGAGGGATTATAAGGGAAAAGTAAATCACTTAAATATAAGGGGGCAAGCCCATGTAAGGCTTTAAAGGTAAGTAACAGAATCTTATAGTCTATTCGAAATTTGACTGGCAACCAGTGAAGTGAAGCTAACACTGGGCTGATGTGTTCAAATCTTCTAGTTCTCGTGAGAATACGAGCTGCTGTATTTTGAATTAGCTGAAGCCCTTTCAGAGAGGAATTTGCACATCCAGACAAAAGAGCATTACAATAATCTAATCTAGCATCTAACAAAAGCATGGACTAGCTTTTCAGCATCATGTAGGGACAGTATTTTTGGAATTTTTGAGATATTGCTCAAGTGATAGAAAGCAACCCTAGAGATGTTTCTAATGTGTGTATCAAATACGAGATCTGGATCAAACGTAACACCAAGATCTTTAATGACAGCACTTGAAGTGATTGAAATTACATCAATGTTAGGCATATAGCCATCTCAGGGACTTGGGCCCCACTACCATTACCTCTGTCTTATCAGAGTTTAGCAAGAGAAAGTTATGGGTCATCCATTCTTTTATATCTATAAGACAAGCTTCCATTTTTGACAGCTGGACAACTTCATCAGGCTTGACTGATAGATACAGCTGGGTGTCATCTGCATAGCAGTGGAAGTTAATGCCATGTTTACGAATGATTTGTCCCAGGGGAAGCATGTATAGAGAGAAGAGCAAAGGCCCAAGGACAGATCCTTTGACTAGGGCTGTTCCAGTGCTATGAGAGGGTCGTAAACCAGATTGAAAAACTTCCAATATTTGATTAGGGTGCAAAAATGACCAAAGTTGTTTTGAAATGACCTTTTCTATTATTTTAGAGAGGAACGGAAGGTTTGAGATAGGCCTATAGTTAGACAAGTGGTTCATATCCAAGTTTGGCTTTTTAAGAAGGGATTTGATGACTGCAAGTTTGAGAGTCGGTGGTACGTATATGTCCAGAGGCTAAAGAAGCATTAACAATATGCAACAGTGGTGTTCCAATCACTGGCAGTAGCTCCTTCAGTAGCTTCGTTGGGATAGGGTCTAGAAGACAGGTAGAAGATTTTGAAGAATTTACTATAGTATTAAATTCAGTGAGATCTATTGGAGCAAAGGAGTTCAGATAGGCCACCCGTCCATCTGAAGATTCTGCATCCAAGTGTTGAGTGGACGGAAGAGCAGACCCTGTATGAGGGGTGGTAGAAGAACTTTGAATCTTGTCCCTGATTTTTATAATTTTGTCATCAAAGAAATTCATAAAGTCATTGCTACTAAATGGGATTGAAACACAGGGATCAACATGATTCTTAGTCAGTCGGGCAACAGTGTTAAACAGGTGCCTAGGTTTCTATTTTCATCTATCAAAGGAGAGAAATATAAGGAACGCGCTGTGATAAGGGCATGTTTATAATAGAGAAGGCTGTCTTTCCAGGCATGGAGGAACACCTGCAATTTAGAGGAACGCCATTTGCGCTCAAGTTGGCGTGAAGCTTGTTTGAGAGCACGAGTATGGTCATTGTACCAGGGAGCTAGTTTCTTATTGCAGACTTTCCTCTTCTTAAGAGGTGTGATAGTATCCAGGGTTCTACTAAGTACGTTATTAATGTTGTCAGTCAGCTGATCAATTGAGTTTATGTCTGCATTTGTATACGCATTTTGGCTGGAGCCAAGAAAATCCCCACAGTGCACAAATGAGCCTGGGAGCTCATTAATAAAATAATTTGCAGATCTGGAGGAAAGCTTACGACTAAAGTAGAATGTAGTATCTGATGGCACATGACAGACTTGTGAAAGGTGAAAGGTAATTAAATAATGGTCTGATAACACAGGATTTTTAGGCATGACTGCTATGTTTGCTATTTCTGTATTATACGTTAAGACCAGATCAAGAGTATGGTTATGAGAATGGGTGGACTGATGTATATGTTGATTAAAGCCAATGGGTTCAATGATTGACAAGAATGCTGATCTGAGAGGATCACCTTCACTATCCATGTGAATATTAAAATTACCTACAATTACTATATTATCTGAATTAATAACCAGGCTGGAAAGGAAATCAGCAAACTCAAGTAAAAAACCACTGTATGGACCTGGTGGCCTATATAAAATGACAAGGGTAAAACTGATTGCTTTTCTGTCTGGATGTGCAAAACTGAGAACAAGCACTTCAAAACAGTTAAATTTGTAGGCAGATTTCAGAGTAGCAAAGAGATTAGAATTATATATAGCAGCAACACCACCTCCACGACCCGTCAGATGGGGAACGTGTGTATAACTGTAACCAGGAGGAGTGGATTCATTTAATGCAATATATTCATCAATTTTAAGCCAAGTTTCAGTTAAGCATAGGATCTCAACTTGGTGATCAGTAATTAATTCATTTATAAGAGTTGCCTTAGGGGCTAGTGATCTGATATTAATCAAGCCAATTTTTAGCTCTCTCTGTTCAGCCCCATTATTAGTAGAATGACAGGGTCTGATTTTTTTTAAATTAGCCATACAAACACCCCTAATGGGCTTTTTAGCAAAGCCTACTTTAGGTCGGGGGACAGACACCGTGTCAATAGCATGGAACCTGGGCAGCAGTAGTGGTAGGACGATGGGAAGCATTGTTGGGCTGAATGGCCTGTTCTCGTCATTGTTATGTTATGTTATCTTAAATAGAGGGAGTCTTTATCCTCTTAGAGACAAAAAAGCTGACTGTACAGTACTAACATTTTCTTTTCAACATCTTCAGTCCAGAAAGCAATACATTTTTATATAATTAATCTGTTTGAAATTGTGGCCATACAAGAAATCATGTGGGTGGCTTTTGGTTATAAAGTAGTTTTTTTCCTGTTCAAAACAAGCCTATGTTGCTGGTCTACAAAAACCAACATTTTGATTCCTTCAAATGACATAAAATTGATATTTAATATGGACAATGGATGGAGGAAAGTGTTTTTCAACCAACTAACAACTTTTTTTCCAGTTTTGACTTCCCATTTGTATTTCTGAGCCCTTCTCTCTGCTGCAATGGCCTTGATCAGGACAGCGTGTACCAGCACACACATCCACTAGCGTGTAGCTGGCCACCGGCCATTTTTTCCCCGCTCTGCAGTCCGCCAGCTGAGCTGCGCAAACCGTGGTGCTGGTATCTGCTGCAGACAAAGAATATCCCAGAGTAACCACCCCTCTACCATTACTCTAGTGTTATCCTCCCCTCATTAGAGGAGAGGAATCCTGCTGGCTGAATCCTTCCCCCCAGGGCAATGCTATAATGAATAAAAATGGTTAAATTAGTATTACATTTAAGAATCTGTCATGTTACATGCCCCATGTAAACACAATATTGTTGCCAGATTCCATTTTTTGGAGCGGGCTAACAAATGCTGCAGATCCAAATTCATAAACACTTCAGGGAACTCAAGGACATAAGCAGGGCTGGTTCGAGGCATAGGTGACATAAATGGTTCACAGCTTTGCGTTCATGATAGTCGCTATCTCCCCCCTTCCCTCACCATCGCTACCTCCCTCACCCCAAAACCCCCGTTACCATCATGGAATTAAGTCAAGTCAAGTTTATTTGTATAGCACATTTTCATACACAAGGCAACTCAAAGTGCTTTACATAAGACATAGAAAGACATTATATAAAAAGTAAATTAGAATTGAACAATGTTAAGAAGTTAAAACAGTTATAACAAAACAAATACCCCAACAAACACTCCTACCACAAACAGCCTGCTACCTGCCATCTGCTACGCACCGTACAGCCTCTCTCTCTGGGTGATATTATACCTGCCAGCTCCGCTGCAGGTGCCTGCCAGCTACGCTGCAGGACTTTTGTAAAAATATTAGCCCATGGGTGGGAGCAGCATACAGCCTCTACAGTTTGAATCACTCCACAGAGTGACAGACCCGTCGGTCACTAATCAAACTTTTAAGTTGAGCGCACTACGGCCTCTTTTTACATATTAGCCCATGGGTGGGAGCAGCATACAGCCTCCACAGTTTGAATCACTCCACAGAGTGACGGACCTTGTGGGACCCCGGAGGTCAGAGTAGTCCGTTCTGATTGGTAGTTATTAATGGTTACAAAGTAATCTCTATCTTGTAGGTAAGATTTGAACCAGTTTAAAGCTGGATGCTTGAAGCGCAATGTTATTTAGCAGCTCCTTGGGGGAAAGGGTGGGGGCATTGCCAATTTGCATGTTTATAGATTCTGGCATTCTCAGTGAGGTTAAAGGTGTAGAGATGCTACTAAGCCATTTTCAGTAGCTTATTGAACATTTTTGGTGGAAAAACCATTTTACACAAATTATTCAATATAGAATGTCTTTTAAAGGTTTAAAATACATGTGGAGGGAATCTTTAAAAGATGCAAGGCTTTTAAACTTCAGATATCTGTCCATGAAGTTTGTGTCCATGGCAACAGAAATCTTTTATATCCAAATTACATTGATTATTATTAGTGCCGAAAATTACCATTCAAGCCTGGATTTTAAAGGGAACTAGAGCAAAGCCAGGAAGGCTCAAAACCTGACTGGCAGGTGGCTCAGACTGCTGCATTGTGTACTAATTAGAGCTGTAATGTGTTCTGGGGTCTAATTGTAAGTCTGGTAAACTGAAGAATACAATGTTTCAGATATCAAGCCTTGACATTACAGAACAATGCGACAGCATCTCAGTGGCCTTATAAAATGAAATGATTCTCCTCACTTGCATCAGTGACTCATGCTGAGACGGGTTTGTGAGGGTAGGACCCGAAGTGCACGACTCAGAACAGTGATTGATGATAGTCCCATCAGGGCTTTATTATAGGAATGTCCAATGAGCATAGTCAAAAAACAAGCAAAGTTCATACACGGGTAATCCAGCCAAAAAACCAAAGTACAGTACCGAGGGAGAAGGCAGTCTCGGAATCGGTACACCATGCAAATAGTCCAGTAACCAGAGTAGCTGTCAGCGGGGGCAGTAGTACAGGCAGACGGTAGGCAGGCTCGGGGTCGAAGACGGTGCAAGAGTCAAGACCGGAGTCCGCTCCGCGGGGCAAAAGTACAAAGACAGCAGGCAATAACTCATGGTACAGGCAGGCAGTGGTCAACAAAACAGAAGTCAGTAACAATAGTAAAAAAACAGGCTTGGATTGTAACAAAAGACAGGCTTGGAAAAACAGCTGAAAAGTGCACTGAAAACAGGAGGCAACAATTTCACGAAGACAAGACATGAACACTGAGCTTAAATGCAGGTGTAGACAGGTGCAGATACTTAGCTTGAGAGCAGCATGCAAATGGAAATCAGGTGTGGATGGCTGACAAGGTAACAAGATAATTAGTAATCGTTAGTAATAAACCTATCCTGACCTAGCTTTGGTAAATTGGTAAATGACATGCACGAGAAACGTAAGGTAAACATGAGTTAGTATTACCCAATCCTGATCTATTGTTAGTAGATTAGTAAATAGACACGGGAAAATTAAACAATTAGTGAAGCGTGAACGACAGCAAGAGAGAGAGAGAAACAGCATGAACGCAAGGCTGCGGAAAAACACGGAAATGTGTATGCTAAACAGTGAACGGGAAACGTAACATGAATCAAATATAAAACGTGACATGACAAGAAAATAAATCGTAACAATAATCAAACAATAAACGTGACATGACATGAAAATGAAACGTAGCAAGAATTAAACATAAAACGTGGCGTGACTAGACTAAACACAATACGTGACATTAACAAGAAATCTAACTTAAGACAAGAAAATAATATAAAACGTGATATGACAGCTGGAATCGTGACACATGCTTGCTGTTGCTAAGTTGCATTGTGCTTCACAGACATCTCACCAGGTGTCTGTGAAGACTGTAAATTTTAGTTTTGCAAGAAATTTTTTATTTTTTATTTTTTTTGGACAATCTCGACCATCTGCAAGAGTCAGAAACCAAGGCACTGTGATTTTCGAACCATGGTTTGTTCATTAACATGCTGGTGGTGCAGTGGATAGCACTGTCACCTCACAGCAAGAAGTTCCCGCGTTCAAAGCCAGGCCAGGGGCCTTTCTGTGTGGAGTTTGCATGTTCTCCCAGTGTCCGTGTGGGTTTTCTGCGGGTAATCTGGTTTCTCCCACAGTCCAAAGACATGCAGGTTAGGCTAATTGGAGACTAAATTGCTCTTGGTGACCTGTCCAGGGTATATTCCTGCCTCTCACCAAATGCATGAAAAAAGTGAAGAAAAAAAAAAACTATTTGTTTTTTTTCCCACCACCTGTTCTTTTCTGAAGAAGTGAGTTAAAGCTAAGGACCGATGTTGACTCATTCAAGGCAATCGTTCTGCTTGTTAAAACAGAAAAGAAAGGAGATACTTCCTTTCACTTTTTTTGTGTGGGCAGTTAAAGTCTATGTTTCCAGGAATTTTTCTGTGTTCCTGCCAGGGTTGTGCACCATTCAGAATTGAATTGAGAATGCCTCTTAAATTCCAATTCAATTCTTGAATTTTAATTGAGGTAGCAAACAGGATGCAGAATTGCAATTTGAATTAAAGGAAGTAGAATAAAAATTCCATGAAATGAATATACTACATACTTTAGGTGTAGCTTTTAACAGTAAGGCTTTATATCTCATTATGATTTGTACATTAAATATGTTATCAGGCAAACAACATAATGTGACGACTAATTCGGTTCAATGTTAGGTCGCACAGAAACGCCTCTTTCATCCATGTTTTTTTCCTCCTCTGCTCCTATTGGTGGCAGACTGCCTTTGTGGCAACTTCGAAAGTTTTATGAATGGGTGATGGACGCTACTCGCGAAAGGGGTGAGAGAGTAGTGAGGCTGGTGACGAGTTCCAGGAAGGTTGTCCGTCCGAAGTTTTTCTTTAATTGTCGGCGCGTTTGTAAAATGTGATGTTTTTGCGGCGAAGGCGTTTTTAATGATTCCTTGCGTCCGAACGTTGGGAAGTCTGTCCGCCAATATGTATAACTTGTGGGCGCGTTTGTAAAAAAGGTTTGTATCAGCGTTGCCATACGGTAATTTAGCGGTGGAAATAATTATTTCAAGCGCCCGAAATGGAAAATCCCAAGCACCGCGAGTGATCATTCTGGAACCACTGTTGTCGGGAGGTTTTCACAGTTAAAGAACTGGACAGAAGATATACATCTGGAGAGCCGCAGCATTTAAAATTACACGGACATGTTGGCTGACTTTTGACTGACTGACCCTGACTTGACTGAAAGAAATATGGGGTTCCAGTTATGTGAGTAGATGTACTCTGTTCCTTTCTTTTTTTTTGTTATAATTTATTATTATTTATGGTAATGAACGGCGTTTAATTACGCGGATCTGAACTGAAATTGATTGAAGTGAATTGTATTGAACTGAACTTTATTGAATTGAACTGTACTAACCTTAATCACTTCAATTGTAACAACCTGAACTGAATAACTTGTACACTCATTTGTTTATTTTTTTATGGTGGAATCCACGAGACTAACCGCTTATCATACTCTCTATTGGTTTTGATTACTTTCAATACAGTGAGTAATACTTGCATAACTGTTTCTGTGTTGTTTGTTAAAGGTTTCACAGGTTGATAGGTAATTCATGCTTTGTTGTTGGGGGTGTCGATTGAATTTGTAATTTTTCATTATGTATGCATCCTTTTTGTGAGGTTTGACTTTGAAACCTACTTGAATTTGTCAGGTGAGAAACCTGACTGGCACCCCAGTCTTAAAGACAGTCGAACCATTACAATATCGTATGCTTCTAAACATTAGATTTTATTAACAATGAATGTTTTTCTCCCAACAATTAATCTTTAAAGTACCATCTAGAGAATAATCATCATATTTAATTTAGCTTTCATTTTGTGGAACATGGCGGAAGAACGCTTAATTTCCCAGAATGCTTTAATTTACCCCAAAGTATTCAAAATGGAGCCAAACAAGACCTTTAAGGATCTTTTGACAATTAAATGTAACAATGTTGAACAATGATAATTGAATTTACCATAAATTTGTCGTTCATTTGAGTGCTCAAGGTTGAAATGAAAAACAATATTACTCATTATTCTACATATAGGCCTAAGGGAACAAATGGGAATAATTTCTTGAAAAAAAACAATGTAATCATTTATATTTTGCAGCAAAATATATGATTTAATAAAATTGCTCTGTTGTGTGACTGGGCGGAATTTATTTGAATTGCAATGAATTAAATTCCACTTCAATTCCAATTCAACATCCTGTCGGGCATGGTCAATTCAATTCAATTCATTGAATGCGGGCCAATTCTTAAATTCAGAATTTTGCAAAACCCTGGTTCCTGCCTTTTGACAGGTTCTACCATCGTTTTAAATATGATCATTCCTTTTAAACACGGGGGGCTCTATCTTGGCGATCTTAGCGCTTTGTCTAAACGCATGGCGTAAAGTGCATTTAGGGCATGTCCAAGTCCACTTTTGCTAGTTTGACAGTGTGTTTTTTGAGCGCTAAGTGCAAATGGGCTGTACCTAGTCTCTTCATTAATTATTGGTGTATCTTGGGCATGACATGCAATAAACCAATCAAAATGTCATATCCCATTCCCTTCAAAAGCTGCTTTTCCACCTTGGCGGATTGCTTATATGATGGCGAAACAGACATGCTTGTGCGTGTTTAGTGCGAACAAGGAATAGGCTATATGGATCAATAGTATGATAAATATTATTCGGACTAACCATTATGAGTTCCCGGTAATTCCAGACAGTGCTGTTATTGTACTAAATATATGCAGTTAAATTTCATTAAAAGCACCCGCAACAGCTGAGAATAAGCTACCAATGGCTTCCGTCTCACCTTAGAAAACGCCAAATTAGCCTGCTTGTTTAACTAATTTAATTTGATTATGCAATAAAACATTGTCAAACATCAATTCCATGAGGCTGTTCTCATGCAGTTCTCGAAGATCAAGCTTCATCCGAAGTTTATTACCTGCATTCTGATATTGATTAATAACACAAATACCGTTATGTTGCCTTCATGATGACACTAAATACAATAAAGCTGTCAGGTTGGCAACCCAGAGGTCCACGCATATTTTCCCTTGTTATGGTATAACAGGTCAAATCAGCGGGGTTTTAATAAGCTGAGAGTATGGAAGCCTGGTCACTGTAATTTAAAAAATATGATTAAAATAAAATTCAGTTAACATGGTGAAATTTATCTCCGTTTTTTTAACCGTAGGCTATCGAAAACCTTATGCACAGCGAATTCCGTGATATGTAGCCTAGGCTATTTGAAAAACAATAAATGCAATATTCATTGGACAAGGTTTTGAACTTTATTCATTCAAAACCATTCTATTTTCTTACACGCTGTAGGCCTAGATGAACAAAGCTGTATTGCAGTGATATCTGAAGCATATTTTCAGAACTCAAATGTCCGTCTGTTGCAGTGCGCGTGTTTTCCATTGATTGACAATTCACGCATTAGGTGTAAATGACAATTCGCGCATTAGGCTTGATATAGGTGTTATCAGCTCCTTTTTAATGGATAGCCATTGTCCTGTCAGAAGATTACAGGAATTATTGGCAAATATAGGCCAAGTCATAGCTTGATCCAGGATAATTGTGAATAGTTTGTACATGTAACCTTACACATACCATCGCACATTGCCTGGATGTTGGAGTGGGCTGAAAGTGCTTAGTGCAAGCGCTTTCTGCTGGCTCAAGATAGCAATACGCCAAAAATGATCCTGGCCACACCTCATCTTAAGACCAACACGCCCAGTTCGCTTGCAATGGGCGCAAGAATACATGGTATTTAAAGGTATACTATGTAGTTTCATTGTAAAAAACTTGTGCTTTGTTTACATTCAAATTTTCTCCCCAAAAATCATTGTATGTATCCTTGTGGTCTAATAAACATGTTGAATGTATTTCCTACCTCATAAGTCGTTCGCAAAGTGTTTTTTTGTTAATGTTTTGAATGCTACACTGTTGACATCCCGCCGCCATTTTTAAGCCAGAGACCGCAAAAATTGTGTAAACGTCATGAATGGGCGGTTCCTGCCATTTGATTGACATGGCTAGGCCATGTAGGCAGGCTTCCACGTAAACTCTTATTTTAGCGTAGGCTACTTACCGTTACGTACGCGTCGTCAGTACAATTTAGACATTTAGGGCCGAAACATACCTCACGCAAATACGCAAATGTGGACGCTTTGAGCTATGCGAACAGTTTTTCTTTTACCATGACATTTGTGAAAGACAAGCCAGAGCGTTGCAGTGAGGGACGCTATAGCAGGCAACAACTTTCTTGTTCGATCTGTGCTCCGGTTTGTCTTTCACAAATGTCATGGCCAAAGAAAAACTGTTCACGTAGCTCGAAGTGTCCAAGTTCGCGTATTTGCGTGAGGTATGTTTCTGCCCTTAGTCATTAGCAAGATGTTTTCAGCCGAGGAGGTAACAATATCATTATTAAAATAGCGACCATACACCTAGCTAAGGCTATCTATTGTCGTGATGTTTGTTCATTGCTGACAATAGTCTATCACGTTTGACCAAACCTTGATCATGTAAAAGGAGACTACGTTACATGCTCAAAGCATATAAGTTAGTAATCTTAGCTATTGCTCTGTAAATTTGACCACTGTTAATTTTCATAAAATAATTCAGTCATCATTTTGTAATTCTGCTCGGTTCATTCTGTAGCCATCAACATCCAGTAGTCGCGGGCCCAGAGTAAGGGTGAGGGGCAGACTCCGGGAGGAGAAACATTGCCATCTCAACGAAGTTGAGACAGAGCTGCACTTTCACAAAATGCAAAAAATACAATCAAATCAGAAATAAATATTTTCCCAAAATAAATCAGAGATACCCTCAATTAAAAAAATTTAACAGACATCCAAAAACTCCCCATCCTCTTAAGAGAGGAGAGGACATGCTGTGACCTGGCAGCACAATATATACCTGCCTGCCATTGTCTTAGGGACAGTGAGTGACAGAGATCATTATAAACCAATTTTATTTTTTTATATTTATTATATTCACTTTATAAGATCATATGTGTCATTTCTATTGATAATTATTATTTTAAATTGTACTTTATTATTTTACATTATTGTTATTTCTAAATCCATAATCAAAGAAAAGTTCTTGTTTTCATGTATGGATACTGTTCATTCGTTTCTAGTCTTTGCTGTTTTGTATTGTTCAGTGTTAGATGTATGTCTTTGACTGTTTTAATGCAGTATGCTTTGGCAATACAGATGCAATGTATTGTCATGCCAATAAAGCGAATTGAATTGAGTCCACGGTCAGAGAAAATATGTGTGAAATGTCACCACAATGCTCGTGCGTGTCTGAGAAGAACACGTGATAAGCAATTTTCGGGGAGCCCTTTTCTCCTACGTGCTCTATCGCCATCTAGTGTTCTGAAACGACGTGCGCGTTAGACGTTATAATGAACCCTGCGCCGGGTGTAAGATAGCAAAGACACTACTAAGTATCTACTTGGCCTCCAGTTGAAGAGCGTCTAGCTCCACCATCAGCCGGTTAGAGAAACGTTCGCTCCAGTTGGGATGGGAATGCCCATGGTCAGGGAGAGTAATTGGCGATATAAGAAATGGCTTAGTATTAGAATAACATATAATAGATTAATGAAAAAGGTAACTTTGAGGGTTACTTTAATGCAGGTCTTGGTGGTTAGGTAGTGTTTCAAATTGGAAAACTTTTCATCTAAATAGAGAATATTTTGTGCTCTACTTTCAGAGGGTCTGCATCTTTTTTTATTCTTAATGAAAGAAACCTAAGGTTTGCCTAAGGTACTGAAGCTCACTAATGAAATCTCAATTCATTCCAGCTTCATTTATGCAGTCCCTTCATTGAGAAATTTCTTTCAAAGTTAGAAAGTCTCACTATCAGGTTGTTACTTTGCAACCATGATGCTGACTGGACCACTGGAACCACAGACAGTGTACGATCATGGCCAAGACCATGAAAGACCGGTGAGGCTAGCCTGATTCATCTGGAGAACTCATCAACCATTCAAAACCTAGCCAGGCCTAAAAGGGCTAAAAAAAAATTTCTATAGGAATAATTAAGAAATAAATACTCTCTCCTAGATTCAAGGAAACACACTTAGCCAGTTTAAGGTCATGTGTTTAACCCCTTTGCACAGATGCCTAGTGGCCATGGCGCCAGCAGCAAGATTTTGCTCAACTGAGACATTCGTTGCTCCTGCAGCCAAACTATGAGTGGGAGCAAGGAACTCTGTGTTGTATCTTTATTAGTATACTATAAGTGTCACTATTCTCCCGTAGCAAGTCCAATTAACAAGCAACCCACCCAGTCTCGCCTTCAACTATACCTACCCATGCGTGACACAGTGGACAATCTATGTGTGAGATTATAAATATATTTCTTCATCTCAAATTAGTATTCCGTCATAGCAACATGATAAACAATAGCCGGATCGTATGCCAGAAAAGCAGTGAAAAGCCCTGCTCACTGTTTTATGTGATCGATGACAGTATATGGGTCAATGACATGACGTGATTTTTTTTGTGTCCGAATTCATTACTTTCCTAAAAACAATAATTTAAAAAAAAACATGTTATATATCAAATTGCACTACAATATCTCCTTTATGAGAAACCCATCTCACTTTATTGAAATTCAATTAATTTTTTGAGTTTTGGTGTTCTAAAGTCCCAAAATGTCAGGTGGTGCGACCGTCATGCGAACATACATGCAGAGAACAAAACTGCAATAAAGGATCGTTTTCTCAATAAAATTCCTAATCAAATAGTTTGGCATGATTTTATGTTAGATTGCTTATAAATGACGGGAAGTAGTTTAACAGTCCTATTTCAAAACTATTCTATTACTTAAAAAAACCTTTGTCCGAGAAATTGACTTCTCCAAATGTCAGGGGGGTGACCGACATAAAAACATAATTTTATGTACTGTGCCTGTAAGAAAATGATGCAACAGGGTGTGACATCACACAGAAGACCCCACAGGACCCCTGCCATGCAGTAACAAGGTTAATAACTCTCCCACAAAAATTACATAATTTGACGTTTTTGAGTAATGGTGAGGTTGGTTCAACTTACCATGTCAGGTGGTATGACCCCTGGAAAAACTATGAAAATGAGTTTTTATTCAGAAAATGTGTACTTGATTGAAAAAATATATGTATAACCTTGAGTTCAAGGACAAAAATGTATATAGGTGACCAAGTTCATTCCTGTTAGATTTGAATTGAGTTTGAAAAGTCAGGTGGCGCGACCAATATGTCAGGTGGCGCGACTAGAATTAGTTAAACCAATTGAAAAAAGTGATGTTAATTAATGTGTTTGAAGATATTAAATACATTTTCTTAAATATATACAGTCAAGCCGGAAAGTCTGAACACTCCTTTCACCTTCTCCACGTTTTATTACGTTACAGACATACAGTCAAGCCGGAACGTCTCCCCACCCTTTCACCTTCTCCACGTTTTATTACGTTACAGACTTATACTACAATAGATTGAGTTCATTTTTTGTCTCACAATTATACACAAAATAGCCCATAATGACAAAGTGAAAACAGGTTTTTAGACATCTGTGCTAATTTATTAAAAATCTAAATGTGAAATATCATATGTACACAAGTGTGCACACCCTTTGATATGACACCCAAAAGTGAGCTGAGGTGCATTTTGTTTCCACTGATACTGCTTGAGATGTTTCTACAACTTAATTGGAGTCCACTTGTGATAAATTCAATTGATTGGACATGATTGGGGATTGCCAACACATGCCTATATAAGGTCCCACAGTTGACAGTGCATGTCAGAGCAAACTCCAAGCCATGGGGTCAAAGGAATTATCTGCAGACCTCAGAAATAGGATTGTGTCAAGGCATAGATCTGGAGAAGGGTACGGAAAAATCTCTGCAGCTTTACAGGTCCCAAAGGGCACAGTCGCCACCATCATTCGTAGATGGAAGAAGTTTGGAACCACCAAGAATCTTCCTAGACCTGGCCGCCCGGCCAAACTGAGCAATCGGGGAAGACGGGCCTTGGCCAGGGAGGTGAGCAGGAACCCGAGAGATGGAGTTGGGAGAACCTTTCAGAAGATCAACCATCCAGGCAATCAGGCCTTTATGGTAGAGTGGCCAGACGGAAGCCCCTCCTTAGTAAAAGGCACATCACAGCCCACTTGGAGTTTTCCAAAAGGCACCTAGAGGACTCTCAAACCATGAGAATCAAGATTCTCTGGTCTGATGAAACCAAAATTGAACTTTTTGGCCTGAATACCAAGCGTCACTTCTGGAGGAAACCAGGCACCGCTCATCACCTGGCTAATACCATCCCTACAGTGAAGCATGGCGGTGGCAGCATCATGATGTGGGGATGTTTTTCAGCAGCGGGAACGGGGCCACTAGTCCTGATAGAGGGAAAGATGAATGCAGCTAAGTACACCGAGATCCTTGAAGAAAACCTGCTCCAGAGCGCTCTGGACCTCAGACTGGGGCGAAGGTTTACCTTTCAACATGACAACGACCCGAAGCACACAGCCAAGAGAACAAAGGAGTGGCTTCGGAGAAAGTCTGCATGTCCTTGAGTGGCCCAGCCAGAGCCCAGACCTGAATCCAATTGAACATCTGTGGAAAGAGCTGAAAATGGCTGTGTACATCCAACCTGACGGAGCTTGCAAGGATATACCAAGAGGAATGGGCAAAAATGTCCAGAAACAAGTGTGCCAAGCTCGTAGCTTCTTTCCCAAGACGCCTTGAAGCTGTAATCGCTGTCAAAGGTGCAGCAACCAAGTATTAGGCTAAGGGTGTAAATAACCTATTTTTGTCAGTAAAATAAAATTGCATATTTTCTAAAAACCTGTTTTCACTTCGTCATTATTGGCTATTGTGTGTAGATGTTTGAGGCAAAAAATGAACTCAATCTATTGTAGTATAAGTCTGTAACGTAATAAAATGTGGAGAAGGTGAAAGGAGTGTTCAGACTTTCGGCTTGACTGTAAATCTTTCTGTATGATTAAGTTGTTTAAAGGTGAAAAAGTCCTGCTCTTCAAGAATATAGGACTATATAACCAAAATCGATACTCAAAGTTGCATATTGTACCTTTTAAGTTATTATTTTTTCATTCATTTTTGTAGACGCCATTATCAAGCAAAGAAAAAACAGCACGGCATAGAGATAGTTTAAAAAATGATCCAGTTGCATTTCATTATTGAAATGTGTTCCTTGAGACTTCATGTTTCAGTTTTATTTTTAAAGCATTGATCAAATGTTGTCTTGTTGACATTACCATTGTGGCAGTATTGTTTTAAATGTTGAATGTGCAGTATTGTTTTGAATGCTGACCTGAATGAAATGTAGTCCTCATTATTGAAATGTGTTCCTTGAGACTTGATGTTTGTTATATTTTTTAAGCATTGATCAAATGTTATCTTATTGACATTACCACTGTTGCTGGCCTGAAGTTCCAGTATAAAAGCCAAATGAAACCAGAGTAAAATGCACTTACTACATATCTTTCTTTTTATTTTGTGAATTTCAATCGTTATTGAGCACAATATCAGGTGGCGCGACTGGTCATGGTCAGGTGGTGCGACCAGCTAATTTTCGTTTAAATGTATCCATTCCAGTCTGCAAAATTAAATCAGAAATATAACTGAAAATCTTTAAATAATGTATACAAATAATTTTTACTGTTAGAATTCTCTCTATGGAAAATAAGGTGTTTGAAAACAAAAAGTGGCGGCCATTTTCTATAAATGGAATAAAACTGCCATAAATAAAGAAATTAAAGTGTAATTTACCATGTGATGTGTATTTTACACACTACAATGATTCATGTTTTCAGTAGTGGTAAATACATTAAAAGTGTATTATTCAAAATTCATATATGGTCGCGCCACCTGACATTTCTGGGTGGTAAAAATCTGAAATCTTGTTTAAAAATGTATTTATATCACCTTAAAAGCTATGAAACAAATATAAATACACAGGTTACATTCTTGTGGAATTAAGAATGTATTTAAAATCCATTTTGGTCAGTATTATTATTTTTTTAAATTTTGAAAACCTTATTTGTCATTGACCCATATCCTTCTCAACGGTATTTGCAATTTGTTATTGGGTGCTTTGAATAGTAAATTACAGCCCAGCGTAACAGAATTTTTCATTTTTATCAATGTAGGATGATGCAAACAGCTACAGAAAACGCTTTCGCTGACGGGAGTTTTTCATCCTCGTATGAAAGTAGTACTGCTTGTAATATGCGGTTCTTTTCGCTGGCTACATATGAGCATTAGTTTTTCCACTCGACCACCGTCTTGTCCAGTAGGCTATGTTAGATGTTATTATCTTTGCTTTTTTGAGTGCATTTCACACATTATAGTGTAATGTTCATTGATGGCTCAGACAATTGTTATGTTTGATGTACCAATTTTCATCGAAGCTAGAACATTTGGCAGCATTTTTCTGTTGGAGGAATATAATTTTATTGTAATATTATCGTACATAATATAGGCTATAGCAGGGGTTCCCAGACCGGTCCTGGGGGACCCCTGTGTATGCTGGTTTTCGTTGCAACCACAGTTGCAATCCCAGAATTTAAACAAGCTGTTAATTTTTCTTAATTAGGTGCTTTTGGAGGAATTATTCGCCCTCTTAAGACTCATTATGTCAGAAATAGCTATGCATGCCATGTAGAACAAACAATGTTCACGTTGTGCTTATTGTGCTATATTGCAACAATTAAATAAAAAGAGGTTACAAAATGTATTTTCACTCAAATTAAAGAGTGAAGTGAATCAATAGGCTCCTAATTAGGTTGTTGAACACGTGTTTAACTCAATTTTTTCTTTAAGCTTATTAACACAATGCAGGTTTGGCTCGTTATCATTTGCTTTGTGTTTGAATTCTTCATTATCTACCAAATGGTTAGTTTTAGTGGCCATTTGTCCACACTTTCACCAATTAGGAGCCTATTGATTCAAATCAGTTTTTAAATGGATCTGTTAAATAATCTTTTTTAAATAATATAACACAGTAAGCACAGTGTGAACATGGGGAGTTTATTCTACATGGCATCCATAGCTATTCCTGATATAATGTGGCTTAAGAGGGGTGAATAATTCCTCCAAACATGACAAGCACCTAATTAAGAAAAATTAACAGCTTGTTAAAATTCTGGGGTTGCAACTGTGGTTGCAATGAAAACCAGCATACACAGGGGTCCCCCAGGACCGGTTTGGGAACCCCTGGGCTATAGGCTTATCTTCCTGTGCTATACTTGTCACTTAGTGCATGGAAAATACTCTATATCAATGTTTTCATCTTAAAAAATCAGAAGGGGCAAATGTATACGCTTTATAATGGACAAAACAATTATTATTAATTTCATGACATGTTTTGGATAGGGTTTTGGACCCATAGATATCTACCCCCCCCCCCCCCATACTGATGAAAAGATAGTTATTCACACTTGAAAATTATGCAAAAGTTAGTTTCATGAGCCAAAACAGTTGCGTTGTAGTTGAATATATCATTATTATTATTATGATTTAAAGCAGTGCACAATTTAGCCATTTGGATGGATTTGGAGACACTAATGGAAACCAGGGTACACTGCCTTTATTTTCGCCTCACAGCAAGAAGGTACCGAGGTTCAATCCTGGCCGAGGGCCTTTCTGTGGGGAGTTTGCCTGTTCTCCCCATGTCCGCCTGGGTTTCCTCCGGGTACTCCGGTTTTTCAGTCCAAAGACATGCAGGTTAGGCTAATTGGAAACTCGAAATTGCCCATAGGTATGAGTGTGAATGGCGTGGGTGCCCTGCGATAGATTGGTGATCTGTCCTGGGTATATTCCTGCCTCTCGCCCAATGCATGCTGGGATAGGCTCCATCCCCCCTGCAACCCTGACCAGGAATAAGCGGGTTAGATAATGGATGGATGGATATATTTAGTACTTCTGCATATTGTCCTCAGACTTTGCACACTTGTGGAGAGAGTTTATGATCCAGGAAATATATAGATTTGCCTGTTTCACATATGTAGCTCTCAGTATTTCATTGCAAACTAAAGAAAAACTACCCCCCCCCCCCCAAAGTTTCTCTGCATTTGTGGCACTTTATTTTGACTTAAATTATGAAAATAAACAAATCTAAGTTCGTATTATAAATGGTATAACTGTCTTGTTTCATTTAAGCCATTTACCAAGTTTCTGTGATGCTCACACCTGGGCCTCTATCTTGGCGCTTGGTCTAAACGCATGGCGTTAAGTGCATTTAGGGTGTGTCCAAGTCCACTTTTGCTATATAGACGGCGTGTTTTTTGAGCGCTAAGCACGGCGCAACATGCAAATGGGCTGAACCTAGTCTCTTCATTAATTATAGGTGTGTCTTGGGCGTGACATGCAATAAACCAATTAAAATGTCGTATTCCATTCCCTTTAAAAGCCTGCTTTTCCACCTCGGCGAAACAGACATGCTCATGCGTGTTTAATGTGATCAGGGAATAGGCTATATGGATCAATAGTATGATCAATATTATTCTGACGGACCATTATGAGTTCCCCGTACTTCCCGACAGTGCTGTTATTTTACAAAATATATGTGGTTAAATTTCCTTAAAAGCACCTGCAACAGCTGAAAATAAGCTACCAATGGCTTCCGTCTCACCTTAGAAAACGTCAAATTAGCCTGCTTTTTTAACCAATTTCGATACAATGAAGCATTGTCAAACATCAATTCCATGAGGATGTTCTCATGGAGTTCTCGAAGTTCAAGCTTCATCCGAAGTTCATTATGTGCATTATAATATTGATTAATAACATAAATACCGTTATTTATGCAGTGTACTAGTAAATACACTAAAGCTGTCAGGTTGGCAACCCATAGGTTCAAGCATAGTTCCCCTTGTTTTATAATGTCCTGCTTATGGAAATGTGACCAACCTGTTTTACTGATAGCGTAATGCTTTAAAATATTAAGTCCACTTTCCCAGGAAGACAGTGAAAAGTGCGATTTACAGCAGGGGAAACAGACCTGCTCCTGCATGTATTTAAATCACACATGCAGAGAATGGCATTAAAATTTATTCTGAATTAATTGTGTAATGTTCTGCAAATTTGTTGTCATTTCTAATTAGACTCTTAGTTCTCTTTAAAATCATTTCAGCTGGGTTTTAATAAGATGAGAGTATGGAAACCTGGTCACTAAGTTAAAAAATATGAAGGATGAAGAATAAGGTTACAATTCAGTTAACATGGTGAAATTTAAATGAATCTCCGTTTTTTTTAATCGTAAGTTATCAAAATAAACCTTATGCACAGCGAATCCTGGGAACTGTAGCCTAGGCCATTTGAAAAACAATACACTGGACAAGGTTTTGAACTTTTTTCAGTCAAAAAGGTTTTCTATTTACTTACAGGCTGTAGGCCTAGATGAAGTGAGCTGTATTGTAATGACATCTGAAGCGCGTTTTCAGAACTGAAATGTCCGTCTATTGCAGTGCGAGAGTTTTCCATTGAATAACAATTCACGTATTGGGTATAAATGACAATTCGTGCATTAGGCTTGATATAGGTGTTATCAGCAATGTTTTTAATGGATAGCCATTGTCCCGAAGATTGTCCCCCCCAGAACATTACAGGAATTATTGGCAAATATAGGCTAAATCATAGCTTGATCCAGGATAATTGCAAATAGTCTATACTTTATATTAAAATAACATGTAAACAACTGCGACATGCCTTTAGACCAGGTTTGTGGTGGTTTTAGCGCAAGCGCTTTCTGCTGGCTCAAGATAGCAATATGCCAAAAATTATCCTGGCCACTCCTCATCTTAAGATCAACCCACCCAGTTCACTTGCAATAGGCACAAGATGACTTGGTATTTAAAGACGTGAGCACTAAGCGCTATAATGAACCCTCTGCCAGGTGTAAGATAGCAAAGACACTTGCGTTTGGTTTAGCGCCACTTAGCATTGGGTGTAAAATAGGGCCCCTGGAGTTATAAAGCCTTAAACAGAGCACCCCCTAAATAGATGAGAATTTACCAAATTTGCCATCTGCGTAAAAGGGTTAATCTATTCATAAATTATTTCATATTCAATTAAAGCTCTTTTAAAATGGGAAAAACCCAAGAAACGGGAAAAGGTGTGAAACAGGGCGTGCCCTGAAAATTGTGGTGCGTCACCTGGAGGCCAGAGTGGAGTGGGATTTTGTTTTTGCCTGTCTCCAAATTCACAGTCCTGCAATACACTTAATAAAGTATAATCAAAGAATTTAGTCATTTAGGAAATAAAGGTATATCTTCAAACTTGATTTGTTTATCAGATTAAGTTAAAGCTGTTGAATAATGTCTTTCCCAGTGTTGCCTTTAATATTTTGGGCATGTGGTATGCATAAAATTGTTCTTATGTAATAATGAAGTGTAGGGGAAAACATTGGTACGTCAAAATATATTGTTCAGTGTAAAAGCTATTTCAATTTCCAGCAGTAAAGTAACCATAGAAAATGCTGCTGGATTTCAGTATTGCAGACAATAAATTAATAACTCAGTTCAACTTTTTAACAGACCTCATAAAGATTAAGACTAGTTTACAAAACGATTGCAACTACTGCAATATAAAACATGTCTGTAAACAAATGATATGGTGCTTTGGTGTCTGCTCATAACTGAGTAATGGTGAATCTACAATTCAACAACCTCACGCTTAATGCAGTGCCATCATGAGTAGGGAGAAAGGTGGTATTAATCCTAGGGGCCCCGGGTGGATGGGGAGCACAGAAAATACAGTAGGATCACGTATAACTTCATTCCATGGTGGTAGGGCCCAATTTGAGATTTTGCATTGGGCCCAAAATCAGTACAGCTCTCTGGAAGTACACAAAGCCATTTTTAACACTGCACAATTTGCAGCAATGAAATCCCAATACAAATCTTTGTGTTTTTAAGGCCTGCAATATTTGCTACAAACCGAAGCAGAGTCAACCTTGACCTTGTGATTATTTAATGTAATCAAATGAAACCAATCAAACAAAATGAATTTGTTTACTCCTTCGTTTTTTTTATTAGATTACCAGGACATTAGAAAGTCATCTTGAAGTAGTAGTACTTTATTGTCCCATGGTTTGATCATCCTGTGCCACTGAAGATACTGAATTGAATTTAGCATGCTTGGAAAGGTGTGACCCAAACAGAGCTTTTAGCATGAAATGGCTACTTCTATGGGCTTGGAACTCTTACTACCTGTCACCATATTGAGATGGCATGAGCACACTAGCCCTAATGGAGGTAGCATGCTGGATTAACCAGTAGGGTTTGCGTATGCCATTAACCACCAGTCAAAACACAATTGATTGAATCCGGCCCACTGAGTATGTGAGGATTAAGTTAAGAAGATGCACTACAGTACAGAAAAGTACATTTGATATATGTTGTCGCGGGGGGGTGTTACTCCAAGATAACAAAAGAACATCCCATGAATGCTAAATGTCGGACGTTCCAATGCGTTCCCTGGATGTTATAATGTTGAGTTCCCTTCAAGTCCTCAGAACATTCCTAAAACTTGATTGTGGAACTTCCCCTTCATATTCCATGAACATTACAGGAACATTCTATGTAACATAAGTGGAATATTCTAGGAATGTTAGTCGGAATGTTCCCTTTGGGTTTCTCTAATGCTTGGATTTAACGTTCCCTTACTGTGAGACCGGAGTACGTTGCTAACATTCCCCATACATTATTGCCACGTCATTACAAAACGTTATTTTGGGAACATTCTGGGGTGTATAGGGGAATGGATTTAATGTTTCCTTACCGTGAGACTGGAGTACTGTGAGGGGAGAGTCGGTTCGGAGGACCAGACGCGACAGAGAAGGATTCTAAAAGATATCTATATAATAGACAACCAAAAGAACGGAAGGTTCTGCAAAATCAAAGGAAGAAATAAGGAAAAGGGACAAAACTCCCGGCGATGCGCCAAAAAAATCAACCCAGCAAAACAAGGCGGAAGGCTCAGAGCTGAGCAAAAGAGAGGAGGAGGAACCACTCACCCTCAATAAGAGAGATCACTAAAGAGAGGTAAAACAAATTAAAGCGACCCAGAACTGGACGAATTACACTCAAAGGCTTGAGTAGGGCAAAGATAAAATGAAACAGAAAAACACCTCTCACTCTCAATGAAGCAGATAAGAGAGGAGTAAACAGAAAAAACAGCAAAGACAAGACTGTCTCGGCGAAACGAGAAAGGAAAACCAAAACGAGGGACAGAAGTGCAAACAAGGAAAGAATCCTAAAATCTAAATGCACAAAAGGCAAGTCCCGCGTTACTCTAAAAAAATAAAAATAAATAGCCGACAGGTAACCTGAAACAGGTGTGAGGACTTCCTCCCGAGACAGAATGAAAACCGGGAGCGGAACAGAAAAGTAAGACGAGCGCCCTCGTACTGCTCCAAAGGGGAATGATCACAGAAAGAAAAAGAGGCTGCCAAAACCATGACAGGACCCCCCTTTCTAAGGGACAACCCCAGGCGATCCCTCAGCCTTATCTCTGTGGAAGTCCCTAATAAGTGTTGAGTCCAAGATGTTCTTGGATGGGACCCAGCAGCGCTCCTGAGGGCCATAACCCTCCCAGTCCACCAAAAACTGGGCACCTCTGCCCACACGCCTCTTGGCCAAAATGCACCGAACTGTATAAACCGGACCTCCCTCAATGAACCAGGGAGGAGGCGGCGGTTTGTCTGCTGGGGCGAGCACCGGCTTCAACCGAGAGACGTGAAAGGTGGGATGAATATGCATCGAGCATGGCAGCTGAAGGCGCACAGTGACCGGGTTGATTCCCCGGATGATCTTAAAGGGACGAATCGTGGCGCTAGTTTGCGGGACTCTACTCGCAAAGGCAGAAACCGTGTGGAAAGCCACACTCGTTGACCCACCCAGTATGCGGGAGCCGGACGGCGATGCCTGTTGGCCGCAACTTTTTGTTTGGCCGTGGCGTGCAGGAGAGAAACGCACACACCTCCAGATGGACCGGCATCTCCGCATAAACGACCCCACGGAGGATATCTCCAACTCCCTCTCCAACTCAGAAAATAACGGGGGTAGATACCCCAACTGAGCCTCAAAAGGAAAGAAACCTGTGGAGGCATTGTAAGGTATTATGGGTGTACTCCGCCCAGACGAGAGGGCGACTCCAGGACCTAGGATTGGAGGCGGCCAAGCACCGAAGGGTGCTCTCTAATGTCTGGTTGGTGCGCTCCGTCTGTCCATTGGTCTCCGGGTGAAAACCCGAAGACAAACTGACAGATGCCATAACCCGACATATAAAGCCCTAACCCGACATACAATGCCCCTAACAAGGCACAAAAGGAGCTCCAGAACCTAGCGACGAATTGAGGACCACGATCATAACCCACATCCAGTGGGAGACCGTGTATCCTAAAAACGTGGTATATCATCCGCTTAGCAGTTTCCGATGCTGATGGTAGTTTAGGTAGCGCAATAAAAACCCAGTGATGAAGTCGAGAGCGATGTGACAAGGGCGAGTGGTGGCGGGTAGAGGGCATAAAAGGGTGGAAGTCATGATCCCTTACTACGAGCGCAGACAGGACAGGCGGCGACAAAATCCCACACATCTCTCTCCATTTTAGGCCACCAGAAGCGTCAGGACAAAATATCCCTAGTCCGGTGGATGCCAGGATGGCCCACCAGCTGAGAAGCGTGGCCCCACTGGAGAACCCGAGATCTAATTCGGGGCGGAAGAGACAGACAGTGGGACGGACCCCCACCTGGGCCCGGGTCCGAACGCAATGCCTTCTGCACAGCTGCTTCGATCTCCCACATCACCGGGGCTACAATCTGGGCAACAGGTACGATGGGCTCAGGGCACGGTTCCCTATCCGCATTGTAAATGCGCGACAGCTCGTCTGGCATAACATTTTTCGACCTAGGTCGGTAGGTCAGAACAAAGCTAAACCACATGAAGAATAATTCCCACCGGGCTTGTCAGGAGTTCTGCGTCTTGGCCTATTGGACGTATTCTAAATTTCTATAGTCGGTCCAGACAGTGAAAGGGTGCTCGGCTCTCTCTAGCCAATGTCGCCACTCCTCTAACACCAATTTGACTGCTAGCAGCTCCCGGTCCCCTACGTCAGTGGCTCTCAACCCTAGTCCTGGGGACCCCCTGTGTATGCTGGTTTTCGTTCCAACCACAATTGCAATACCAGAATTTTAACGAGCTGTTATTTTTTCTTAATTAGGTGTTTTTATTGTATAGAGAGAACACTTTAAACTCTTTACTCTCTTAAGCCACGTTATGTTAGCAATAGCTATGCATGCTTTGAAGAAAAAATGCTTATTGTGTTATATTGCAAACAATTACAAAGAAGAGGTAAGAACTCAGGTGAATAGGCTCCTAATTAGGTAATTGAACAAAGCAAATTATAACAAGTTTAAGTTCCTTCATAATTTTTAAACTTGTTAACACAATGCAGGTTTGGCTCGTTATCATTTGCTTTCTCTTTGAATTCTTCATTATTTACCAAACGGTTAGTTTTAGTGGCCATGTGTCCACAATTTCACCAATTATGAGCCAATTGATTCACCTCAGTCTTTAATTTGATCAGTTAAAACATTTTTTACCTCCTTTTAATTGTTTACAATACAGCACAATGTGAATATTGGACGTTTATTCTTCATGGCATGCATAGCTATTACTAACATAATGTGGCTTAAGAATTAAAATAATCCCTCTAAACATTAAAAACACCTAATTAAGAAAAATTAACAGCTTGTTAAAATTCAAGTATTGCAATTGTGGTTGGAATGAAAACCAGCATACACAGGGGGTCCCCAGGACCAGGGTTGAGAACCACTGCCCTACGTCATAATTTCTCTCGGCGGGTGATCGCATTCATCATGGCCTGTCTTGGGGGGAGTGCGCGAGACTGGTCCACTGCTATCTGGAACAGCCAGCTTCCTGCCAGTTCCCACCACTAGACCTTCGTTTCCGAGATGAGGAAAGTATTCCACCATCCTGTTTGCGGCCACCTAAGGTGTCCTCCACCTCCGCCAGGGGTCCCGCTATGCCGCCGACTTTGCTGTGGAGTTCTGTACACTGGCCGCGGAGTCGCACTGGAATGACACAGCGCTTCAGGAGGTGTTCCACAACGGGATGAGAGGTCCTCAGGGATGAGTTGGCAACAAGGGACAATGCCAGCTCCCTGGATGACCTTATATCTATATCCATCCGTGTGGACAATTGACTGTGGGCACGCCAGAGGGAGAAGACGGGTCGTGGCGCTCCTCCTGACCAGTACTCTCGTACCAACCAGGTCGCCCCGGGTCACACATCTTTCCCAAAGGATATCGTGGAGTGAATATTTCAAGACACACTTTCACAACAAACTGAGTAACACAGACCCGACAGGTCGATGTAGGAAAAGCCGGTTTGCACAACAGAAAGCATCACACATCGTTAACAGCCACTTTCCCAAAAGCATGGTACAGTTATGATCATCTTGGACTATTTTATTTTCTTTGCTTTTCGTTTTAAATCTGATCAAACCTAACTGACAAAAAATAAGACCGAGACAGAGAAGTGCGAGAAATAAACAAAAAAACACAATGACTATTATTATTATTATTATTATTATTTAGAGATCTATCTATTGGATAGATTAGTGGCCTCTGTCTGCAGAGGTGGGACTTGCATGTAGTAAAGCATCGCAAGACACAGTTGGGGAAACTCGTGAATGGCAAGTTTACGACACATTTCACAACATACTTATTGCTACAACATGCTTAGGGAAAGCCACCGACCCCTGTTTATTGAGAGAAAACAAATGGCCAAACTGTGGTGCTCCCCGATTTGTCCCTTGCACAGATTTGCTTTTTTCACCTCGGTTAATTTTGAAAACCCCACGGCTGCGAAGTAGTCAAATGCGAAGACGCTGAGACATTCTGTCTACCGTGTGGCTCGGAGCTGAAATCATCCGGGCAGATGGCCGCCATATGTTCGGAGCACGCATAAAACTCCAAACCTTTGCCGAGCTTGATGCATTTCGAAATGCTTTTGTGCATTTCTCACATGTCTAAGATTGACATGACCAAGCACAGCTTCCTTTCTTATGAAACCCTTAACTAGCACTGGTCTGTATTCGGGCCGGAAGCGATAGTTTATTTGCATTCATAGCTTTTTTTTTTTACAGTGAAATTTTAAAATAAAAAGTGTTAAAACTCACGATTCTATCTCTGTAAACTTTTTTACGATCCCAATATTATAGCGACAATGGTTATTTATTTTGTAACATGACACAAAACAGGCTCTATTAAAACGACGACACCGTACATTCTAAGTGTTCCACAGAATTCCAGACAACACAAGTAACGGTGAAGTCGGTATCCTTATCCCGGGAAATAAATTTATTAAATAAAAATGTATGCCTGTAGTCAAAGGGGTTCAAGAACAGTAACCATTTTATCTTGTGCTCAAAAAAGGTGGTGCTAGAGAAGGGGTTAATACAGGGATGAAAAAAAATTTCTGATTGTCTCAGCATGCTGAACCTTGAGGATAAAAATAACACCATTCACCAAGCACTGGCCCACAAAGAGAAAGCAATTTATGATGTTAAACTAATGATGCCATAAATACCCACAGGTTTTCTGCATGAATACGGAAAGATTTAACTTAAACCATCAACCTCGTGTCTTCATCCCTGGAAATAAATCCTGCTGGATTTAATTTTAATATCAGTGTCACATGTTATGAACTCAGCACTTTATAAGAGTCCTCTGGGTTCAGTAAGACTTTTTTCCCCTTTCCCCCAATCTTGTTACAGTAAAATTGAAGATATAAAAGCTGTAACATGTAAATATTTTAAAAAAATTTAAATACACTGTGAAAATAACATTTATTTATTTTCTTAGATTATAATCATTATAACTGTGCTTGTAATCCAAAGGTTGCAGGTTTGATTCACAGGTAGGACACTGCCCCATTGTACCCTTGAGAAAGTTGCTTAACAAAATTTCTTCAGTGTATATCCAGCTGTATAAATGGATACTAGTATACTATGTAAATGGTACATGCTATGTGCTTTGCCTTAAGCAGGCACTCTGTTTTGCATGTTTGTCTCTTTTCCCCTTTCTCAGACATATGCCTCAGGTCTCTCACCGTTGGTTCCAGCGCTGGCCAATCCTTCACTTCCACAACTCAACTGCTCGTCTCTGATTGGGCCATACAACTGCACTGGTTCTTTCCAATCCCTGCCTGCCACACCTTATACAGATCCTTTCCAAAAAATTTGAATATCATGGAAAAGTTGTTTTTTTTCCATAATTCCATTCAAAAAGTGAAACTTTCATAGATTATAGATTCATTACACACAAAGTGAAATATTTCTAGCCTTTATTTGTTTCATTTTTCATAATTTTGGCTTACAGCTCCAGAAAACCCCCAAAACAGTATTTCAAGAAATTAGAATAGTGTGTCGAAAATCAGCATTTACTTCAGTTATTTCAGAGAATGAATGTTTTAGACTGAGTGTCACACTATCATCTAATTTACTCAAAACACCTGCAAAGTTTATCTCAGTTTGGTTCAGTATGGGGAAGACTGCAGACTTGACAATTGGCCAGAAGACCATCATTGACACCCTCCAGAAGATGGGTAAGCCACAAAAGGTCATCGCTAAGGAGGCAAATTAAAATGAAAAATGAAACAAATAAAGGCTAGAAATATTTCACTTTGTGTGTAATGAATCTATAATCTATGTGAAAGTTTCACTTTTTGAATGGAATTATGGGAAAAAAACAACTTTTCCATGATATTCTAATTTTTTGGCAAGGATCTGTACATATATCAATCAATCCATCTGCATATAGGCCATTCCTTTGATCTCTCTGTCCTGCTACCAGTCTGTTACTGTGTGAGATGTGTTGTGTGGTATTGAATTGTAGTGATTTGTATGGTGTTGGCTTCTGCTGTCCTTTTGTGGTCTTCCCATTTTGGAGAAAAGGACTAGGTAAGTTTTTGGGACCCTATACATTTGCTCATGTAGGTTTGACTTCTGTTACCCTCTGTACATTTCTTTGGGTAGTTAATGTTAGGTTTCTTTTGTAAAGATCTATTTTCTTTTCTAGGACATCTCCTGTGAATTAGTGAAGTTATGTTATATTAAGTTATGTTTTATTTGACACCACTGGTGGTCCTTTTCCCTTCCACTTCTACGTGTTGCTTGTTGAGCCTCCTGCCTGTAAGTATCTACTGCACTGTGCACTTTATCACTTGTTCACTCTCAACATTGTAAATAAACACAGCACTTCTCTTGTGACTCTGTGTCGTCCTGTTCCATCTGTTTTCTTAAGGGTACTAGATACTGGTGGTTGTGTTGCCGCCCCTATTTATCCCTAGGCAGCAGTGGGACTGTAACAGTAAAAATGTGAAATTTTGAATGTCTGCTAAATTCCAGTAATGTAATGTAATGAGATCAAGGCCACTCCTGCCCTGTGCCTCTTTCCATTGGGAACCTAGGACATAGTGGGAGACAAGGGTGTAATTTATGGGGGGGTCATGACCCCTCCAATATCACAAACAGGCCAATAAGACCCCCCCCCCAATAATATAGCATAACGACGAGTATACATTAAAGGGATAGTTCGGAATTTTGGACATAGTGTCTCAATTACGACTTACCCATGATGTAGTTGATTGGTGGAAACCATTTTCAGCTAATTCCATGCTGTCCCTTCTTTTGGACATACAAACGTTGCTAATGCTAGTGCAACTCTATGGCAACCGGTAGCATCCACTACCAAACGCACTTAAACACTCCACAGTGCGCCCAAAGCAAATAAAATACGACGACAGTCTATCAGGGTTATTTTGAGTGTTTATACCATAATTTTTTAAGTCAAACTATCGTTGGATCCTTTGTGCTGACCTAATATTCTCTGTGGAAGTACGGCGGCGGAGCGAACGTGGCCATTGTAACTTGTTACTCTTCTTTGTTGTTGTAGTCAACCAGTGCCGGCTAAAAATTGTCATGATGTGGAGAGAAAGCTAATGTCAACCAACCCATCGGAATGTTGTCCCGCTATCCATCCTGCAAGTTCCGGTTAGTGAACAGCGTTGCGGTATAACTAGGTATATGCGGTATAATATGTACAGTATGAACTAGGCTATATCTATGCACTTAGAAAAAAGTTTCAAGTTGTCATATCTCCGTGATGCTTGGGTCTCTTAACATGCTGCAAAAAGCCTCAGAGCCTGCTACATGAGTTACATTGAGCTACTTAGAGCATTTGTCTGAAATAGTAGGCTAAAGCTGATTGCCAACTGACAGATTGCCAAAGTAGATCTGCTGAATTTTTAAAAAGCATTTTGTTCTCCACTGCATAGTTATTCACTTCTGTACTGTTGATAAGGCTAGGCTACTCATGGAAAACACATTAAAAGGTACTTACCTGGTTTATAGGTATTTTAATAATTCCTACCTATTTCTGACCAATTGTTTTCAGCTGTTTATTACACTATGTAATGAAATATATATGGTCTTTGAATAGCTCATTTTAGAAACTGTCTAAAAGCATTTAGCTCTTGGTTTTTACAAATAGGCCTATGTCCCAGGTCTGTCCAAGGTGTGTAAACATCTTTGGCGATTAAACTATCCTCATGTTGTGATTTTTTGATCATTAGTCTTAAGTATTTTCCCCTTAAAATTCACCAGAAATCATCATTTCACAGCTGTTCTTTAAAATAAATCTACCTGACCCCCCTAGAGGGTTGCTGTTCTCGAGGTCTATGCATCTCAACCCCCCTCCCCAATGTTCAAACCAAAGTTACGCCATTGGTGGGAGACCTTGACCAGCTTGTCTGAACAACAGTAGTTGGTTTGCTATAAGGTAAGTCATACGGTTAAATAAAGGCCAAAGAGAGCTCCAGTCTATGCAGTCACACATCCTGTGAAATGCACACATTTTTCTCCATCCTGTGAGAGTAGAGCATTTGCTCATCTGGAGCAGTGTGCATTGGGTCTCATTCATGATATCTGCGCAGAACGAATTTGTACGCAAATCGTTCATATTAGCAATTTAGTCCGCATTTTGGCATTCATCAACGTTTTCGTATCGGAGATTTGTTCGTATGTACAAACAAACTTTACACCAGCTCAGGACCATGCATACCTCATATGTAAATTCTAAATGTTGAATATCAATTTGAACATGAATTTATTTTTATTTTCTGTTAAAAATTCACATGACAAAATGTAGCCTCTGAAATACACAATGCAAATGTAACTAATAAATTACGATTGTAAAAAGCAAACACATTAGATGATGCCTATTAATCAATAGGCTATGAACTTGTTTCATTAGACTCGTTGTAACGTAATGAATGCTCCCAGTAGGCTACAATTTTTCTGAATTGATTCAATTTAAATGTTATATGACGTTTAATACACTAATTAAACCATTGAACAAAATAAAAAATTTGCTATAACTGTCACGGTGACAGTGACTCTAGGCAGGGGAGAGAAGGACACACCCACTGCCGCTCAGTTCCCCGCTCCCACCAGTCTGAAGCTAAGTTTCCATCCACTTGTCAATCGATTTTCAAGCAAATTATTTAAAGTTCGCAAAAAACATTCATGCGAATTATGCCGGTGAAAGTGTGTTTCCATCCCACGGATTTGATGCAAATAAAAGCCGGTGCGTAATGACGTCACATGCTGTAAAAACACATATTTGCGCAAATATTGGTATATCGAATACATTTTCAACATTTTAAGTGTTTCCATTCATTTTCGCACAACATTAGCAAGCAAACCACACAGTAATTTGCGCACAAAAGTTTGTCCAGTTAGACTCGATCCATTTTCATATGGGTTTCAGCTAATCGCTACATATCATGCTATAATCAGACGACAACAATGACCTTATCAAGAAATCGTCTCCTCTGTCCACTTGTACCTATCAGTTTTGACACCCGCCATTCCTGCTTGAATTTTCCGGGACAAAAGCGGAAACACATGGCGGAAATCATATCACATGATTCGCAATTTCATAATTTATTTGGCAAATAATTTTTCCATCACCATTTTTCGCTTAACCTTTTTACCGATAAAGAGAAAATCCGGTATGGTCGATCACAAAAACTTTTTGTCGATATTTCTGAAATTTTATTGAAATTTGCTGTTACGGCACAATCACATTCCTTACAGTCTGGGGGAAGTCAGTAACAGCTCATCACAGTATCCCCCAATTCCACTGGCCCTGTCGCATCGATCAGCTCTGCAGTCCGCCACCAATGTTAGTCATTAGTCCCGGGTATAATGCCGTCGTTTTGTTCTTGCTTCCTCAGTTCCTGGCTGCTCCAGTTCACTCCCAGCTGCTAGCCGCACTAAAAACTGCTAGGCTTCTCCATACATACAACACAAACACATTCGCAGTCGCGCAAAAAGTAAAGCTAACCAAACGAAAAGAAAACACAGCTACACACTCAGGAGCTCAGAGTCGTTTTTGGGTGCCGTAACTACTCCGCAAACGTAGCATCAATTCTCCATCCGAAGATACGTTTGCAAAATATGAATAGAAAGGGCTGTCACATCTCTGCAGCTGATATGTCATGCGAAAGGTATCTCAACATCCTGGCCCGGTTGCCTAGTGGGACCATAGACAGGTGGGACTGTTCTTATATAGTTCTGTGGGTGGGACCCACAACAGCTTCAGGCAGCACTCATTTGCAGAACATTGCGGTGAGAGACTGTAGCTATGTGAAATTGCTGTTTACTGTGTCAGAGTAGGCTATAGATTCCTAACTACCTCTTTGCATCACTAGGGGATCGGGGATAAAACCAGCTCTCGAACGCATAGAACACCAACAAAATGACGAAATTAAAGGGATTGACTACTGTTTTTAAAACGTGGTTTTCTTTATTTGTCATTACTCCTCATTATTAACATAATTATCCACCAAGATTTCAGCCTTTAAAAACGTCTACAGCTGAAAAAAATTAAGATTGAATATTGTCACTTTCTGCCGACTATGCAGTTCTCAGGCCTGGGTGGGCGTGAAAGCTATAATATTAAGGCCACGCCCAAGAGCCTCTAGACAAGTTACGAACAGACTGGCCAGACTCGGAAATGCAAACACCATTTAGCAAAACAAATGATAACTATATAAAAAAGAGAGTGTGTGGTGCAACCCTGCCATATGTTTGAGCCACTGAACTAAAGAAGATCCGTTCACATAATAATACTAACGTTAATTTCAGAGACATCTTTCAAATAGTAACATTACCGGTACAGCATAGCATGAGGGCATATTCGCACTGACCCGATCAGAAAACAATTGAGCTCAAGTTTTGGGCGACAGTTATTGTTGAAGCCTGTAGTTATAACTATCCCTATTATGTGACGTTTATTTACCTGTAAAAAGTGCTTTCCACAGTTAGTTTCCTTCCAACTGCTCTCTCGTAAGAGCATGCAGCCACAGGGCTCATCTTTGGGATTTCCATTTGGACATGGCAAAGTCGGGTTTTTCAAATTGTATGAACATGAATACAAAAATAAATATCTGCCTTTCCCACATGGTTTGATCAGGGCTCTCGCATATGCTCCCGAAGTTTAATCTGTGCGACCTCGAAATATAATTGGGAGCATTTGTGCGAGTGCAAATAATTGTTCTGGTGCGACCTTTTTTTTTTTCTTCTTTTTTCCCCCCCAGTCAAACGTCCCTTTCTCTGTACATTCGCTAGTTAGTACACTCAGTATGTGCCTTGTGAGCTGGCAGTGACCATTCTAACCAATCAAACGTGAGCTTGACATTCTTACCTTTAATGCTGATTTTAGATTGGTTAAGATTAGCCTTAAATCACTCCCTTTCACGGCACTCCACTGTTACGTGACACAGAGAGCTAACGCGTTAACTAATGTTACCTGAAGACAAAAGTTTATTAACGTTGCCTAACTAGCTAAATTGGTAATGTTAGCTAGCGTTATCGAAAGCTAACAATATGAAGCGAACGATTACGGCATTTTTTAGTAACGTTAACATTACTAAAAACGTAACAGATGTAGTCGCTGTGGCTGCTGAAACAGTTGGCGATGGCGATGTGGGTACACCAGCAGCGAAGAAGGCGTACACTTTTCGGAGAGAGTGGCTGAAGGACTTTGAATGGCTTAGGTATGACAACGGCGCAATGCACTAGCCTGTGGGATGGAGATGGCAGGTAACAGTGCCAGTGGCGGCTCCTGAGCTGAAAATTGGGGGGGCGGAAAATTTACCTCTAAACTGATTATTGATCTTAATCATTTTTCAATCAGTTTCCTTGATTAACAATAGGCTACATCAGCGTTTAATTCACCAATTACTCAATGCCATCAAATGTAGCCAGTTCTCCTCAATTAGGCTATTAGGCAAGTAATACAATTATTTTAACTTGCATCGCAAAATTGTGCAACATTATTATAATTATTATTATTGTCAACATTATAATTGTGGATACATGTGCTCTTCATTCTCTGCACTCTTAATTCCGAAAATATTCATGGAAATTAAACGATCTTAAAGCTCAGCTTTTGTTAGATTATTTTTTGTATTTAGCACAACCTGCAATAAAAAAATAATCTAACAAAAGCTGAGCTTTAAGATCGAAGTTTTCCGCCCCCCCCCCCCCCCCCCCCCCCCGCCCCGCCCCGCCCCGCCCCGCCCCGCCACTGAACAGTGCGTTTGCAACCAAATTTTAAATCCTGGCCCCAGGATATTGCGTAAAGCCCCAGTGGTGGCCTACCATGCGTTTTTAAGGCTACTTTCACCGTACTGTTATATTGTCGTTTTTTATCAATAAAATAAATAAATATATATTACATATATTGTTGGTGCTCCTTACATTTTGGTGGGTGCTCCTAAATTTTTGCTCGTGCTCCTAACTTTTTGAAGTTGGGAGCACCAGTGCTACCAAGTAAAAAAGTAAATTTCGAGCCCTGGGTTTGATGAATCCAGCGAAATTTTTTTGTACCAAATCCTTTCATACATAAATGTACGCACATATTTAGGAATGAATGAGGCCCAGTGTGTGCATTTGATTATTTGCTCTGAGAGTTCCTTCATTACATTTCTGTTACCATTCATTCTATCTAAACTATTGTTACTGGCCAGTGGAGGATGGGCTCCCATTCTATATCTGGGTTCCTTCTGAGATTTATTTTCTTTGGGGAGTTCTTCTTCCCACTGGGGAGGTTTTTATTTACCTCACTTGTTTGTGTTTTGGAGGTTCAGGTCTGGTTTTTGCCCAGTTCTCCTTCAAATTACATTACATTAATTTGGCAGATGCTTTAATCCAAAGCGACGTACAATAAGTGCATATCGAAGATCATTGAAACCAACTACAAACAGGTCAGACAAAGTTCCTTTTCTGTTTTCACTTTGTGACAGTGCCCCTGCAAAAAGTGCCATATAAGTTCAATTCAATTGAACTGAATTTTTTAGACATCAATGAATGTTGGCTGTTGATAATTGCCCCCTCCTGGTATATAAAATCTGAGACACCCCTTTCCGTACTTTGTGCCTCAGTGTTACAAACCCAGTTAGTCTAGGGGTAGGATGTGGGGTAAATAACATGTACGAGTTACTGTGGTGCTACCCTAAGGCAGTTGAACTGGTAGGTGGACAGAAACAACAGATCAGGGTGAAAAGTGTTTCGTGACTCCAAAGCAACAATGCATACAAAGCAACAATGGCATATAGGAGATAAACAAGACTGATCACATCACATACAAAAATTACTGCACTTAACACAAAAAGTGATATGGTACAATTACAAATCAATATGATATCCAGCCAGCCGACGAGGGAGGCCAATGGGTAACAGGAACCTGGGACCAAGGATAGGAGATTAACAAAAGAAAAACAAAACTCTCCATGCATACATACCACGGCGTAACACTCAGGGAATGCCTTCACTGTCTAAGAGTGCCATTCTAGGATCTCCATAATGGCTCTTAACATGTGATGCCAGTCTTTGTGTGTCAACCAGTCAAAAGGCCCTCCCATTGCATAGAAAACCATCACAGTTTGTTCAAAGCACTGAATAATTCATAATGCAGGATAGCTCCTCTCAGTGTGGAGTTCAGGGCAAGACCGTGCTTGTTCATCTATTCTAGGGGTCCCCCAAGCTCGTCTATCAGAATTTCATTGGGGGCCCCAACCCTCCTCCAGATGACCTGTCTGTGACACAGACTATGTTCCACTTATCAGAGAATGTGGCTATCTATAATGTGTTTGGCACCTCTCAACTGTGGAATCATCGCAGGAACACAATGTGGAACCATCGCAGGAACACAATGTGACTTGGGGAAAAGCCCAAGCCCAATGTCATAGTCCTTTGGACTGTTTGTTTGCTAGGGCATCAATTCACACAGATGTGTTCTGTTCAGTAGAGATGATCGCAAAGTTTTACAGTCCAGTTCCCTTTATGAAGTCTTTGAAATGTCTTTGCCCAGATTATTACCCTATATCTTGTGCAGATGCCATGTTTTACATTTATGTAGGACCGTGTTTTTTAACCTTTTCTTATCCCCACTTAGGCTCAAAGGCAGCCAGGGGACCCCATCATTTAAAAAGGGCTATATTTAAACAAAACATTTTATATTTTGATAGTCATTGGATGTGAAGTCTGGCTAGGGACCTCCTACAGTACCTTCAAGGACCGCCAGGGGTCCACTAAGCGTCCAATATAATGAAGAACAAATATAAATATGGAACTTGATTCAGGAGTTAATTGTTCATGACCGATGACAATCACAGCAGAAAGGCATTATGTGTCTTTTTATTTTATTTTTTAAATAAAATTGAATTTCACCACAACCAAGAGCAAAGGCATAATTAACCTAATGAGCACTGTGCACATTTAATTAAAGTAAAATAGCCTGTGTGCCTTTGCCCTAGTACTGAAGGAATGTTGTGACTGAGGGAACTGCTCTGAAACCACTATAAAGATGAACATCGGTATCTGCTTGTGTGCCTGATACCAAGGCCATTTTGACCTTTATCTGCATAACTAAAGAGTTTAAGTAGTGGTGACTTGTTTATGTTAACTGCAGAATGGACACTGACTGCCATGTGTTTGTTCTCCATGTACATGCAAGAATAAAACGTCTTGAATTTACCAGTCTGAACCTCAGAGTGGCTTTATTCCACAAAAGCACAAAGGATCCTTTGACTTGGAAAATAAAATACTTATTTGAATGAATAAGTGAATGCAATCAGGCTGTATTGTCTGGAAAGCTATTGCAGCTGAAATACTACATTTTACTTGGAGTGTGCATTTCATGAAACCAAAAAACACAGTAAAAAGATTATAAAAATACAGAAAAATACATTTTAAAAAGTACAAGTAGGGGCAAAGGGGAAAGTAAAATTAGAAATGATTACATGCCTAAATACATTTCTTAGCACACTCACAATTACATTTTTATTACAATAGCACTTTTGAGTTCTCAACTTTCAAGGTTCAAGCTTCTGTGGATTACAAATTCTGGAGGGGGAGGGGGGGAGGGGGGGTGTGGAGCCTATCCTAGCGTACATTAGGTGGGGGCTGGCCAGGATTTGAACCTGCTACCTTCAACAACACGCTCTAGTGCGCTTTGGAGAGAATGGGGAGGTTTAAGAAGTGAGTGAGGTCATTAGGGCCATCAACAGGCCTCTTGAAGGTATGGGTGACAGCGACAGCGGCAGTCTTGAGGGCAGATGGTACAACGCCCGAGGTGAGGGATTCTGGTGATGAATGGGGTAGAGGGTAAGCAGGCTTCGAGTACATTAGTGGAGAGAGGGTCAAGTTGGCAGGTGCAGGCTTTAGATTTGCGTAAGTCCTCAGTCACATGTGCCTCATCAACTTGGTAAAAGACAGAGATGGTGGTAGAAAAATGATAGAGAGAATGAATCCAGGCAGGTGGGGGAGGGGTTGGAGAAGAAAACAACTGTTGATGGATATATTTGGTTTTGGACAGAAAGAAACTGATAAATGTATTGCAAAGCTTGGGGGGGGGGGGGTCGTGTGGCTGAAGTAGTTTAACAGTAGAGTAGAGAACCTTTTGGTTTTGATGACCAGCATTGATGATATCAGAATAATAAGATGCTCTGGCAGTGGATGGTGCATCCTTGTAATGGAAAAGATGGCGTATTACTGAGCGTGAACAGTGAGGACAGTTTTTGTGGTTTTCATGAGGCGGAGTTCAGGAGTATACCATGGGGCCCTCAAGGTGAAGGACATTGTTGGAGATTTGAGGGGTCCAATGGTGTCCAGTGATGTAAACAGAGCAGTATTATAGTGAGTGAGCAGTGTAGTTGGGATGGACAGGGAGGTCAGAGGCAGGGTTCGCATTTTTCAGGCTCATGAGGTCAGAAGTCAATACCTATATCTTTAAGGTCACTGAATGTAATGACGCATTGCATGTTAACCTTGTTAGAAATGAAGGGAATGCTAAACAGATTAACTTTGTGATCAGATATGGGAAGTGAAATATCAGTAAGGTTGAGGAGGTGGGGGCCACTGAAGCAGACTAGATTGAATTATATGGCCTTTGCTATGGGTGGCAAAGTTTACGTGTTGAGTGAAATCTTGAGAGTGGAGGAGGTACATAAAATCAGCAGCAAGAACACAAGTCTGTGAGTCAAGGTGGACCTTGATATCAGAGACGAGAAGTACGCTGGGGGACAGGGAACAAACAGGGGTAAGACAGTTCAGAGAGAAACAGAAGACGTTGTTTGGGAGAGACAAATGCTGGCAGGGTACTCGTAACGGGATATAGAAAAAAGAATGGCACTCGTAACAGGATATAGAAAGGCAGGTAGGTCCAGGTGCAGTCCAAAAACATTGGGAGGTGGTACCATAATACAATCCGCAGACGCAGGTAGTAGTCTTTCACCATTTCTGTTAATAAGAGGAACAAACAAGCAGACAACTGACAGAAACAGACGGAAAAGGGCTGACATTAGAATTAGGTTTGTTTTTTAATGAATGGGGAACAGTTTTAAAGGATGAGGAACAGTTGTAATGAATGAGGAACAGTTTTAAAGGATTAGGAACAGTTTTAAAGGATGGGGAACAGTTTTAATGGATGGTGAACAATTATATTGAATGGGGAACAGTTTTAATGGCTGAGGAACAGTTTTAATGGCCGAGGAACAGTTTTAATGAATGAGGAACAGTTTTAATGGGTGGGAACAGTTTTAATGAACGAGGAACAGTTTTAACGGATGGGGGACAGTTACAGTTAAAACGTCACAGCTTCCTCAGTTTGGTGTGGCGTGCATAAGAACAATTTTGTTACGCCCCAGACTCAGAGACCCAAGCGCAGACCAGGATAACGCAAAAACGTTGTTTATTCCAGTCCAAATCAAAAAGCCAGGTAATCAGAATCCACACGAGACAAAATTAAAATTCAAAAGAATAATCAAAAACAGTCCAAAAGATCAAAACCAGGAAATTAGATAGGCGAAGGTACAAGGGGGGTAGGCAGCGGCGTAGTAAAAAAAACGAAAGCAAAGGTCAAATAATCCAGAAAAGCAGAAAGGCAAACAGACAAAATCGGCAGGCAAAAACTCGGAATCAAACGGAAGCGTGTCTCGGAATTCACGAATATACACAGGCTTAGTGTTCAACCTCCCGAAATTTTCCCATGTAACCCCCCTGCTGAGGTCTCTCCACTGGCTGCCAGTTGCAGCCAGGATCAGGTTCAAAGTTCTGACCCTGGCCTACACTGCAGCCAATAGGACAGGCCCCGCCTACCTGCAGGACTTAATCCAGAACTATGTTCCTGCTCGACCACTTCGCTCTTCTACAGCAGGGCGACTGGCACTTCCCCCCCTCCGTGTCAAAGGCTCTCGCTTGTCCCGACTGCGGAGTTTTTCCACATTAGCTCCTCAGTGGTGGAATGAACTTCCCATTCCCCTACGTTCTACTCCAACCCTGCCTGCATTCCGTCGAGGCCTGAAGACACACCTCTTCAGACTCCACCTTGACTGATATCCTCACCTAGGAATATCAGTTCCCTATTTACTAGTTCCCTGTGTTTTCCTGTCTGTTTATTATTGTTTATAATAGTATTTGGAATGGAAGTGTGGTGTTGCTGATTTGCCCACAGCTTACTGTGAACTACAGTCGACGTTCATTGCTAGGGATAGCTGCTACATTATGGGAAGGATGTGCTTTGTCTGTTCTGTAGTGATCTTGATGATGTCTCTGTATGCACTTACTGTACGTCGCTTTGGATAAAAGCGTCTGCTAAATGAATGTAATGTAATGTAATGTTAGAAAGGCGTAGGCACTAGGAATATCGATCAACGTTCTGACAAGGGACAAGTGAGACTGTAGGGTATATATATATAGATGGGGAACACTCAACTCAAGGGAAATCAGGTGCGAGTGGGAGGAGTAACAGGGAAGACTCACAGGTACAGACAATGATACAATGAGGGGAACAATGATAGAATAATGAGGGAACACGGAAGACTCGGACTGGACTAAGCATGCAAACGAATAGACAAGACATGACCGGGAGTGTTGAAGACACGTGCATACGTTAAGAGAGTTAGTGGTTAGTGGACGTAAGATATCAGTAGTAAAGAGGAAGCGTAAAGTAGATAATTGAAAGATAGAATTGCAGGAAACGAGTGACAGCTAAACCAAGGAAACGTTAGTAATTAGTGAAAGACCTAAACTAAGCTGTTAGTAGTTGTTAATGTTAATTAGTAATATAAACAATACGTGGGACAACTAGTTAGTCAGGGGAAATACAGAGAGGACCGAAAACACCCGAAGGCTCCCGAAAAGTGAGACGAAGACCGGGGAGTGACATAAATGCAACTACGTGAACAGAAACTGGAATATGGAATGTAACAGTGAACACGTAAACAAACGCGAGAGTAACTACACTAATAAATAATAAACATGAGTACAGAGAAATACATGAATACAATAATTAACTATAATAATGAAAAATAATAAACAACAAGGAACAGAAATAACAAATGCAAACAGACAAGACTCAGAATCCTAACAAATTTGAAGAATTGAATTTGTTGGTTCATTCAGGTAGATAAAGGGAGATAAGGTAGATAAAAATCTTACAGGATAGAAGAACGCTCATTTTGTTTTTTGTTACGGTTGTTTAAAGGGTAAGTTCGCTATTTTGGACCTTGGACCCTATTTGCGGTCCGTCTTCCATGAACCTGACCCATGAAGTCCATTTTTTCGCTGATCGGTCCAGTATTGAGTTTGGTACAGATTTCCTGTAGGCTCTCACTGGGCTACAATGGAAGTGAACGGGGCAATCAGAAATGTTCGATAAATGTGCTTTCATGTACAATAAATGAGACGGGAAGCTCAGGGTGTATTGTTACCGGTCTCAGTATGCTCTCCTGTGAAATGTATCTCAATCCGAACATTTTTACGTGCTTGGCATGGCTTGGAAGTAAGCATTTCTCTGTTGCTTGTTTGCGCTGCACTCGCGGAGTACTATGCGTCGGGGGTAGGGGAACGGGAAGGTGTGCCGGCCGTTTACGAAACTATCTAGCTGAGCAGTCTGCGTTTGTTTACCTGCAGCAACGTAGGCTACAATTTCCACACAAAAACTTGGATGATGGATGACTATAATGATTACGAAGACGAAGAATTCGATTTTGACTTTGACGTTACTGGCTACAGATTTGAGCCAGAATACACGAACACGGAACTACAAGAGATGGATGATAAGAGAGCAAGAGAAGAGAGAGAGGCTGAAGTTGCGCAGGTAATGTTATCCGAAGTCGCTGCCGAGGCTAGACCAAGAATTTCGGGGGACTTTTGGTGTTCTTGCAAGAGGTGCAAGCAGATGCCCAGAGAGGAGGAAAGTTTGTGTTGTAGGGAGTGGGATCTGTTGCTACCGAATGCCATCGAAAACCTGGATGTATCCGTGGATGACACTGGATCATCTCCATTGATTACCATTACACTATGACTGCCAACAGATATGTGATAGATGAGAACTTTGGACAGGACACCATGCGTCAAGCATTTGTAAATAAAACATTATAGAATTGTAAAAAGTTATAGTTGATGAACGTTTCCGACAGTTTTGTTACAAGAAAACAACTTATGTCAAGCTCGGATTTTGTTAGTTGGTATTGAGTGCTGGGTCAGAGGACGCGCTCAAAAAAAATAAAAATGTTAGTAATGTTATAGCTAAATATAACTTACCTCCGCTCCGGTGCTTGATAGTGCTGCAGGTCCGACACGAGGAACAGCTGTGTTCTTTAGAAACCAGTGTTTTGCTTCTGATTTGCGGTTACAGAAATCAGTAGCGTCGAAATGCGCTCCACAAACTCGCGAGTCTGCCAAACGGAGTTGATTGACTGGAGTGTTTATGTCGATCCGTAAGACAACCAGCTAAAGTCTCAATCTTTCTGGGTCAGAGAACGGGAGCCTGTGAAAACTGGTATTTGAGCGTCCAGACATTTTATTCCCACAACCGGGGACTGCACATTCGCGCACCATTGCTGTGATGAATTATTACAAATGATGATTACAAAAACTGCGTTACAAATATTTCTGCTGTAGGCTACTAGCTAGTAAACTCCAACGGGAGGTCAGGATTTGTGATCAACTGCTTTTCAAGCGCCCCCCCCCCCCCCCTCTCTCTACAACGTAGCTAGACTGCGGAAGTTTACAGTGCGAGGTAGTGCGGTCGGAGAAATAGTTCTGTTTCAAATGGAACTGTTGTTTCAACGTTCGGTTTGCGTTTGCGATAGCCTACATTTCACAGGAGAGCATACTGAGACCGTAAGAATACACACTGAGCTATAAAAGCACATTTATCGTTGTTTTTCTATAACATTTCTGATTGCCCCGTTCACTTCCATTGTAGCCCAGTGAGAGCCTACAGGAAATCTGTACCGAACTCAATACTGGACCGATCAGCGAAAAAATGGACTTCATGGGTCAGGTTCATGGAAGACGGACCGCAAATAGGGTCCAAGGTCCAAAATAGCGAACATACCCTTTAACATTTCCTGCTGTTTGTTATTTCATATGGATGTAGTTTGGTCAATGGGGTTTTTTCACTCTAAAAGAGCATCCATGTAAAGGTGTTTCTATGAGTTAGGTTCATCCACCTGCAATCCTTAAGCAAATTAACGAAATAGCAGGCATTTAGCTTTCTGGTTTACGGTAATTAATTTCACCGTGTTCTAGAATGAAGAGTTTAGAAAAGGTGAAATACAAAAATGTATTAAAGGGGAGATTCCCCCCAAAAAATATTGTGCAACAAAACCTAATTCTAGAGCAACAGGGAAATTCTGTTAAGAATGTAGGCTGTCGCAGATTACATTTAGGGTCTTAATTGCATAGTAATAAACATAATTAAGTTAGGTGGAGCAACTGTGAATTCTAGCCCTAACACAAGCCTGTGGCGAATTAAGACCAAATTAATTTCAGCAATTTTGCAACTAGAGACGGTAGCACTTAGTTGTGGATCAGTTGTAAAAGAGATTGGTTGAAGAGGAATAAATAACCTTTGGGTGTGGTGGAGGTTTCTTTGGGATCAATCAGATCGCCCAGTTTATTTCCCTTTAATACCAAGGCATGAAGGTCATAGGATATTTATTTTGTGCAGCACTGATGCGTAGGTCTCATACCGGCTGATCACAGACCAGTGTATTTGGGGGTGGGTGGGTGGCGAGAGATTGCGATCACGGAGCGTGTACTTGACACCTCAGAAAGGCTCTGTGGTGCAAATGTTGTTTTCTAGACACCCTGCAAGCTTACTTTGTGTATTTTCATCTTAGAAAAGATAAACCTAAAATAAAATAAAAATGACAGACTGTATTACTTTTTGTGTTTGTCAAGCTATTTAGGAAACGTAATACATGTTCTCCACTTCAATTACATTTCATTGATGATTTAATTACGTGATGCTTCACAGCCAACAGGTCCCTCCCAGTCAACCAAAGCCCATAAGAAACGTGAAGTAGCATTATACAATTATGCCTTATCAATATCAAGCACTGATGCAAAACGGTGAGTATTAAACCAAAATAAATTACCTTCCACTGTTAAGAAGCCTAATGCTATTCAAATTACAGAATTACACATCTCAGCACTGTTGCTAACGAATACAAGTTAGAAAAATACAGTTTGATATTAAGAACTTCTCAAAGGGTGAGTTGTAGTGAAATATAAGATGCACAAATAAAGCCATATATGCAATTGGAGAAATATATGTGAGCAATGGAAATAACTGCAGTTTATTAGTAGTGCTGCCCTGCTCAAATGTGTGCAAAAAAACCCACAATTACACAGATGCTTATGAATACAATGGTTGAAACATATTGCCACTATTCTCTATTCACGAAACAGTGGATTAGATTAAATTTCACTGAAAAGGCGGAGCACTTCGATAAATGCAATGACAGACCGCTCTGCAGGTCAGTAAATACAATCATGAGTATTGCTTTGAATTTTGTCAAGTCCCGTGCGCCACGCAGTGGCCACAGAGAAAAATGCAATGGGTACGTTTACATTTCAATTTTGGCACAGAAACCGCACAGCTGGTGTTCAAATGCAATGACAGACCGCTCTGCAGGTCAATACATACAATCACGAGGATTGCTTTGAATTGTCATGTTCCGTGCGCCACCCTATGCTGTCTAAGCTAAATGCAATGGGCCCGTTCACATTTTGCTCGTTTTGAATTTTGGCATGAAAACCGCACAGCTGGTGTTGAAAAGTACTACACACCATATTGTATTTCAGTATGAGTGTCTTTAGAGAACACACAATGAAATGCAATGCAATATGCGTTTTGTTTTTAATTATGGCATGTATTACAATTCACGATGTGTCGTTAAAGCAATTGCATTTAATTAAGTCACTAAAAATCTTCCATACATATGCATGTTCGTTTTTCCACTCGATCACTGTCTTTTTACATTACATTATAGTCATTTGGCAGACGCTCTTATCCAGAGCGACGTACATAGTGCATTTTCAAACTAGGAACAAGTGCATTAAAACGACCCTAAAAGGTAAATACAAATTCAAGTACCAGGCGTAGTCAGTATGATTTTTTTTTTTTTAAACATTTTTGGGGGGGGTAACCACACAATATTGATGATTGGCCAATAAGTAACCTTACAAGTATTAACTAGAAGCTTGAACCACTTAAACAAGGATTCATAAAACACAATCAAGGGAGGTCACAAGGAGGTAGGGAGGGGTGGAGAGAGGTGCAGCTTGAAGAGGTGAGTCTTCAATCTGCGCTTGAAGGCGGTCAGACTTTCTGTTGTTCTGACCTCCACAGGGAGCTCATTCCACCACCGTGGGGCCAGGACAGACAGACGTCGAGACCGGGTGCTAGTATGAAGTGGGGGGGGTTTACCAGTCGTCCTGAGGAGGCGGAACGCAGGGATCTGGCAGGTGTGTAGGGTCTGATGAGCTTTTGGAGGTATGGAGGGGCAGATCCTCGGACTGCCTGGAAGGCGAGCACCAATGTTTTGAATTTGATGCGAGCCATCACAGGTAGCCAGTGGAGGTCAATGAGCAGTGGGGTGACATGGGAGTGTCGGGGGAGGTTGAAGACCAGGCGCGCTGCTGCGTTCTGGATAAGCTGAAGGGTCTAGTGGCCGATGCTGGCAGGCCAGCCAGGAGAGAGTTGCAATAGTCCAGGCAGGACAGCACCATCGCTTGGACCAGGAGCTGGGTTGAGTGGGTGGTGAGGAAGGGACGGATTCTCCTGATGTTGTGCAGGAAGAACCTGCACACCCGGGTTACCACTGCGATGTTCTCGGAGAGGGACAGCCTGTTGTCCATCACCACTCTGAGGTTCCTGGCACAGGGCGTTGGGGTCAGTGGAGTGTCCCCTAGGGAAATGGAGAGATTGAGAGGGGGAGAGGTTAGAGCAGGTATGTAGATGAGCTCAGTCTTGCCTGGATTGAGCTTGAGATGGTGGTTGTCCATCCAGCTCTGGATATCTCTCAGGCAAGCGGAGATGCGGGCTGACACCTGAGTGTCAGAGGGTGAGAAGGAGAGAAAGAGTTGAGTATCATCAGCATAGCAGTGGTAAGAAAGACCATGAGCAATGATAACAGGGCCAAGGGATTTCGTGTAGGTGGAGAAAAGGAGGGGACCAAGGACTGAGCCCTGGGGGACTCCTGTGGTACGGGGACGGGGTGCTGATACTTTACCAGCCCAGGCAACCTGGGAGGAGCGCTCCGAGAGGTAGGACTCAATCCAGGCCAGGGCCGAGCCGCCGATCCCCGCTGCAGACAGGGACGACAGGAGGATGGAGCGATCTACAGTGTTGAAGACGGCAGAGAGGTCTAGGAGTATTAGCACAGAGGAGAGGAAAGCTGCCCGAGCTGCATGAAGCATCTCGCTGACGGAGAGGAGTGCGGTCTCCGTTCAGTGGCCAGGTTTGAAGCTGGACTGGTGGGGGTCTAGCAGGTTGTTCTGGGTAAGGAAAGGAGACAGTTGGTTAGAAACAGCACATTCAATAGTTTTGGAAAGAAAAGGCAGAAGAGATACCGGTCTGTAGTTTTGGATGTTGGAGGGGTCCACCGTGGGTTTTTTTCAGGATCGGGGTGATGTGGGCTCTCTTGAAGGATGAGGGGAAGCAGCCAGAGGTCAGGGAGGAGTTCACCAGGGAGGTCACAAACGGGAGGATATCTGGGGTGATTGCCTGGAGGAGAGATGAAGGGATAGGGTCGAGGGCACAGGTAGTGGGGCGATGGGAGAGTAGGAGATGAGATAAATCAGTATCAGAAAGGGGAGAAGAGAGTGGAAAACAGTGTCCATGAGGGGAGGGGGAGTGGGACTGAAGGAGCTGCGGATGTCTGCGATCTTCTCATCGAAGAAATCTGCAAAGTCGTCTGCAGTGAACGAGGATTGAGGAGCAGGAGGGGGTTTGCTGAGGAGGGAGGAGAAGATGGAGAACAATTGACGGGGGTTAGAACTGTATTTGCGAATTTTAGTGTGATAGTAAGTTACCTTGGCAGCGGTGACTGCTGTAGAGAACGCCGCTAGGAGAGACTGGTAGGAGGAGAGGTCTGATGCATCTCTGGATTTCCTCCACATCCTCTCTGCTGTGCGAAGACCGGCCCTGGAGGTGCACAGGGCATCGGACATCCACGGGCAGGTAGGAGATGGGCGTGTGGACCTAGAGACAAAAGGGCAGAGAGTTAAGTGATGTGGAGAGAGCTGTGAACAGGGTGTCGGATGCAGAGTCGATGGGGAGTTGAGCGAAGGGTTTGAGAGGGAAGCAGTGACACAGGGAGCAAGAGAGGAGGGCGAGAGGGAGCAGAGGTTACGGCGGACAGAGACAGTGGGGGTGGGGGGAGGGGGGGACGGTGTGGAACAAGAGGAAGAGAGAAATAAATGAAGTGGTGATCAGAGGTATGCAGAGGGGTAACAGTGAGAGCAGAGCAGGGGCTGTTCCTCTGGTAGACCAGGTCTAGGAGGTTGCCAGCCTTGTGGGTGGGGGGGGGGGGGGGGGGGGGGGGGGGGGTGTTGGAGGGTGAGGTCAAAGGAGCGGAGAAGTGGTAGGAAGGCTGCAGACTGGGAGGCATCTAGATGGATGTTGAAGTCTCCCAGGAGGATCAGCGGGATGCCGTCCTCTGGGAAGGAGCTGAGCAGGGTGTCAAGCTCATCGAGGAAGCACCCCAGGGGACCTGGAGGGCAATAAACAACTATAATGTACAGGTTAATAGGGTGATTGATAAACACAGAGTGGTATTCAAAACTAGTAATAGATAGATCAGAGAGGGGGAGAACAGAGAATGACCATGAGGGGGAGAGTAGCAAACCAGTACCACCTCCGCGACCAGACGGCCGGGGGGTGTGAGAGAAGGAGAAGGAGGAGGAGAGGGCAGTGGGAGTTGCCGTGTTGTCCGGTGTGATCCAGGTTTCGGTGAGGGCGAGAAACTGGAGGGACAGGAAGGAGGCATAGCTGGAGATGAAGTCTGCTTTCCGTGTGGCATACTGGCAGTTCCAGAGCCCCCCCTGCGACGGTGAAGTTCTCGCAGGGAGTCAGCGAGGGGGTAGCGGAGGTTGGACGGGTTGCGTCGCTGTGGAGGGCCACGTCGTTGGAAGCGGGTTCTGAAAGGAAGAGAGCAGACAGGGAGAACACACATAAACTGGGGACGAAGTGACACTAGTGTCACTCTTCCAGATGTCTTTTGAAATGCACACAGCTGATTGCAATTGGCTAACAGCTGTGTGAAAACACTTCGCAAGCACGGATAAATTATTACTACCACTTAAAAGCACAATAACACGAAACTAACAGCCTAGTCAATCTAACAAACAGCCAATCGCGGAACAAACACAAACTAGCAATGCAAATAATATGATCAGCGTTCAACAAGGTCTAATTAAAATCACGCAAACTGCGGCTAGTACGCTTAAAAACGACACTACCTTTTGCGGGACGGTTAAAACAGCTCTTGTTATGCAGGTAGGAAGGTGCACTCAGATGCACTCTTGTCCAGTAGGCTATATTAGATATGGTTATTTTCGCTTTTTGAGTGCATTTCACACTGTTTGTGTAAACATTCATTGCTCAGTCGTGTTTTCTGGTTGATGTACCGACTTTCATTGAAGCTAGAACATTTGGTAGCATTTTCCTGTTGGTGTTTTATTGTAGTGTTATCTTACATAATATAGGCTATAGGCTTATCTTCCTGGGCTATTCTTGTCAATTAGGGTATGGAAAATACTCATTCTAATTTACTGTGCACTGATATATAGATGAATGTAAAAATTTTCATTGGAGTCATTATGAATGGGGAACATTTTGTTTTTGTACAGTATGTTTCCCAGTGCAAAAGAAAACGTACTGTAGAGTACAGGGAAAACTGATGTTTTATTGAGGTACAATAATGATTAGGCTACATATTTAGGTGTGTGGAAGTGTGATATCAATGTTTTCATCTTATACCATAAACTAAGGTTTGTGGCTCTGAAATGGAGACTAGCCTTTTTAAAAATAAAGGCAATGTAAGTCACAATTACTGTGAAAGGAATTTATAGTTGCCATAGAAACATTAGGTTCCAAACAACCTTCAGGTCCCTTTGCTTGTACTGTATATTTATTTTAGAAAAGCACCTTTTACAAATGTGAGGTGTGTGGAGGTCATTCTCTCTTAACATTTACTAATTAATGATCACTTGTCTGCTCCATATATTTAACCTCTTCCTACCAAGGGCAAAAATATACCAATTTTCACCTGTTTTCACTAATGACCAACAAAGCTGTTTATCTCAAAAACTGTAAAGGCTACAAATATTGTTCATAGCTTTTATTAAAACAGAGAACTGCACTATTATGAATAAGCAGTCAGAATTCATATACATATACTTTTTGCTACTTAATTACAACAATCTATGTACAGAAATTTGTGAAAAAACTAAAAAACGGGTACCTACATTGAACTTTCTGATTTTTTACTTGATGAGCTACAAGAGCTATGGAGGGAAAAAACTCCTCTTTGCGATTCCTCAATATGCTGCCTATCTCTGAGAATATGGTGTCAATATATCAAACCCATTCAAATTCTACAGTTTTTTTTCAGATGAACCATTTTGGTTACCAAAGTTGGCACCAATTGTGCCAAATTGTGCAAAATGGCAAGGTTCCATAAAAGTCTCAATATGATTTATTTTTTAAGTTTTACAATAAAATTTGATAATGTGTCAGTAATGGGCAATACAAGTTCATTTTTAGATGTGTTTTTTGGTGTGTTTCATATTACACAACTAACTAGCTGACCCGTGGTCCCCAAAAAGCTCTCCAAACCCATGTAGCTGCACAGTGAATCTTGTATTCCACCAAAGCCCGATTAGCCAGAAATGAGTCCAGGTATATGCAAACGGGATATAAAATCAAATAATAATCACAACAACAACAAACTCATCCTCATGTTATCTCTCCCTCATGTTACGTCATGCATAAATTTGCTCATTCATTTACCTGCACAGCCTGCTGTACTGCACACAGAACTAATTACTCATGTGGAACAAAACAACCCTTCAGACGCCATTTAATTCAAAAGAAACTCGGAACAGCTCGTCTCAGACACAAATAGATAGCTAGCTGCTATGTGTAATTTTGCTGGCTAGCTTGCCATTGTTACAATATAGTAATGTTAGCTATATTCATTTAATTCAGAGGGATTCGTTTTATACATAACAGTGAATTCGCACTAGTATACTGGCAAACAAAAAAAATCTGTTTCCTTACACCAGTCAAGATCGCTGAGACAAGATTGCAAAACCATATTTGGGCTAGGACCCTGCTGCACGGAGAAACTCCTGAATCACCTAGACATAACTAACCAAAAACTGTATGAAAGAGACTGTAAAGTAAAAGGATGAACAGCAGCAGTTAGCTAATGAATTGTGCTTTGCTAAACGGAATGTAGCTAGCTACACTACAAGGTAAAAAACACTGTGCCATCTTGGTTCGATAATTACGCCTGGTTGCCCTCCTCCTCTTACGCAGAGCTATATCTGCGTGACTTCCGAAAGCTTTGTGTTGAATGAGGGCTTGTCTGAAAGATAAGTCTTGGCTATTGGCTGGAATATTTGACAGACAGTTTTAAAACCCAATGGAAAGCAAATAATACTCGCAGTGGAGGCAGGTCAATGCAAGTTTTTTCCCACTTCAGATAGGCCTATTGTGCTATCAGTCAAAGAAATACACCGAATTTGACGACGGTTTTGCATAAATCTCTGCAATCAGGTACAAAACCCCTTTGGCTAAAATATACTAAGCAACAGGATTGGTACTCCAGAAACTGGCTGAGTTTCACAACGCCAGACTGAACACAGCCGAACTACTCGTGATGAATGCAGAAAAGCACAAGTCGGTTTAAAATGGGAAAAAATCATGTACAGCCGTATGAAAGTTTTAAAGTATTTTTTTCTTGAAGCCTAAAGGTATAATGATTTTTCAAACCAAAGTTTTGTGAAATACAATTAAGCAGAACAGTTTACCAGCACATTGTTTATGGTGTGACATCAAGCTGCAATACATGTTTGGGAATTCGGGAATTTAGTAAAACACCCCCTGTTGCACCACTGAACTCTCATTTCCACAGGAAAAGACCAGGAAATATTCCTTTTGCATGAGATTCCACTAGTGCCCAGGAGCTTTTGCGCTATCGTTGTCACTGAAATCGGGCCCATTGTCAAAATTTTGGTTACCAGTACAATCACGCCTAACGATTTGTGCGATTTGTGAGCTTGACTAGAAAAAAATAAATAAATAAAACACCACACAGCTCAGCTCCATGGGCAGTTTCCTTGTGTAGCTGAAATATTACTCAACATGAAAAAGACAAAGTAAAATTTATTGTGATGGAAGTGATGGAAAAGATACCTCCATGGTCATTTTTTTTTTACGTGTGTACACTGTGTGTGTGTGTGTGTGTGTGTGTGTGTGTGTGTGTGTGTGTGTGTGTGTGTGTGTGTGTATGAGAATTGACAGTCAAAGTCAATTTGTACTGCATTTTGTTACAATAAGCAGTTTCATTTTGCAATTGTGTGGGAGTCTATAGAGTGGATCTGGGAGATGCAGAGTTGATCTCAGAGAAAATGGATCAACGACAATGCTACAGCCCAAAGATAGTCACTTACTCTGCCCAAACACACTGAGCTCAGCCCAGTGCTCAGCAAGGGATCTCTGCATTCCATATGCCACATTCGCCAGGCGTTGCAAACTGTAGCGCCTGCAGGTTTTTGTGGTTTTCCTTCAATCAGCGGCTAGTTTTGGCCTTGGAGACAAGGTGTGTGGATCCTTAAGCCAATCTATGATTTAAATGAAGCACTTAAGTGCTGAAACGCATGGAAAAACCCAGCATACTGGGGGATGTTGAGGAGTAGTTTGCGATTTCTGCCGTGCATTGATCTATGGGAGGGGAGGGGCCAAACACACTCAATCATTTCATCTTAGAGTAAAAGAACGTATTGAATTTCTCTCTCTCTCTTTTTACCCAAAGTTGATTCAATCAGTTCCAGTCCTTACAATCACATTTGTGTCCATAAATGAGGAGTGCTGCCTGAAGGTGCCCGTCTCCATGCCTGAAAAAATAGAGTGTATCAGTTTTGGTTATTCCAATGCCACATTGTCGTGTAATCACAGACCGGAAGGGCGCTGTGGGGTTGTGTGGGGGAGGGTCATAACCTGGGTCTAAAGCCCTATTCGGACAGGATAAGTTTTCAGGACAATGTTAGTAAAGTAATTGTTATCAGAGGATGTCTGTAATATTAATGACCCGATTCGGACGACATAAAGTATCTCCGTAATCAATGTCTAGAAATGCAGAGATGGGAGTGTACTCCAATTTGTCCTCCACACCAAAAATGTTTCATGCGTCATACAACAATACACATCCTATATCTTAACTGCAAACTGATTGCTCTGGCTGAAAAGCGCTGGCTGGGCGCTTGAAAAAGGTGCAGGTGCTCAAAAAAAAAACTACGTGGACACAAAGTTGGGAATGGCAAACTCTCCCACAGAAAGTGTCAGGAATCCTGCGTTACTCCTCTTTAACGTTAGCTTGAGAAAAATAGTGCACTGTTAGGCTATTCCAGGAGGCAACCCTGGTCCTGGGAGAGACGCAGGGGTCTGCTGGCTTTAGTTTTCACCTTAAATACAGCAACTACTTAGACCAGGTGAGGTGAGTTAACTGTCTAATCAACTGCTTTAATTGATCAATTAAGTGCTTAGTAACAACTAAAGTTTAAATACTTTTGAGCCTGCTTTTTGGATTTGCTTCTCTGTCCTTCTTATTTAACGTAGGCTACACTTAATGTAAAGGGTAGCCAATAGTTGTGGCCTGGACTTGGACCGAAGAGCGCACAACCAAAGGCTTCCTCGAGTGCCTCATACGTGAAAAACCAGGAGAAAAGACTTGGGGAAACTCCTTTCTCACAGGAAATAACAGAATATTTAGCAACATATATATAACCTGGGGTTATTTTTACAGGGCATTAAAAAGTAGGTAAAAGACGCTGGAATCTTTACTGGCGCGCAGTCCCTTAAAAGTTACAGATATGGCAGATTCTGACGGGACTAAAATAATGGAGATCCTTCGGTAATAATTACATTACCTCACCTCCCCCGGTAAAATTTATCCCGTCCGAATAGGGCTTATAGAAACATCTTCACATGAAATTGACATCAAATAAATATTTGCATGTTTAAAAATAGAAAAAAGGGGGCGCCGTGATGAGCAGCGGTAAAAGCATCGACTTGTGGTGACTTCCTTCCCTACTGCCGGCGTACAGGGTTGTGGAGCGGCGAATTCTCAGCAGTACACAGGGAATTGAATCATACTAGGGTACAATTGGCAACCAAATTTGGAGAAAACGGGGGAAAAATCAGCAGAAAACAAATAGTTTTTTTTTAAACAGAAAAAAGGTGACAGGAGAAGATTTTCATGGAAAATGGCTGTTGGTGATGTCCTGAACAATCTGGCTCAGAGCGTGATTACATGCTAACCGTCTGTCTGACAGAGGCATTCATATCGGCACCCCCCCCCCCCCCCCCCCCCCATGGATGAGCGGGCTTCTTGATGCTTTTTGAGGAAATTGTGTGTACATGGACAGTTGTGAGTGTCTCTGTGGGCTTTTGTGTTGATGTGTGGTTTTGATCTTCCCTGACCCAAAAAATTATAATATAAGTCTGAAATAATATATATCTGAAATAAATTTTTTAATATTACACATAGCTGTTTTGTATGGATGACCAAAATAGGCTTGGGATGGTGTTTGCCATAAAACGATACTGTATTTGTTCAAGGTAATGTGGATAGTCACACAAACACACACACACACACACACACACACACACACACACACACACACACACACACAGGTATACATTTTCAATTGTGGGCCTAAGTGTTGAATCCCATCTCATTGATATTCTAATAGCTAATAGATGAGGACTTCATTCAGTGGCCCACTGAGACTAGTGTAATCACGTAAGTGCTGTCCCAGAGCAACAGGCCTTTCAGTTCTCCTTCAATATTAATGCATTTTTAGACCTTTCACTTTACTATTTTTTTGTCCTTTTGTGTACTTGTGTGTGTGTGTGTGTGTGCAGGTTATCCTTAGGCTTTATGAAATTTATAAATGCAAGTGTTTCATTTAATTTTCAATCTTATTAAGATTATAAAGATGTCTGTTATCAACACAAGCCCAAACCAAGACAGCAGAGCTATGTATCCAACTCCCTAATTGTCAGCACTCCACATACTTACCATCTCACATGTCTAATGCATTCCCCTCTTGATGCTTTTTCTTGTTGTTACAGTGAGCATGGAGTGTTTTTGGGTCCCATGCAGGTTGTACGGGGCTGTTTGATCCTGTCAGGTTAGAATACAACATTTATTTAGCCGAATTATGCATGAATGACGAAACCTGCAACGTCACCCACAAACATAGTACTACGACACGTTCCTGCATTGCCTCACTGTGGAGTGAACAGCTCTTGTGAGCCCTGTCTTATTTCTCTGCAAACATTTTAGGTATGAGCCGTGTGTTATATTCTCCCGACAGGCTGAAGCTCCAGCCCAGGGGGACCATAAAGCTCGCTTGCAGATTATCCGTCCCCCGCTGTGGCGGGGTGTATTTTCCGAAATGCCACAGAACAGCCAAGTCGTGCCCCCTCTTTACTTTTTTGTGATTCCATTTTTTTTGTCTCCTCAATGCGGGAAACTTGTCAGTCTACTGCAAAGTCCTCACCACAGTTTTTTTCCCACCAGCTGAACTCTCATGGCTACTGGCGGAGGGCTGTGCAGCTGACTCATTTGGCTCTATTGAAAAGGCTCTATTGACTGATTAGGTAGGAGATTCCCTGTCCATTGAAAATCATGGGTCCTTCTTGCGCAGTGCAATGGCCAGTTATGTCTCCCCATTGACCTCTGTGGCACTCTGTACTAGGGCAGTGTCTGAATTAAATCATGTCACAAGGCGTATTTGTGCAACTCAATCAGGGGTCCCCAAACATCTGGTCCCCCAGTGTGGAACAAGGGCTACAATCCACCATCTTATTGAGATGCAGAATTTCTGGAGCCATTAAGTGGCATTCTTAAAGCACAACTGAACTTTGGTAGAACTTTGGGTTGTGTAGTTACCTGGCCACGATAAGTCCAAAATGGAGTCCAGATGGTGGTGAAATATGTTTGTTTGTTGCTCTGTGCTCCCCTGGGGAGATAATCCAGAATAGGGTATTTGTCGCTCTCCATTCACTTCTATAGGGCAGCATAAAATGGGAGCTTGAGTAAAGGGGAACATAGAGATGACTGTGTGCAATCTCTCTCAAGATAAAAGGTTCAAATATAAGAATGTTGTATTGCCTTGCATATTTCTTGATTGACAAGACAAGTACTGGCATGTATTTGAACATGTTTTCAAATCATAAAGTTAATGAGAAGTAACCGAGAGCATGCAAAGCCAAAGTAAATATAGGTTTCGTATTAAAAAGGAGTTCTTCCCACCTACATTATTATGGTACATCGTCTAAATCTTGTCAAACACAGCCATTACACAAACAAGCCCAGGATGTTAATATTATCATCTGCAGATAATATATTTTTATGTTTTTGGGTAATTCTTTCCACGAGCTATGTCTATGCTACAGTAACTGCACATGAATGTGCATTCAGCTCTGTACCTCCCTAAATTCTTACAGGAAGGGTGGAATCTAGGCAAGCAAGACTCCCCCCTGGGTAAAGAGAAGATAGAGCGAGCACATCTAAAATTTTACAGGCACTAGGGTCATGAAGTTGATTGGCAAAGAAAATAGGTACTTGTGCTATTTTACAGTTTTTTATGATTGACTGAGCATTTACAGAAGTATTCTGACAAGACTGATCATTTTGGGCTCAAAATCCAAAATGAATATAACTATGACGATACATCAGGCAAACCTTTACCCTAACACAAGAATATTATATAGCAATTAAAATTTAATTGTTGCTGCATTATAAAATAAAATTATCATTATCCAATAATGTTGTCACACACAACATAATTCACATCAAAACAGAAGATGAAAGTGTCATTTATTAATGACAAACATCAAATTATGTACACAAACATCAAATTATGTACAATAAGCAAATTTAGTTGGATTTTTGTCGAAAAGATCCTGCATACTGTACAAGGAAAAGTGATAATTAACTATAAACAGTATCAGAAAGAAACAAACCACAAATGTACAAAACAAAGAAAATATGTTTTCACACACATTCAGTGATTTTAAATCATAAGGATTTACATTCTGAATTTAGCCAGATTTCTTCTCCATCACACCATTTAGATTAGATTAGATATCTTTATTGTCATTGTACAAGTACAATGAAATTAAGTTAGCACTCACATACACGATGCAGCAATACAATCTAAAAACAAGATTCAAAAAAATTTAAAAAAGCAATATAAAAGACAAGACAACATCTGTCACAATAATAAATACAAAGTGCAAAGTGTGCAGTGTCAACAGTAGACAGACAGTAGCGGTAGCATTAGCATTTTTAAGTAGCAGTAGAATCCTGAGGACAGAATATGTAAAATACTTTTCCAAGCCACGCACATGTTGTGATGTGGTAATATTGCATGCCTTATCAATGGCCACTGTGATTTTGACTTGCTTGTGTGTTCTCTCCAAGATGAAAATCTGCTGTTTCTTATACCAGATTTCAATTACATACTGAAGATGAATTGCTTCAGCTACACTGGTTAGCCACATCTTGATATACTCATTTTGGGTTCATATGTATTCCCATACTGAATAGGCAACTGCATCAGAGTAGTTCAATACATCATGCAAGAATAATTCATACCACTGAACCATTAGATATTTTTATGACTGAAGGCTAATCATTGAAGACCATTGTCTGTAAATACAGAAAATTACAGCAACAGGTTCGAACTAAATGATGAAACTCCGTCCGATATTGATTCCAGTAATGGAAAGTACCTTGTAGCTCTCTCGATAGATCACATACTTGATCCGCCCCCTGAAACTGCAGAGTTGTGATGTCATCACTGCATTTCCTGAAGGAGGTTGGCATGCTCTGTCACGGTTTTTCTGGTCGCAGCCCCTTTCTCCGCTTAAGGACTCTCGCGGGACGGTTCCCTTACGTATCTTATCTGTGGTCCGGTTATCTATTTGCTCACCTGTTTCAGGTGTAGGGCCGTGCACAGACATTTTGGGGGGCAGGGGCTCAAGCAAAAAAAAAAAGGGCACTCACCCCACCGACACGCACTATTCCCACCCCGATGTTGCCACACCGCCGCCATCCATAATCACACACTCTGTTCATAACATGGGAATTGTTTAAATTCTACTGAAACACATTATTCCATGAAGAAACCACAGATTTGAAGTAGTAATGCAAGTCAGTCAGTGTAAGTAATGCAGTCAGTCATGTTTTCAGTTGTTTAGACCAATTCAGTCACATTAGATCAGTGGTTTCTTTGAGAAAGAAAGTTAGGAAGACCTACTTAATAGTTTTTTAACTGATATATAACATAAAAAGTAAGTAAGTGTTATTTAATCATGGTTTCATAATTAAAACAGTGCCTACCTGAGTGATATCATTCACCGTAACCGAACTGGGGCTAGGGATATGGTGTTTTTCATGACAAGTTGTATTCGGAATGTCGGAAGATGCGACGTCGATTGATTGAGACAAAACCATTTGGGGGGGGGGTTACTTTTTAAATTGATAAGATGTATTTTTTCGTGGATACTACTATACATTTCCCTCTTTATATTTGATAGAATTTCAATAAGAAATAAAGAAAAAATAAAATACAATTAACACCAGCCAAAAAACGGGGCACTTTTTGACTCTGAGGGCAAAAGGGCAGGGGCTCAAGCCTCTCTTGGGCCCTATCTGTGCACATGCCTGTTCAGGTGATTGCCCCGGATATTTAAGCCTCTCTCTTCCCTCTTCCGGTGCTTTGTTGTCAGTTCGCCTGTACACTAAGCCAGGTATCGGTATAGGAAGAAAGCGACCACTTTATTTTAAGGCAAGTGCTTTAATTTCATGTGGGACTTGCTTTTAGTTGCGTTAGAGCTCCATTACAAGGATTTTGTTAATCTCTTTTGCACTATTCCTTCCTCTGTCTTTCTCGGTGCTGCTCTTTCTCAGACAGTCACCTTATGTCTTTCTATTCCTTACCTCTCTGTTTGTATACTCTCTTTGTTGTGAGAGCGAGAGTTTCTATATCTTTCTGTTTTCTTTTTCACCTCCTTATTTCGGCCGTTTGTATTACGTGCCGGAGGTGTGTGTTTCTGTTTCGCTCTCTCCCCTCCACTGGCTCTATTTTATGAGTCTGGGGAGATATCAGCTGTCATACTCTTGTCTTCGAGTCTGGTCATCTTTTGGGGTAGTTCTTATTTGGCTTTACGCCGGGAGGTTTTTATTCCCACCGTTTCCTTTTTGTTTCGTGCTAATCCGTTCGCGGATTCCTCATCCCCTTTTAGTGGTCCTCACTTTCGTGGGCGGCTTGTTTGATCCCTTATCCTGTCGCGTCTGGTTCTCCCTAACTTGAACCCTCACATGCTCATATCACATGCTCATAATTCCTGGTAACACATTCTACAAAGCAAACACATATAATGCCTTATCGCTGCATTTGTTGTGCCTTAAGATGCACTTATATTGCACAACAACACAGTTATAAGCATTCAAAATAACTGATAGGACAGCGCACTCATTAGGCGACTCTAGGCAGCCACCTAGGGTAGCACAATGCGACGCAAGACGGGGGGCACCTTAAGGGAAATTTTCCCTTATCTTGTCCCTTAAAATACCCTTAACTTTAAGTGAGTTGCATAGGACTAATTAAGTCTTTTTTAAGGATTTACAGAAGTAGCTCCCTTAAGTATTTGTTTCCCTTTAACACTAGAACGATGGGAGCGCTTTAGGAATTTTTAACGTTAATATCTCCTTCACCTAGCAGGAGAGTCACACTGCAGCCTCCTTTCATGACTTTTCCTAAATATGTTATATATACCTGGTCATGTTTTCAAATTTCAAAAATGACTTTCTGGAAGACCTAGAGCCATTTAGCCAACCATGTGTTCCATACTGTTCCAGTGTAATTTACAGCTAAATCTAGTCCCACCCCCCAATTCACATAGAGATCCATTCAAATGCTGAGAGGTTAAAGTATTGCTTGTTGGAGTACCAGGAAATGATATATCAAAAGTCTTTTGATAGTGTTGGGTCACAGACATCAGGAAGTCATGGCATGCAAAGGATATGTGACCAAATATTAAAAATAATTACTTTATTCTACATTATGCTAAACTGTCCAATATTATTTGATGCCCAAAAATGGGGGGACTATGTACTAAAGGTTCTAGAATTTCTATATGGTTCATCCTATATGGATGAAAATACCCTCAAATTAAAGCTGACAGTCTGCACTTCAACCTCATTGTCACTGTTTCCTTTCAAACTCAAAGTGCTAGAGTTCAGAACCAAAATAACAAAAAATGTGTCACTGTCCAATGAATTATGGTGCTCACTCTGTGTTATGTAGGTGGTTTGGGGAAAAATGCTGACATCATGAGTAAAGTTGCGTGAGATCCAAAGATTGCATTGGCTCTCCAAGGTAAAGGCAACATTTTTTCCATTGGTTTTTTGGCATGTAGATGACTTTGGCTCGAACCCTGAGTCATATGTGCACCACAAGACTATGTTACCCTGCCGAGACAACACATAGGGATTACAATACAACACAACAACACAATTCTTCAGGTCTTAGGCATAGTTATTTCGACTCATCAAATAAAAAGCATGTTCAACAAAGAGTCAATTTAATTAGCTCAGATAAAAGTTAATTTGTCATGCTGTCAGTTTGCTTATAAGTAGGGATATAATATGTTATACACCTTGGTCTTATCATTTGTCATAGCAATGATTTATTTAACATTGTAAAGGCTGTTATAATTACCTATGAGTTGTTTTGAGTGCTTAGAGCCGTGTTTATTATAAGTGCATCATAAGCCACTATAAAGGCAGCTATAAGGCATTATTGGGATGGCAGGTATGCCATCCGCCAAGTTACGGCTTGGTGGGGCATGCCCCATACCTATACAGCACCGAGAGTTTGGCACTTTTCAGGGTTTCCTACAGAAGTAACCACAATGACCATAGACTCTCAGCCCTTAAAAACATTAACTTCTGTATGTTCTGACCTCATGTAACCACACAGCATTCAGATACAACTTCACACATCCACACAATAAAGCCCCAAACTTGGGTTATTTTGCCGTTTTTCTCCTTCCGCTTCTTCTTCTTCTTCTTCCCATTTTCCTGCCAAACTGCCTGCCTCCGTCACGATGTTATCCAATGGGGAGAATTATTATTTGAGGGTATGGTCCGTATACCTGCTCATCAAGCTTATCGTCCAATAAAAACGCTTCATACTAATGTTTTATAATGTTAATATAGCTAATGGCTTCATGCTTTCAAAGAAGCTACTGTGGCTTAGTGGTTAGAACTGCAGTCTCTCACACTGGATTGTGGGTTTGAGCCCAGCAGGGTGCATGTGTATTTTCCACAAAAACAATGTGCAGTTAAGTACTTTTCATTTCTTAGACTGTTATTATTTTCACATTGACACATTAATGTATTTTTATTGCAAAGGCAAAAGAGGTTTCCAATATTAACTGTTCAATGTTTCACTTGTATTTATTTCACTTGTACTATATCACACCCTCCCCAAACCGGACGCTAGCTCTTGTCTGATTTGGGGAGGGTGTTACGCACTGCTCTTGCGGTCATGACTGACTGACTGTGGAAACCCCTTGCCTCGGCCAACATTTCTTTATTCGTTAATTTCTTCACTTCAGCTCTGTTCACTTTATCCTTTTCATACATAACACAAGGTCACCATAATATTAACTACTGGGAAAATTAAGAATTTACGATAATAGCCTACATTAAGAATTGATGATAGCCTCTTTTAAGCTGCAAGCCTTTAAGAGATCTGATTTATAAACCACCAATTCCCCAAACATATTTGATTCATGGTTAGTCACTTTAAAAAAATAAAAAAAAAAAGCTTCCAAATGTGGCTCTAGTCTACGCTACTCTGCTAATAATGTAGCTTACTGCAAACACTTTTAATTATAATAATAATAATAATAAGAAGAAGAAGAAGAATCTCTGGTATGTACCTTCTTAGTAGTATCTACTGTTTTCTTTCTGGCTAAGATTCCTGGGAAATATGCATTGTCCAATTAAGCTTGTTCGCCAACGTTACTTCCTGCTTCTCGTCAGGAAGCAGAAACAAGCTAGGCTACTACGAAGCGAATCAACATGCATTATAGCCTACATTCATTGCACTACAGAAAACTAAACTAAACCTAGCTGTCCGGTACCAAAACATTTCCCGCAGGTAACGTTCTACACTACCGAAAAAAAACTCTGCTGTGCAGAAACTCAGTAGCTCGTAGGCCACACATGGAAGGTTGGAGTTCCGCATCCGGCAATCCAGTGTTGAATAGCCTAACTCTGCTGTGCTTATGAACTCACTAGCTTGCTCGCTAGCTCGTAGCCCACACATGGAAGGTTGGAGTTACGCATCCGGCAATCCAGTGTTGAATAGCCTAATGTTTAATGTATTTCATAGAATACTAATAGCCCTATTTTAAAACTGTATTTCCATATTTTACTGATGCAAACTATTTAGGCTGTACTAGCTATTTAGGCTGTATGTCTTTCAGCTAGAATGTGTTTGCGTCTACCCCATTGTGCATGCATGTCTCCATGTAGACTTGGTTCATTAATTTACATGCTTCTTCATGATCCATAGCTCAGGTGGTGCTGTTCATTGTATTTCATTACACATTAAATACTGCTCATCTACAAACTCTTTTAAGTGTGCTGTCTGTAATAGGATAACTGTTCTCATTCTTGTCAATAGAGGGCGTTATGGTTAAGCGAATGTCTGCATACATTTCTTTGGAATGCATGTCTCTCGCCGTGTTTATCTTCATGCATTATTCATCATTAGTTAGCTATAAAAAATAAGTGATATCAGATCAAAAACATCTACGACGTAAAAAAAAAAAGCCAGGTTACTCACGCATAGCCTACATAGCACTGTCCACTGTGCTCTATTCCAAAGCAATGCTAGCCAAACTTTCCTAAATAATTTAATGCAACTTGGCCCTGTGTTTCTTCATCTTACCATCTCAAGAGAATGTGGTCAATGAAACTGTATGTGCCACATCAAACTGCAAAATGAAAATAATTTATAGTGGAAATACTCAGATGTGTTGCACTTAGAAATTAAACAGAAAAATTATTACACTATAGGGCATGTTTGAACAATTGTCTGCATCCACTGCTTTGGGTCTATGAAAAGCACAGAATGAATACAATGTATTATTATTTTTATTATGTATTTATTGATTTATTTATTTGGATTTCTATCAAAACCTGTGTGGTCCTACAGAGCATAGATATCCTTGTGTTCACAAAATTCTGTTTGCAAATATCATAAATACTATTATGTTAAGAAAATTGGTACTATTACTTATTTGCCACCATCTGACCCACAAACATGTCTGGATACGTTTGTAAAAATGCTTTATGTACGCTATTTTCTAGGTAAAAATATTACTAATTTTTATCTGCATTTATTTATTCATCACCCCTTTCTCTATTGTACATGATGTTTCTTCATATAAATGTCTGTTTGTGAATTGTAAAGAATGCTGTAGCAGCAGTTAACATTTTAAAACCTGTACATTTTCTAAAGTAAACTTGCCAACAAAGTACAACCATATCCTTTCTGGAGTGTAATTATTCATCAACTGTTAAAAACATTAATTGAAATCATATGTTGTTCCATGAGGCACAATCTCTTCACATGCAAAGATGAAGAAACACAGGGCCAAGTTGCATTAAATTATTTAGGAAAGTTTGGATAGCATTGCTTTGGAATAGAGCTAGTTTATTTAGTGTGAGCTACAATAGGCAATATTGTTAGTTGTAACTTGGCCACATTTTGATATCAATAAGGCAGGCCTAGTTTTTGCAAGTTGGAATTAAGAACTTATGGACAGTGCTATGTAGGCTATGCGTGAGTAACTTGGCTTTTTTTTAAAGTCGTAGACGTTTTTGATCTGATATGTGTTTACTTTGTAGAAAGTGTTACCAAATTGCTTTATTGGATTGAGGAAAGGGGAGTAAAGAGGCAGAGTCACCATGTGCCGCAAACCTTGTCACGGATGTGGTATGGGCACTTGTTTGTACTAGACGGTTGTGCAGTGGCTCCAGAAAGGTCAGCGAACTTGCTGAGGGTCTCAAGACACGTCGATGTCCTCTTAAATGGCGCAGCATGCCGTGGTGTTCGCTCCTCACTGACCTGGCCTCACTCTTCAGGTTCCATCCTTTATTCCAGTTAAAGCCGGCTTTGTCAATAATATCAATCGTGTGCTACTGTACTTTAGTCTAACACATTGTCAACGATATTGCAATATTGCATTTACTGTAATTACAGCATCTTTACTTTCTCATTTTTATATTCATGCCTCACCATTTCTCAATATAAAAAAGTAATTATGCAGGGAGGCCAGAGTGGACCTGCTTATAGTTTCCTCAATCAATTTGGCACATTTCTGTCATTTCATGCTCTTAAAACAGTTTGCACCACCATCTAAACTGACTTTTCACTGTGCAAATCAGCCCTACTCCCCACTTGCCCAATGAAAAACGTTGGATCTCTGTTGTGGAAAATGAGTCAAAGAAACTTGGGAAAAAAACTGTAAATGCTACCAAAGAAATTTGCTGGCAGCCATACTGAGAAAATGAGAGATGGTCCTTATGTGAAATGGAAAAACCCAGAGGCGTTACTTTTAAAATGATGTCGGGTATGTGGTGAAAATGTCTGCATCCCAAAATGCTACTATCCACAAAGTAGACAGTACAGTCAGTGGTCAAATGAACCATGGGGTTATAGTTTTTGAGGATTCATATGTCCTATCAGGCATTCCATTCATTACTGAATGAATAATCAGATTGCTTGCATGCGTGTAATATGGCCTTAGAGGGAAGATCATTGTTCAGGCTGATTATTTCTAAAGACAAAATACAATGTTACAATTGGGTGACTTGCATTGTGTTGTTGTAATGAAAATGGGCATGCACTAAAGATTCAGGTTGAAGTAGCCTTTCTCTCAGGGAGAATGGAAAGACTCACAGGATGGGGAAATGGTCGACCTGTGGTGCACCGGGAGAAGTGACTACCATTACACCATGTACCAGTTTCTTATCTAGATGGAGTCTGCTGGCCTGTCTGACAAAAGAAACACTTCAAGCGATTGGGTACTCATCATGAAGTGTTCTTTAGTCTTGATTTTCATTAGAGAGTGAGCTTTCATGCACTTACAAATGGGTGAAGTCATCATGTGACATCCCGACAGGGTCCAATCGGAGTGTTTCATTTAAGAGAGCAAAACACTTTGATTGGATCATGCACATACAGTAAGTGAATGACAGCACATGATGTCTCCATCCATTGTGTGGCACATTATACCTAATTGCTAAAATATACATCGGAAAGGAATTATAACACAAGTTTATTTAAGGTGATAAAGTCTGTAAGTATCACAAAAGTATCTGTGGTATCATAAATCTTTTAAATGATGTGTTCAAGATACTGTAATGTGTTCAGATATACTGTATAAAAGGTAAATGATCTTAGAATGAAGAATAGTTGAAAGTTTACATTATTGCTTCACTAGTTTTAATTGAATATTGTGATTTGGTTACAATTTAGCTTCATCATACAAAATGTAAGATCATGTACTATGCACTGCATCTCAACTCAAATTTTAGGGTTCTGCACAGCTTTTTGTTTTAATTTCTTTGGTCTTCACACTCAAATTATACAGTAAGTCATATTGATGTGGGCGGAAGGCAACATTGCATACCAAACACTTACAGCATCATCACTCATGAATTATTGATCCCACCTGGGAAATGTGCTTTGTGTTCAACTTATCTCCCCTCACATACCCCATGGTTAAACGTGTCTAAAACATAGGTCTGTTCAATCAACCTGCAGTGAGCTGTATTCTTTAACAAGAGTGACAAATTCCAGCAAGGGGTAAACATTTTACTGGCTTCTCTGCTGTAGGTTAAAAGACAAGGGAATACATTCATTTACCTTCATTATTTTAATTTCTGTCAGGACAACTCACATATTTAAACATGTTTAATGAATAAATGTGCTGCATAATTATTTTAGTTTGGCGGTGAATGGATCTGCTTTAGTACTGCTCCGGAGCACGGGCATCTCTTGGATCAGACATTGGCCATACTAACATCATGTGACAGTAGACTATGTGTACAGCAGAGCACCTGCCATTTCCTGAAGATCAGGAAGACCATATCGATATTCCTCCAGCACAGACAGAACACAGCTGTGTTCTTGGATCAGACATTGGCCATAAGACGCGATGTGACGCCTATAAGTAGGCTATGTGTAGCCTGGCCGCCCTGGCCGTGTGGCTTATACTATCTAGTGAGAAAAGCTATGTGTAACAACCGGGCACCTGTTGCTTCCTGAAGATCAGGAAGTCCTGAATCGATATCACCATTAACCACTGCACGAGAAACCTGATGACAGCGGGATCGAAAAAGGACATACTATTTTTTAGTCAGTACCCAGCAACCACCATATTTTATTTATTATTATTATATACTGTATATTTTTTAAGCAAGTAGCAAATGTCAACAGCACAGATGACAGAATTTTGCACAGAACCCGCTGGACAAGCCATTGCCGGCATCGTTCATGAACAGAGGCTTATGAGGGGTCACGGTCATAGCGACACTCACATTGGATATCGGTAGCAAACCCCCCCCCCAAAAGTCTTACCCGGATATGTTATGTGACTAGTGGAGCATCCACTATACAACTCAGCCAATATCCCACTCGCTTCAAGAGACGATGTGACGAAATGCAATGCTATTGTATTCATGAATCGACCTAGTCATTCTAATTTTCATGTGAACCTTGCGATTTGAAGCCAGGCCACTGTGGCCGTATGAAATACCATCAGAAGCAAGCTATTAGTGTCAACTTGCCATAAGGATTTGATTACCATTACACTGCTTAGCCATTTGAATTATTTGCCATTAGAAATGGTTTGCCTTTAGAATAAAGCAATAAGCCCACAATTCCATCAGATATACATAGCCTATAAAGCAGAATAAGCCTTGCTGTAAGAAATTAACCCGGCGATCCAGCAATATGCAATAACCAGCAATCCATGAAATATGCAATATGAAGCGGCAAGGTGAAACTTAAAGGAGCTATATGTAACAAATTTACTGTACTAAATCATAAAATGACCATGATATGTCATCAGAGATTAAGGAAACATGCTAAGTCGAAATACTGGCTTCTCCGACAACAATGCTACAACCAGTATGTTCTCCTTTGAAATTTCCATTCCGGGTCGGAACGTCTGTATTTGTTTTGGCCTGTGTGATTCACTATTCTCCGACTCCGAGTCCACTGCCCATTACGAACAACCAGATGTACTCCGGCACTCCGACAGCCGATTTACGAATGCCTAAGCTAAGTTCAACATCGTTTCTATTTAGCTAGCTAAAGATTTAAATATATATATGTATATAGTTACTCGCTAAACATACCACTAACGTTAGCTTATATCTATGTGACCGTAAACATAGCCAGCCATGCATCTAGCTAACATTGACAGAGTTATAAAAAATCCACATGAGCTGGTTTACAATTTGCAAACAATAAATAATAAACAAATTGCAAACGTATACATTAGCTGACCAACTTACAGTGTAGGACTCATCGTCGCTTGTCATTGTCAAAATAGAATAAGCTCATCTCAAAATATAATGTTGCGCTCGGCTCGTCTTGCGCTCATGTTCGTTCAGTGTCTCGACTCTCTCCAATATTGTGAATTTGTGTGAGGGTTTGAAGCGCTACTGCGATGAGCCAAACGCGACAAAGAAAAAAGGGATGAAAACCTCCCGGCCGTAGCCAAATAAAAAACACCCATAGAAAACGGGATAGCCACGAAACACGGGCAGAGGTATATAAGGGGAAAAAAACTCCTCGGCAGAGCCAAACAATAAACACCCTAATAAAACGGGATAGCCAAGAAACTGGCGGAAGTAAAGAAAGGAGGAAAGGCAAGAACAGGAAAAAACAAGGCACCTTCGGAACGTGACTATAACACCCGATAACTGGTGAAATAAATGAAAATAAAATAAAACTCAAACTCTCAGAGACAAAGAGAGTAGGAGAGGAAACGACAAAAGAAAAGTAAGGGAACTGAAAAACAATCCCCTGAGCTTCAGGCAGTCTAAGCTCTACTGCAAAAAAACAAAAGAACAAATCTTTTAAGCAGACAGAGAAATGACTAAAGCCCTGACATTCGTAGGAAAACGAAATGATCTCGAAGCGCCCGGAAGCGGAACTCAGGGGATTAAATACCTGGCCCAAGGTAAGCTAGGTGAAAAGAATAATTACCTGGGTAAAACTAAATCCCGCAACGGAACGCGGAAAATCCGATAGATCGGAAACATGGTTTAGGCGTGGAAAGCGAGAACTAGGTAGGAGACCATGACAATTTGGATTGCAGTACCCATTTTAAACGCTTGGTGTCAATGTTACATATAGCTCCTCTAATAGCAGCAGCTTTACAATGCATGAGAGCTTGTGAGCCTTTGAGCACGATAAAGGTTTGTTTTGTTAAAGCTATAAGACGTAGGCAGTAATCTACTACTCAGAGTCTTCCCAAGTTTTTTCTAATTTAGCACATTTCCATTTGTTCCCCTCAAGTATTGTCTTATGTTATTCCCACATGTAGAGCTTCACATTTCATTTGCCAGGTTCCCACCCACTTCTGAATTATTTTAAGAACTGTTAATATTTTATTTATATCTCAGGAAAAATCAAGTTTAGCTGAGAGCGGATTATAGTAGGTTATGCTTAGCCAATTAATAATGGAAGTGGACTCTTATGACAGTTAGGTTTTGCTCCTGAGAGGGCGAAAAACCGAACAAAAACCTCCAGTCAGCAAGAAGGTGGCCAAATTAGCTAACCGACTGCTAGCCGAGTGCTTAACGGAGGAAAAAGTGTAAAATTCCCTCTCTGCCCCTTAGCGGCAAAGATTTTTACCTTATGAGAGAATCAGTCTAACCGGTTTGATATGGATTTTAGAACTCTAACTGATATCGATTACAAACTGAAGCACAATGTTATCCTCCTCTGTACTTTCCAAATGCTAACAACTCTTCCACCAACTCTACCTCCAAATAGGAGATGCACGCCTACAGCAGGCACGCGCAGAGCAGCAGTTGAAGTAGCACCTATGCAGAGGGAGTGACTTGCAGAAAACCAGACCCGTGGTAGCATTGACTTGCGGTGAAATAGCCTGAAAGACTTATACAGGAGCAAACAGCGCTGGCAGCAGGCAGGAAGTGAGCGGCAAAATTAATTCAGGTTTTTTGTCCCTTGCTTTTAGAGTGTTAGCTATGCACCAACGGTGCCCCACCAGAACCAGTTGCAGACACCGCATACACCAATGCAGCCTCCAAATGCATATAACATGCACACAAATGCCACTTTTTAGCTTCAGAGCAGATAGCGCACACACTAGCATTCATTTTAGTTAGCTGCAGAGAGCACATAAGCTAAAGGTCTTACGCACATTTACAAGAATAAATCGCATGTTGAAAACAAAATGCAAGCTCCTTATTGTTCATAAATCTTGCACATCAAATTCTAAATTATTTAGCAAAAAAGCAGCATTTTTATTCTGACTCCAGCCATTATGTAATGCTGCTTTTGCTTTAGCTGCATAGAGTACTCAAGTGACTACGTCACGCTAGTTTCAGAAGAAAAATCCCCATTAATTTAGAGCGTAGACATTAACTAAAGCTTACTTTTAAACCATTTCTACTGATTATGTCTTACCGTCAATTTCCCGGATTGTTCAATATAACGCCCGTTCGCAAACTATGTCGTTTTTCTGGACCAGCTTCAAGTATATTTTACGTTTTAGTATTATTTTTGTGAACATACCAGCACTGACACTGTTTAAAAACTCCACGTCCCATAATTCCCTCCGAACGAGCAGCCTTGTCTCCAGACGTTGTCATATAACGTTAGCCAGCAGTAGCACACAGCTTAATTATTAATAATTCATTTAGAGGTCAGCCAATAGTTGTGGCTTGCACTTGGACCGAAGAGAGCACAACCAAAGGCGTCCTCGAGTGCTTACGTGAAAAACCAGGAGAAAAGACTGGGGGAAACTCATTTCTCAATTCACACGGGATTGCTTTAACCTTACACATTTAACAGTAGGTAAAAGACTCTTTAAAAAGAATCTTTACTGGCGCGGGAGCGCGCAGTCCGTAAAAGTTACTGACATGGTAGATTCGGACAGGACTAAAATACCGGAGGTCCTCCGGTAATTATTACATTACCCCACCTCCCCCTGTAAAATTTATCCCCTCCGAATAGGGCTTTAAATGGTCATACTGAATTTGGCATCAACTTGGCTTTCCATGACATCGGAATCCGCTTCTAGTAAACTCCAAGAAGACCTCCGCCTTGACGAAAGCATAGGACGCCAGTCATGCAGCAGAGCTTGCAATAGCACACAAGCTAGAATATCCGCACAAAAAACAATCTTGCAAAACATTTTAAACAGGGCAAGCTGAGGTTAGTCTAGGCATGGCTAGCTAGTCAACAGCAGGGCATGGCAGAATGACAGCAAATTTCTTTTAACACAAACCGTAAGCAACAAAGAGCAGCGTATCAGCATTAGAGTTCTCAGTTTCAGCCCGAGCCCGACGGGGCCCAAAAAAGCCCGTCGGGTAGGGCTGGGTTCGAGCCGACAAATTATGATAATTGGTCGGGTCGGGTAGGGCTCAGGCTACGCAAAAAAAAGAAAAGAATGTCTCTCTGTGTGTGTATTTACAGTAGGCTAATCTGCATTTTTACATGTGGTGCTGATTGCTAATTTTGGAGTCAATCAATTGTCAAGACTTTCTCTACTTGTTAAAATGTAGCTATTTATTTTATTCATCCAACAGCTCCCGTTTGCTGTAACTATACGGCGAATGTAGGAGTTCGAGTTGAAGTTGAAGTATTGTCTGCTGTGTGATAAATGATAATAATAATGCAATAATAATGAAGCAAGAACATGCGAACTACACAACAATAAAAAAGTTGAATCCTGTTTTAACGAAAAAACACTACTGGGTCATTCCGTGTAAAATCAACCAGTGGTCCCTGCATGACCTTCTCAGATTTTGATGAAACTCCAGCATAATAATCCACTGTATGAAAAATGAACACACACAAAAAATTAGCCTCATACGACATGTCGTTTCCAAGATATGGCCTCCTGAAATTTGCTCAAAACCTCCATCTTTCGCGCTCGTGAGTCGTGAAAACGCGCAAATGTGATATTTTCCGACTTTGGAAGCTTGTAACTTGGGATTGGTAACAGCTATAGAGCTGAAACTTGGTATCCTAACTTACTTTCTTCCTAATTGCAATAATTGACATCAGATTACTTGTACCCCCTTCCCTTTTCAAGTTATATGCACCCAAAGTAGCCACTTTGTTCAGTCGCACATGTTTTTGGTTATTTTCGAGGTCACCCTGTGCCCATACGAGTGGACATATACATCCCATATCACAGATGTATTATCTATCGGTGTTCTCTATGGTCACAAGCAAGTACAGGCTAATCAATTCATTTGTAAAGGAATGACATCCATCCAAAGTTGGGTCCGGGTGAAAAAAAGTCAAAAACACAACCGTCCGTCTTGTCAATGGATCACCATGTGGACAGTTAAAACTTTTTCTGAAATTTACACCAGTTAAACAGATATATTAGATCTACTCATAAACCAAATTTCAGCTTTGTCCAAACATTGTACTATGTGATTTGAGCCGCCGCCTACGTAAATTGTGCAGCCTTTTCTGGCAATAAAGTTTGCCAGAAATAAAAATAAGTTTTTTTTTTTTTTTTTTCTGGTTTGGTCGGTCTCGGGCTCAGTATTGTATGTGATGATCTCGGGCGAGCCGGGCTCGGGCTTCAACTCACTCGGGTTGGTTCGGGTTTGAATTTTCAGGCCCGTTGAGAACTCTAATCAGCATTCAAGCAGTACAGAGAGAACTAATTATTGGCTTAAAAAGGGCGCTCCATTAGAGGTGTATGCATGTGATCGGTTGAGTATGGGACGCGTGATTGCTAGCCGACCATAGTCGGCTACAGCGAGAGGTTCTCTGACAGAACTTACTTTGCCCACTTTGTTCCATAAGAAAAGAAACATTCCTAATGTGACTGCTCTGTCTTACCACACTTCATTTAATGTTTTATTTTAAGTGGAAAATTATCTCTGATCTCTTGGCTTTAATTAAATGTATTCTATGTGCTCCATGAGGATAGCATTACCACAACAGACAAAATTAAGTGAAAGAGAACAAGTAGCTGTTTGGTGAGGCTTACTATAATTGGTTAGTGTCACGTCCTGTGCCTCCACGTCTTAGTCTATTTCTAGTTTTTCCCATTTATATGTATTTTCTGTATTGGTCGTCCGTTCCGTGTTTTCCTTTTCTCCCAATTTTGTGTCTCTGCTTCCCCGCACTTGAATTGTGTTTCCTCATGTGTTTCATCTCACCTGTTCCTCGTTTCCTCGTTAGTTTCATATTTACCCAGGTAACGAGGAACCTTTGGGATCTTTAAAGAATGTTCCCTATACAGCCCTGTAATGTCATTGCAGAACATTACATTGGGACCATTCTGGGGTGTATAAGGAAATGTTACTCCAAGATCACAAAAGAGCATTCCAGGAACATCCCATAAATGTCACAGACGTTGCAATGCGTTCCCTGGATGTCGAAATGTTGAGTACCCTTCAAGTCCTCAGAACATTCCTAAAACCTGATTGTGGAACTTCCCCTTCACATTCCACAAACATTACAGGAACATTATATGTAACATAAGTGGAATATTCTAGGAATGTTTGTCAAAACGTTCCCTTTGGGTTTCTCTAATGCTTGGATTTAACATTCCCTTACTGTGAGACCGGAGTACATTGCTAACATTCCCCATACACTCTTGCCACGTCATTAAAAAATGTTATTTTGTGAACATTCTGGGGTGTATAGGGGAATGTTACTCCAAGATAACAGAACATTCCAGGAACATCCCATAAATGTCACAAACGTTGCAATGCGTTCCCTGGATGTCATAATGTTGTGTTCCTCTCAAGTCCTCAGATCATTCCTTCAACTTGTTTGTGGAACTTCCCCTTCACATTACAGGAACATTCTATGTAACATTAAGGGAATGTTTTCGTAATGTTAGTAGAAACGTTCCCTTTGGGTTTATCTAATGCTTGGATTTAACGTTCCCTTACTGTGACACCGGAGTACATTGCTAACATTCCCCATACATTCTTGCCACATCATTACAAAACGTTACTTTGGGAATATTCTGCGGTGTATAGGGGAATGTTACTCCAAGATAACAAAATAACATTCCAGGAACATCCCATAAATGTCACAAACATTGCAATGCGTTCCCTGGATGTCATAATGTTGTGTTCCTCTCAAGTCCTCAGATCATTCCTTCAACTTGTTTGTGGAACTTCCCCTTCACATTACAGGAACATTCTATGTAACATTAAGGAAATGTTCTCGTAATGTTAGTAGAAACGTTCCCTTTGGGTTTATCTAACACTTGGATTTAACGTTCCCTTACTGTGACATTGCTAACATTCCCCATACATTCTTGCCACGTCATTACAAAACGTTACTTTGGGAATATTCTGCGGTGTATAGGGGAATGTTACTCCAAGATAACAAAAGAACATTCCAGGAACATCCCATAAAAGTCACAAACGTTGCAATGTGTTACTTGGATGTCATAATGATGAGTTCCTCTCAAGTCCTCAGAACATTCCTACAACTTGATTGTGTAACTATTATTAGATCTTAGGCTTGTTCTTCTGCTGCCGAGTAGATGGTGATATGTAATCCCATTTAAATATATTTTTGTGGCATTTTGGCTTTATTGGACAGTAATCAATGAGAGACTAGAAAATCAGAGGGAAAGAGAGAATGGCCTTTGAGGTTTATCTTGAGCCGGATTTGAACCCATGTTGTGGAAAACAGGAATCACTGATTACATGCGATTTACCTGGTTGAGCTACTAGAGGACCTTGTCCTTCCCAGCAAGCAATTTTCAGGCTAAAAGCCCAAAAATAAACGTCTATTGCAGTCATTGAAAAGACCTCTTAAAATGGTTCCAAAGTTTTTTTTTTTCTCCATCTATTTGTCGACCACGTTTCAACCAAATGTTTTCATATAAATAAACAGTACCGCAAGCAGGAATCAAACTCACAATCCTCTAATCTGAAGACAAGTGCTTTTCCACTGAGCCATCGAGGCCACGTGTTTGCCAGTGTGTTCTAATGTACAAGTCCACACACGTGCGCATAGCAGAAATTCATGCAACATTATTTTTGGGTAAAAACTCTGTCTGCTTCGGATAGAAACTTGTGCCATGATGTTTGCCCAAGCTTCTTGTCGCAACAAATTGGCTAAATGTTTTGACATTTTAAGTGATACACTTCATGCAGTGAAATTGCATCTACGTGTCGGCCGGATTTCGCTTGCCAAAGCAATGACATTTTGAGAAATGCATCCACATTAATCCATATTGTTTGTCTTTGAATTTATAACTGAATCACATATGAAAATTATAACATAAAATGTGCACATTTATAGGTAGATTTTAGGTAGTCTAAAATCAAAAAATGGCCAAATGAGAGCTTGGATGGTATTCCATATTTCACCAACATTTTAACGTTTATATAGGTTTGTGCTCAGTGGGTATATGCAGATGACACCACCATTGTAGTTCCGCCGACTTTTCAACACAAAAATGCTCACTGGGTAACAGAAAAAAACAATGGTTATTTAGTCTTCAAATGCCTATTTTGTAATCATATAACCTCAAAATCACGCTTGGATTTATTTCTCGGAAGATCAGGCTAAACAAGCTGTATTGGCGTGTGTCAAAATAAATATTCATTATTTTACGTCTCTTTTATTTATTTCAATGGGTAGCCTATTTATTTCCACTCGCATTTATTTCAAGGCGTAGGCCTATTTATTTCAAGTCGTAGACCTACACATTTCAAGTCGGAATGAAAGGGGTATGTTCAGCTATGATCATTGGTTGCTCAGTCCTTAAATATAAAAAACTAAATACTGCTCACTTATGCGTTGTTTTAGGTTACATATAGGCTAATATAGTAGCTACATATATAAGTCACATAAAGATCAGCGTATTTTGGTAGTGTATTGACATATGCAGACTTCCCCTGAGAAAATATGCTAGGTCTATAACTCCCTTAATGCTGAACTAATTTCCATGTTATAAACGTCAGAAATATCTGCATAACACAGGTAGCTTATTGTTAAATTTCCCAGAGCAGCTAGCATATTTGCAAAAGGCCTTTTAATGATTATAGCCTACAGGAGTTGTCAAAATGTCGAGGTTGATGTCCCAATTAAATGAATAGGTTGCTTTAATTGGGACATCAACAGCTACCACTAGGGGGGCACCGTGCATAGGGTAAGCGTCATTTTGAAACGTAGGCAACCAGTTGGTAAGAAAAGCGGAGGTATCTAAACGTGTAAATACACGTTTAGATACAATTGAAAATACAAGTATTCTTTGGCAAAGGTCTGGTACAACCAAAGTCCTACGTTATTGGTAGTGTGTTTTCGGAGTTCAGCTCTATCGTCACAAGACCTTGGTGTAATGGGCAGAAGCGCAATCTCTTGACGAAAGGATCACAAGTTCGAGTCCCGGCATTGGCAGGGTCTAAATTGGGTAAGTGTAAATGTTGTACGGAAATTGTTATAGAACTCCCCCTGGAGTGTCCTTACACCCTCATTGCATTGCACTGTGTACCATAACCTGAAAGCTGTGGACTTACATTCAGCCTATACTTATCTCAATGGTTTCCAACCTTGCTTTCCTATCAGTCATCACTAAATACTGTCTAATAAAGCCAAAACGCAAAATATTACTGATGGTGAGCCCTTGTGTTAGGCACTTAGACCCTGCATTAAAACTTTTAAATGAGTGTCCCCCTAATGTTATACGTATATAATGTTCCTGGCACGTTCCTGGAACGTCATATTGAATGTTTGAAGAACACAAGAGGAAGGTTCCCAGAACATTCCCCCTATGTTACATGGAATGCACCTAGAATGTTGCACTGATGTTATATACAATGTTTGTAGAGCGCAAGAGGAAGGTTCCCAGAGCGTTACCCTCATGTTACGTAGAACGATGCCCTAATGTTTTATGGAATGCCCAGAGAATGTTCCCCTCATATTATATAGAATACTTTTAGAACGCAAGAGGAAGGTTCCCAGAACGTTACCCTCATGTTACATAGAATGTCCCCCTGGTGTTTCATGGAATGCTCCTAGAATGCTCCCCTGATGTTACATAAACTGTTCGTAGAGCGCAAGATGAAAGATCCCAGAATGATACTCTCGTGTTACATAGAACGTTCCTCTGATGTTTCATGAAATGCTCCTAGAATGTTCCCCTGATGTTATAGAAAATGTTCGTAGAGCACAAGAGGAAGGTTCCCAGAATGTTATCCTCATGTTACGTAGAACGTTGCCCTGATGTTTTATGGAATGCCCAGAGAATGTTCCCCTCATATTATATAGAATACTCTTAGAACGCCAGAGGAAGGTTCCCAGAACGTTACCCTCGTGTTACATAGAATGTTCCCCTGATGTTTCATGAAATGTTCCTAGAATGTTCCCTTGATGTTATAGAAAATGTTCGTAGAGCACAAGAGGAAGGTTCCCAGAATGTTATCCTCATGTTACATAGAATGTTGCCCTGATGTTTTATGGAATGCCCAGAGAATGTTCCCCTCATATTATATAGAATACTCTTAGGACGCCAGAGGAAGGTTCCCAGAACGTTACCCTCGTGTGACATAGAATGTTCCCATGATGTTTCATGAAATGCTCCTAGAATCTTCCCCTGATGTTATAGAAAATGCTCGTAGAGCACAAGAGGATGGTTCCCAGAATGTTATCCTCATGTTACGTAGAATGCTGCCCTGATGTTTTATGGAATGCCCAGAGAATGTTCCCCTCATATTATATAGAATACTCTTAGAACGCCAGAGGAAGGTTCCCAGAACGTTACCCTCGTGTTACATAGAATGTTCCCCTGATGTTCCATGGAATGCTCCTAGAATGTTCCTCTAATGTTATATAATCTGTTCGTAGAGCGCAAGAGGAAGGTTCCCAGAACGTTACCCTCGTGTTACATAGAATGTTCCCCTGATGTTTCATGAAATGTTCCTAGAATGTTCCCTTGATGTTATAGAAAATGTTCGTAGAGCACAAGAGGAAGGTTCCCAGAATGTTATCCTCATGTTACATAGAATGTTGCCCTGATGTTTTATGGAATGCCCAGAGAATGTTCCCCTCATATTATATAGAATACTCTTAGGACGCCAGAGGAAGGTTCCCAGAACGTTACCCTCGTGTGACATAGAATGTTCCCATGATGTTTCATGAAATGCTCCTAGAATCTTCCCCTGATGTTATAGAAAATGCTCGTAGAGCACAAGAGGATGGTTCCCAGAATGTTATCCTCATGTTACGTAGAATGCTGCCCTGATGTTTTATGGAATGCCCAGAGAATGTTCCCCTCATATTATATAGAATACTCTTAGAACGCCAGAGGAAGGTTCCCAGAATGTTACCCTCGTGTTACATAGAATGTTCCCCTGATGTTCCATGGAATGCTCCTAGAATGTTCCTCTAATGTTATATAATCTGTTCGTAGAGCGCAAGAGGAAGGTTCCAAGAATGATGCCCTCATGTTACATAGAATGTTGACCTGATGTTTTATGAAATGCCCAGAGAATGTTCCCCTCTGATGTTACATTGTATGCTCCTAGAATGTTCCCCTGATGTTATATAAACTGTTCATGGAGAGCAAGAGGAAGGTTTCCCAGAAAGATACCCTCATATAACATAGAACATTGCCTGATGTTTTATGGAATGCCCAGAGAATGTTCCCCTTTCATGTTACATGGAATGCTCCTAGAATGTTCCCCTGATGTTATATAAACTGTTCGTGGAGCACAAGAGGAAGGTTCCCAGAATGATACCCTCATGTTACATAGAATGTGCCTAGAACCTAAGAGGAATGCTCCTAGAATGTTTCTGGAATGTTAAAGGGACGTTCCTCAGAAACGTTGTGTGAAAGTTCTTAGAACCTGAAAAAAACTCAACATTGCATCAACCAGGGAATGTTTAGAGCAACCTTAATAACATACAGGGAACCTTCCTAGAACGCGATTTCATTAGCTGGGTAGTCTCCTCTGTTTCTGTGCTCTGTGCCAGATCGTCTTGTGCCCTGCCTTGTGCTTGCGTCTCATTACTTTCCAGCGTTATATTCCTGCCTGTTCCCCGGTCCTGTGTCCAGTCCTGTGTACCCATCCAGTTCCTGTTCTCCTGCCTGTCCAGCCTGCTCCTGTCCAGCCCTGCTCCTACCCTTTGCCTTCCTGATCCCCAGTTCTGACCCCTGCCTGTTCCTGGACTTCGCTTTTGCTCATTCTGCATTGATCTGTTCGCTGGACATTGACCCCTGCCTGGAACTGACTACGAGCCTGATACCAGATAGAAAATACAAATAAACGGAAAAAACCAGAACAAGACTAGGACATGGAGGCGAGACGTGACAATAAGTAGCTTTTGCGTTAAGTCACAGGTGTCAGATTCCAGTCTTCGAGGGCTCACAGCGTCTGCTGGTTTCTGGGGTGTCCACGGCGCCATTGGATCATTGATGCCAGACGCCAAATTTGCCATTTTAGGGGGGTGTTCTATTTAAGGCTTTATAACTCCAGGTGTGAGCATATTGCTTAAATGAAACAAGAAAATTGCTTAAATGAAACAAGACAGTTGTACCATTTACAATACTAACTTAGATTAGTTTATTTTATACTTTAGGTCAAACAACGTGCCACAAATTCCAAAGAAATCTTGGTAAAAAGCAAAATAAATAGTTTTTCTTTAGTTTCCAAGGAAATACTAAGAGCTACATGTGTAAAACAGGATTTCCTGGATCATAGGCACAAGTGTGAAAAATCTGAGGGTGATATACAGAACTACTAAAGATCTATGATGCAAAATCTAGGCCATGTACCCTGTTGTCCCTTAGTGTCTCCAAAATGGCTAAATTGTACACTGCTGTAAATCATAAAACAATCATATATTTAACTACGAACTGTTTTGGCTAAAAAACGCACTCTTGCATCATTTTCAAGTGGGAATTACTATATTTTAATCAGTATAGGGGGATATCTATTGGTCCAAAAACCTATCCAAAACATAAAATGAATTAAATATTTTTTTGTCCATTATAAAGCATATAGCCTACATTTATAATAGTTTAAGATGAAAACATTGATATCACACTGGTACACACACCTAAATATGTAGCCTAATCATTCACTCTTGTACCTAAATACACTGCCCGGCCAAAAAAAAAGTTGCACACTGTAATATTTTGTTGGACCGCCTTTAGCTTTGATTATGGCGCGCATTCGTCGTGGCATTGTTTCGACAACCTTATGCAACGTCACAACATTTATTTCTGTCCAGACTTGCATAAATTTTTGGCCGAGATCTTGTATTGACGACGGGAGAGTCGAACCACTCCGTGAAGTCTTCTCCAGCACATCCCAAAGACTTTCAATGGGGTTAAGGTCAGGACTCTGGTGGCCAATTCATGTGTGAAAATGATTCCTCATGCTCCCTGAACCACTCTTTCACAATTTGAGCCCGATGAATCTTGGCATTGTCGTCCTGGAATATGCCCATTGATGGGATAACCTGGTCATTCAGTACATTCAGGTACTCAGCTGACTTCATTTTATTGCTGCATAACGTTGCTGAGCCTAGACCTGACCAATTGAAGCAACCCCAGATCATAACACTGCCTCCAGAGGCTTGTACAGTGGGCACTATGCATGACTGGTGCAACTGCGACTTTTTTTTTGGCCGGGCAGTGTAGAACATCACTTTTTTACATACTGTACAGTATGTAATATTTTTCTGCATGCCCTGGGATGATGTTTCTCTGTAGTTTTTTTCAAAAATGTTCCCATTCATAATCACCTCAAGGAAGATTTTACATTCATCAAGCAAATATCAGCGCGCAGTAAATTGGAATGAGTATTTCCCATGCCCTAAGTGACCAGTATAGCCCAGGGAGATACTAATATGTAATAGTCTGTATTATGTACAATAAGATTACAATAAAATTATATTTCACCATCAGGATGTGGCCCCTAGGTAAGTGTACAGGTAAGTGTTTAGACTACGCCACTCCCAATTATAAGGGTGGGAGACCCTGGTAAGGCAAAAGGCAGAACATACCCCGCACAGATTAAATCAAGGAGACGCAAGATGGAAGCTGGTACAAGAACATATACAATCTCTTTATTTAAATGACACGGAATCTGATCGAGGGCAATGGGCTACCACAGACACAAAATAAGATGGGATGACTCGGATATCAGGCACAGAATAATTAAAGTTGTTAATTATAACCTCACATGAGTAAATAACAAAGTAGCAGAGGTATAGAATAATGTCAAATCTCTCAAACAGTGCAATAGTTCAATCGAGGGCTACATAGATAATCACACTAGCGATCAAAAATACACAATACACTCCACCGCACACCTAATTAAGAATGGACACGCCATTAAAAGTTATACAAAAGGAAGGTTCACCCTAGTTATGTAAAGTGATCACTGCAATCAGTTTATAAAAGTGATTATTGCACATAAGTCAAAATAGCCTATATATTAAATAAACTCTCGCCGAGAACTATTGCACATGGCCTGAAAGTTTGATCACACGGGAGTTCTGGAACTCAGAGGTTACCAAGAGAACAATATTGCACATTACTCATTCCTTAAAATCCTAATAGATTCAGATTGCACACTGCCCACTCATTAAACAACCAATAACATTCCAAGATTGCACTTTGCCCTGTGGCTAGAATATCTGTACATTAAGATGGCACTTGGCCCATAAAATGGAATCTCTACAATATATTCAGATTGCACCTTGCCCATTCACAACGCATCCATTAATCTGGAGTATAGCATAAAAATACATCAAACAGTATAATAAGGCACTTTGAATAATTGTACGTATATATAAATTGTCAAAGAGAAAAACAGTGGTTAGCGATGGAACTAGGCTGGGTTCCTGCAACACCATAGAGAAATCCTGTAAGTCTACATACACATATGTAGGAGTACAATATTAAACACAACTACAGCAATACCTGTATTTTCGTACCTGGGTTACAACTGTCGGTAACCATGACGCAAAGGAGCGCTCACACAACAGGGTGCTGGTGCTCTACTAAAATACATGAAAAAACAGGACATCAGACTAGTTTTAATGAGGGAGGCCAATTAGCCTACTATAACCCTATAAAATAAGCGGCCATACCCAATAACTGGGCTTTATAAGTCATTCCCCTCAGGCTGGGGCCTCAACCCAAACACAATCAGCTTAGCAAACACTCGCTTTGGCACTTCTTAGATATATTTCTCAGCACCAGACAAAACAGCGGCTATAAGTACAAAGGCAAACTGTTATGATGAGCTACAAGGTATGCTTAAATAACGTTAATGTATCAAACACAAAACAAATAGTTTGAGCGTTTACTATTAAAACAAGCCCACTTCCCATCATGTCCACTGTGTATTAAATGTCACTCAAAACAGCAAACCAGCAGCTATAATTACATAACAGAATTATCATAAGATAAAGTCATGTTACCACATCAAACACAAAAGCCATTTAAACACTTTTAAATGCTTAGTTTGGTAAAACAAATCCACTGCCGGCCGACTGGTTCACACGCGTAACAATATTCAAGAGCTGCCAAGAAGATAGTCGAATGTCACTATAACTTTTTTTTTTGTAACTTTTTCCACTGTCACACTTTGCATTATTAACCAATACTTTATTAACCAAGACCATTTAAAAGATACCGCCGTTTCAATCCCTCGCTGGATTCAACCACTTCCGTACAAACGCGAGCTGCTACGTCAGAATGGGATACTCGTACTGCCATATAAGCAAGTTGATGCTGCCTAAAGCAACCACCGATGTCTCCCAGGTCCTACGGTCCTACCTGTTACAAGGACAATGTTGACAAATGTTCTAGCTTCACAGCAAATCAAACATAAAATATGACTGAGCCACCTATGAACATTTACACTACGGCATGTGAAATGCACTAAAAATGCAAAAATAACAATATAAAGCATATGGAACAAGACTGGTGGAGTGGAAAAACTAACATACATATTTGAAATGTATGTTATTACTGCTTATTACAAGCATATTGAGATATTCATCATGTTTGTACGCATATTCTTCGATAGAATCAATACTATGGTATCTTCTGATTCACTCCAAAAATCCATGGAAGCAAGGCGACAATTTTCTCTAGCCATGCTGACGAGTTTGGCCACATTAGTAAAAACTTGCAAAAAATATCAGGAAAACAACAATTATGCCTCAGCGAACGAATGTACATTCTAACTTGTTTGCATAAGACTAAACTAGAAATGCTGTTACGCCCGGATGTTCAAAATATCCAATAAGACATTGCAAACACCGTTTCGAAGGTTATAATGTCCTATATTGGATAAAAGAGTTGTCAATGAAACCAGAATGAACTGGAATGCATGAGACAGGTTGAACAGCATGAACAGCATGCAGGGTTTACGTGTGGGGGTTTCAGATGGTGTAATAATGTTATGAAGGGTTGTCTATTTCTCAAACGGATTGTCCAAGATAATAAATGACCAATGAATCTTGAAGGGTACACAGTATGCAGGGCCTCGATTCTCCACCCGTCTTGGACTCCCCTTGTGCACCCGGGTGCTCGATCACCCACGCGTGATGGCGCTTTCTGCACAGTGAGCATGTCTATCTGTACCCCTCTCTGTTTTCCCCGTCTGAATTAAGTGAAAAAGGTACACAAGGAGGTCAGGCTGTCTGCCCTCCTTCAGAAAAATGAAATATGGCCATGCATGGCCCTCTTTTTGAAGACATTTTAACTCCAGAGCGGTCTGACTATGCTCTTGTTTCTCTGCCTTTTTCCCCCACACTGCTGCTAAGTGCGACCAGAGCCCAGAAAAGAGGCATACTGTTAGTGTCACTCCACTAAAGAAAAATTCTGTGTTTGTCAGGAGATTCTTGGGAGCTAAAACAGTGCATTAGGAAAACCGTGTGATGCATCCACTTCTTTCACATTTACAACTTTTATGTTGCCTTTAGTTTAGGCCATCTGCATAATCCTTTCAGATTGCACAATGCATTCTCATTAACTTTTTTTTACTGTGAGATTACAATAGATGTTTTTGTACCTGTATTTCCAAAAGCTGTTTTTGCATACAATAGACAGCGCTATCTGCCCCACCATACCCCCCCCCCCCCCCCCCCCCCCCCACACCCCCAAACTCCGATTAGTGCCAAAAGTATCCCAGCAAGCTGTCTACAACAAGAAGACATGTTGCGTGCACTTGATCAACAAAAGAAAAAGAAAAAAAAGAAAGAGATTGACAGCCAAATGCATTTTGTGTCTTTTTGATCTGTTTGTTTTGATCTGGGACTGTGTCCATGGGGGAATGGTCTTATTTTTCATTGCATACTAATCGCTGTGGTTTTCTGGCCATTATGGGTGGAGTCCGGGTCCTGGGTGCTGTGGGTCTGCCTGGGGGTGGGGGGGCTGGCTACAGAGGGAGAGGCAGTGGCGGATGGGGGGGGGGGGGGGGGGGGGGTAATGAAAGGATCCATTTGTTCTGTGGATTACAGATCAGCTATTCCCTGGCACAGAGACAATTCTGAGGAACTGTTAGGCCATCTCTCTCTCTCTCTCTCTCTTACTCACTCACTCTGTCTCCTCACTCTCTCTATTTCTCTCTGTCTCACTCACTCAGTCTCTATCCCTCTCTCTCTCTCTTACTCACTCTCTCTATTTCTCTCTCTCTGTCTCATTCACTCAGTCTCTCTCTCTCTCTCACTTCCAGGCCCACTCTATTATTAGCATTAGCATTGCTTTGCTTGGGGTGGGGAGTGGTGTGTGCGGAGTGAACATGAAAATGAGATCCAGCGGTTTGTCAATATCCATCGATTCCTCGCCGGTCTCCGAGCCCTGTCCAAAAACATGAGAACGGGATGAGGCGAGGGGGTGGGGTGGATCGATAGGGCGCTTTGCGCTGCAGTGTGGGTGGTACCCAAGCTGTACTTGCTTCATTAATGATGGAGTTGGAGGCCACTGTCCCGCTACCCAGTTTTCACCAGGGAAGTGTCCATTTATCGGGGCGGCCTGGTGGGGACAGAACAAGCACATTATCTAGCAGACTCTCAGTTCCTTAAGGAAATCTCCACTGCCGGACCCACACTCTGTTCAGTCCAGTTGCCAGACACTGTATTTTTGTATCCCCAGGTACAGCCCCAATCACATGCTGTTATTGTAAAAAACTTTTCAGTTTTTTACGAGATTATTTTGATATTTGCAAGGCTATGGTATTAACTTAACTGCAAATGAGTGATATTATAATTTATTTTTAATTATAATTTTTTATCAGCAGGAATACAAGTAAAAATGGTTAAGTTAAACCCCTTTTAATCCCTTATTTTGTTTTATTTATTATTTCTTTTTTAACACAATGTGGCCATCTAAACCACCCCACCCCCCAACCTCCTCCAGAGACCCTATAGCCAGTCATGCGTAATCCTGTGGAAATCCCAACATAATTTGCCACTGCCATGGCCAAGATTTGTTTATGGACAGCAGGGCTCGTCTCTGCACAAAAGACTAAGGGCCAGATTTATTAAAGGATTGCGACTGCTTTTCCATTGCAAAAGCATTCGCTTAAAAGTCGCAACAACTACATCAGATTTACTAAATGGTCGCAATGGGTAAAAATCGCTATTAGGATGCAATTTGCAATAACTCTCTGCGATCACTCTGCGACTTTCCTTTTGATGCATAGTTAAATGTGGTCATGCATACGTATGTACATATATACCTGGAGTGAAAACGCTAAAACAGGCTGGAGATTATGTAAATTAGGCCAATTAAGTATTCCGTCTCATTTACTAAAGCAGGCATTAATAGCGGCTCTCATCTTTGCGTGAGAATTTTTAGATCTCCTGAAAGCAGACGTAATTTGTCTGCGCTGATATAGCCTATATGTTATGGTTCTGTGTTGTTTTGTGTATTGTTTTTCTGTTACTTTATTATTTTTCATATTCATTGCCCTTAGCCCTGTTCCCTGTACAATTTACATTTCCCTCAGATCCCCGTCTGTGTGCTGTGTATCGAGTTGTCACTCCCCTGTATCGTGCTGGCACTATTCGGGTGATTTCGGAAGTATTCTGGATTTCTGCCTTCCTTCGTGTCTCGTATTCTTTCTTCAGTCTTTTGTTTTAAACTGTATATAATATTAACAAATACTTATTGCTTAGTTTAAATTACACTTACTAAATCTACTAATGTATATGTGTTACTAAACAAGACTAACCCCCGTATTTTAGTTATTTACTAATTGATACTAACATATCTTCTACGCTTTAACATTCCATTCTCGTGTGCTTTACCTGACTCCTGCTGCCTTCGCATATTGACTGCACCTGTCTCTAGCCTGTAACTCCGCCTACCAATCTGAGCACGAGTCTGCCTCTGATCCAGGCTATGTTGTCTTCAATGTGTTTTCGTGAATCCGGGCCACGTCTTTGTTACTTCCCCATTATTGTATTATCTATTCCCATTGTTATCACCTGTGTCTTGTTTGTAACCCCGCCCTCTCTCACACCTGTACCTCCTTGTCTTATCCTTCCCCAGTGTTTATATACCCTCAGTGTGCAGTCGTTCTTTGTCAGAACGTTGATCAATTTCATTGTGCCGATTCTTTGTAAGCCTTTGTTATTTGAGATTCCTGAGACATCCTTCTGTACGACTTCGAGCCTGCCTTTTCCCTCTGTTTTGTTTGCCGTGTTTTTCTGGTTTTTGACTTTTGCTACGTTTTTTACTTCTCTTTGGATTTCGATTTTGTACTGTCTCTACCTCTGATTACCTGGCTTCTGAACTCTGACTGAATAAACAACGTTTTTTGCCTGCTACCTGTGGTCTGCGTTTGGGTCCTTATCAGAACTTAACACTATAGCTCACACACAGGATGCATGAGAAGGGTGTCGGGCTGTAGGACGAATGCATCCTCTAATGCATAGCACTCGAAAGGAGACAGGATTTAAAACATGTTTCTATGAATCACTTCTCACTTTCTTTTTTTTATTGAAAAGACGCAATAGGCCACTTCTATTGACCCCAGGAAGATTAGCGGTCGCCAATGCGTCAGCTAATGGGGATCCATTCAATAAACTAAACTATTGAAGTCATCAGCTAACAGTTAGTATAAAATACTAGTATTGTGAATAGTTACCTTCCGATGCTCTGTGGTCTTCTTCAGTGACAAGTTCACCTGTGTCTATTCCTCCTACTCTCACGACTTGCTCATTTTACATACCTTCCACCTTTTGTTCTATTGATCTTTCTTTAGTTGGACCACCACCTGTGTCATTTTCCCACATTATGTTGTAAGAAAGTTTATAAAATCACGCCATATTTTCTTTACATTCTCTAGGCTACTGTTCATAAATTAATTTTGTAGGCTAGGTCATTACAAAATTTTCTTCTCTCTGTTAATGTTGTATATTCTGTAATACGGCCTTGTGTACCTCATAAATTTAAGTTTTATTTTTCTTGTGGTTATATCGCGACTTGTGCCTGCATGGTTTCTCTATATCCATTTATTAGCGCATTGTTATAGATGTCTCCTACAGCATATTAATAGGTGTCTCCTACCACAAAAATTGCGAGTGTTTCATTTCTTTGATTGCGTAATTAGGACCAGTGATAGTAAATTTGTCGTTAATGTGTCAGTATTTGCGACCGCAAAAGAGTCGCAATATAAGTTAGTTTTGTGCTGCGGCTGTGTCCTTAGTAAATCTGGCCTTAATGCTCAAGCTGGATATAACCTTGGAGACCCAAGCAATGCTAGTATTAGAAAGATACTTGTATTGCTTTTGTAGGAGTCTTTTGCAGACTTTAGGTCATCAGACAGTCATTTCTTCCAGGACTGAAGCACTATCACTATTAAATCTGATCACTCAAAAAACCTTTTCTGTTAGTTTGATTTCATCATTAAATTATGTACAAAATACATAAATGTACTTACTCTTTATCACATTACTTATCACTGCCTTCAGGCAACATGCACAGGATTAAAATAGTATTGTCTTTGTAAAAAAGATCTCCCAAGTATATCAGTTGATAAAGGTGCTTGCTGTGAATGCAGGCAATAAGGTATAATCACAGCTTTGAGCCTAAACTTAAGCTTACCATGGCTATAACCCCACCTTTTTAGTGTGTTTATATCTGAGGGATCCAATAGCTGAACATATTGGGAGGATCTTTAACCGTTACCCCATACAGAATCTTTCAAGATCCTTCAGATCCTATGGTCTGTGCTCGAAGACCACCCTCTTCAATTCGAACCTGAAATTTTGATGGAGCTGAAGTTGTGGAGACTGAGATGGCCATTGCAAAACAACGATTATGTGGTCAGCTAAAGATTTCTTGGTTGATTTTGAAGTATGTTTGGGATCATTGTTTGCGGTTCGGGTGGGGGGGGCGGTGGGTGATACCAAGGTTTTGGCCAAAATGTCTTGGTACTTCAGTCCATGAGTCCATTGATCTTAACAAGAGCCCCAGTAGATGCAAAACAACCCATAACATCAAGGACACCATATACCACGAAGGGCTCTATCTTGGCGATCTTAGCGCTTTGTCTGAACGCATGCCGTAAAGTGCATTTAGGGCGTGTCCAAGTCCACTTTTGCTAGTTTGACAGCGTGTTTTTTGAGCGCTAAGCACGGAACAACATGCAGATGGGCTGAACCTAGTCTCTTCATTAATTATAGGTGTGTCTTGGGCGTGACATGCAATAAACCAATCAAAATGTCATATCACATTCCCTTTAACAACTTGCTTTTCCACCTTGGCGGATTGTCTATATGATGGTGAAACAGACATGTTTGTGCGTGTTTAGTGTGATCAAGGAATAACTAGGCTGCTCCCTGCCTGCTCCCGTGTCCAGTCCTGTGTACCCATCCAGTTCCTGTTCTCCTGCCTGTCCAGCCTGCTCCTGTCCTACTTGTTCCTGTCCAGCCCTGCTCCAGCCCTCCTGCCTACCTGCCCTTCCTTGTCCTAGCCCTGCTCCTGCCCTTCGTCCTCCTGATCCCCTGCCCTGACGGATTCCCCGGTTCTGACCCCTGCCTGTTCCTGGACGTCGCTCTTCCCTACCCTCTATTGCACTGTTTGCTGGACATTGACCTGTGTTTGTCAACTACGAATACGAATAAAGCCTATTCCTATTACTTCTGGTGTCTGCGTTTGGTTCCAATCAGTTCTCATAACAGAAATTTATCTGTTTTTTGACCGTAAGCTATCCAAAAAACCTTATGCACAGCGAATCCCTGGGACTGTACCCTAGGCTATTTGAAAAACAATAAATGCAATATTCACTAGACACGTTTTTGAACTTTATTCAGTCAAACCCATTCTATTTACTTACAGGATGTAGGCCTAGATGAACTGAGCTGTATTGTAATGACATTTGAAATGTGTCAAAATGTCCATCTATTGCTGTGCGCAAGTTTTCCATTGAATGACAATTTGTGCATTAGGCTTGATATAGGTGTTATCAGCTCCTTTTTAATGGATAGCCATTGTCCCCTAACAGAAGATTGTCCCCCCAGAAGATTACAGAAATGATTGGCAAATATAGGCAAATATATAAGTCATGGCTTGATCCAGGATAATTGTGAATAGTCTATACATGTAACCTTACAGTCCAGGGGTGTCCAATCTTATCCGAAAAGGGCCAGTGTGGGTGCAGGTTTTTGTTTTAGCCCAGCACTAAGGCACCTGATTCTACTTTGCAAGGTCTTGATTGAAGCCCATGATTAGTTCATTAGTTGAATCAGGTGTTTTATTGCTGGGCTAAAGCAAAAACCTGCACCCACACCGGCCCTTTTCGGATAAGATTGGACACCCCTGCCTTACACGTACCATCGCACATCGCCGGGATGTTGATGGAGTGAAAGCAATTTAATGTGGCACTCCCCTTCGCTGAGGGACAGGAATGTGGTCTTTGACCTATGGACCCTTTTAGTATTATGCATTTTTTGATATAGCCTACACAATAATATTTCACATTGTAATCTTGATATTTTTAGTCATGCTTGTGCGCACCTCTGTGTGTAAGAGACAGGAGGGTGTACGCGCGTTGTGCACGCGCCTATGTAGAGGCACTTATATTCGCCGTTAAAATAACAATAATCCTGGCCACACCTCATCTTAAGACCAACATGCCCCGTTCACTTGCTGTGGGCGCAACATCACTTGGTATTTAGCGCTAGGGGTCGGGTGTAAGATAGCAAAGACACTTGTGTTTGGGTTAGGGCCCCATATATCATTATAGTCATTACCTTATCGATACCAAACCCACTGCAGGTGGACATGGCCCAAAATCTAAATTTTGGTCTCATCTTACCATAAGACCCAGTTCCAAACAAAAATTGGAATTATGGCAATACTATTCTGTTTATAGATTGCTCTTCTCTTTCTTTGACATATACTGTAGTTCTACTTGTCTGTATAAAGGAGTCAGTAATGTGATGTGAACATTTTTATTCTAAGTATATATTTTTGGAAATAGAACTATAAATCCATCCATCCATTTTCAAAACCACTTACTTCTGGTCAGGCGTACGGGTGGGCGCTGGAGCCTATCCACATTGGGTGAAAGGCCAATCACCAGGTAGGTCACAAAGGCAGGTCACCAACCCATCACAGGGCCCACATACCATTCACTTCCACATTCATACCACAAGGACAATTTAGAGTCTCCAATTAGCCAAACCTGTGTGTCTTTGGACTGTGGGAGAAAACCAACATGGACACAGGGAGAACATACAAACTGCACACATAAAGGCCCTTGGCCAGGATTGAAACACAGTACCAGAAGCAACAGCGCTAATCACTGCACCACTGTCACCATAACTATAGCTCTATACACGTTTCAACCACAAATGCGCTTCTGGATAAATTCCGGGATGTTTCCATTTTAAAGTGCAAATATGTTGATTTATTATTATTATTATTATTATTATTGTGACCAGGAGTCTGAATGGGGCACTGGCCTCCTCTCTGATCATAGGAAGAAACAGACTGAGCATCTCCATCAGATTTGCAGACAAAGACTACTTTTTAAGGAAATGTATTAAACTTGAGTGGACCATATTGATTCTTTATTATGAATCATTTGGTATTATTTGAACTTTATGATTTTTTTTCCTTGGTATGGGAATGCAATGCTTGGAAAATTGTTAACATTGCAAGTAAAGCCCTTGGTGTTCCTCAAGTGGGCCTCGGAGAACTCACAAAATAATCTTGTATCCAAGACATCCTCAGTTCAATGAATTTGAAATGCTTCCCTGGAGGTGATTTTATCAAGCACCTATAAACAAACATAACAGGGACAAGATATCCATTCAAGTCAGCTGCAATATCAATCTGAAGTGGCTGTGCAGTATAATAGTTTGAAATGTTACTGTTTGTTTAGGACCAAAGGGCAGTGTACAGTATTATTTATTTTATATTATGTACTGAGTCTGTGTGCTTGTTGTCGTAATGAAGGGGCAATCTAATCGGATCATCGGAATGGTACAAGGTCCAGCACTACCCTGACACCATGCCTTATTGTGCCAAGGCATTCTCCTACCTGGGTCCATGGTACATTTTTCTAATGTTAAATATTTGACATTTATGTGTCCTTGGGATTCCTATCGAACCCGTAACATTGTGTCAATCAAACTTTGGCCATGATAACATCTGGACCTTTTCTATAAAGCAGTCCACTAAAGTGATTGTAGGAGTGATGCCAGTTACATCTGTAAGCAATAATTTAATAGGCATGATGTGATTTATTTATTTATTTTTACTTTTTTACTTATTTACGCTGTGTGCTAATTTAGCTTTTTGAAATTAACATGAATAACCCCAGCAGATGCTAATCTTGTTTTGAGATAAGATCTTTGAAACATCATCAAATTGACGTGAAATTGGAAGATTGTTTCTACAGATCCGATAACAGACTGGCTTTTCTCTTTTGTGATGACTAAATGATTTGGGCGTGCATTCAAGCACAAAGTACAAAGGGGTTTAGCTTTATTTTAGTAATGGATTAATTTTAGTATTACGGGTGCCAAGTGCATTATCCAAGCCACTGAGGCATGAAGCAGCTAATAAGCCAAGAAAGGGAGAAGATGCTGTTCAGGTTAATAAGGTTAAGGTATCTATGGTGCTTGCTTGTTATTGTATGTTTTGTTTTCGCTTAGTTAGATTTTTCCTTTCTTGATTTCGAGATCTCGAATTATGCTCAGGAAGCAAGACCACAACTTATCCCATTTACCAATCAAAACCAGTAATGGATTCACTGACCACTTTTCCTTGTTTTTGCCATTTCCGCAGCCTTACTCACTGGTAAAGAGTCTTACTCTTTACCAGTGAGATTACAGGATGTTTTCTCTGTTCGGTTACTTATTTGAGCAGTAATGTATTTGTGCATTATTTACTCATTGTTATGCTTTAACCAAATGTGGGAGCTTTTAAGAAATATATTTTAAGGATAAAAGGACCTAATTTATGTAAAGGGACTAGTTCTCCACCACACAGCAAGTAGCCTACTCTTACAAAACTTCATTGCTGTACAACATGTAAAATGTAGAGGATAATTCTCCTAACGTACGACTTGCCCTTATTCATGATTCGTCATTTTGAATGGTTTACATTTCATTATTTATTGTCTTTACATTTAAAAAAATGTAACTCGGTGTAATGGCGGCGTGACGTGTGAGGTAGGAGGAGCCAAACGCAGCAAAGGGATTCATTAAGCCCTAAGGCCACTAAGGCGGGAAACCCCGCAGTTAAGGGAGGGAGACAAAACAATGAACAAGCCTACCGACGCTACTAACCGGCTCACTGTCACACGCCAATAAGTACAAGCGCAACAACAGGTTTCTCAGTAGCCAGAAATAATACGATAACGAGACACATAAGAACGGGCGAGTAGCGTAATAGCACAAATAAAACACACAGTCAACAAACACTGCAAAATAATATGATAGTATATGAGGAGGCGAAAGGAACAGAGATCTAACGTTCCAAGGCTACTCTCAGACTCGCAGTCACACACAAACATGTCCACAACATCGCCCAATCCTCCCTATAGGAAGACATGTACCGAAGGACGAAACAGAACTACAGTTCCAAACAAAATCGTCAAAAACTCCATGTACGGAGACAGGTACCGAAAGGAACGAACAGGACAGGCTGCACCGGACATTTACCGGCTAAAAGACCAAAGCGAGATTAGTAGAAAATAAACGCCCTACCTCTCCATAAAGAGGAATGTAACGAGGCGAACAGGAACAGAGATTTAACGTTCCATGTGTCGGGTAAGTGAGGACTAGGTAAAATGTGTATAATCTGAATCCAGCGGTTCTAACAGTCAATGCCCTTGTTAAAACGTTCAGCACTCTGAATACTGAACACAAGCGATATTGCGTGCTAGAACCCCTCACTTAACCTACATTCAAAATAAGCTTTACGTGATTTAGTTTAATAATAATTATTAAAAATGACAATCATCAATTAAATCGCCAAATTCGTTAATAGGTAAGTCGAACAGTAACCTGGTGGATCAACCAACAAGCCAAAACAAAGTCTAAATCAGGTCTTGAGATTAAATAATTTTATTAAATGAAAAACATTCAATTGGAATAATGAGTTGAAATCATACATTCACTAAGGAATGTAGGCTGACTACTTATAATTTACAAAATGGAAGACATTAAACCAGACATTAATTAGGAAATACCAGTAAAGAGAGAGATAAGCCAAAAATTGCCAAATTATTTACCCTCCAGCTGAACAGGAACAAAAGGAAACGCACGACGAACCAAAAAGAATGACTTCTCCAAACAAACTCCACAATTGACTAACTTCTTTTTCTGCGGTACACTCATAAAATACCTCCACAGGAAGACCATCCCTGTCCTGATTGGGTTAAGGTGTGGGGGAGGGGGGGGAGAAGGGTCATTTATGACAAAGACTGGCTTATCTTTGATGGGGGGTTGAGAATGAGAGAGAGAGACAGAGATAGAGAGAAGGGGGGAAATATTAGATATCCTACATCCCTCTCTTGTAAGAATAGGTGCATGCACCTGCTAAAAACCTATTCTTACATCACCAAATAGGAATCACATTACACATTTGGACATTGAAGATGCAGTTACCTGCTAACAACAAAAACAACTGTCCAAATGGTTCACCAACCATTTTTAAAACATTTAGTCCATGCCCAGTTTAATAGTCCCTTTGTGATCTAGAGTCATATCTCTATTAGACACTCTTTTGTGTCGCTGCTGTTATGACACCCTGGTTCAGTCTCTTCCTTCTCCAGTGTCCGGGTATCTAGACTGGCAAGGGACCAGAAGTTCCCTGGACTTGGGTAACATGCAGTGCTTTTTCCATTAGTGTTGCAATTGCGTGAGTGAAATGCAACCTACTCCACAGTGTCTCTACCAGTTCTGCACGGCGTGTGGGGGCTCTGTCTCCTGTGACAGGAAGCTGGACGATCCACAGGTGGCAAAGTGCAGTCAGGGCCTCTCTTCTGACGGGCGGGGAAGCTCCTCTTTCCCTGTCGGAATCCATTTTTGGCTCCTTTAGCCTGGATCCAATTGGGTGGACTGCTGACGGCAGTTGCTTAGGCTAGCTTCCCGCGGCAGGGTGTGGGACCGGTTGCACTTGTTTGCACTTGTGTCTGTGGGTGTCCTTTAGGGAATGGCAGGAGAAGACTGTGGGAGTTGAGGGCTTAGGCATTAACACTCATAGCAACATGTGAAGACCGGAACAATTAATGATAGCACTGCATGTTATGACCGCTGTCAGTCCATGCCGGGGAACCTTACGGACAGGGTTTACCTTCCACAGGATTGCCAGTCTAAATAATCACATGAATAGGGCTGACTTGTCCAGAAGTGTCTATGAACAGTATTTGGCGGGGCACCTACACTCTATAAAAGGGACTTAAACACAACATGGGCATGGTATTAGGTTAAAAGGTGGTGGTAGGGATGGGGGGGGGGGCAGAGAGAGGCCGAGAGAGAGAGGCCGAGAGAGAGAGACAGAGAGAGGGAGAGAGAAAGAGCACAAGACATTAGGCAACATCCCGTCACATGGCTATTTCCATAAGCTCGCAGTCACATGCAAAGACCAGGAAGCAGGAACAGAAAAAAACCAGGGGAGATGAGTCCTAATAACTACATCCACATAGGCAAGTACGCCAGGGGGGAAGAGTCCGGATAACTACATCCACATAGGCAAGTACGCCAGGGGGGAAGAGTCCTAATAACTACATCCACATAGGCAAGTCCCGCATTACTCCAGAAAACGTAAAGAGGTAAACGCCCGATCTCCCAGGAGAGAGAAACATTTTACAGGCGAGCCGACGGAGCACCGTCGTCCCATAACTTTACTAGCAAAAATTACGAACACAAGCTTAGTAGAAAATAACACGCACTGCCTCTCAATATAATTAAAAAAAAACCTGACTCACAACAAAGGGGAAACGTAGTCCACAAGAAGGAGACAAAACAGGGAACAAACGTACTGAAGCTACTAACCGTCACTGTAACACACAAATGAGTAGAAGCTCAAACGCCTGGTTTCACAGTAAGAAAACCAAGGCGAACGGAACAAAGAACTGCTACCCTATAGTTCAACGAACTAAGTAACTCAGTAAAAGCGTGAACGCCCGATCTCCCAGGAGAGAGAAACATTTTACAGGAAAATAGGGCAGAGATCTGCGGTCCCATACTTCTACGAGCTAAGTAACTAAAGAGCCAGCAAGAGTAAACGCCCTGCCTCAGTAATGAGACGTTAGAATAGGCGAGTAGCACAAATGGTACAAATAACAAATAACGCCCTGACTCACCGTATGGATAAAGCCCTACATCTCAGTAAGAGGAAAGGTAACGAGAAAAAGGAAAGACCAGGAAGCGGCGACTGAAACGAGCATGAAAAAAGGAATTTAACCTTAAAGCTCAACGCACATTGGCAAGTCCCGCAAAACTCCAATCAAACAAAAGGGAGCAAAAATGGTCTCCTAAAATACCTTGACCTAACCATACTGGCTAAGCGATCAAAGGGCAAAAAATAATACCACACACTAAACAATACAAAACAACATCGAAGCCCCGAACGAAGGAAACGGGAGGCTTACAGTTGCAGCCACTATTATTGGCCCCCCCTGTAAAGATGAGCAAAAAGGGTTATAAAAAATTCACCGTTTGGTGAATTAGCTTAATCTCACACTGAAAAAACAAGAAGAATCCAACCTTTAATTGACGTTAATTTATTATGAGAAAAAAAAAATCCCTCATCAAGAAATAATTATTTTTAACAAAACCACATTGGCCACAATTATTGGCCCCCCTGCATTTATATATAGAATAAAGTAATAATTTTTAATATTTGGTCACATATCCTTTGCATGCCATGACTTCCTGATGTCTGTGACCCAACAACATCAAAAGACTCTTGATATCTTATTTTCTTTTTTTAACTTGAAGGGTTTCTTCTCCTGACTTATTTTTCCATAGAGTTCAATAGGAAAATTTGTCAGGAGAAACAACCCTTAAAGTGATCCATCCATATCTACTGCATATCTGGCAGCAGAGTGATTGTTTAAGGCTTGTTTGATACCTCAGACCCTTGTTGACTTACAGCCATTTTACCAACCATGTATTCCATACTGTTCCAGCATAATTTACAGCTAAATCTAGTCCCACCCCCCAATTCCCATAGAGATCCATTCAAATGCAGAGATGTTATAGTATCGCTTGTAAGAGTACCAGAAAATAAGATATCAAGAGTCTTTTGATGTTGTTGGGTCACAGACATCAGGAAGTCATGGCATGCAAAGGATATGTGACCAAATATTAAAAATTACTTTATTCTATATATAAATGCAGGGGGGGCCAATAATTGTGGCCAATGTGGTTTTGTTAAAAATAATTATTTCTTGATGAGGGATTTTTTTTTCTCATAATAAATTAACGTCAATTAAAGGTTGGATTCTTCTTGTTTTTTCAGTGTGAGATTAAGCTAATTCACCAAACGGTGAATTTTTTATAACCCTTTTTGCTCATCTTTACAGGGGGGGCCAATAATAGTGGCTGCAACTGTATGTAGCTCCAAGGCGACCACGCTGACAGAAGCTCCGCAATCAAAGCAGGGCAGAGCAAGCATCCACCAAAAGGGCAGCGCCCTCGCGTGGCCACCGAGGAAAACGACCGCATGGGAAAAAGAGTCGAAACCCATGACACTCGGTTATGCAAATGAACCCTTCAAACAAAAAACAAGTCGTGTAATTCATTAAAACAATTTATTAAAAAGAAATCCCCATTGTCATGATTCAGCAGTCTATTTGTAGCCTAGATCAGACAGTTAGCTACATCAGGCTTAGGGAGAAGGAAGCAATATTATAATTTATTAATTTTAGTTACACATATAGATCGCTAGCTAGCAAGATAGATGGATAGAGACAGGCAGATAGATGCTAGCTAGCTACCAAATGATATACAGTTGCACTCAAAATGATTCAACCCCCTTCACTTTTTGCACACTTTATTGTGTTGTAGATTTAATTTTAAATGGATAAAATTGCCATTTTTGCCCATCAATTTACACTCAATAACCCATAATGACAAAGTGAAAACATGTTTTTAGAAATTTTTGCAAATGTATTAAAAATCAAAAACTGAACTCCCCATAGAGTTCTATAGGAAAATGAGTCAGGAGAAGAAACCCTTAAAGTGATCCATCCATATCTACTCCATATCTGGCCGTAGAGTGATGGTTTGGGGCTCGTTTGATACCTTAGACCCTTGATGACTTACAGCCATTTCGCCAGTCATGTGTTCCATACTGTACCAGCATAATTTACAGCTGAATCTAGTCCCCCCCCCCCAAATTCCCATAGAAATTCAAGTGCAGAGAGATTATAGTATCGCTTGTAACAGTACCTGAAAATAAGATATCGAGAGTCTTTTGATGTTGATGGGTCACAGACTTCAGGAGGTAACAGCATGCAAAGGATATGCGACCAAATATGAAATATGATACTTTTAAAAATACATTAAAGCAAAGGGTTTGAATACTTATGCACATGAGAGATTTCGGTTTTTGACTCATTTTCTTGTAGAACTCTATGGGGAGATTTCAGTTTTTGATTTTTAATACATTTGCAAAAATTTCTAAAAACATGTTTTCACTTTGTCATTATGGGTTATTTGAGTGTAGATTGATGGGCAAAAATAGCTATTTTATCCATTTAAAATTAAATCTACAACACAATAAAGTGTGCAAAAAGTGAAGGGGGTTGAATAATTTTGAGTGCAACTGTAGATAGCAAGTGAGAGAGATAGAGAGGACGCTAGTGAGAGAGATAACCGTTAGATAAATGGCTATCGTTTGCTAGTTGAAACCCCAAAATGGTCAAAAACTCATTTTGACATAAAACCTTGTTTATCCGCAATACGACTGCCGACTCATTGTGATAGGCTACAACCGGTCTCAAATGTAGGCTACTTACCGAAAGAACTGGATCCTTATTGCAGAAAATCCTTATTGCATGCACTGAAATAAACCATAATTTATGAATATTGGCGCAAATATTTTTAAAAATCTCACCCAGGAGAGCCATTAGACGGGATGGGATTAACTAGTTAAACCATCATTTCTTGTGTAAAAAATTATTGATTTTATATTTCCACAGAGAACATTAGCCTCTTTTTGGTCTTTCTCTATTGACTTACAATGGGGTGGGCGGGGTTTCAAGTTCTCTTTGCCACCAGGCATTGCAGTTCACTCTTTAGCCACTGGGAAAAAAGCTTCAAATATGGTGGCGTGTTGTTGCCGCTTGGTTCGAGCCCAAAGTCAATGGCTGTGTCTCAAACTGCATACTTCCATGCTCCGAGCACACATAGCGAGCACGCATGTTGGAGTGTGAGTCCAAACCGAAGTACGGTAGTGCGGAGCACAGATAAAGTTCCCGTATGCGTGCTCCGTTTGTCCAATATCTGAATTATGCATCGATGCGTGTTCTGACCGGGAAAATTCCCATAATTCTTTTCGAGAAAAAGGTCAAGACCAAATATTTCACATCTTAATGGTGGACCACAGTGGTGAGATCTAGCTTAAGAATTTTGCTAACTTTAGATATCTTAGTAAATATGTACATTGTAATGCAATTTGTGAGATATTAAATTACATAACGTAGCCTAACTAGTTATATTAGCCAGATAATAATGGCATTAGGAATAGACACAGTGATACTAAAACATGAATATTATTAAATATTTGCAGTCCCATATGATCCAACTTACTTGCTAGCTGGGTTTCTTCTCCTGACTTATTTTTCCAGAGTTCAATAGGAAAATGTGTCAGGAGAAACAGCCCGTAGCCCTATAAACTTTGCCCCTAGTGGTTGAGACGTATTCGTCTCAATTACAGTATTCATGTTTGTCTGAAATTATAAACTACAGCTTTAAGAAAACCCCGTAAATTTTGACGCAATATTTTTTAAAAGGGTAGCCGCTTGTGAAAACCTCAGCTTCTCCAGTTACACTGCAGTGCCATAAAATAGGAGGGTGTTATCAATAGCTCAAAGCACTTACGACCCTCCTCTCGCCACAGCCACAGACTGTAAAATGCACCGTTTATACACGCTAAGAAAATCATGTTCAAGTATAGAAACAATAATATTTTTTTTAAACGTTGTACAGATGAGCATTCGCCGTTTTCACTTGCTTACTGTACTATATACAGTACCTGATGCACTTTCGGTTTAGAAGACACCTACTTTTTTTCTCCAAAATCTCTCGTATAAATATGTTTAGGAAACAAAGTACTTACCAGTATATTCAGCTACAACTGTTTTCTGATTAACCCTAAAGAGTTTATCTTGTTACATTTCGCCAAAGTCCTGTACAGTAAACATTTCCACAGCGACCACCCGTGGCACTTCGGGCTGAAATATGTTGCTGTTCTTGTGTAAATACACACGCGCTTTTGTACGTTTTTTTTTAAACGTATTTAAACACATTCGGTGACGTATGTTATGGTTATTATATATATACTGTATGTGACTATTCTGAAATAAATGTATTATGTTGCAAATTTCTGAATGATACAGCTTCTTCTTCAATTCGAACTTTAAACCATGGATGTGCAAGGAATATTTTTTGCGATATAAATAAACTAGTAGAAACCAGATGGAAATTGCCTCTGGAGGGCCAAAGTAAATAGGGTGTGAACCATCCATATCTACTGCATATCTGGCAGCAGAGTAATGGTTTGAAGTTAATTTGATACCTCAGACCCTTGAGGACTTACAGCCATTTCGCCAACCATGTATTCCATACTGTTCCAGCATAATTTACAGCTGAATCTAGTCCCACCCCCAATTCCAATAGAGATCCATTGAAATGCAAAGAATATAGTATCGCTTGTAAGAGTACCAGAAAATAAGATATCAAGAGTCTTTTGACATTGTTGGGTCACAGACATCGGGAAGTCATGGCATGCAAAGGATATGCGACCAAATATTAAAAATGATTACTTTATTCTACATTATGTTAAACTGTCCAATATTTTTTGATGCCCGAAAATGGGGGAGACTATGTACAAAAGGTTCTATAATTTCTAAACGGTTCATCCGATATGGATGAAAATATGCTCAAATTAAAGCTGACAGTCTGCACTTCAACCTCATTTCATTGTATCCTTTCAAACTATGTGCTAGAGTACAGAACCAAAATAACAAAAATGTGTCATTGTCCAATGAATTATGGTGCTCACTGTATATTTAATCGGAATTTCCCCGATAGTTACAGCAAATGTGAAAGGCTATGGGTCAGATGTCGCCACGTGCTACCGTACCTCCATGCTCCAGAGTGCGTACTCCCAAGCCTTGATTGGAGTGCGTAGCCTACTCGGGAGCACGGTAGTGCAGAGCACAGGAGTATGCGGTTTGAGACACAGGCTCAATGTCACCAAAGAAGAGGATAACCAACGTTAATGTTACGACTTCAACTGCATCTGCATTCAAATGTGAGGTAAGAATCTAACGTTATTTTCTAGTTCTCTTTCATCATCTCGTGTTCAAGATCCACCTATGGGGAATGACATCCAGTCATGACTACCGCAGAAGCATCCAATTGCACCACGTCTGACTCTGACATACAGTAGTGTGTCCAATGTGAAAGGAGGCTCCCGCTCTCCTTGAAAGAGTATATAGGACACTGCAACGCTACTCCTCTTCACATTCGCTTCTCGCAAAATTCCAAGTGCCCCGCTCACAGCTTCAACCGTGTATCCCATATGAACCTTGGCACTTAACTGTCCACAGGAGGATATATCTCCGCCTCCGCCGGTGCTAGCCTGCTTCCTTGCTCGCTAGCCCTTCTGTCGTATCAGGCTCCCCGCCCCATATACGATTTTCTCTTCTGTACCTGCTAACACGGAACAGGACTGTGCTGTCTCACAACTAGCCACCCACGCTAGCTTGTCCCTTTGTTTCTCTAGCCAGCCACCCACGATGCCTATTCTCTGTTTAGTTAGCCGCTTAGCTCCCCGCTAATGGCTCTTTCTAAGCCTGTTCCTCTCGACCCGTCCGAGGAGCTACGCTCGCATGCCTGCCCAGCCACATGCGGTGCCCTCATCGCTGCTAGGGACATTCACCCTCTTTGTGTCATGTGCCTGGGTTTTAAACATGCTCAAAAGGCCATTGACTCCCTGGAGTGCTGCAGCCACTGCCTCGCTCTGCCTAAAAAGAAAGTCGCTGCTACCCATGGCAACGACCTCGGTCCCGAGGACTCTGACAAAGAGGATGATAGCACTACGGCCTCGCGGCCACTTCAAGACCTTCCTACGAGTTGGGCTGAACAGTCCGACCCAGACGTGTTGGGTTTTCCTCTTTCCCTCTCTGGTACCCCCATACTGGAAGGAGAGGCATCAAAAAACGACGACATGTCTGTCACGTCTGATGATTCGGGTAAGGGGGACTCCATTCCACTGGCCCAGTTAGCACCAGCTAGGGATACGGCTAATGCCCAACCCCACGCTGTGCTTCTGGAGGTGTGCGAGCGGGCTGCCGCCCGTCTTAATATCAAACGGCCAGCCCTCCAGAACCCGGCCGATGAGGAGAGGGATATTTACAATGGTAAATACCTTCCCAAATAAGATGGACCGCTTAACAGCCTCCATCCACCAGGCTTCGTACAGGGCCTCAGCCCTCGTGGTTCGAGCCCTCAATTGCCGCTTTTCCACTGTTGGGCGAGACAGTGCATGCCAGGGCCAAGTGGCTTTCCACTGGCACTTCCGGGGCCTCGTCGGGGCTTTGTCGGGGCTTCGTCAGGGCCTCATCGGGGCTTCGTCAGGGCTTCATCAGGGCTTAAGGCCAAGAATTTTAGCTGCCCAATTACCTTGATCCTTGTAGGGCCAGCTGGGGCTAGGGGTGTGTCCATGGTCAAGGGTGGGGTTATCACAGGCTTAGCTGGCCTTATCTTTATATCAGATGACCTCCTGCAGCCATGTTTATTCCTGTGTATCCCAAATAATATTGAAAGCTAAATTAATGTTACTTTGCTACGTTTGAAGGAAATGGAAAACAATCATCAGTACTGGCCTACAGAAGAAACAAAAGCGCTTAATATCTGGGCTGAGGAAAATGTTCACCGTCAGTTCGACGGAGTTTGTAGAAACGAGGATGTGATGATGTATATAGCTAGTTGCTGCATTATCCAAACTGGGTATTCAACGCACTACCACTCAGGTTAGGGAGAAACTGAAGAACAAAAAGCAAAAGCTTTGGTTTAATGACCTGGTCCTGCGCAACTCTCGCCAGTGTGTCCAGGCCTGCGGCCGCTCTATGGCTCTTTCTGTAGCTGGTGAGCGGGCCCTCTGGCTTAATCTCTCTGGTCTGCCCAACAGCGAGAAAAGGCGCATAGCCACGGCCTGTTGAGCCAGGCTAGGCTGTTTTCGGCTCCATGCTGACCCTCATGCTGCAGCGGTGCAACGACAAGAAGAAGGAGGATAAGGCCTTTAAACTCTGCCTCCCCCGCAGAGTGACGACTCATCTGCCGCCACCCATGTGGCCTCCACAGCTCCCAGCTGTGAACCGTTTAGTCCTGCCAGGACAGGGGCAAGCCCCAGGGCAGAACCCAGACCAGCAGGGCAACCCCCTCCGCTAAGCTGCGGGGGAATATGTCCTTTGACTGTGGCAGTGCCGTGGCAAAGAAACCCCCACCCGCCCCTTTCGACCCGAAATGGAAGCAGCCAGCCTGACACTGCTGCTACTGGGGGACTAAGTCCATGTTGTCAGGCAGCCAGTCCTCTCTCTTCCCCCATGAAGAAAAGGAGACTCTCAGTTCAGGGGGACAGCCCCCTGTTCGTTGCGGTCAGGTCACTTGCTGCAGTTCACGTGCCCCCCAGCTTCAGTCTCCCCTTCTGGAGCTCCACTCACAGCTTGTGGGGAGACAACTGTTCCAGTGCACAAGCAGTGCTATCTACATGCAAGGTGCAAAAAAACACCAGGCCATTTCTAATAAAGGCTCCTGCCCTGCAGCGGTTCGTCAGGGGCCTTGTCCCGCTGGTGGTACCGGTTTTGCGTTCCCATGGTTCATGTGCGCCCCATGGGTACCTAAATTTAGTGGGGAAGAGGGGACCATGAAATTTGTGAAGTGGAAGACGCAGGTCCAGGGCTATGCTCAGGGCACAGGAACTGACAGAAGAACAACAAGTGGACTTTTTGCTGGGGGATGTCGGTGTTTTGTGGAAGGAGCTAGAAGAACGGTATGGGCGGCTAACACCGCTGCCGGTGCTGAGGCACCACTCTTTGATTACCAACTTGACCTCTGTGAGCTTTATTCCAGGTGGCGCAAGCAGGAGCCTGGCGGGGAGGAAGTGGACGACACCCTGCTGCATGATCAGTTCCTGTTGGGGCTGCATGATGGGCCGATCAAGCAGGAATTACAGCGGCATGTTAGTCGTTAAACCAGACTCACTTTCCGCCAGATGAAGCTTGCACGGAAGCTTGCGCCCTGTAGAGGGAGCTCCGGGGGGAGGAGGGGTCAGCAAGCCAGGCGTCAGTGGCTTCCCTAGCCATGCGGGAGCCGCAAGGCTGACCAGAAGTGGACCTGGAGCAGTGGAAGGAAGAAGTAAAGCAGGAACTGCGCCAGGAACTGCAAGACCAGCTAACAGCCTTAGGGAGGACCCTGGTCTCAGAGCTGAGGCAGAAGTGCGGGGGCACTGAGACCCAGGGGGGTGGTAGTAACCATCATTATGCTCCCCTTTCAGATCAGCACTCTTTCCTCTATCGCTGGAACGAGAGGGGGAGGCCCATTTGCCATGAATGTGGAGAAGTGGGACGCCAAGCGGGTGAGCCATTAAATGCCAACCCCCGGCCACAGTAGGGCACGTGGGCAGGGCGAAGACAGACCCACTGGATGAAAAGCAGCAGAGGGAAGGAGTGCTGGGTAGGTTCCCCCAGGTGGAGTTGGAGGTCGGTGGGCGGAAGTTCCCGTGCTTGTTGGACACCATGTTTAGTGAGGGGTACTACTGGCGGTGGTTTGGAGATAGACCCATGCAGAATCCCACCGTTCTGGAGTGGCTCAACCTATGTGCAGCCAATGGATTATAGATGCCGTTTATTGGCTATGCCGTAATGGACTTTGTAGGGGGGGAGTACACATGCCGGAAAAGGGCATGGTGATCATGCGGGATGGCTGTTTGAGGTCTCACATTCATGCTCAGCACTGTTGGGGGGAGGTGATACGGTGGGCGCAGCCCAGGGTACTACGTTTCTAGCCACCCAGCAGGGAAAGGCGCGCCGCGAGTGGGAGAAGGCATTTCTGGTCTGCTATCGCCTTCAGAACTGGCCCCCATCCTGGAGAAGTTAGGCAACGCCCGTCTCACCTGGCACGATCCCATCCAGATCCCGGTCCACTCTGAGGTGATACATTGGGCCCAAGTAAGTAATGGGAGCTTGACTGAAGGGCATAGTGGGCTAGTGGAGGGAGTGGAGGATGGAGGTGAGTGGAAGGTGGCCCGAGGACTGGTCCGGGTACTGGGAGGCCAGGTGCTTCTGTGGATCATTAATGTTCATCCTTTCCCCATTGAGTTGCCCCGGCGGCGCCCCCTGGTAACCATTGCCAGGATTGACCCCTCACAGGTGCAAGGTGGCCGCAACATGGTGCTGCAGACCCCCAGCCCCAGAGAAGTGGTCGTCGACGTCCGGACCGCTCAAACCCCAGCCAGGGTGGGGAGCCCTCTAGACCTGCTTGAGGCCGAGGGGCTGACGCCCGACTAGCAGCAATGGTTCTGGGAATTGATTCGTCGGTGGGCTGGGATTTTGGTCCACGAGGAGGACTTTGGTAAGACCGACCCTGTTCTCCATAACATTCCTATGGGAGAGGCTCCCCCCAGTTGTGAAAGGTATCGCCCCCTCCCCCCAGTCTTTTCCCAGAGTTACGGTCCCTGCTGCGGGAGATGATGGAGAGTGGGGTGATTGCCGAGAGTGCTAGCCCATGGGCCCCGCCGGGGTTCCTTGTGAGGAAGGATGGAGCATGACACTACTGCGTGGACTACCGGCGGCTAAATGCGGTGACGCACCGGGACGCCTACGCTCTGCCTCAGATAGAAGAATCATTGACGCGTTTGAAGCAAACAGAGTGGTATTCCACCCTGGATCTGGCCAGTGGCTACTGGCAGGGAGAGGTAGATCCCACGGACTGCGAGAAGACGGCCTTTACCACTCCCATGGGCCTCTACCAGTTTAACCGGATGCCGTTCGAGATTATGAACATGCCCTCAACATTCCAGCGACTGATGCAGTGATGCCTGGGAGATCAGGTGAACGAGTCATTATTAATATATCTAGATGACATAATCATTTATTCTTCTAACTTCCAGGCTTACCTCAAGGTGAGGTGTTCCGCCAGCTATCGCAGCCACAGAAGTGTCAGTTCCTGAAGAAAGAGGTTAGGTACTTGGGCCCATGGGGGTGGCGACAGATCTGGAGAAGACCGCCGTGGTCCGGGAGTGGCCACGGCCAGAGACGGTGCGTTAGGTGCAAGCTTTCCTGGGCTTTGCAGGGTACTACTGGTGTTTCATCCCCGCTTTCGCTCGGATCACAGCTCCATGTCATGAATTCATCTGCGCATGAATTCATTAAATTATTTTAAAAGGAAATAATGCACTTGGACACAAAAATATGCATATCATGTCATTGGCCCATATGCAATTCCTAAGAACTTTAGGTTACGTTGTAACCCCGGTTCTCAGAAACATCGAGTGGAGAGATCCACCTATGGGGAATGACATCCGGTGATGACCACCGCAGAAGCATCCAATTGCACCACATCTGGCTCTGACAGACAGTAGAGTGTCCAATGCGAAAGGAGGCTCCCGCCCTCCTTGTAAGAGCATATAGAACACTGCAACACTACTCCTCTTCGGTGAAAATATTCCCTTCTCGCAGTGTTGGTGGATCTCTGCACTCGATGTTTTAAACAACAGTAACCTAAAGTTCTCTTTCATCAACTCATGTTCGAGATCCACCTATGGGGAGATTTGGACAACTCCCGGATTGCCATATGCTCACAGCTTAGACGCTGTCAAGCCTGACGGGAGGGCGGTGCCTGGCGCATCCTGTGTAGGCAAGTGCAAAACACAGTCCACTGTCCAGTGTGATAACTGGGATCCGGGAACAGTGTGACGTACTACACCCATAGTGAGATGTGTGTGGCTCACACAGAGCTCACCCCCAACACTGAGTGGGCTACCGGTGTCCTGGTAACATCCAGGCGATAAAACCTCACAAAAGTGTGTGGAGAAGCAGATTTCCTGCAAGGCGATCCCATGGAATAGGGCCCACGATGCAGCCACGCCCCTCGTAGAATGAGCCCTCAGACCCAAGGGAGGCGTTACCCCCTTTGAACCATATGCCATAGCAATAATGGGACAAGAGATGGCTTTCCCTTTTCAGGCAGGGGCCCAGGTGACAAAGAGCTGGTTGCTCTTTCTGAAAGCCTTAGTCTTTGTCATATACAGTGCATCCGGAAAGTATTCACAGCGCTTCACTTTTTCCACATTTTGTTCTGTTACAGCCTTATTCCAAAATTGATTAAATTCATTTTTTCCCTCAAAATTCTACACACAACACCCCATAATGACAATGTGAAAAAAGTTTTTTTGAGATTTTTGCAAATTTATTAAAAATAAAAAACTAAAATTTCTCATTTACATAAGTATTCATACCGGAATGAGTGCATTGGCCTCAGAAGTCGTGTCGTCATTTCCTCCAGATTAGTATGAGCATGTTGAACTGAAATAGGCTATATGAACTGAAAGCTGAATGGAACTGGATGAAAACAAGTTCAAACCATGAACGAGTAGAAAACGCACAAGCTTTACCCATCCCATAATTCCTATTGACTTTAAACGAGTTTAAATTTTAAGTGGAATATACCATTAATTGTATGAAATCTTTCATTACAGTGTTTCACTTAGAATAATTAGTACGAAAATATATATATTTTAACAAATATTTGGTTGCGCCACCTGACATTTTTTGGGCGGTGAAGTTAAAAATAATTAGTTAAAAAAGTTAAAAAATTAATTTAAACACTTTGAAATGTTATTTAACAAATGAGACTTGTTTAAACACATTGTTCCAGACTCAAAAATATGCATCCATTTTGAAAAGATTTTTTAAAAATACCTTTTTAGAAGCTTTATTTGTCATTGACCCATATATGTACATGAGTTGCAACTATATTTCGTGCCAGAAACATCTCGGTTTGCATGGCAAAATATATTAACATTCGGTAGGTTAACCAAGCCGTTTGGCTGCTTATACTTATCTAACGTTAACAGTACCTGAAAATAAGATATCGAGTCTTTTGATGTTGATGGGTCACAGGAAGTAACAGCATGCAAAGGATATGCAACCAAATATTAAATATGATACTTTTAAAATACGTTAAAGCAAAGGGTGTGAATACTTACAGTATGTGAATGTTGTCACGTTTGGCAGTCCTTTGTTACATCTCTGCGGACGTTATTCTTTGGAGCCGTGAGCAGGTGTTCCGGCTTCACTTTTCCGCCATCCGCCCTGTGTTTTTCCACCTACCGGTAATTACCTGGCGCACCTGTTCCTCGTTTCCCGTGGGCTATTTAAGCACGCTGTTTCCGCCTTCCGGTGCTTGTGTGTCTTTTTTGCCATGTTCACCAAGCCAGGTTAAGGTATAGCCGGGAGACTGAATTATTGTCTTTGACAATCACTCAGGAACTTCCTAGAGTATAGGTTAGATTACTTTTCTACTCTAGTTTCTGTTCTTTTTGCTCTCTATTTATTTTGCCTCTTTGTTTTGTCACTGGCTTGTGTCAGAGCTAGAGGTTTGCTACGTGCTTATTTCCTCGCTCTGCTTATTTCTGCGAGTTCGCCCATTTAGTTGGGTTGTTGTTATTTTGGCTTACGCCAGGACTTTCTCCTTTTGTTTTCGCATCTGCTCATTATACGAGTTGCGCCCAGAGCTATTGGGGTTGTTTTCTCTTTTCGGTACACTACAGGATTACTATCCCTCTCAGTTTATGAATATTGTCCTGTTTTAATAAGGGACGTTTTCATTTTGCTACGGGAGTTTTTCGTCCCGCTTTTCTTTATTTTCCTTATCTAGTGGTTATTCACTTTTTGTGGATAATTTTTCATATCCTTTTCCGGTTGCGTCTGGTCCTCCTACCCGACCCCCACTGACAAATGTAATATTTCAGTGTTTTATTTTTAATATAATCCTGAAGATATCTAAATACTGTATTAGGTGTGGTTGTGAAACCATACTTATTATTCTGCCGATTTTTGAGAACCTATCTCCTCCTATACCATTCACACCATCGGCACCATTCATATATTATACCTTCATCCTCCCTCCAGGTTGCTATTACTTTTTACCTTTATACCATATACACTTTTTGCACCACACCATGGTGCCTCAACCGAATGAGCCATCCTGTAGCCCCACACAAAAAAAACGTTTTAATGAACCTTTCAACCAACAGCAAATAAATATAAAAATGACAGTGTTGAATTCATAGTGAAAATCAGCAGAGATGAGACCTTAGGTACCCTCTTCTCTTTGGACGTTGTCACACACAACATTTTTCCTATTGAACTCTATGGAAAAATAAGTCAGGAGAAACAACCCTTCAAATGATCCATCCATATCTACTGCATATCTGGTAACAGAGTGATGGTTTGAGGCTCGTTTGATACCGCAGACCCTTGACGACTTACAGCCAATTAGCCAACCATGGGTTCCATACTATTCCCGTGTAATTTACAGTTTAATCTAGTCCCACCCCCCCAATTCTCATAGAGATCCATTCAAATGTAAAGAGGTTGTAGTATCGCTTGTAAGAGTAGCTGAAAATAAGATATCAAGAGTCTTTTTGTCATGGATTATGACCCTTTCTCCCTCGCGGTCGTGTTCCTCGGTCACCACACGTGGGCACTGCTCCGTTAGTGGAGTTTTGGCTCCATCTCGTCTTTCGCAGAAGAAGTCTCATCAGCGTTGACAGGTGTGTGTGCTTTGGGGTGAGCTATTTAAGCCCATGTTTCTTTCATTCTGGGCTTCGATATTGATTGTTGATTGTTGTTTGTACTGTGGTGTATTTTTGGCATTATTTGTGCTGTTTTGTGTGCGGTTTATTTTCACCCTTTTACAGTTTTAGCCAGTATGATAGGTCTCGAGTTAAGGAGACCGTTTTGCTCCGTTGTGCTATATTGGAGTTTTGCGGGACGTGCCTTTGTGCTTTGAGCTTTCAGGATGAATTCCTTTTTTGTGTGCTCGTTTCTGTCTCCGCTTTCTGGTCTTACCTTTGTTTGTCTGTTGCCTAGATCATTTGCCATTTTTCTGTCTCTTTCTCCTCTCTCTGTCTGCTGTCTTCCGTGAAAGCTAGAGGAGTCTTTGTTTGTGTGTATTTGTATGGTAGTTTCTTACTAGGAGACAGGGCGTTTTATCATACTGACTTTAGGGCTTTATTTATTCTTAGAGGCAGGGCATGTATTTTCGACTGAGCTTGCGTTAATCTGTTAGCCGATAATTCCGGTCCAGCTGTCCTGTGCGTCCCTCTGTACCGGTCTCTATACATGGAGCTTTTTGGCGATTTTGTTCGGAACTGTAGTTCTGTTCGCCCTTCGGTACATGTCTTCCCATTGGGAGACTGGACGATATTGTGGACATGTTTGTGTGTGACTGCGAGTCTGAAAATAGCCTCCATTTCGCCTCGTTACATATTCCTTTACTGAGAGGCTAGGGCGTGTATTTTCAATTAAGCTTGCATTAGTCATGTTTGATAATAAAGTTATGGGACGACGGTGCTCCGTCGGCTCGCCTGTAAAATGTTTCTCTCTCCTGGGAGATCGGGCTGCGAGCCTATGAAACTAGCCATGGAACGTTACATTACATTACATTATACATTATAGGCATTTAGCAGACGCTCTTATCCAGAGCGACTTACACAACTTCTTATTACATTTATCCATTTATACAGCTGGATATATACTGAAGCAATTCAGGTTAAGTACCTTGCTCAAGGGTACAACAGCAGTGTCCTACCTGGGAATCGAACCTGCAACCTTTCGGTTACAAGTCCAGTTCCTTAACCATTATACTATACTGCCGCCCGTTAAATCTCTGTTCCTGTTCGCCTCGTTATATTCCTCATAATGGAGAGGCAGGGCGTTTATTTTCTACTAATCTCGCTTTGGTCTTTTAGCCGGTAAATGTCCGGTGCAGCCTGTCCTGTTCGTTCCTTTCGGTACATGTCTCCGTACATGGAGCTTTTGACGATTTTGTTCGGAACTGTAGTTCTGTTTCGTCTTTCGGTACATGTCTTCCTATAGGGAAGATTGGGCGATGTTGCGGACATGTTTGTGTGTGACTGCGAGTCTGAGAATAGCCTTGGAACGTTAGATCTCCGTTTCTTTTCGCCTCCTCAAATACTATCGTATTATTTTGTTGACTGTGTTTTATTTGTGCCATTGCGCTACTCGCCCGTTCTTATGTGTCTCGTGACCGAGACAGGGCGTTTATTTCCGGCTCGTTCTCTAGTCACTTAGCTCGTAGAAGTTTGAGAGCCTAGTGCTTTGTTCCTTTCGCTTTGTTTGGTTTTCTTACTGAAAAAGCCTGGCGTTTGTGCTTCTACTCCTTGGTGTGTGACAGTGAGCTGGTTAGTAGCTTTGGTACGTGTGTTCCCTGTCTTGTCTCCTCCCTTATCTGCGGGGTTTCCCGCCTTAGTGGCCTTAGGGCTTAAAGAATCCCCTTGCTGCGTTTGGCTCCTCCTACCTCACACGTCATGCCGCATTACACTTTTGATATCCTTATATACCCAGTCATGATAGCATCACCTGTTTTCCTGTGGAATCTTCCAGCCAGGTGTTTTTTGAACTTTCCACTCTTCGTTTTGCCCCTGTCCCAACATTTTTGGAACATGTTACAGCCATCATATTCGGAATTATTATATTATTATTATTATATATATTTACAAAAATCAATAAAGGTAAAACATTCAATATTTTTTCTTTTATTGTTTTCAATTAAATATATGTAAAAAAGAATTTACAAATCACTGCTTTCTGCTTTTATGTGCATTTTACATACTGTCCCAACTTTTTTTGGAATTGGGGTTTGTACAGTTAAAAGTACAATTATTTTTGTAGTTGATAGCTGTTTTAGCTATGTTTGCTGGCAAAGCCAAAACATTCCCAGTTGTGCAACTCAAATGGAGGCCACTGAGTTGTGGCCTATAATTTTTCCACTCTGTAACCGACAGCACTCAAGTCCTGTTTGGTTTAGTTTGCCAAAACATCTTTAAAGGGATAGTTCAGAATTTTGGACATAATGTCTCAATTACGACTTACCCATGATGTAGTTGATTGATGGAAACCATTTTCAGATAATTCCATGCTGTCCCTTCTTTTGGACATACTCACATTGCTAATGCTAGCACAACTCTAAGGTTACTAGTAGCATCCACTACCAAACGCACTGAAACACTCCACAGTGCACCCAAAGCAAATAAATTATGACCACAGTCTATCAGGGTTATTTTCACAGTGATTATACCATAATTTTTGAAGTCAAACTATCGTTGAATCCTTTACTTTGTGCTGACCTATATTCTCTGTGGAGGTACGGTGGCGGAGCTAGCTGTAGATTAGCCAGGGTATCTGCCTGTAGGCTATCTGCTGTACTCCACAGTTGCCGACACAATCCGTTTTGCCGTAAAGTTACATATTTGGTAGACAACAAGTCAGCTAAACACAAACATGCTACAGGATAACACAGCATATACAAGCAAGCACACTGGCTACCAATTTGCAGGAAAAGTTTGACCACTTCCATGACTTCCCAATCGTGGCAACTAGCTAGCTAAATTGATTAGATAGATCACGCATGCAATCATTTATTAGTTACCTGCTCGTCAGTTGTTTTCGGTGCATGAAGGTGATGGCACAGCAGTCTCCTTCAGTAGAGGGTGTCCCGACCGTCCTTTTTTTATTTTCACATAGTCATCCTCCGTGAAATGGTCACTACACACTTTTAACTTTTTTAGAGTCTCAATTGGTGTGTTGACATCCATGCGAGCAGCAAGAAGCCACAGCTGTTTTCTTTGTTGATCTTCCACTGGAAATCGGTGAAAACTTTGTGGTGCCCATTTTTTTGCATGATTTGAACAACCTTGAAATACACACCGAAATACCATCTTACCTGAACGTTAGCTAACAGTACTACTAGTCTGATTCTTTCACATGCGCGATATTGTTGTTGGCCGGCACTACATACGGCGGCAGAGCTGTACTTTACGTTACCTACTAACGTAACATATCGCTCCGCCGCCGTACTTCCACGGAGAATTTAGGTGAGCACAAAGTAAAGGATTCAACGATAGTTTGACTTCAAAAATGATGGTATAATCACTGAAAATAACCCCGATAGACTGTCGTTGTATTTTATTTGCTTTGGGTGCACTGTGGAGTGTTTAAGTGCGTTTGGTCGTGGATGCTAGCAGTTACCTTAGAGTTGCACTAGCATTAGTAATGTGTGTATGTCCAAAAGAAGGGACAGCATGGAATTATCTGAAACTGGTTTCCATCAATCAACTACATCATGGGTAAGTCGTAATTGAGACATTATGTCCAAAATTCCGAACTATCCCTTTAAGCAAAGAACGTATTAATGTAATTTTCTGACATTATAATAAAATAGCCATGAGACCTAGCTTGATCTAGCTTGTCCCTACTCAGAACAGTGACAGACGCTGTAATGTTTACTCCCTCGCTGGCTCCGCCTATGTAATTTACACACCCACTTGACGCTACTGTAGTCTTTCAAAAACGAGGAAGTGGTAACGGTATATGCATCAAGATATATAAGAAGAACTGGAGACAGCTTCCGCTTACCGGTTCCATGGATTCCTAAGAAAGCTGCTCATTGGCACATGAAGCCGATTAATGGAGATGCCATATTAGACTATGGGGCTTTTTGGAACCAGAGCATGCGCATTGGTTACCTGAACATGTGGACCCAATTGGAATGGAAAAAACTTTTTCTGTGGGGCTCAGAAAAAAAATCGGTCCCTGGAGAGTAATTCATTCGGTGTGAAGGAATTTTTTAATTTAAAATAACTCCAAAATAGTATAATTTGGCCTGGGTAATTTTGTAGCTTTTAATGGACTTCAATGGGGAAATCTGCCTTTTGGCACCAGAGGCTACAATACCTCCGGTGACCACTGGGGTGGAGAATTTCAATCCTGGGGTCTTGTTTATAAATCTTGGAATTCATCCTAAATGTGAGCGTATGATCGTTTCCTAAAATGTTCCTACGACCGATTTATAAAATGTCTATACACACAAATAAATGTTTCTACACATGACCTATTTATAAATCAGACTGAGCTCCACCCAATGAACACCCTCAAATATTCTTATCTGGACAGGTTTTTTTCTACAAATGTATATAAACTCCCTACGTGACCATTGTCACATGATATAAAATTGACATAGGCAGATATAGTCATTTCACATATTTTTATTTCGGTTTTAATAGTTTACAGAAATGTTAATGTTATAATTTCAGTATGGCATAGCCTAATATTTGTTTTATTGTTTTTATTTCAATGGAGTTGTCACTGACAGCCGTCAGTACAAGCCTCTTGCCTTTTGCATATCAACTATTATTAGCTACATGATGTTTGTTTAAACTGTGCATTGATTTTAAGCTTTTAAACCATACACGTAATAATAATAATAATAATAATAATAATAGCCTAATAATAAATTATTGTTATTATTATTATTAGGCTGTTGTATTTTTCATAACGGTTTGCACACAAGATAATGTTCACAGCAAGAGCTGCAATCATAGGCATATGCTTTATTTCAACTTTGGGGAGACACACTGCCGGACCACATAGTCTCACGTAGTCAAACGTCAAGTCTCACAAACATATAGGCTACTAGCTAGTCGGTACCAATTCATATGAAAATATTTGCAGTGACATGTCTTCCTCTCTCCTCCCAAACCTACGTGTATAGCCTAGTTAACGGCCCACAATATTGTGTCTCACAGTGCTTATCACACAAATAAATATTATGCATGCGCGTGTCTAATATGTCCATTTGTGAAGGGATCGGTAAAATATCCTCTCGTCTGAAAAAAATGTGTTCGTCCTGCTGTACAGCTGCATAGCCACAAGGAAATGGTCATACACCTCCTCTAGAGTAGGCGTATGCATAAGGACGTTTTCACGTCAGTTTCAAGTTTTATAATTCTCCATTTGTGCGTCGATTTCCACGTAAGATCAAATCTAGTGAATTTAAGATCAAATCCGAGCGTACGACCATTTTATACATGAGGCCCCTGGTCCCCTGGGCAGGGCCGGTTCTAGGCATAGGCGAGATAGGCGGTCGCCTAGGGCGACAAATTGCCGTGGGGCGCAGTGGCACGCGCAATTTTTTTATTATTTATTAAATTAATTTCATTCCCTACTGTTTCTATTGCATGCAGCCCCCCCCCCCCCCCCCCATCATGCAATTGTTGTTTTTTAATTTTCCCATACTCTTTTCCATACTTTCCGCCTCTAGCGTGATGCCCCCAACCCCGTAATGCACCCTCTCTCTGATTTTGAACCAGGCGAACACTCCTTGAGTCATTTCAATTACACAATCTAGCTAACGTTATAAAAATATGAAGAGGACTAAGCCCTCGGGCGCGCAGGGGAGGAAAAGAAGAAAGGAGGAGGAGGAGAAGCGTGCACAAAACAGAGGTAGGCTATGTCATGTCCATGTATTAACATTTTCGTTTCTTATTTTGGTTAATATCAAGCTAAGCAAACATTCACTAGCTAGCTAGCATCATGCCATTGCCCACCGAAACCTGACATAGCTAGCTAGCTCTGTTGACATCTGATAATTATGTTTATTTTATATTAGCTTGTCCCTGCTCGCAACATAAACAAATCATTTGCTAGTTAAGACTGTATGATATTAATTTCGATAGTTTTAGCCCACTTGATAACTGCTAGCTAGCTGACTTCAGCTACATGGTGGTCGATCAACGGTCTACTCTGCAGGCTACACCACCTGCTTGCTTTTAGGGGATTTAGCGATCAGGCTTAGGTTTCCTGTTTCATATAAACTGCTTTTTTGGGGGGGGGGGGGCACCAAATCATAATCTCGCCTAGGGCACCTAAATGCCTAGAGTCGGCCCTGCCCCTGGGTGTACGTCATTTTGACGTATAGCTCTACCAAATTTGTAACTTTAGCTGTCAATATTTCCACAAAAAAAATCATTATAGTAAAAAAAAAAATAAAAAAAGCTGTCCGTTAATATTTCCGTTTACATATTGTTTTTGGCCAGCGACAAAAAGACACTTAATTAGTTCCCCAAGTCGTCACATAGCGACGCTTGGGCAGCTCCTACGGCGTCATCCTTTAGACGCAGAAGGAGGCCTTTTGCGTCATTTTTTGACGCACTCGTCTCGAATTTACGAATCCTACTGTGGCGACAGCTTTGCTCATGATAACCGACTGCGAGCATGCCCGCTCAGTCTTCGCCGTGTGCGCGGAGATCTTTCTGAGTTCGTGATTCCCGTACCCCACCCCCAACCCCTAAACATAACCTCACAGGAGTTCATGTAACTCGGGCTCATGCCCGAACTGTTAAGATAGTGGGCGAGCCCGACCACAAGAGTTCACGTAACTCTCTACCAGATGAAGAAAAAATAAAAATAAAAAAGCATAATATTGAAGTGCCACAACTAAAGACAAATTATGTGGCCACAACCGTCAATATACGACGCAAAAGGCTGCGTCAATATACGACGCAAAAGGCTACCTTTGGCGTCACATAGCGACGCTTGTGCAGAAGCGTCGCTATGTGACGAGTCCGCGTGAGACCACGTTGCTTGATCTGTTAAATTTAATATTTATAAATGTATTTATAAGGTTAATGTTTTTCGGTGGAACTACCCTTTAAGGGCTCAATTTATTGGGCATATTACAGTTTTAAACATTTTCTGTTACAGGTCTGGCATAATTCAGTTCGAAAACACTGTTCGCGGCAGGGTTGTCCGTTCTGTAGCCTATTGATCCATTCCGTTAGGATCATAAGAGTCTTACAGTTGATGCACACAACATATCAACAATGCTCAGTCACAGTGCACGTATTTTTCGCACATATTGCCGTAACCTTGCAGTGTATAATAAACCAACGTTTTGGCACACAATTCTTTAATTTGAATGCGTTCTGAGTCTGGATTTACACAGTTGGAGTGTGCTTCCTCTCTTTTTTTCTGAATATGACAGGCAAAAAAAAAAAAAAAAAGAGAGAGCGAGAGAGAGAGAGACGCATGCCATCACATCGGTGGCTGATTTTGTTTCTCCGAGGCGGTCTGTTCTATTTAGCTAGCCACCTGCACACAGAGCGCTGTAGTCCTGCCGCGGAACTTGCGCTCACTGGCAGGCTACTTCCTGAATTACCAAACGCGCTTTACAGCGTGCATCGCATTGAAAGACCTGATGGGGGTTACAAATGTGAACAGTTGGTTTATTTATCGTCAACTTTTCAAATGTAACCTACTATTCCTATTTGTGCAGTTGCGTCGGTGGACTGCTGCAAGCCACAAAGAATGTTGTGATCAGGACGAGTTTTGCTCATAATTATTCAGAACAACGTATTCACCATTATCTGGAGCTCTCATCTCTTGGGATGCTGGATATGAAAACGTGAGGAGAGAGCCTGGGTTGAGCCCTGTATATATTCTTTTATTTAGTCCTTTTTTTATTTCGTTCCCTTGGGATCCTCCTATTTTAGCGCATTATTTTTGCTGGATTTTGGGAGCAAGGAAGGACAGAGGTGCGCCCCAAAGTGTATTTTACAGCTGAGTGGCTCGCGCAGTTCAGCTCTGGAATTCGGAAGCTCTGGTGGAGGAGTCTCGTGCAGGATTCCACGAAGCTATTGCACAACCAAGGAAATAGACGAGCGGAAATGGGTAAGTAAATTATATTGCGAGGAATTAATGTTTTATTAGATAAAAAGCAATCAAACGACAAGCCACACACACACACCATTTATAATATGAGAGTACAACAGTCCCTGCAAAACGTATCCATTAGATGTTGGAACTCTCCGCTAATTAACAATATAGGCTACCCCATAGGTACGTGCAGTAAGTGCACTGGTCTTTTCCATGCGAGTTAGCAAATCAGAGAAGAGATTTGTGACGTTTCCCAGAAATTTACTTGCAGTGAAGAATTATTGACTTCACTAGGTGTACAGATTATATTTCCCCTGGAATTCTTTCTTCATGCGTCATGCACTACAGCAGGTATATCGATCATAGCTTAGAGTTCAACTTTCAGGTAGTGTGTAGCCTACTACCCACATGCTTCGAGTGAAAGCAATTGATTATGTTTTATCCTCTCCTGTGCATGGTTCATGTTCATGTTAAACACCATCTTAAACACCATATCCATATAAACAGACATCTATATACAGTATATGGTATCCTGTATAGGTGGATTGAACTTAACTGTGGCTCAGTATTTTTAATTTATCTGAGTGTTTGTTATTTCCTCTTAATCCCGTGGTAATCTTGATAGTTTTATAATGAAGTTATCTGATTTGTGGATTAGTGAGAGTGGCCACAATGTCCTGGCTAATAGAGAGGCAAACTGGAATCTCACGGGACCTATCAACAGAGACCAATGTAGTTCTATTAGCTTTACTGATGGCCTCCACGTGATTATGATGTCATTACAACTACAGTATAAATCATGAAAACAATACAATTAGCCTACATTCTTGCATAAATGTTCAGATGTTTAAATGGACAGTTATAATAATAACTATAAGGGAACTTGCATAATAATAATAATAATAATAAATTATTATTATTATTATTATGCAAGTTCCCTTGTTAAGAGTTGCAGCAGTAGCCTAGCTGGGATTTAACCTTGAACCCTTGTGGTGAGTAGCCAGAAGACCCCTGCAATACAAGCCACTGATGTACTTCTCCCAAGTAAATCACACAAAGAGCGACATAGCAGGACCATTCACTTTTTAAATAATGCCATCATGTTGAGCAGTGACAGAGGAGTGCGGGTTCAATACCGGATATGTTGCACTCAATCATTGATTGATTTATTGGCAGATAAGGAGATGTCAGAAAGAGAACAGACAAGACAAATGGGCGGTGTTATATGAGCCAAGGAGACGTGGCTGTTTCCCAGCCCTGGGGGAGACAGTAACCTGGAGATATTGACAAGCCATTTTAGCATTCCATATCCATCAAAAACACTCCCGATTCCCTGAAAACACCCCAGATTCCAAAGTTACATACTGCCATTCCTTAATAATATCCCAGACTGTAGCATTGCCTTTCCACAAAACCATGCATGAATCTAGTACAGCCATTCCATGAAAAGCATCCCAGATGTCAGGAGTGTATTTATTTCCCCTAATCATCCCAGATTTCAGTAGTGTATTTCCCGAAAACAACTCAGATTTCAGTTATGTATGTCCATAAATCATCCCATATTTCAGTTATGTTTTTTCAAAAAGCATCCCAGATTTCAGTAGTGTATTTCTGTAAAACATCAAATATTTCAGTTGTGCCTTTGCTTATAAAACAGCTCTATAAAAAAGTTAGAGCAGCACTACCACCCAAAATATAGTATGTCAACATAGTGTTATAAATCCCTACATGTTTTTATAGGACCCTAAACTGGTTCAATAAATACCCAGGTGTACCATATAAATGGAAAATACCTCAATGTTAGCTGTAGTATTTATGTGGCACAGGGTGAGCAACAGCTAAGAAATTGATTGACTTCTCCCCAAATCGCCAAGTCAGTGTGCTCAGATAAATATAAAGTACAAAGTGAATTATAAAAAGTACTTGCATTAACATTTCCCCCTCAGTATGGTGCATGTGTGATGATGTGTTTATTACAGTACTGTTTATTATTGTGATGTTTCATTAGTGACAGCCAATTTCTGTATCAGTGGGTGTTTCTAGCATTATGTCCACTATGTTGTCAGCCACTCTAGATAGGATATTCTGTTAAATAAATACATAAAAGTATAAGAGCAAGATATAGGAACTTAAATTTAGGAAAGGGCATTTTACAGTATTTCCGATTTACTACTGTATTTCCGATTTACAGTATTCTAACTATTCAAACTGTTACTGTAATTGTAGTACAGTAAATTTACTGTATATACCTTAATTATTTACAATTATATATTATTGTAGAATGTCAGTTTTCATTGCAAATTACAAATTACTGTAATACATTTAATATACTGAAAAATAATCACTGCTGCTACTCCATCTTGAGCACTACAGGCAGAATTATTCCAAATTGTTCATTTGAAAACATGTTCAGTTAAAACATTTGAATGTGCATTAACCTCAGCACTATAGGCAGAAATATTACAAAATAATGTTAAAAAATATATTTATTGAAAAATATTTCAAATGTACAGACACAAAACTAATTTCTTTTCAACATTTCGATAGCAAAGTACATGCATTTTCTCATTAATATTACAATAACAGTGCATTTTAGAAAAAAATGTTTATGGGTAAATAGTAAATTTGGAAAGAATGTTATATTTTAGAATAGCATAAGGAAGCATAAGGATGTGATTCTCAGGTTTTCTCACAGACATTGAATATTTTTGGTGAGAAGCTATACTTTTATCCAAAAAATCATCAGAATACTGTGCTATGAAATAATACTTGTAATCAAAAATTGACATTAAAAAGTAAGGGCACCCACTGTCTCAGCCTGTCTCCACCTACTACACAATTTTGAAAAATACTTTGTGGGGTGAACGAGGGAGAGGGGTGGAGGCAGAGCTGCAGAGCAGCTGTGTCCATCGTCATATGCATAAATGAAAGTACAATGTACAAATTATTTCATACAACTCAAACTGTTAAACCAGATGTTGCAGATCAAATATGAATCAAGATTCAGCAACTGCATGGCCTATTTCTCACCACAAATATTTTCAGAAACGTATTTTAGTTTAGTTTATGAACAGGACGCCACGTTGTAATGGTTTAAAAACGTGGAGCCGTAACTAAAGGAACGTAGTGGGTCTAACCAATCAAGTGCCAGCTGTTTCCGTTGTGGGCAACAACAATTATCCATATGACATAGAGGTACCTCTGAAGAGGTACTCTGACATCACGATTGAGGTGGGGGCAGTGTGAGGAGCAGAAAAGGAATTTCAACCGTTAGAGGGCAGCACAAAGACGCTTTTCTACCAGTTTCTTATTAATAGGGGCTCTCATCTTTGCGTGAGAATTTTTAGATCACCTGAAAGCAGGCATAATTTGTCTGCTCTGATATAGCCTATAGCTCACACACGGGATGCATGAGAAGGGTGTCGGGCTGTAGGACGATTGCATCCTCTGATACATAGCACTCGAAAGGAGACAGGATTTAAAACATGTTTCTACGAATCACTTTATTGAAAAGATGCAATAGGCTACTTCTATTGACCCCAGGAAGATTAGCGGTCACCAATGCGTCAGCGAATGGGGATCCATTCAATAAAATAAACTAAACTATTGAAGTCATCAGCTAGCAGTTAGTATAAAAACACAGTATAAAAACAACTTAAACAATTGTTGTGCCTATATGCGTTCAGTATTACAGTATAATGAATTGTGAATAGTTACCTTCCAACGCTCTGTGGTCTTCTTCCGTCACAAGTTCACCTGTGTCTATTCCTCCCACTCCCACGACTTGCTCATTTTGCATACCTTCCACCCTTTGTTCTATCGGTGTTAATAGGCCAGTCTTTCACCACCACCCGTGTCATTTTCCCGCATTATGTTGTAGGAAAGTTCTTCTAAAAATCACAGATTTTTTTCTTTACAGCCTCTACTGTTCATAACTTAATTTTATATGTGATGTCATTCCAAAATTTACTCCTCTCCATTATTGTTGTATATGCTGTAATACAGTGTTGTGTAGGCTAACTCGTAAATTTAAGTTTTATTTTTCTTGTGGTTATATCGCGACTTTCTTGTGGTTATATCGTGATTTCTACATATCCATTTATTAGCACATTGTTATGGATGTCTCCTATTGCAAAAATTGTGAGTGGGGGCGTTTAATTTCTTTGATTGCGTAATTAGGATCAGGGATAGTAAATTGGTCGCTAATGTGGTGGTGTCTGCAACCGCAAAAGAGTCGCAATATAGGTGATAGGTTTGCGCTGCGATTGTGTCCTTGGTAAATCCAGCCCTTAATGTTTTACCTTATCAACTTTATAGATTTTTGTAAATATATGCTAATTACAAATTTGATGCCTGCAACACATTCTAGTTGGGACAGGGACAAAAAAAAGACTGGGAAGTTCAAAAAACACCTGTTTGGAACAGGTGATGCTATCATGATTGGGTATATAAGGTTATCAAAAGATATCTTATTTTCAGATACACTTCAAGCGATACTATAACCTCTCTGCATTTGAATGGATCTCTATGGGAATTGGGGGCTGGGACTAGATTAAGCTGTAAATTACACGGAAATAGTATGGAAGGAGTCAGGAGAAACAACCCTTAACCCCTTTTTGCAGTGACCCTAGTGGCATAGACCCTGGGGTCTACATCACAAACATCCTACTGTACCATGTCAAAAAGTGAGGTAGCATGGAAACATATCGTCAAACAAAGCATATCGTCTTCATCAGCGCTATTGAGTTGGGCTATTATCGGGCAAAATATTAAGTTCCTAAGCGCCACCGTTCTTCCGTATTTCATAAAAGTATATCGACCACTCTACAGTGTGATCTACATGAGAGCGAATCGGGTTGAAGGTACTGGACATTTAAATATATTTATGAGTTGGTTACAGTTCTTCTTTAACCACCAAAAATTGTATACTGTCACAGAAACAATAAAAAACACATAAGGTCATGGATATAGGTAAATTAAACCTGCTTACTTATTAGAGTGAATTTCTGTCATATCATAACATAATTTCCTTCTGCTATGAAAATCTGTCATAAAGTATGGAATACAGTCATAACCTTACCTGCATTATTAATAGATACATCCTTTCTAAGATTATATAGTTATTTTCTGCCTATATGTGGTGTACAGTGTAAGTTTTAACATCGGCAAAATCTCAAAAATGTGTCTGCAGAACATTACACAATTCAAATTTGGGGTAGTAATGTCTTGGAACTAATTGTAATTGATTGACTGTTACGATCCTGGGGGAGGTTGGACCTAAATGCACGACTAAGGAGGCAGATTCAAAGGAAAGAATATTTATTAAGCTTTGGGGTAGTCCCAAAGCTGTACAGAAAGGAAAACACGGTATCACACAGGAACACAGGCGTCCGATACGGACTGCTCCAAGCCGGAGCTGGACTTGAACTCAGGAACGTGTTCCAAGCCGGAACTGGACTGTACTGGACCGGGAGGTCCACTCAAGGACAGCGTCACTGGAACGGCAAATCTGTTCCAAGCCGGAACTGGACTTTTACAAGCGGTGAACTTCACACCGAGACTGGACTGGAACTGGACCGGGAGGTCCACTCAGGAACTGGATACTTGGAACGGTAATTTGTTCCAAGCCGGAACTGGACTTTTACAAGCGGTGAACTTCACACCGAGACTGGACTGGAACTGGACCGGGAGGTCCACTCAGGAACTGGATACTTGGAACGGTAATTTGTTCCAAGCCGGAACGGGACTTTTACAAGCGGAGAACTTCACACCGGGACTGGACTGGAACTGGAACGGGAGGCCCACTCAGGAACAGGACAGAAAACAGAAGGTGAGTTAGAATAGGAACTGGATTGGAGTTGGACCGGGAGGTATTAACGGGTACTGGACTGAACGTAATGACAGGTAGCCGGCAGACCCCGGCAGGGAAGAGCTGTGTAACGGAGCTCAGGTAGGTCCGGTAGCACTGGAGGTAGCCACGGCCGGACAGGAACCACTGCAGGATTACGAAGCTGTGCAGCCAACCTCGGACGCAACTCGAGCTGGAGTTGGAGGTACCGTAACACACACAGGGATTACACTAGCTACAGACTGGTAGAAGCTGGAACAGCTGGTGATTAGAGGGAGACAGGTTAGAGGCATGCAAGGCAGTAAATTGTTCGGGCTGGATAAATACCGAACTGGAAGACAGGTAAAACGAAAGCTGTGAGGAAATAAACCCACAACCAAACGCTTAGATTTACAGGACCAGAAACGTGGAGACCAGACAACGAACAAGGTAAGTTAGTTAAAGAGCAGCAAACAGGGTCTGAAGGGTAACACAAGTAATGAACCGACAAAGGAGGGGAGACAGCAGGTGGGTTAAATAGGGGAGTGAAATTGGAACCAATAAAGCACACGTGAGGAATGTAACCGGGAGTGCTTGCTAATTACACAGGTGAGGAATGCAAGCAACGAGAGGGGAAGGCGATAGGCGGAAACTAAAGTGGGAAATCAAGAGAGCGAAACAGAGGGGAAACGCCCAGCCTGCAGCAGAGGGGAAAACACGGACAAAGGAATCCAACAAGACACGGAGGGACATGGCAAAACAGGAAATACGGACTGGATGGGAACGGGACGTCACAGTACCTCCCCCTAAATGAACGCCTCTTGGCGTTCATCCGACAACACCGGAGGAAGAGGGCTGGAACGTTCAGGAGGTCGGCCACAGAGCGGGCTAAACCGCTCAGGAGGCCAGCCGCGGCGCGGACGGAACCGCTCAGGAGGCCGGCCGCGGCGCGGGCGGAACCGCTCAGGAGGCCAGCCGTGGCGCGGGCGGAACCGCTCAGGAGGCCAGCCGCGGTGCGGGCGGAACCGCTCAGGAGGCCGGCGGCGTAGCGGGACTGGAAGACTGGAATATGGCGGGACTAGATGACTGGAACGGGGCGGGACTGAATGACTGGAACGGGGCGGGACTGGATGACTGGAACGGGGCGGGACTGGATGACTGGAACGGTGCGGGACTGGATGACTGGAACGGGGCGGGACTGGATGACTGGAATGGGGCGGGACTGGGGAACTGGAACGAGGCGGGAGGGAGGGCTGGAACGTGGCGGGACGGGAGGGCTGGAACGTGGCGGGACGGGAGGGTTGGAACGTGGCGGGACGGGAGGGCTGGAACGTGGCGGGACGGGAGGGCTGGAACGTGGCGGGACGGGAGGGCTGGAACGTGGCGGGACGGGAGGGCTGGAACGTGGCGGGACGGGAGGGCTGGAACGTGGCGGGACGGGAGGGCTGGAACGTGGCGGGACGGGAGGGCTGGAACGTGGCGGGACGGGAGGGCTGGAAGGGGAACGGAGAGGAGGGTTGGAAGGGGAACGGACAGGAGGGCTGGAAGGGGAACGGACAGGAGGGCTGGAAGGGGAACGGACAGGAAGGCTGGAAGGGGAACGGACAGGAGGGCTGGAAGGGAACTGGACAGGAACGGCGATGATTGCATCGCCCTGAAGGGTGGCGACAGCGACTGCATCGCCCAGGAGGTCGGCGACGACATCATCCTGGAGGCGGGCGACGACGACTGCATCGCCCTGGGGACGGGCGACGGCCACCACATCATTGCCCTGGAGAGGGGCGGTGGCGACCGTATGATTGCCCTGGAGGCGGGCGGCTGGAACGGGACCGGACAGGATCGGCGAGGAACGTATCACCCTGGAGGCAGGCGGCGACGACTGCATCGCCCTGGAGGCAGGAGGCGGTGACTGCAACGCCCTGGAAGCAGGAGGCGGCGACTGCATCGCCCAGGAAGCAGGAGACGGCGACTGCATCGCCCTGGAAGCAGGAGGCGGCGACTGCATCGCCCTGGAAGCAGGAGGCGGCGACTGCATCGCCCTGGAAGCAGGAGGCGGCGACTGAATCGCCCTGGAAGCAGGAGGCGGTGACTGCATCACCCAGGAAGCAGGAGGCGGCGACTGCATCGCCCTGGAAGCAGGAGGCGGCGACTGTATCGCCCTGGAGGCAGGCGGCGACGACTGCATCACCCAGGAAGCCGGCGGAGACGGCTGCATAGCCCTGGAAGCCGGCGGCGACAGCTGCATAGCCCTGGAAGCCGGCGGAGACGACTGCATCGCCCTGGAGGCAGGAGGCGGCGACTGCATCGCCCAGGAAGCAGGAGGCGGCGACTGCATCGCCCTGGAAGCAGGAGGCGGCGACTGCATCGCCCTGGAAGCAGGAGGCGGCGACTGTATCACCCTGGAGGCAGGCGGCGACGACTGCATCGCCCTGGAAACAGGAGGCGGCGACTGCATCGCCCTGGAAACAGGAGGCGGCGACGGCTGCATCGCCCTGGAAACAGGAGGTGGCGACGGCTGCATCACCCTGGAAACAGGAGGCGGCGACGGCTGCGTCGCCCTGGAAGCAGGAGGCGGCGACGGCTGCGTCGCCCTGGAAGCAGGAGGCGGCGACGGCTGCGTCGCCCTGGAAGCAGGAGGCGGCGACGGCTGCGTCGCCCTGGAAGCAGGAGGCGGCGACGGCTGCGTCGCCCTGGAAGCAGGAGGCGGCGACGGCTGCGTCGCCCTGGAAGCAGGAGGCGGCGACGGCTGCGTCGCCCTGGAAGCAGGAGGCGGCGACGGCTGCGTCGCCCTGGAAGCAGGAGGCGGCGATGGCTGCGTCGCCCTGGAAGCAGGAGGCGGCGACTGCGTCGCCCTGGAAGCAGGAGGCGGCGGCTGCGTCGCTCTGGAAGCAGGAGGCGGCGGCTGCGTCGCCCTGGAAGCCGGCGGCGGCGGCTGCATCGCCCTGGAAGCCGGCGGCGGCGGCTGCGTCGCCCTGGAAGCCGGCGGCGGCGGCTGCGTCGCCCTGGAAGCCGGCGGCTGCGTCGCCCTGGAAGCCGGCGACGGCGGCTGCGTCGCCCTGGAAGCCGGCGGCGAAGGCTGCGTCGCCCAGGAGACCGGTCGGGGGGGGACGGCGACAGCGTCGCCTTGGAGACCGGCCTGTGGCGACGGCGAATGCATCGCCCTGAAGGCCGGCGATGATTGCATCGCCCTGAAGGCCGGCGATGATTGCATCGCCCGGGCCTTGGTTCCCACCCAGGCAATGGCTCAGGTGCTCGTCCAGAGCATCCTGGCGGGCAAGTTCGTGCTCGTACTGCCTTACTGCCTGGCCGAAGGCGGGGTGGATCAGGGACAAGAAGTCGGCTAGGTCCTCATTTGGTCGGTTCATTCTGTTACGATCCTGGGGGAGGTTGGACCTAAATGCACGACTAAGGAGGCAGATTCAAAGGAAAGAATATTTATTAAGCTTTGGGGTAGTCCCAAAGCTGTACAGAAAGGAAAACACGGTATCACACAGGAACACAGGCGTCCGATACGGACTGCTCCAAGCCGGAGCTGGACTTGAACTCAGGAACGTGTTCCAAGCCGGAACTGGACTGTACTGGACCGGGAGGTCCACTCAAGGACAGCGTCACTGGAACGGCAAATCTGTTCCAAGCCGGAACTGGACTTTTACAAGCGGTGAACTTCACACCGAGACTGGACTGGAACTGGACCGGGAGGTCCACTCAGGAACTGGATACTTGGAACGGTAATTTGTTCCAAGCCGGAACTGGACTTTTACAAGCGGTGAACTTCACACCGAGACTGGACTGGAACTGGACCGGGAGGTCCACTCAGGAACTGGATACTTGGAACGGTAATTTGTTCCAAGCCGGAACGGGACTTTTACAGGCGGTGAACTTCACCCCGGGACTGGACTGGAACTGGAACGGGAGGCCCACTCAGGAACAGGACAGAAAACAGAAGGTGAGTTAGAATAGGAACTGGATTGGAGTTGGACCGGGAGGTATTAACGGGTACTGGACTGAACGTAATGACAGGTAGCCGGCAGACCCCGGCAGGGAAGAGCTGTGTAACGGAGCTCAGGTAGGTCCGGTTGGGGTAGCTGGGTTTGCTGAGGAACCTGGAACCGTAACCACAGCACTGGAGGTAGCCACGGCCGGACAGGAACCACTGCAGGATTACGAAGCTGTGCAGCCAACCTCGGACGCAACTCGAGCTGGAGTTGGAGGTACCGTAACACACACAGGGATTACACTAGCTACAGACTGGTAGAAGCTGGAACAGCTGGTGATTAGAGGGAGACAGGTTAGAGGCATGCAAGGCAGTAAATTGTTCGGGCTGGATAAATACCGAACTGGAAGACAGGTAAAACGAAAGCTGTGAGGAAATAAACCCACAACCAAACGCTTAGATTTACAGGACCAGAAACGTGGAGACCAGACAACGAACAAGGTAAGTTAGTTAAAGAGCAGCAAACAGGGTCCGAAGGGTAACACAAGTAATGAACCGACAAAGGAGGGGAGACAGCAGGTGGGTTAAATAGGGGAGTGAAATTGGAACCAATAAAGCACACGTGAGGAATGTAACCGGGAGTGCTTGCTAATTACACAGGTGAGGAATGCAAGCAACGAGAGGGGAAGGCAATAGGCGGAAACTAAAGTGGGAAATCAAGAGAGCGAAACAGAGGGGAAACGCCCAGCCTGCAGCAGAGGGGAAAACACGGACAAAGGAATCCAACAAGACACGGAGGGACATGGCAAAACAGGAAATACGGACTGGATGGGAACGGGACGTCACATTGACAGCCTTAATATCCTAAAAGAATGCATTCTAAGCTTTCCAAAGAGGTATAATATACAGTTGAAGTCAGAAGTTTACATACACTTTGGTTGAAGTCATTAAAACTAATTTTTAACCACTCCACAGATTTCATCTTAGCAAACTATAGTGTTGGCAAGTTAGTTAGGACATCTACTTTGTGCATGACACAAGTAGTTTTTCCAACAATTGTTTATACCCGAAACGGCACGGTGGTGCAGTGGTTAGCACTGTCGCCTCACAGTAAGAAGGTACCGAGTTCGAATCCCGGCTGGAATCTGTGTGGAGTTTGCATGTTCTCCCCGTGTCTGCGTGGGTTTCCTCCGGGTACTCCGGTTTCCTCCCACAGCAGGTTAGGCTAGTTGGAGACTCTAAATTGCCCATTGGTATGAGTGAATGGTGTGTGTGCCCTGTGATGGATTGGTGGCCTGTCCAGGGTGTATTCCTGCCTCTCGCCCAATGCATGCTGGGATAGTGGGACCCCCAGTGGGTCAGAAGTTTACATACACAAAGTTGATTTGCCTTTAAACAGCTTAGAAAATTCCAGAAAATTATGTCATGGCTTTAGAAACTTCTGATAGGCTAATTGACATTATTTGAGTCAATTGGAGGTGTACCTGTGGATGTATTTTAAGGCCTAACTTCAAACTCAGTGCCTCTTTGCTTGACATCATGGGAAAATCAAAAGAAATCAGCTAAGACCTCAGAAAGAAAATTGTGGACCTCCACATGTCTGGTTCATCCTTGGGAGCAATTTCCAAATGCCTGAAGGTACCACGTTCGTCTGTACAAACAATAGTACGCAAGTATAAACACCATGGGACCACACAGCCATCATACCACTCAGGAAGGACACGTGTTCTGTCTCCTAGAGATAAACGTGCTTTGGTGCTAAAAGTGCAGAACCAGAACAAAGGACCTTGTGAAGATGCTTTAGGGAACAGGTACAAAAGTATCTATATCCACAGTAAAACGAGTCCTATATCGACATAACCTGAAAGGCTGCTCAGCAAGGAAGAAGCCACTACTCCAAAACCGCCATAAAAAAGCCAGACTACAGTTTGCAACTGCACATGGGGACAAAGATCTTACTTTTTGGAGAAATGTCCTCTGGTCTGATGAAACAAAAATGTAACTGTTTGGCCATAATGACCAACGTTTGGAGGAAAAAGGGTGAGGCTTGCAAGCCAAAGAACAGCATCCCAACCGTGAAGCACGGGGGTGGCAGCATCATGTTGTGGGGGTGCTTTGCTGCAGGAGGGACGGGTGCACTTCATAAAATAGATGGCATCATGAGGAAGGAAAATTATGTGGATATATTGAAGCAACATCTCAAGATATCAGCCAGGAAGTTAAAGCTTGGTCGCAAATGGCTCTTCCAAATGGACAATGACCCAAAGCATACTTCCAAAGTTGTGGCAAAATGGCTTAAGGACAACAAAGTCAAGGTATTGGAGTGGCCATCACAAAGTCCTGACCTCAATCCAATCGAAAATTTGTGGGCAGAACTGAAAAAGCATGTGCGAGCAAGGTGGCCTACAAACCTGACTCAGTTACACCAGTTCTGTCAGGCGGAATGGGCCAAAATTCCAGCAACTTATTGTGAGAAGCTTGTGGAAGGATACCCGAAACGTTTGACCCAAGTTAAACTATTTAAAGGCAATGCTATCATACTAACAGAGTGTATGTAAACTTCTGACCCACTGGGAATGTGATGAAAGAAATACAAGTTGTGATCCTAACTGTGATCCTTTACTAGGATTAAATGTCAGGAATTGTGAAAAACATACGTTTAAATGGATTAGGCTAAGGTGTATGTAAACATTTGACTTCAACTGTAGGTCATGCACGTCACAAGCGTATTTCAAAACAACACGTGCCTGTGTCTCCGTGGTTTTGCGCAAGGGAGTGCATACGTATCACATAGTTAACTCCGGTGATAAATAATTTTGTTTGTACAATGGCGAAGTGACACAAAGACTTTCAGTGCTTGAAACTGCTGGATGCTGTAGTTGTCCTCGGATTCAGATGAGGAGATTTAAATCCATGACTCTTCATCTGAAGCAGACAGCATGGATTCCATAGCTATGTGTTGCCTTGTGTAGCCACAGAAAGGCTAGCTAGCTTGCGTTATTATTGCTCATGATGTCACAGAGTTTTACATTTGTGGTTCTGAATTCAGAATTAAAGGACCTGTAGTCTGTCTTATTCTGGTTTAATTCAGTTTATACCTACAGACCCAGTCAAAAGTTTGGAAACAGTTGATTGAATGTATCTTTCTCATTATCTTAGAGACATTTTGATCTAAAGGCTTATGCTTAAATGCTTGATTTTTTTTCTTAGGCATAAACTTCACTATTTATATTTGTCTATGTACGAATTTCTTTTGAAAACAAAAATGTTTTGGGGAGGAGGGGGGGGGGGTCTGACAGTGTGGGGTTGCTTTGCTGATTATCCTGTTGGACAAGTTATCTAGAATTGAAGGCACACTTAACCAGCATGCCTACCACAGCATTCTGCAGTGATACACCATCCCAAAACACACCTCCAGGTTGTGTAAGAGCTATTGGACAAAGAAGGAGAGTGCTGCATCAGATGACCTAATCTAACACCCAACCTAAACCTAAACCCAATAGAGATGGTTTGGGATGAGTTGGACCAGAGAGTGAAGGAAAAGCAGCCAAGTGCTCAGCATATGTGGGAATTCCTTCAAGACTGTTGGAAAAGCATCCCAGGTGGCTACCTCATTAAAGGAGAAGTTTGGTATTTAGCATGTTAAGCCCTGTTATAAGGTTATTTACGATCATATACTGTACAATGGTCCATATCAACATTTTGACAAACTGTGCAGTCTTGAGATATATTGCTTTTTGCTCATGTCACTGCTAACTTACACAATAGATCTGGATGGGCATATAGAAAATCCTTCAAAAAACACCATAAACTCTCGTTTTCAAACTCTCGTTTTCTGGTGTCCTTTGATGTTCTGACACAAAGATCGTCGCAAAGTATGCTTCGTATCGGGTTTTATTTATCATTTTATTAAATACATTGACTTGTATAGACACCAAAGGAGGTTTAGATAGACACATCCGCAGCCGGAAACCGGAAATACTTCTGAATCGTTTGGGAAAGTTTGTAGTCTTCTGTTGCTCACTAGTGGTGTTGTGCGCTCGCAGTGAAGGAATCAGTCACATAAACGTACACTAATTTAGCAAAATTGATCCTTTTGAAGAGTTTGTACGGGGGGGGTCTCTGGTTCGTACTAGCTGCAAAGCAAACCCCGACCTGGTGACCCGGAAGTGGCTCTTCTTCTTCTTCTAGGGTAGCCTTCAAACTCAGCCAAGACCTCCCAAAATTTCAAGCGGACGTTTACAAACGTATGGCTGTACGGCAACTGAAAATAGTTATATAAATCTTTAAATGATTATTTAAAATATGTTTTAAACGTAAACGAAAATTACAAGAAGACACCGGTGAGTTTCCCGTCTTTGAAAATGAGAGATTATGGTATTTTTTGAAGGATTTTCCGTTGTATATGATCATAAATAACCTTATAACAGGGCTTAACATGCTAAATACCGAACTTCTCCTTTAAGTTGGTCGAGAGAATGCCAAGAGTACAAAGCTGGTATCAAGGCAAAGGGTGGCTACTTTGAAGAATCTAAAATATAAGATACATTTTGATTTGTTTAACACTTTTTTCGTCACTGCATAATTACATTTGTTATTTCATAGTTTTAATGTTTTTGCTATTATTCTAAACTGTAAAAAATAGTAAAAATAAAGAAAACCCCTTCTATGAGTAGGTGTGTCCAAACTTCTGACTGGTACTGTAGTTGGCTAGTGTATTTTGATATCCTTTTATACCCAGTAATGATAGCATCACCTGTTTACCTGTGGAATGTTCCAAACAGGTGTTTTTTGAACTTCCCAGTTTTTTTTTGCCCCTGTCCCAACTTTTTTGGAACGTGTCGCAGCCATCAAATTCGGAATTAGCGTATATTTACAAAAATCAAACAAAAAGTTGATAAGGTAAAACATGAAATATCTTTTCTTTGTACTGTTTTCAATAATTTTTATGTAAAAGAGAAATTACAAATCACTGCTTTCTGCATTTTACATACTGTCCCAACCTTTTTGGAATTGGGGTTTGTACACAGAAACAAAGTTTCAGTCACCTACAGCACAAACATGTTTCTGACTTGATAAGTTTGGTAAGGCTGACCCCATTACAACTGAGAAGGGTTGGTAATTATATACAGTCCATGGTCACAGGTCCATTGTTCACTGTGTGTTCACAGTCCCAATGGTGCCAATCTGCTGGAATGTTCTGAAAGAAATCAACATAACATTTAATTTAACTTAGATACAGTACATACACTTGCAGTCAGTGACATTGGCCCTCATTTATCATTCAGGCGTACTGATCTGATCTTAAAGTGAGCGTACGGCCATTTTTAGGGAAATTTCCGTCTTTAACAAAATGAACGTGGGTGTACGGTACGATGAAATCGCTTTTCCCAGTGGCGAGGCAGTGACGTTGCATGCAATGAACAGCGAGGTAATAGTTGTGCAGCCTATAATGAAAGCAAATAACCATTGTTCAGAGCACTGCGGAGTCAACAGGTGATAAACAAACAGGTGCTCTTTGAAAAACATAGGTTATGTGAGCTTTAAAATCAGAGTTCGCCTTAAATGAGTAGCTGATCATAAAAATGGCACGTCCAAGTCATTCCATTTATGAAAATATTAAAAGCAGTCAGTGCATCTGGGCAATATTTAAAATGCACTTGACCTATGCGTCGTGGCTGTAGACATACGTTGTGTAGCCTAATTGGCAAAAATAGTATCTGAATACGTTGATTTTAATAATTTTTGCCGGGCGCTAGGCCGGCCTAGAACAGCGAATCTCTGGACCCAAATGCAAGAATCTGAGACAGACTCGATGAATACTCCACCAGGGAGTGTATTTATTGAGCAAAGCAAGGCAAGTAGCAAGCAAACGAACAGGGAAAACTAAAGGTGACAGGCTGGAAGCGGGGTTGGCGGACTAAAGCGGGACAGGAGAGGAGGCATGGCTGGAGGGGGCAAAGCAGGAGGCAGTCTGGGCGGGCTGGAACGAGGAAACAAAAACAAACAGGTTAAGGCAAGCAGAGTAACAACAGAATGGCTGGGGAAATTCTCAAAACAGAGCTGAGAAAACAAACTGGGGAAGAGTCTGTGAAACAGGGGAACTTAGAGAGGGGAACAGGTGAGGAGGCTAATTGAATAATGAAAGGGAGTGAGGAATGTGTGCAAGAGGGAGAGTGATAGGCTGACTAATAAGGGGCGAAAACAAGGAACTAAATGGGGACCACGCCCAGCCTGCAATGAACACAGAAACGAGACGAACAGGGTAAACTGAAAAACAAGACATGAAACTTAAGGAATGGGAAGACGAAGGAAACGAAAGGGAAGTGGACTGGAGGGAAATGGCCGATGTAACAGAAGACCTAACAAACGTTGCAACTAGAGAAAACCGCATTGGCATGTGCGTTTTAAAGGAGGTGGCATTGCCAAATATAGATAATAAAATGGGTTTGTGAGTATGGTAATTCATAATGATGTGCGCTTCCTAATATACAATCAAGTCCGATTTATCATACATTTATGCTCAGATCAGTGATTTACACAAGGTTGATGAATCACACGTGAGAATTTTATATGCAAGCTGGATCCGTCAAATATATGCTCTTTTTTACGACCATATTGATAAATGCGGCCCATTGTCTTTATCTGTAAACTACTGTGGCCAAAAATGCCTAACGCACTGGAAATTCAAAATGTTAAAAAAGGTTGTTTCCAGCTGTTTCTAGAATTTGATTGTCATTGTCATTTTGTGGTTAAAAATGTTTGAATTAAATACTAAACACGTTTTAGGTAGTTATGTAAACTGTACAGCAAATTGCATTTACAAATCAATGTACCAGACTTGAGCAAAACATAAGCTACCAAAACATGAGCAGCCTGCTTGCCAGAAAATTTAGCTGAGCCTAAAAACCATTGATTTAAAACTTGGCTCGTAACCAGCTAACTCGCTAGTGATGAAGTCATATTCTCAGGATGTGAAAATGATCTTCTTTGATGACACTAGATTCCCCAGTTAGCGTTGGTTACCAGTTCATGTGCGCTCAAAAGAAGCTTCCTCCCCTGCCTACTTAACGTCCTCCCCAGCCTATTATTGCTGTTAATAATAATATTTATAAAATAATATATAGGCTATAAACTAAAATAATGATTCAGTGAATGAATGAATTAATCCGTAATACATAAAGGAAATATACTATAAAACTTTTAAGAACCCCCTGTGTCAAATTGTACATTCACATTTACGTGTATTTTAAAAATCTGGGGGAGTGAAGAGCTAAAACTGAGTGGGTGCCAAAGGCACTATTGAGTAGCTACACAGTAGCATACAGCAATTTAAAATGTTACAGTAATTCTCTGTATTTAGCATTTGCCATCATTTCAAATTCCCATGATACAGTGCATATAACAGTTAGTTAATGTAAATGGGTTTGACAGCATATTACAGGATGAAATATAGTTATTAACTGTAAAAAATTACAGCAAGGGCTAACAATGTATGTGCCATATGCAAACATAATAACTTGAATAAGGTTAAAGATTCAAGGATTTCACCATATTGCTCCTGTGTGGTTATTGACAAGACAAAGCACCGTACAACATTTATGAAGAAAACATTTATTTTTCCCTGTCTTGACAAAAATGACATTACTTAGCCATTATTTAAAATGCACCAGGAGTGGGTTAGCTAGACGTTGCTCATTTTTATAATAGTTTCTATGATTAGTTCCATGATTTTGGCAGTGGTGGTTACAGATATTTGATATGACAAATACAAAACAAAGTTTACATTGTTCAATAGAAAAAACACTTCATGGCAATGCTATTATTGTGGCACCAATGCCATTTCTAAACTGAAAAAAATTCAGCAGTTCACTGAATAAAATAGGACATAAGAGCAGAACGTATGTGTTGCTATAGTTTTCTAAAGTAGTGTAACTATACCAATCTTTCTATAGCCAGCATATTCGCCCTTGTGATCTCATGCCAGAGAGAAATGGCAAATGCAAAGTAAGGCCAGACCAGGCTAAGTATGTGGATGGGAGGCATCCAAGGAAAATCAATCAAATCAATCAGTTTAATCACTTTTACACTGTACTCGAACACAGGCAAAAGGCGCACAATCTTTATTCAATATTTTATTTTCTTGGTGCCAGTCAGTCTTTTTAAAACAAATCTACAAATATATAGAGCGATTGCGATATATAGCGGTACCATTCCTAACCCCCCCCCCCCCCCCCCCCCCTTCCCCAGTGATGTGATTACTGCTTCCAAAGCATCACTGTGTAGGGAAGGATTTGCATTTTGTGGCCTACATTCAAGTGTCGTGCAACTTTTGTGCTCAGTTTCTTTCAGAAAACGATGTAGTATTGGCAGTAGTGGTTCAGTTGAACTAGGAAGATTTTTTTTGGTGAAATTAATTTTGAATGCTTCCCTCCATTGGCAGCTTCTCTGCGTCTCCACTCTCCACAGTCCCTGGTTAGAATCTGCCACTGGGAGGTTGCATGTTCCCCCACAGTTCAAACACATGCTGTCTAGTTCAGTAATTGTGCATATAGGTATAGCTGTGTAAAGACGTGTTATTGTTCCAGTGCTACCTGTTTCTGTTACGATAAGAATTGTGGTTTGTTGGGTTAACATTGCAGTCATTGATTATTAATGCGCCTCTGTGCCTTCTTGGCGATGCTGCATCTTTGTATTCCTGAGAGTAACACTGATGTTCTCCAATACTGTACATCTCTCTGGATAAGTGATTGTAATGGAATATAATGATATCCCGTGTGGGTGGGTGTGTGTGTGTGTGTGTGTGTGTGTGTGTGTGCTATGCTATCTTTGCATCCAACTGTACGTCCATTCACCTGTGTTAAAAATTTAATGTTTTCCTGTATGTTTGGGCACAAGTTGTATTAGGTTGTTCTAAGCTCTTGGTTCTTCACAAGCTGGAATTTTTCTAAATATCTGTTTTCTAAAAATGTTGTGTGGGCCAATCGGCAGCATACATTAATACTGGAATGACATTTAAAAACCCCAGAGAGTGAACTGTCCCTTTAAAGGATTAATGGACCGTATTTATGTAATGCCTCTGCAGCACAAGCTCTGCTTCCTGGAGAAGCAGAGGTTGTGATGTCACCACTGGCCTAAAACGAAGCTGTGCTTATTGAAAATGGATGGCTTGTCTTGGTCTCTAAGTGCTCTCTACTTACATGGACAACATGAATGGCATCCCCGACACCTCCAGGAAGAGTGCAGTATTGTTGATTGAGTTTAAACCTTTACACCACCCCCCAACCCCAGCAGACCGCGGCTGGGGGTATTTTCTATTTGAAATCACTGACCTTTCGATCCCTGACGTATTGATAGAGTACTGGTTTGAAATGCTCTGTGAGGCAGAGGAGCTGTGACTTTGACCGCAATCACTGAACACAGAAAATCTTCCCTGAAGCAGTTGAGGGACAGGAGTCAATGGACACAAACCACCCCCATCCCCAACCCCCCGCCCCCACATCAAACGGAGCTAAGAACTGGGACAGGCAGCTCGGGCGTGGATCAAAAAGACACTGACCATGTCTCAGGGCGTCGTCTACACAGATCCAACAACCTTCACACGACTTGGACGGCACCTCCAATCTGCATTGGATTTCACGCGACACCCTAGAGCAGAGATTTTCAGATCTCTTCTGATCAAGGGACCCCCATCCAGGCTCAAAGGAATCAGGGGGTCCCCACCATAATTTTAAAAGGGTTATACTTAAAAAAAAATGCTATATATACTTATACTTTTGAATATATTATTATTTTGAATATATTTGAACCTATTTATAGTCATTGCATATCAAGTCTGGCCAGGGACCCCCTAACAGTACCTTGAAGGACCCCCAGGGGCCCCCTGGTGAAAACCCAGACCCTAGAGAATCCCGAGCCAGAGCAGCACAGCGGTGCATCCCCCCCAACTTTATGTTGCATCCACAACGTACAGCAATTTCCCAACACGAATCGAAGCATGTGAATCTGGTGGAAGCGTACCATTGGGTTGGAGAGGGGGAAATCCTACTGCCAACTTCCTTTAAGGTTCCTTAATTAAATATTTAACACGCTGCTGACTTCTCCTCGCTGGTCGCCGATCGCCCCAGCTGTTCACGCTTTGCTTACGCGCTCTACGGGAATCCGCCTCAGAGAGACGCCTGTGCGGTGGAGGTCATGCCCCCCCCCCCCAATTATTACTGGCTTAATCAAGCACATTTAATCTAAACGCACGCTACCATGTGCTTCATTAAGCAGAAGATTAATGATAAGTGGATGAGTTGTTATTGCTTTTTTCGGGACAGGGTCCTGTCACCCCCAGGAAGACTGGGGTCCCGGGCTTGATCCAAATTGGCTGTGCACAGCTTTCCCTGTGACTGTGTGGGGTTTCGCTGTAGCCTGAAGCCAAGGAGGCTATGGGCATAGGTGAAATAGGCTTCTGAGTGGGTGAAGCACTAGTCTGTATTTAATGCATTTTGCAGCGCATTATTATATATACGGTTAGACATACAGCTGCCAGAGCTGCTTGTGCATATTTTTTGCGCAGTTTAATATTTTCATGTGCTATTCAGGTTAAGTGTCATGAGTTCGGCATGTTTTTGGTTAGGAGGAGGGTTGCCTATCCCAGCATGCATTGGGTGAGAGGCCGGAATACCCCCTGGACAGATCGTCAATCCATCGCAGGGCACACACACCATTCACTCACACACTTATACCTGCGTGCAATTTAGAGTCTCCAATAAGTCTAACCTGTATGTCTTTGGACTGTGGAAGGAAACCGGAGTACTCAGAGGAAACCCGTTACAAGTCTAGATCTTTTGTCAGTAAGCCTTACTAAAAAAAACATTCTTGTTCTCCTTTTCTTGCTTTTGGCCCATAACTGCTCTGAATATGAAGTATGTATGTTTAATATTTTTTTAATTGTACTTGTATATTTAGCTTAATGTAATCTATTTATTGGTTAGAAGATGTCCTTGTAAAATAAGTAAATAACACATCAAAGGGGAACTCCACTGTGAACCCAATTTTTGATATTTAACCAGTAACCTGAGTAAAAATAGGTTACTGCATGTGTGTAACATGCACATTACTCAGCTGCATGTGTGTAAGTCGCTCTGCATAAGATCCCAGAAGAATCCCTCTCTTCAGGCGGGCTATAAAAAATATTCATTAAATTAGAGACACAGAATGGGGCCAGAAAAGTTGTTATTATCCAGTGATGAAAAAGTAGTTTATTTAGGCCTACATGTCCTTGCATCCCATATGCACCACCCACTGAAGTCCAGTCCACACCCAACAAAACTAAAAACAGAACAATTGTGGGAAATGTATTTATTTATTTTTTTGGTCAAACAGTGTGTTTTATATTCCAAAAACAACAAGCAAAATATCTAGAGAACACCTTTGAGAAATATACTTTTTAAGCTTCATATAGTGGAGCTATGAAAACAATATTAAGAATTTGAATTCAAGTGAAGTTCTGCTTTGAATAAATTGCCCAAACATGTCTTTGCTAGGTCCAAAAGCCCAGTATTGGTTTATTATAGGGCTAATGATCCATGCATCAGTACATATCTGTCTTGAACCGTACTCACCTGTGTGTGTGTGTTTGTGTGTATCTGTTTGTGTGCATAGGTGCACCTGTGTCTGTTTGTGTGTGTGTGTGTGTGTGTGTGTGTGCGTGTCTGCATGTGTGTGTGACTACGTCTGTGTGAACTCTGTTGGTGCATATGGGTGCTGCGCGTGCGTATGTACTCTATGTACAGTATATGTGCATGAGTCTGCATGTACTGTATATTTTTGTGTGTATGCTTGTGTTTGTGTATGTGTGTGTCCTGTGTGGTGTGTGTTTTTGCATATGCTTTTCTGTCTGTGCATTTGTGCTAGTGCACTGTGTATGTCCGCATCCACGTGTCTGCAAGTGTGTGTAAATACACATTTGTGTGTCTGTGCTTGTGAGTGCAGGTGTGTGCGTGTGTGGGTACTGGAGTGAATTGTCTCTTATTTCAGTGTAAGCCACAGGCTGTATCTGAATGCATTCTTTTTTAAATTGTGTTGTTTTATTTCTGCTCAGCCTTTGGTCACATGATCAGGGTCTGTTCGGTGTTAACAGCCTCAGGAGTCTTGAGGCATAATGGCCTTTCTGTCAGTGTAACAGAACACTGGAGCTTTCTGGGGGAAATATCAACTTGTCATTCCACCAAAAGAGGGGACCGCTGACTATGTCTAGTCTTCGGCAAATCTCAGCGGTCTTCCGGAAAAACGCTACCTCAAAGCCAGAAGATTTAAATGAGTGGCCTTAAAATGAACTAACCTTGGATGAGTTATATAACATCAATGTATCTTACAGGGGAAAAAAGGGAGAGAGAGATTGATTAGACCCCCCCTCCCCCAGCACAGGGTGTCACACAGAGGGGAAAATGGCTTTGAACTTTGTTAATTGAATTTTTCATAACTGCATTTATTTTAAAGCTGCCACTAAGCAGTATTGTTTATGGAATGGTAAATACACTATATGGTCAAAAGTAACCGGACACCCCTTGGTGTGGTGCTATTTTCATGGTTTGGGCCAGGCCCCTTAGTTCCAGTGAAGGCAAATCTTTATGCTACAGCATACAATGACATCCTAGATGATTCTGTGCTTCCAACTTTGTGGCAACAATTTTAGGCTTTTTCCTATTTCAGCATGACAATGCCCCTCTGCACAAAACAAGGTCCATACAGAAATGGTTTGTTGAGATCAGTGTGAAAGAACTTGACTGGCCTGCACAGAGCCCTGACCTCAACCCATCAAACACCTGTGTGATCAATTGGAACAGCGACTGCAAGCCAGGCCTAATCAGCTAACATCAGTGCCCGACCTCAATAATGCTCTTCTGGCTGAATGGAAGCAAATCCCTGCAGCAATGTTCCAACATCTAGTGGCAAGCCTTCTCAGAAGAGTGGAGGCTGTTATAGCAGCGAAGGAGGGACTAACTACATATTATTGCCCATGATTTTGGAATGAGATGTTGGGTGTCCATATACATTTAGCCAGTGTAGCACCTTGTTTAATGAGTGCATTGATTAATGAAAAGCTGCATAGTTGCTGTACAGCTCACTCACATAATTATTTAGAAGCCACATTGAATATTTTCTCATTTTCAAGAACTCTCTTTCTAATTGGTATTTGCGCCTCGTGTCCTATTTACCCGGCTAATACATGTGCATTTTTTAAGCAGATAAATGTGGTGAACTCTGTATTATGAGGAACAATCGCAGTATTTCAGCTTTATATTTTGGTTATGTTGTACTTTGTACTAAAATGGAGAGAACTCATCCTAGGTATTGCATGGCAAAGTTATGGGGTTACATTATGCTTTGTGCAGAACTGTAAAATTCATGGTGTGGCAAATTTACTGCAGCATATAGCCATGTTAAAAAATATATATGTTTTATTGGGGGGTTGTGTATTACGGTGCTTCCTCTTAGCCCAGCATTTATATAAAACTGTGTTCTTCAAGAGTTTTCCAATCTAAAATCTTATAAAACTTCAGCTCCGGCATTATGGGTAAAGGCTTACCCAGCAGCTAGTACTTGCTAAAGGAGTTTCCCGTTCAGTGTAACTGTTGGTTCATTGGCAGTCTGGACATTAATCCATTCTTCCGGATCTGTGATTTCCATCAGATATGAAAGTAACTGTTCGACATTTTCCACTGCAGGTACACTTTTATATGTTTGCCTTGGCAACAGGATAAGAAAGCTGAAGATGAGGCAGCCTAAATCATTGAATCCCCAGATTTCATTTGTGCAATGTCATGAGAACAAAATTATTACGCAGATTATTTACTACCCTGCTTAACAGTCAGATCTGAGGTTTCCTTTCATAATGTGTGCGTGTGCGCGTGCCTGTGTGTGTGCATGTGCGAGTGTGTGCCTGTGCGTGAACGTGTGTGTGTACGTCTGTGTTGTGTGCATGTGTGTGTGTCTGTGCGTGTGTGTGTGTGCTGAACATTCATTTCAGCTGTCATTGTCTAGGCAGATGGCTAAAGGTGCATCTCTGCATTTGTGAGACCACAGAGTAGCCAATGAGGATAAACTTCACTGCCTTATTTTCAGTAACTGTCAGAAACACCCACTCACACAGCAGGATGTACAGTAAATGGACGTTTATGGAAGCCCTGGGATGGTTAGACTGAGAATGGATAGGCCGAGAAAAACACCAGGCTCCAGTCATCAGACATCCACTACAGAAATTAAGCATGCTGTCCAAGCCAGGCATTCCCAAACTTTCTGAGCTCACTACTCGTTTAGTGTAGATTTTTAAGTTAATATAGAATTTAAATGTTTTTCAATTGCACATGCACTGAATCTAGTGAAGTGCATATAACTGAAGGTATTTTTTGACATTCCTATATACAGTCCACGTCCTGTGCCTCCACGTCTTAGTCTATTTCTGGGTTTTCCGTTTATATGTATTTTTTGTATTGGTAGTCCATTCCGTGTTTTCCCTTTCTCCCCATTTTGTGTCTCTGCTTCCCCGCACCTGAATTGTGTTTCCTCATGTGCTTCGTCTCACCAGTTCCTCGTTGTCTCGTCATTAGTCTGGCATATAGTCTCGCCTCTTTCTTTGTTCTGTGCCAGATCATCTTGTGCCCAGCCTCCGTGCTTGTGTATAATTCTTTCCAGCGGTTTTTCCTGCCAGCTTCCTGCCTACTCTTCGTTCCTGTTTCCAGTCCTGTGTTACCCGTCCAGTTCCTGTTCTCCTGCCTGTTCCTGTCCAGCCCTGCTCCAGTCCTCCTGCCCACCTGCCCATCCCCATCCTAGCCCTGCTCCTGCCCTTCACCCTCCTGATCCCCTGCTCTGACAGATTCCCCGGTTCTGACCCCTGCCTGTTCCTGGACTTCGCTTTTGCTTATTCTGCATTGCCCTGTTATTCTGCTGGACACTGACCCCTGCCTGGAATTGACCACGTATCTGCCCTGCCTGTTTTGCTGGACATTGACCTTTTTCTGTCGACCTCGAAGAAAGCCTATTCCCATTACTTTTGGTGTCTGCGAGTGGTTCCGATCAGTTCTCATAACATTTATTTATTCCACAACCCTCCAGTGGGTTTTGACCCACAGTTTGAGATGTCAGTACCTTATGACTCTGGTTCTTAAAGGATAAGGCTGGCATCTTTAATTATTTATCTTATTCTCACAACTATTATCATGAAAAACATGGCCAGGGTAGTTTTTACCAAACAGAGTAAACTGTACATTTTGATGGGGACTACGTATTTTCAGTATTTCGCTGCGGCGCATTTGTATACATTCGATGCGATAGTGAATCGGCAAACTGAGGGAAGCCACGAAACGTTTGTGTTTCCTCATGTGCTTCGTCTCACCAGTTCCTCGTCTATAGTAGGCTATAGACGGCAGTAGCTACTAGCTGTGTTTTGGAAGTTTATACAAATAAATGCTTCTTCTGCAAACTCTGCGTGGGACAATGAAGTGTTCCGTACCCGGTTATGGAAATGTTCGGCTTTTATTACAAAAACACCAGCCTTACCCTTTAAACTTTTTAATATCGGGAACCAAATTAGAAATACTTTTTAATTTCAGTACCCAAATTAGAAATTTGGTGCCTTCAGTGACCCAAATACATACAGTGCTTAATTTGTGATTCAGAAGGAGCCGGAACAAAAAATGCACGTGTGAGGGAGGTGACTGATGTGTCTCAGAGGTCCCAGAACAGAAAAAAATTATTGAGATTGCGGAGGAATGCGAACCTGTGGGGGTGGGGATGTGGGTGGTGAGGTAAATTGTGATCGCAGACCGAGGTTGGTGGTGGTGGTAGAATGCAATTGAAGACCCGGGGGGGGTAAATTGCGATCGCAGACAGGGGGGTTTGGGAAGCGATAGTCATCCGGTGTCATATCCTACGCGAGAGGTGCCGGGTCTGCACAAATAGGAAATGGGTCCTGGAACGCGGGCAGTCCAAAACTAAGAGGTCCCAGATCCTGCTCTGCCAGCACCCAACACAAATGAAGCACTGTCTATAGGGGACTACAAGGAATACAGACTTGTTCCGTAAACTGTGTTTATATCCAAACTTATGCTGCTTCTGATATTATACAGAACATGCAGGGCTGTGTTTTGAATTTGTCTGGCTGTTGCAGGTACCGGTTTGATATTAAACCTAGATCCAACATTTAGCTCATTATGCAATTGAAACAGGCTTTCCACATCAACAACTGTTAGAATCAACCTGCTGTGCATTTGTGTTTCTTTTAAATATGTATTTGTACAGCTGTAGGTGGTTTCAAACTGAATAAAATGAGGTCTACAGTACGTGGGTGAGAGTGGAGAATTTTTGCTTTGTCTCTGTGCTGCTAGTGTGCAGTAAGCCCTGAATATGTTCCTCTAGTAAACAGACAATGTAAGAGTCTGGTCATAACCATTTAATTTAGGGTAATTATGGGATTCAACCTGCTAATTAATCAGTTAAACTGCATGTCCCACAAAAATATAACTGTCACTGAGCACCCCATAACCAGCAGTCCTATTCAGGGATCCCACAGAAAAATAAAAATGTCAATGAAATGGCCAACATACAGATGATATGATATTGCATGAGAAATTATTAATTATAAAAAATAATAATATAGACTGCAATTCTAATAACACACACAGAAAGACAGACACACACAGAGACGCAAGCACACACACATGCGCACACACAGGTACACAGACACACACAGGCACACACACAAACACATCTATAAACCTTGGCTTAAATGTGAGATGCATGCACATGAGCCACTTCAGGCTGATTGCAGTCTCAGTGGAGTCGTAGTCTCAGAATTAACAGGAGAAACATAAGCATGACGCATCCACATAAAGCTTCTGACTGCTTTGCAAGCCAGTTTTCTTACCGTTTTCTAAAAACACACTTATACATAATACAATCTTTCCTGTAATCAAAATAATTTAACCCAATTTCATAGGTCAAAGGTAAGTTGTTATAGCTTGTTTGGGGAGGGGGGTCCAATCGGTGGGACATCCATGACTCCCGTGGTCAGTGGTCATGCACCTGCAGAGCTGCGCATGAATGGTCCTCCCCACAGTGAACAGTAACCACAAACAAAACTGCACAGCAAGCATTCCCATTGGGACAAAGTAGGGGTAGGAAGCAATAATGTAAGTAATTCATTGCGGAAGACCCACAGGGCAGGCTGAAATAGATTTATGCCATGATGTAAAAAATAAATAATTGCTGCTGCAGATGGGAGATTCTTACTTACCGTTTACTGACATGCATTAACAACACAAGTGTGTATCCTACCGTATTTAAAGATTGCTAATATCCCTGTTGTGCAATCTGTCTTTAGTTTTCACATGCTGTGAAGTTGGATACTAAGCTACCACAAAACATTATTGCAACTTGTTTCAGCATCCCTGTAAGTTCATGCTACACAACAATAGTTTTACCACCCGCAACTGAGAACTTTGCAGACTTGTCTTGGATAGATCGTGATCACACTGAAAATAATTTGGCGAGCTGGATACAGCTCAGGATTATCATCATCTTTCCTGATTTAAAAAAAGAAAATGCATGGTTGACGCACGCATTGGTTGATGGACTCAATTATATCCACCACCTTAGCATGGGAGAATAAATTTTTCATACTCCCATGCAACTCACAACCAGCGATGTCTGTAGGACCATTGTGAGATAGGGAGATGCTCTGTCTGCCCAACTTTTAGTAAGGTACTCAAGGAAATGGATGTAAAAAGACATATTTGTATAGGATTTATTTGGCTATATGGTGGCGTGCCTGTGTGGGCCATGTTATTAAACCAATGAGCGGTAATTAGCATCACTGGCTTGGGGATGTTTCTGGAAGTGAAATGAGCGGAAATGAGAACTGCTTGAGAGAGAATTTAATGCGTGTCCAGGGAATTTTGTTACCATGAAGGAACGCTTTCCATTAACCTTTCTTATAACGTTCTCTTGAAGAGGCCTATAGAGGCTTCCAAATGATGGCAGAGCTGATGTATACTGCAGGAGAATTAGCTAGGGAGCAGTTTGCAGCTACGCTTTGAAACGGGTTAAACGTACCAGCGAGACCATCCTTTGGCTAAATTGATGACTCCATAAATTGCTGTGCAGGCATGATCACTTTTTTTAACATGTGTACCCACACATACCTTGGAGGGGAGGTGTGTGTGTGTTGGAGGAGGGGCTTATTATTATATTCCTATTGTTATTATTAGGGGTGTAATCCTGTAGGCGTTATCAGGACATTGCGGATACACTGACGCCTCCGGTTAGTGAAGCTGTCAAGTGAGCACAAAATACTGTCAAAACTGGGTATGGTCGCCATCAACTTTGGTCTGAGGTAAACGCTATGTTAAGGTGTTCAGGACAGGGGCCCAATCGCAGACCAGGATGAGGCAAAAGAATGGTTTATTCAGTCCGAGGTCAGAAGCCAGGTAATCAGATGCAGAGACAGTGCCAAATCAAAAAGCAGGAGAATAGTCGAACAGTCCAAAAATAAGAAACCAGGAAATCAGATAGGCAGAGGTACAAAAATCGGCAGGCAGAAGCAGTCACAAAACAATAAAAAGGTCAAAACCAGAAAAACAACAAAGGCAAACAAAACAGAATCGACGGGCAAAACTCAGAATCAGAAAGCAGAAGGGGGTCTCAGGACTTACAATAACACAGGCAAAGAAAAACGCACTGGCACAGGAGAAAAAGTAAGACAGTCTGACAGAGAACATGTGCAAACTACAGACTAAAATACACTGGGGGAAGATTACACAAAAGGAATCAGGTGTGCAGAGGCGGGGAAATGGGAGAGTACACAGGTGAGAACAATGAGGGTTAACAAGGACCAATAATACAATAACGGGGGAATGTAAGACACGGACTGGAATACACATAGACACAATGATAACAAATGGCCTGGGGTTAGCAGGTAGACAAGTGCACAGCTCGGAGGGGAGGAACGCGAAAGTGGACACACGTGCAGAGAATGCGAAATCACAGATAGATACAGGGATAGGATAACGAGGAGGGAAATGACAGCTGCAGGTAGAAACTCAAGATGAATTAGTAATTAGTGTTAGTAACCCTAATGTTAGTAGGTTAGCTGGTTAGTATTATATACACGTTAGTTTGTTAGCAGGTTAGTATTAAATCTAATCTAACAGTTAGTATGATTAGTACATTAGTATTATATACAAATATTAAGAAAGCCAGAAGGAAGAAAACGATATACGAAATACAGAGGAAACCCGAATGTACCCAAAATCACCCAAATAGTGCAATGACAAAGACAGGTAGTGGAATCTTGGAAAACATGGAACGCGGAAGGACAAGGAAACTATAGTGATGGTAACATACTAAACACAATACACAAAATCAGGAAAATAATAAAAATAATAAAACAAAGATCAGGGAAATAAGCAAAAGAAATCAGGAAACATAAATACACAGAATAAACAGACAGAACAGGTACAGGATCCTGACACGTTACTGTTATGGTTACAATAAATGTTACTATGGTTACAGACGTTATTCACAGCCATTGCGAAATCGGGGAAGTGGAGTGACTTTGGTTCCCGTGCATACAGTCTAGTGTGTATGTGGCCTAACAAATTCCGCTGTTGACTGCTGTAGCTTGTTACTGTACATAAACCTTTAACATAGGTAGATGTTACATCTAAACTTTACTGTTCAAACATTCAAGTCAACATACTGCTCACATCACTTTTATAAAACGTGAAGCATAGTTTTATGTACATCAGATGATCTGAGCTTTCTAAGTATCCTACTGTATAATTAAAGTAGCCAACAATAGTTTTTCTTCCAGTCAAGTTTGTTGTCTATTATGAGATCTAGATATTTCAATAATGTTACTCTTTAAGTATCAACCCCCTTGATCACTACTGGAACTTTAGCTTCTACCTTCTTTTTAAGGTCAATAATTCCTTCTTTTTTTTTTTTTTTACATTGAGCTGAACATTTCAGAGCACCAAGTCACAATTAAGTCAGTTGATATTCCAAATAATCTTTCAGTAATATAAGTGACAATGACAGCGTCACCTGAAAATTTCTGCATACGGCTAATATCAGCGTTATGGCTAAAGTCTGAAGTGTACATAGTAGTCTAAACAAAAACAGTGATAAGACTTCCTTGAGACCCACCAATATTAGTAAAAGATTACATCAGATATCGAATGATTTTGCAATTAAACTGAGGTCCATGTGTGAGATATAGACAATGCAGCTGACTGTAATCACTACGCTATACATGGAAACGTTATGAATAGTGGAATAAATGAATGGAGTTGTGGCTTAGAATTGTATTTAATCAAGAATACTGTCTGTAAAAAGTCTTGATGTGCTATTTGTGAGGCAGTGTTAAACACCACCATTACTGCTGCCGCTGCACTCTAGCATGCAGCCATGCCAGCCCTCAGGGACGGATCTAGAAATTATTCGTGCAAAATATGAGAAAGGGCCCGCAACCCCCCCCTGCCCCCCCCCCCCCCCCCCCCCGCGTACATACACTCACACATATACACACAACCTGGACCTGCTAGTGCCCGGGAAAAGCTTTCCTTGCCCCCTTAGCTCCGTCCCTGCCATCTCTGCTAAAAATTTGAGCCCCCCCCAACATACCAAATCTCAATTTACTCCCTAGTTCCCAAGGCTACAATACCCCCACATCTATTTCACATGTTCACTGGTTTGTACACTGCATTACACAGAAAAGTAGCAGCTGTTTTAAAAGTTTTTTTTACAAAAGTAGCGGTTTTGTGAGCTCCAGTGCATTGTGGGCACTGTAACAGCTGGGACATTGGGAACCGAAACCATAATAAACTCTTCTCCCACCTGTGTCTGTATGCATGTCTGGAACCAAGGCTGTGAGGCCTTGGGTCAGGGGGGGCTGAGGGTGAGAAACAAGGTTGATGTTCCCAAAACAATTAAGGGTGGGAAAGGAGGACGGTCTCTATCCTGTTTTGTATAACCAAAAGTGTATAAGTATGAAGGCTTGTTTTGTGAAACTTTAGAATGGACACTGACTGTGAACGATGTGTTTATTCTCCATGTATGCATGAATAAAACTTCTTGAATTTCACCAGTTTGAACCTCAGAGTGCCTATATTCCACAACACCCACATAGTTTTTATTTTTTGTAATAAATTATTATTACTGAAATTAAGGCATTGCGATCATGTTTTACTGGCTCAATTATATAATCAGCCTCTATTGTTCATTACTACCCATTCACATAGACTCTGAAGCACCCATTGAACACAACAATTCTTCTGTCCTTGGATTATTTTTTTGCACATTGATTTGTTCGGTTTAGCTACAGTAGTTCCCTACTCGGCTGTTATTGGAAGTAAAAGCATCCCCAACAATAGCAGTAGCAGTATGTTTTACTGCACGTATGGTCATACCTATAATATAAAGTATAGTTGTTATAATGTTAACCAGGCCTTTCCTTGGGAAATAAGATTTGATTTGTTAGTGCAATTAATGTATCTTTAACCTTAATATGATTAGTGGACAAGGCAATGTTAGGATGATGATGATGATGATGATGATTATAACAATAATAACAATAAGCATCAAGAGTTTCTCACATATAGATGTAAGAGCACTTAGACTAAGTGAACTGGATGTAACGTGAAAACTGTACAATGAGTCACCATGGCAACAACCTGCATGAATAAAATGTACTAAAATGTACTATAAACCAACACAGACAAAGTCTTACCAACTGGACTGAAAAAAAGACAAAATAGTTTCCAGCCTTTCAATAAGAAACTTTGTATTTGACTAATATTACCTTGCCAATATCACATTTATCTCAATATCCATCTGTCTAGCCATCTGTCTATATTATTTTATTTATGAACAAAATAAACCATGGATCATTTATATTCATTTAAAAATTTTATTGTGGATGAGCATGTATATCCCCGTGTTGTTTTTACGTAGGTGTACACTGTTTGTATTTCTATCAAGTTTTAATGTTCTTGCTATTATCTTCTTTTTTTTAAATCGGAGCACTCAAAAAATTCCAATGCATTCATTGCAAATGGCCAATGGACTCTGAACTTTGAACTTAAGTGTTGCAATGCCACATAATCCGCATTGCAATTCTGACCATACCAGGGGCCACATGTATAGAACTCTGAGTAAAAGAATGCGTAAAGGAACGCTCAGGGTGAAAGTCAGAAATCTGCTTAAAAAAGGTTTTGCATTTTTTACCTCTGCCTTTCGGTCACGGTGTTGCCATATCACACTGACTCCAAACATTGTGTACGTATGGTGTCCAGCGTGTGTAGAGGTTCGCAGATTCTCACAGCACGTATCATTTTATACATCTGAATTTCTGCGTGGAAACTCCCTTATGCGGCTTTCTGAGGGCATTTTTCTAAGTATATCATCCGGGGGTTTTAAGAATACTACATTTAGGGGAAATTTTTCTTACTTAACTACTTTCTTGTCCAGTCTACTTAACAAGCATACTCAATAGTATGGAAGGGTGCTGATTCAGACACAGCCCAGTGCTAACTGTGGCTGACAACCATGCAGGGCAGCTTGAGATTGGCTGTTGCGTCGTCCACAGATCACAGACATTCAGTAGGCAGTCTGTCTCAGGGTGCATCAGCACCTCCTCTGGTTTATCAGGGCACCTGCAGCCTACCTGCAGTAGCTATGCCTGCAGGGTACTGCTCAGAGGCAGTGGCTGCACGGCTCATATAGTGGACTGTGGGGTAAAAAGTAGCCAACAGAGAATGCTTCAGAAGAGCATGCGCTTGTCTGCCCTCTCATGTTTCGGCAGGTGGCATTGCTTCAAAGGCACATACTACTGGGAATTCTCTTTGGGGGGAGGAAAAAAGAAAAATAACGGTTAAACATTTGTACTAATTGAAATTTCCCAGCAGGTGTTGTAATGTTCTCTTTTTGTTGGCTGTAACTCGAATTTGATGCATCTGCTGGCCACAGATTGTACCTCAACTCATATCTGGTATAGAAGCTTAAGTGCTGCTATCTCTTCTGCTAATACATACACTCGCCTCTTTCTGTCCTGCTGCATGGATATAGTACTCAATGGCAGTAAAGTACAAAATGAATAAAGAAACGTAATGGATACAACTGCTTTTTACGCCTGTTTTTAAGGCTGGATGCTACATTGAGTGAGGAGATGAGGGGCGCAATTTCCGTTAAATAGGGTGGCCAGAAATTGCCTTAATTTCTTTGTGCAGTCAGATGTAAATGTAGGAAAAGCTGTCTCACCCACAACCCCCCTTAAAACCGCTTTTAGGAAATGAAGCGGCTGTTTTGGATGATGAAGTGGGTTTTGTGAGAATTTCATTGGATGATAATGCAAAGTTTTAAACGTCTTTCTGCATGAACCACAGGCCACACTGTACATACATACAATTATATGTTTTGAAGTTAAATGATGGGGGAGTCATGCAAAAATAATTAGGGAAGTGGAAGAATGAAAGAGGATAAGGTTATAGATCCAAATCAGAGGTTAAACTTGATATATATTTTTTCATATTTTTTATTAATTTATGGCTTAAACACTATCATAGGGGTGTTTAAAACACTCGCCTCACAGCAAAAAGGTCTTGGGTTCGAATACAGGCCAGGGGCCTTTCTGTTTGGAGTTTTCATGTTCTCCCCGTGTCCATGTGGGTTTCCTCCCACAGTCCAAAGACAGATAGGCTAATTATTTACACTAACTTGCCCGTAGGTATGAGTGTGTGAGTTAATGGTTTGTGTGCCCTGCGATGGATTGGCAAGGAGGTATTCCTGCCTCTTGCCCAATGCATGCTAGAATAGGCTCCAGCTCTGACCAGGAATAAGCAGGTTATAATCAAACCTATTCAAAATCGTAGCAAGCACTGGGGTTAGGGACGACACAAATATAACAATTTTATGCAGTATTTCTTGGTTTGAGGGTCTATTTTATGATTTGAAATGACAAAGTTCCCAACAGTATCTTTAAAGTCAATTTTATCAAAACTGTGCTTTGCAAAAACACAATATTCAAGCTTCAGTCATGTCTACAGAAACATTTTTTCAATCTCACACAATGTTACCTCTTTTTGTAGCTCGGGTTTTGTACTTTCATGGGAGATGAAAAGAATGACAACATTTTTGAAGCATGTATCCAAAGTATGTGTTTGGTCATATATAATGTGATATTGTCATGGTTTTGACCCTGTTTCCCCATGCGGTCGTTTTCCTCGGTGGCCACGCGAGGGCGCTGCCCTTTTGGTAGATGCTTGCTCCGCCCTGCTGAGTTGGCGGAGCTTTTGGTTAAGCGTTTACACCTGTCGTAGTCACCTGAGAGATGTATTTAAGCCTACCGTTTCCTGCATTCGGGGCTTCGACATTAATTGTTAATTGTTATGTACTGTGGTGTTATTGTTGGCTGTGAGTTCTCGTACCATTTCGGCTACTCGCCTATTTTTAGCGTCTCTTTTTAGAGGCAGGGCTTATTTCTTACTGGCTTGGTAGTTGATTGTCTCGTAGAAGTTTGGGACCGTAAATCTCTGCTCTATTTTGCCTTTTTAGTGCTTTTTCTCCGTGTATGGAGTTTTGGGCGATTCTGTTCAGAACTGTAGTTCTGCTCGCCCTTTGGCACATGTCTTCCCATTGGGAGATCAGGCGTTTCACTTCTACTTAGTTATTAGCTCGTAGAAGTATAGAGTAGCAGTTCTTTGTTCCTTTTTTCGCCTGTTATTTGGTTTTCTTACTGAGAGACCTGGCGTTTTGCTTCTACTCAATTCCGTGTTACTGTGAGCCAGTAAGTAGCTTCGGTACGTTTATTCCCTGTTGTCTCCTTCTCGTGGACTACGTTCCCCTTTGTTGTGACTCAGGGTTTTTATTTATATTGAGAAGCTGTCGTGCTATTTTGCGTTGGTCTTTGTTGCAGCTGTCCTCCGTCCTTTTTACCTACGGGACGATTTTGTTTCGGAACTATTGTTCTGTTCGTTTTCCGGGTGTGTTTTCTCCTTGTGTGGAGTTTGGGCTAGGTTGTGGACATGTTTGTGTGACTGCGCGTAGCATGGTAATTTCAGCTCTCTGTTCCTTCGCTTCGTTACATTCTTTTACTGAGAGGCTAAGGCGGTTGTTCCAATTTAAGTTTGCGTGAGTCTTTTGGATAGTAAGTTATGGGACGACGGTGCTCCGTCGGCTCACCTGTAAAATGTTTCTCCCTCCTGGGAGATCGGGTGTTTACCTCTTGTTTTCTGCATTAGACTGCTACTTATTAAACTAGCCATGGAACGTCAAATCTCGGTTCCATTTCGCCTCGTTACATATTTATTTACTGAGAGGCTAAGGCGGTTGTTCCAACTTAAGCTTACGTTAGTCTATATGGATCGTAGTTATGGGACGACGGTGTTCCGTCGGCTCACCTGTAAAATGTTTCTCTCCTGGGAGATCGGGTGTTTACCGCTTTGCTTTCTGCATTTGACTGCGAGCCTATCAATCTCGCCATGGGAACGTTAATCTCTGTTCCTGTTCGCCTCGTTACATTTCCTCATAGAGAGGCAGGGCATTTATTTTCAATTAATCTCGCGTTGGTCTAACCGGTAAATGTCCGGTGCTGCCTGTCCTGCTCGTTCCTTTCGGTGCCTTTCTCCTTGCAGGGAGTTTTGACGATTTTGTTTGGAACTGCTGTTCTTTTCGTCTTATGGCGCATGTCTTCCTATAAGGAAGATTGGGCGATGTTGTGGACACTGTGTGACCGCGAGTCTGATAGTAGCCACGGAACGTTATATCTGTTCCTTTCGCCTCCTCATACTATCGTATTATTTTGCAGTGTTTGTGTTTTATGTTTGTCTTTACGCTACTCGCCCGTTCTTATTTTGTCTCGTTACCGAGACAGGGCGCTTATTATTTCTGGCTGTTCTGATCCCTGTCCTTGCGCTCTACTTGGCGTTTGACAGTGAGCCGGTTAGTAGCGTTTGTAGTGGTGTTTGTGTTCCTTGTCTTGTCTCCTCCCTTATCTGCGGGTATCCCGCCTTAGTGGCCTAAGGGCTTAATGAATCCCCTTGCTGCGTTTGGCTCCTCCCATCTCACACGTCACGCCTCATTACAGATATAAATGTGCTAGTTTTGATTAACCTTCCCTGAACACTGATCATTCTTGATAACCTGTCTACACCTATTTCGCTAGCCTAAGAAGTGTGCTAATTATCTGAAAGAATCTATTGGCAAGTGATCCCAAAACTGCCCTTAATTATGCCTCACACTGACGCATTCTCTTTCTTCACATGAAGTTAGAGAAAATTAGTGATAAGACAAAGCTCAATTAAACAGAATCAATGTAACAATTACAAAGAATACAATTTCAGCGTGGAAGTGAGTCTACATTAGCTGCTTATCACACCAGCTTTGGGCGATATGTGCAGTAAAGGGTAGTGCACAAACGCCAGAAATCAGGTGCTTTTTCCATGAGCAATTAAAATGCACAATCTGTGCAGACAAACAGTCTTTACATTGTGAGCATCCCCTAGATGCGGGCACGACACAGAAAACAGTACATGTACCTGCAAGTTTGAATTAATCTGTGGATATGGGTGCACAATTTACAACACTACACAACGCACAATGCTACCACACTAAAAGGCAGAAAAATCTGCCCATAGCCATTGGTATGGATTATTCAGCTAATTACTTTCTTAGTACTTAATTAATGAATATAGGTTCTGGGCAGTTAGTCAGTAAGTTTAATTTTGCTCCCTGTTTTTCCAGCTCATCGGTTGTTAGTGGGGCCTGTATACCACACCCTTATGCCCCCCTGTCTCTATAAGTTCAATTCAATTCAGTTGTTATTGGTATGATAACACTTTCCTGACATGACCAAAGCATTTATTATTATACAAAGAACTAGCAACAGATACCAAGAATGATAGGCGTAAATATAATTCTACAACATGAAACTCTTTGCACCCAGTACTTAATTTGTGCAGGGTCCTCTCAGTTTTTGGACGCCTGCATTCCGGGAAGTATATGTGTGGATCCGGTAACTCTCGAAGGGGCAGAAAAAAAATTATTAAATTTAAATCCATGTCCGCAACCGCAGAATTGCTTCCCCCGCTTTGGCACTGTTTTTTTTTTGTCTTTTCTTTGCGTTCCGGGACATCTGAAACAGTTTGGTCAACTCCTTCACATGGGAATTTTTTTTCTGGCACCTCCTGATTTACAAATTAGGCACTGCTTGTACCTCACTTTGTGGCTGGTGGCAACACAGTGTGCCAAATGCTGCATGTTGCTTCTTCTCTGCCAAGTGGAATTGCAGTTTATTGACCTCTGAGAGTTACCGAAACATTTTAAAATATATAGGACCAACCTCCTCTCCTTTGTAAATAAATAACAAAAAATAAATGGAAATTTTAATGAGACCATAAAAGTGAAATAAGAATAAAAATAAGAATAAAATCTTGCAAGAAAAATAAAAGTACAATTAAAGTGTGAAAGAATGATGATATAATGTTCCCATCTCCATAAATATGTAAACAAGTGAACAATGAATGACTCAATTTAAAAGGAAAGGAAATAAATAAGTTTTAAATCCCTCTCTTTCTTATTCTGCATCTCCCCCATCTCTACTTCTTCCTCCCTCCCTCCTCCATCTCTCTCTCTCCCCCTCTCTCTCTTTCTCTGCAGGCTCTCCGGGGTGTGAGGTTCGCCTGCTGTGGATCATCCTCCAGGCGTCGGTGATGGCACTGCTGTGCCAGGGTGAGAAGCTGTGTCCGTCCGGCTGCCGGTGCGAAGGCAAGATGGCATACTGCGAGTCCGGCACCTTCAGAGACATCCCGGACAATATCTCCACAGGATGCCAGGGCCTGTCACTGCGCTACAACGACCTGCTGGACTTGTTGCCGTACCAGTTTGCCCACCTCAACCAGCTCATCTGGCTCTACCTGGATCACAACTACATCAGCACCGTGGACGCCCAGGCCTTCCGCGGGATCCGCCGACTGAAGGAGCTGATCCTCAGCTCCAACAGGATCACGCAGCTCCACAACACCACCTTCCACCCCCGTGCCCAACCTGCGCAACCTGGACCTGTCCTACAACAAGCTGCAGGCCCTGCAGCCGGGCCAGTTCCAGGGCCTGCGCAAGCTGCAGAGCCTGCACCTGCGCTCCAACGCCCTGACCGCTGTGCCCGTTCGCGCCTTTCTCGACTGCCGCAGCCTGGAGTTCCTGGACCTGGGCTACAACCGTCTGCGTGCCCTGACCCGCACCACCTTCCTGGGCATGCCCAGGCTGGCCGAGCTCCACCTGGAACACAACCAATTCTCCAGGATTAACTTCTTCCTGTTCCCGCGCCTGGCCAACCTGCGGGCACTCTACCTGCAGTGGAACCGCATCCGGGTTCTCAATCAAGGCCTCCCATGGACCTGGCACACCCTGCAGAAGCTGGACCTCGCCGGGAATGAGATCCAGGCTCTGGATGCAGCCGTGTTCCACTGCCTGCCCAACCTGCAGACCCTTAACCTGGAGTCCAACAAACTCAGCAATGTGTCCCAGGAGGCCGTGGCCGCCTGGATCTCCCTGACCACCATCAGCCTGGCAGGCAACATGTGGGACTGCGGCCCAGGCATCTGCCCCCTGGTGGCCTGGCTGAGGAACTTCAGGGGCTCGAAGGACACCACTATGATCTGCAGCAGCCCCAAGTCACTCCAGGGCAAGAAAGTGATGGAGGCTGCGAAGAACCAGGATGCCTGCGGGGAGACCCCCACAGCCCTCCGGCCAGCAACGCTTTCCCCATACCTAAAGCCCACCCCCATCCCAACTACAACCACCATGGCTGTCCCCTCGACCACCGAAAGCCCACCGCCATCCGCATTCCAAACCCCCTCCCCCTCGCCTCGTCCCTGGCTCCTCCCCCAGTCCACCCGGAGAAGCCTGACGGGTGTCACCCTCCGGGGACCTCCACCCAACACCCCCGCCTCCTCCGACGTCCTGTTAGCCACGCCCGAGCCCGGGGGCGTCCCCCACATGTTCTTCCACAAGATCGTGGTGGGCACCGTGGCCCTCTTTCTGTCAGCGTCCCTCATCATGCTGGTGATCTACGTGTCATGGAGACGGTATCCTGGCGCCATGCGGCAGCTGCAGCAGCGCTCCCTGGGCCGCAAGAGGCGGAAAAAGGCAGAGGAGCCCGAGCAGAACATCACCACCCCAGCTGCAGGAGTACTACATGAGCTTCAACGCCACAAACTCTGAGACCATGGACGTGCTGGTCAAGGGCACGGGACCTTGTACCTGCACTGTCTCAGGCTCTAGAGAATGTGAGGTATGACCCAGAACCCTCCCCCTTGCCCCTCCGCCCCCCCCCCAGCTGCCCCCCCCCCACCCTCAAAAAGCAACCCAAAAAATCCGGTGTCCCTCCCCACGTCCAGGAGCGAGAGGTAAATGGAACTCATCCGGAATGCGGGCCTAAGGCTCCGGAGCAGGGCCGTGGGCACCCTCGTCTTGGCCCATGGCCTACCACATCCCCCAACATCACAGCCACAGAACTTGGCTCCCATGCTTGCATGACTTAAATTTGGCCTCAGTGATAATCAGATTTAAATCCAGTCGTTAATTCAAGAACAGCCTATCGATTTGTGATTGATTTGTGGGCCGCGAGTCAACGGTGCCCACCCCTGTAATGGAGAAACTACCTTTGCTTGCTCACATGTTGCCCCCCCCCCCCCCAGTCCTTTTACCTGCTTCGCATTCAGCCTCCTATTCCTCATGCCTTGAGGTCATGTAGTTCTTCAGTGCCTTGTATAATGCGCTGCCACATTTCTGTCTTACTGAGAAACTGAAAGAACGCTAGTGTTTCAATGAGGCTTACCGACGTGTGTGGCTGTGCTCTTTTTATAGTGCATTGATAATTAACGTACAGTCTGGGTGTGAATGCACAAGACAGCTTCTTTTGAATGTCGCTTTCACGCAGGCCTACTGCTTGCATGGTTCACATCCTCCTGTCTACACTGATAATCTTGTAATTTTACTCTTTTTACACCGATACAGTAAATATTCTTCTTTCTGTCTTTGTTTCCTGATGGGCAGGGTACCCATTCCATATTCATTACGCCCCTTTGCCTATTCCTGTTTGATATTTTTAATTGTTCAGAAGATTCAATATTAGCAGCCATGCAAGTTGTTTTGCGGATGGAAAAAATAAAGAGAGGAAGGGTGGGATGTTCAAAGTGGGGGGAAAGTGCTTCTCTCTCTCTCTACTCACTATCTTACATGCACTACATCACAAAGTACTCATTAATAATGAGTAGGGTAATTATAATAATAATTAGGGGTTTGGCTCTTTGGTAAGACAGTGATTTGATTAGTATCATGCTCACATGGCTGGCGATTAGATTCAGGAACAACTTTGGCTAACTTAGAACCTGTGCTGACTGTTAAATTCGGGCTATCCAGGCATCATGGCTCGTACAATTAGCTGTGTGAGCATGTCAAAATATAATAACAATGGAAAAGTAAAATATAGCTGTATTCGGAGGGTCACATCACTGCTAAAATAACCAAGTGATTAAATAATAATAATAAGTAAATAATCTAATTTAGCAGGCTATGCTGTGTCTATCCAAGGTAAGCAACAAATTACATCATCAGGTTGAAAAAGAAGATATGCTATCAGAGGATTACTTGGTTTTTGACATCTGAAATTTGGTAAAATCTTGATGACAAACTGTGCTGCTAGGTATCAATAGCTTCCTAACCTAGCTAGCTACCCAACCGACGAATGGTAGACACATTCTGATGTGATAGCTGAGGCTGACAGAGTGATAGCTGGGGCTGACTAGCATCGGTTCGCACGTGTCCCTCTGATCCTACCGCAGGTAGGGTCAGTTTCTGTGCACAATGTCAGGGTCTGTGTTGTTTTCCGTATAGTTCCTCATGTCCTCTGAGCTGTGAGTCAATTTAGTGGGCTGTGAACCAGAAATCATTACAGAAGGAAAATGCCCTCTCAGTCCTACTGGTCAGATATACTGTATGTTACCTTATGTCAAAAGGAAATTTTTATTATTTTATAAATTTGGAAAGGGAAAGTACACATATTACAAAATGTGATTACACAAGGTCTTTAATTGTACCAACATTACTGACTAGTTAGCACTACTAAGTATCTGATAAACTTCCAAGATGTTCCTGGAGTGACTGCATATTGTCTGGAATTTTTTTAAAAGAAACCCTCACTGGGTATGAACATTTTGTCATCATCAGTGGTTAGTGGTCAAAACACGAAACCAATTGTTTAAATCTTTTATCTGGTGTTGTGGCAGCTTAACACTGCACTGTCTGTTCTTCAAAAGCCAGACGTATAGCTGTAGTTGTAATATACTGCAATATAATACCAATGATATCTCAATATGCCACCGGGTGGCTCACGTGGTGATGATGTTCATTGTGAAAGCAAAAGCTTGAGCCCTGCGACTGGTGTTCGAGTCCCAGCTGCGCCATTGCTGGCTATGGCTGTAGGTCTGCATTGGCGAGGCAATAATTGGCCCCATTTTACTTATTAGTCTTACCTCTTCTTATGAGTCACGATTCCCAGCCTCGCCGGGAATGATAGGGGGTAAGCCGGCTATTTCCATTGGTCTCATCGCTCTTCAGCAACCACTCCTGGTCAGGCTAAGGGTCTGCACATGCACAAACAGTATTCTGTCGGGGAAGTGAGGATTAAGCAAAATGTGTATTTCCTGAATCCAGCAGTTCCAACAGCCAATGCTCTCATTAAAGTGTTCTGCACTCTGAATACTGACCACAAGTGGTATTGTGTGCTAAAACCCCTCACTTACCCTACATTTGAAATATAATTTATGTGATTTAACTTAATAACTATTATTAAAAATGATCATCAATTAAATCACCAAATTTGTTAATAGGTTAGTGATACAGTAACCTGGTAGAATCAACTAACAAGTCAAAACAAAGTCTAAATCAGGTTTTAAGATTAAATAATTTTATTAAATAAAAAACAGTAAATTAGAATAATGGGTAACACTTTATTTTAAGGTTATGTTATAAAGAATTTGTAAACCATTAGTAAATTATCTATTAATCACTTCTACACTGCAAAAAACAAATCTTAACAAGTATTTTAATCTTATATTCAAACTTTAGAATCTTATTTCTGTTACTTTTTTGCTAAATAAAACAAACTATCTGGCAGTGGGGTGAGATAGTTTTACTCATTTCAAGATTTGTCAGTGGGGTAAGATAATTTCACTTGTCAAGCAAAAAGTAACTTAAAACATGCTAATATTTTCCACTTTTGAGAAAAAAATAAGATTTTTAAGTCTCATTACAAGACTAAAACACTTGTTAAGACAGACATTTTTGCAGTGTAAAGTGTTGTCTAATAATGACTTATTATAAGAACTCATATTTGTAAAGCATTAGTTAATAGTTCATATGTGTGAAATCATGTATATGACACATTCATTAACTCAACCACCTAAACCTGCACCACCTAAACTAATACACTGGTCCCAGTATATTATGTATTGATATGAATTACGGACAGATAAATTAGTAAGACATAATAACTCATATTTGTAAAGCATTAGTTTGGTTTACAAATTCTTTATAACGTAACCTTAAAATAAAGTGTTACCGAATAATGAATTGAAATCATACGTTCATTAATGTATGTAAGCTCACCACTCATAATTTAAAAAAGGAAGACGTTAAACCAGACATTAATTTGAAGTTACCAGTAAAGAGAAACACACCGATAAGACAGAATTTGTCAAAGTATTACCCTCTTCCAGTGAAATAGGAACAAAAGGACAGACAACCAAGCAATCACCACCAAAAATAAAACACTGAAAAACAGAAAAGGTTATTCTCCAAGGCTCCAAAACCAACTGAAACTTTTCCTTTTGGCCCCCCATAAATACCTTTCTCACTAGGAATTGAGGACGTGTGCCCTGATTTGGTAATGCTGAGTTAAGATGTGGAAGGCTCATTTATGGCAAGGACAGACTTATCTAAAAGCTGGCAATTTACTTATTAGTTAAAGTGATCTCATGTTGTTGAAAGCAAGGCTATGCACCATGATATTATTATTAAAATATTTGTAATCTTTTATATCTTTTTAAAGAGACCAAATTGCGAAATTTGCTTCTGCTTTTAACAACAGTCACTGATAGTTTTTGGCAATTGTTCAGTCCAACCATTTTCGATATAGACATTTAGACTTTCAATTGATTATTTCAATTGAATGTCACAGTTTGGCCTTCAACTTAAAATCAAAAAGGAAACCATGAGCCTTGTGGTATTCTCAGCCACGCTGGGGCCTAAATAGTGTTATGCTCTGTTTCTCCTCAGAGGTAATAAAACTATAACCGTCATTTCCTTTGATGTTTGTGAAGGGGGAGAGAGAGAGAGAGAGAGAGGCAGCCTACTTAGTAAACATGTAATATTGTATGGACCATGAACAAGCTTTCCCTATCCAATTACATTGTCTCTCTCTCTCAAAGGTCATAATCTAAATACTTGATATCCTACCATGCTGACCTCATAATCCTCCGAAGACATGGGCATGACATGATTAGTCAGATTAGTCATAGCGAAGGAGTCATGTGCCTATGACTCTCTCCTCCGGAAAAATAATTTAAAAAAAATATTTGTCAATATAAATGAAATGACTCTTGATCTTGTTCGTTTGCTGCTTTTCTTAGGTGGATACTGGCAATGGAGGTAAAACGTCCAGGGAACCCACAGAGAAACTCATACACTGCCTGGCCAAAAAAAAGTTGAAAAAATATTTTGTTGGACCGCCTTTAGCTTTGATTATGGCGCGCATTCGTCGTGGCATTGTTTCGACAAACATATGCAACGTCACAACATTCATTTCCATCCAGAGTTCCATTCATTTTTGGCCGAGATCTTGTATTGACGACGAGAGAGTTGAACCACTCCGTAAAGTTTTCTCCAGCACATCCCAAAGATTTTCAATGGGGTTAAGGTCAGGACTCTGGTGGCCAATTCATGTGTGAAAATGATTCCTCATGCTCCCTGAACCACTCTTTCACAATTTGAGCCGATGAATCTTAGCATTGTCGTCCTGGAATATGCCCATTGATGGGATAACCTGGTCATTCAGTACATTCAGGTACTCAGACCTCATTTTATTGCTGCATAACATTGCTGAGCCTAGACCTGACCAATTGAAGAAACCCCAGATCATAACACTGCCTCCAGAGGCTTGTACAGAGGGCACTATGCGTGACGGGTGCAACGGCGACTTTTTCTTTGGCCAGGCAGTGTATAATAACAGCGAGCCTGACAGACCGCTCAATTCCTATGCCACACCCTTCTGGGACGGAATCGCTTTTTCTAAAAGAGCTTGTTGATATTGACGCGAACACTATAAGAAGACCTTTACAGCAGAATAGTGTTTACAGCCTGACAAGTTCCTTTAAAGTTTTTAGAGGAATGATATGAGTGATATTGATTTGCGCTACAAGCCATTATTTTAGGGGCGGCGGGGAAGTAGAATGGTTAGGGAACTGGGCTCGCCGGTTGTGGTTTATTTCTCAGCAGGGGTGCTGTTGCTGCACCCTTGAGTGCATTAGTAAAATATCTGGCTGTATAAAAGTAATTTACTGTATATTAAAATGTGATCTGTGTAGGTTGCTCTGGATAAGAGGCTCTTCTAAATTCTGAAATGTAACTGTAAACGCACCTGGGCAATTCTCTGGACCTGTGCATGGCCAAAGTCACGCCCTGCAGCTCAGCTTGGACTGCACTCCACATCAGACCTCGCACAATAACTGGGACCTAATGTCAAAGGAAATGATGATATGATAATGTAAGAGGAATCCTTTTTTTACTATTAACTTTTTTACTATTTACTGTAAATAAATAAGTTTACTATCAACTCAGTAAATAAAGGAAAAGGACAATTTTGTGCCACATAAAAAGGAAAGAAAAATGATTTTTATATTAACTGGTAATGCATAAAACTGGGGCCACATACAGTTGTTTTGTTTACATAGCGCAATATTAATTTTTCCTTCAATTAGACAATCGTAGTTGTTAGGACTGGTGATGAATGACTTTATGTCCATCCATTTAATGTTCATTAATGTGTAAAAGTAAAAATCATTTGCTATTACTGGTTATTTTCATGTTCAAATGCATATTTCATTGACAATATAAGAGGAAGAAAGAAGACAATACCAGTAATATGTTTATCGATACCGTTGATCAGGAAATGCTGGAAATATGCCAAAATGCCAAAAGTTTTGGTATAAGAAGCCAATATGGCAAACCTGCTTGGCACTGAAGAGGCAGCTGCATGCATAGAAAATTAACATTACATAAATTGATAATCATTCTTGATGACTTAAAGAGTAACTACACCCACTGTCTCAGCCTGTCTCTGCCTATTACACAATTTTGAAAAATACTTCATGGGGTGAGCGAGGGAGAGGGGTGGGGGCAGAGGAGCTGTGTCCATCGTCATTTGCATAAATTAACGTACATTGTACAAATTATTTTGTATAACTCGGATCAAACTGTGAAACTAGACATTGCACATCAAATATGAATCAGGATTCAGCAACTGCATGGCCTATTTCTCACCTCAAATATTTTCAGAAACATAATTTAGTGGCCTATTTAGGTGGAATAAGAGAATTGAACAGGACACCACGTTGTTCCTGTTTAAAAATGAAAGTAACGAAACAAAAGTCACGTAGCGGGTCTAACCAATCAGGTGCCGGCTGTTTCCATTGTGGGCGACAACAATTATCCAGATGACGTAGAGGTACCTCCAAAGAGGTACTCTGACATCACGTTTGGGGCAGGGGCAGTGTGGGCAGCAGACGCTTTTCTACCAGTTTCTTATGATATACAATATTATTTCAGAATTGTTGAAATAACGGAATGCATGAATAAGTTTCATTATAAGTTAGGCATACAAACACATTTACAGCGGAAAAAAAAGTGTAGTTGTGTAGTGATCTCGAGTGTAGTTACCCTTTAAGGTCCACCAATATGTCTTTATATTAATAAAATTTTGTAGCACCTTTCATGGATTACAGCATTAAAAACAAGATTAAAAAAACACTGATATAAGATCAAGGCATAAAGCATAGGTAAAGATATTCCATACAAGCCAATATAACATACCTAAAATAAAATTACAAAGAAAAACAATAAAACAGCATTAGAAAAACTAATCAGAGATTGGCCCTCATGCAAGAACATTCTCTTATATTTCTCTTAACTTTCTCTTAGATTCGTTCTTGAGAGATGTTCGTACAAGGACTTCACATCGGATTCACCATTCATGCTGTTAACCTCCAGAAACCTTCTTACAGGCCAGTGTAAATTCACCTGTTCTTAAATGAATGCGCGTTCACGTGAATTCCAAATTAGCATAATTAACACCCCCAAAATGCCATATAGGGCCAGCTGTCCTGCCCCCTGTATCTGTAAGATGCATTCATAAAACTGGCATCTTGCCGAAAAAGGGGTAGAGAAAAAAGGAAAAAGACGACAAGTCTTAATGAATCATGTGCACATACGTAGTTCAAGAGAACTGATGATGGTGTAAAAAATGTTTTCTTTTCCATTTGTTGCACCTTTTTCTTTTTGCACTTTTTCACACGAGCACATGTTGTGAATAAATGTATATTTCGCATCAGTATAGCCTACCTTCATTTGGATTTTCTTCTTTGTGCGGGTTTCTTTCATTCATTTTTTCCTTAATTTATTTTTGCAGCCTATGTGCCTGGATTATACCTCTCAGGATTATATGCAGAGCTCATTTTAAAAAACGTTTCACATAGTTCAAGACACATCCCACATGCACTGTCTTGCTGCACCAATAAGCAGTGGTGGCTTTCCTGGCCTCAGCCAGTGAATCGCATGGGGGAAAAGAAAAGAGGAAATATGTTATAGGCTATTCGTGGGCTGGAGTGAAACGAGATGGATTTCAAGTTGATAAAATCAAGCGAGGCGTGTGCTCCTCTCAACCAGACAGCAAGGAAGGGAAAGTTGTATTTTGCATCTAGGCTATTAATGTTGATAGAATCGAGGCTACTGTTTTCAATTGAGGAAGGTAAATGCAGGGTGCTTGCTATACATTAAGTGTAGGCTACAATAAATATTTTAATCATATGATTTTAATTGTATATTTTTTATATATTTTAATAATTCTGTGTGTGTAGCATTTTGCAGGTTCAGCCAAATTTATGGGCCGACTCTCAATCTTCAGTGCCCGGGATTGGCTGGAGTCAGAGCTCACTGTGTGTTCTGCTGCTGCTTTTGCAGGTCAGAGGTTATTGGAAACCTGTCAGTCAATTGTACCTGTTGATTTGAGTTCATTCACAGCTGTTTGAATAGGGTGTAGGGCCCCCATTTTACTTATTAATCTTATCTCTTCTTATGATTCACGATTCTCCTTTTTCTTTTTTAACGGTGAATGCACAGTCCATTCTCCTTTAGATTTTTTTTTTTTTTACTTTATTCAGGAGGAAAACAGAGAAGGGAGCAGATAGAGATGGGATCACAGCAGAGAAGAACCACCGCACCCACACACACACACACACACACACACACACACACACGCGTGCGCGCACACGCACACCTGGGATGAATCGCACAGGTCTTGAGCTAGTAATGTGAATTAAGAATCTGTGTGTAATCTTGTGCTTGTGTTCCCAAGTGTTTGCATTTTTAAAAAATGTATATTTTATCAATCAGTGCACACACCTGGTAATAGCAATTACTGAGAGGCGGGAAAAAAAACTGAAGTGATCCAGTTATTCGTTTATCCCAAAGGTTAAACAAGACAACCGCGTGCAAATCTGGTAATGTTTTGCTTGAATACTTAATACATTCTTTCATGTGACACATGAATATGAAATTGAAATAATAAAGCACTAACTGTGAAAATGAAAACAAAAGGCAATGTGGTTAACAAAAATGGGATTAGAATAACAAGCGTGTGTACGTTCCCTGGAAACTGCCAATCATCAGTTCAGTGATTTGCTTACAATTGAGGTTAGCTGGATTAGACCTCTTCAATGTGAACATTTCATGGATATTTTATTGCCAAGGGCATAGTGGAGTAGACTGTCCATTGTATTAATTTAGATACTGTAATAAGATATACAGTACCATATGTCAGCGCCACAGTGGTTTTATTAGAACATTGCTTAGTTCAACCCAGTTGAAGAGAACACTACCTCTTCTCAAAGAAATTGATTTTTGCAGGTTTTTAGAATTTTGTATTTAAAGAAAGTTGGTACCTGATATCAACTGTGAAATACTTTTATCCTTCTGGCTATTCATTAAACTACCTTGTTCGTCTGATAAAGCCTTTCCTGGACTGGGAGGGACGTCTTGCAGAACTAAGTCCCCTTACTCTGTGTCAGTACGTTAGGATACTACGTGCCTTTAATTCAAATGGATATTGCACAGTGGCCTATTTGCAGCCTTTTTTTGTGAAATTATCACTTTTAAGCACAGGGGTACCTGAACACAAGCATGGCCACATGCATGCCTAAATAACAGTGTTATCAGAAGAAAACTGAAATACTTGAACCATGTCCTTGGTTTTCCTCACACCTTTGAAATTGTCAGAAAAAATTCCCACCTTATTAATCTGGGCCTCAAACCGTCCTCCTCCACTGGAGAGTCCCTTAAGGTCTACAAAAAACGAATCCATACAAGTAATTCCCCATTGGACAAAAAACTAATCCATACAAGTACTTCACCATTGGATGGGACAATTGCCCCCAATATATGGCTTGCCAAGACTAAAAATGTTTTCTTGATCACAGAAGGGGTATTTGCTTTTTAGAGCAGCAATGTTGCTAATCGGTAACATCAGTTAGCATAACTAGCTATCTGCTTAGCTAGCTATTGCTAGCTGCTTTGGTTAGTTATGTTGCTAGCTAACTACATCCTAGAATTTAGATTTTAAATGCCTATGTAGTGTCTGTTTTTGCAAGAATATTTTAGATTTTCCTGTTAGTATGAATTAGCTAGTTAATACTTCAGTGGACACAAAGCACTAGCACACAAAAAGTCTTTAAAAAATCTAAATATTCAGTTAATTACAGTGCCTACCAGAATTATTGGCAACCTACAAAAAGTACAGGATTAAATTCAATTTATTGTTTATCAAATGTCTTCTATCCTGACAAAAATGAGAAATTATACAGTTTAATTCGGATGCCATTGATCAGAAGAAAAACAAATCTTCAATGCAAATTAATTTTTATTTTGAAGAAGACACGCCACAGTTATTGGCATCCCTGTATTTAGTACTTTGTGCACCCTCCATTTGCCAATATAACAGCACTGAATATTCTCCTGCAATGTTTCAAGAGGTTGGAGAACACATAGCAAGGGTTTTGAGACCATTCAACTCCATACTCTCTAGTCCTTGGTCCTTGCTTGTGGGCTCTCCTCTTCAGCTATCCCCACAGGTTTTTAATGGGGTTCAGGTCAGGGGACTGGGATGGCCATTGCAAAACCTTGATTTTATGGTCAGTGAATCATTTTTGTGTAGATTGTGAGGTATGCTTTGGCTCATTGTCCTGCTGGAAGATCCAACCACGACCACTTTTAGCCTTCTGGCAGAGGCAGCCAGATTTTGATCTAAAATCTCCTGGTATTTGATCCATGTACCCTAACAAGTTTCCCAGGTGTTTGATGGAAAAACAGTCCCACAACATCACAGATCCAACACTATACTTCACAGTGGGGATAAGGCTCTTTTGTGCATAACTATGTATGTTATTATGCCAAACCCACCATTGGTGTTTATTGCCAAAAAACAAAATTTTTGTCTCACCTGACCACAGCACCTGGTTCCTATATAAATTCCAATAACAATTAGCAAACTCCAGGCGCTTACATTTGCGGGTACGATGACAGCAGAGGCTTTCTTCTGGCAAGCCTTCTAAATAGCTTGTTGGCATAGAGTTGGCATGTAATTATACTTTTGGAGACTTGGTGACCCCAGAATGAAACCAACTTCTGTAATTCCCAAACTGTGATCCTTGGAGAAATGTTTGCCTCTCGAACCATCATTATTATGACAATAATTAAAAAGTTTAAAGCCACTGGAACTGTGATGAACCTGCCTGGAAGAGGACGCAAGTTTAGTTTGCCCCCACGCATGTGTGGGCAATCTAAACTTGCGTCTTCTTCCAGGCAGGTTCATCACAGTTCCAGTGGCTTTAAACTTCTTAATTATTGTCATAATTGTGGAAATAGGTAGTTTCAGACATTAAGTTATTATTCAAAAGCCGTTGCCTTATTTATGAAGGTCAACAACCTTTTGTCTCATTTAATTTGTGTGTTCTCTGATCTTCCCCATGTTTATGGATGATTAAGAGGTTTTGGCCTGTGTCACCTCATATTTATACCTCAGTGCAACAAGAAGGTGAGTATAACCACATAATAGTTCATAAAGACTCAGGAAAATACTATATAATTTTACTATGTAAAATGGATTGATGACTTGTCCAGGCAGTATTCCTGCATCTCACCCAATGTATGCTGGGATAGGCTCCAGCCCGCCACGACCCTGACCAGGAATAAATGTGTTATGGATGGATGGACAGACAATGTAAAAAAGTATTTTATGTCTTTTAATACTTTAACATAAATTAAAGATTAGCTGTTTCTCATATTTTCAGTGTAAGGTCTTGCTGATAAACGACAAAGACATTTTTATGGCTTTTTTGCTCATATTTTCCAGGAATGTCAATAATTCTGGTTGGTACTAGACATGACTGATGTCAATAAGAAGACTGTTATTCTTCCCATGAACAGAATAGTTGTTAATCTATAACGCATGGTGTGAAGTATGAGCTAATGAATCAGTCCCTTTAATGGCACTAAACTATTCTGTAACATTAGGTGATAGGTATTAATAGTCCAGATAGCACAGATTCCAGCCTGAGCTATGTCATCAGCTCATACAAGGGACTGTCAGGCCATCCCCAGGCTATGAGAGGTGTGTGGATCTGCCCCAATTTGTGCTATCTCTCCTGTAATACTGTGAACTGTAAAATAGTTAAAGCTTTTTTTAGGTGGTAGCGGGTGTCTGTCAGGCCACCTGTCTTCCAGACATTTTTCTCAGAACAATCCCCACTCATCCAATCAGGATTGTCATCACAGCCAGTGCTCGTCCAATCATAAGTTAAATATCTGTTTTTTTAGGACTCCAATTATTGTAAGCTTCAAATGGTCAGACAGCAGGGAGAAATAGGAAACTTCTGGCTGTTCTGTGGTTAACACAGAGAGGCCAGCAACAATATCATGTCCAGTGATATTTTATAATCAATAGAAAAATGCAGCTCACTAAACCTGTGATGAGAACATTTATATTGCAGGCAGGCTGTCGGGGCTTTGCAGTGCAGCTGAATGACTCCGAAAAGCTTCTAGAAGTGCCAGAGTGCCAGAGACTTTCTCAGGAGGAGAAATATAATGAAACAGACACACATGTGAAAAGCACCATTCATAGAGAACGGGAATGTAAAATTAACCTTAAAACACCTGTGTATATATATATATATATATACTGAAAACCGAAGCTCTGAACTACTTTGTGATTTGCTCAGGGCCCAAGCTTCAAATAAGTCTTAAATCTTAAAATATTTATTCATTGCATTAGTACTTTTCAAACTATTTTACTACCATCTTCTTTTATGTCTTTCTACTTTAACACATATTTCAACAAAGGCGTTTAACTGTATTTCTCAGTATATCACCTCATTTTATGTTTCTTATAACAATATCTTTTTTGGAAAGTATTTTATTGTATATATTGTATAAACAGACCATAAACTGTACATTTCTCTCAACTGCTGCTTCACAAAGCAGAATAAATTGACTTGTGTCTCATTAAGAAAAGATCAAATTGACTTTACTGTCAGGCATGACCACAAATGAGCTACCACAAAATATGTCAACTGGGGAAGTTGGGGCATATGTGGTGGAGTTGGGCAGTTGGGGCATATGTGGAATTAGGGATTGGAGCAGTTGGGGCATATCTGATGTTATGGAGTGGGTCAGTTGGGGCATATGTGGCATTAGGGGGTGGGGCAGTTATGGCAGATGTGGTGAAAGGGAGTGGGGCAGTTGGGTCATATGAGATGTAAGGGAGTGGGGCAGTTGGGTCATATGAGATGTAAGGGAGTAGGGCAATTGGAACATATGTGATTAGGGAGTGGGGCAGTTGGGGCATATGTGGTGTATGGGAGTGGGGCAGTTGGGGCATATGTGATTAGGGAGTGGGGCATATGTGGTGTAAAGGGGTGGGGCAATTGGAACATATGTGATTAGGGAGTGGGGCAGTTGGGGCATATGTGATTAGGGAGTGGGGCAGTTGGGAAATATGTTGGGACATATGTGGTGAAAGGGAGTGGGGCAGTTGGGGCATATATGGTGTAAGGGAGTGGGGCAATTGGAACATATGTGATTAGGGAGTGAGGCAGTTGGGGCATATGTGGTGTACGGGAGTGGGGCAATTGGAACATATGTGATTAGGGAGTGGGGCAGTTGGGTCATATGAGATGTAAGGGAGTGGGGCAGTTGGGGCATATATGGTGTAAGGGAGTGGGGCAATTGGAACATATGTGATTAGGGAGTGAGGCAGTTGGGGCATATGTGGTGTACGGGAGTGGGGCAATTGGAACATATGTGATTAGGGAGTGGGGCAGTTGGGGCATATGTGGTGTACGGGAGTGGGGCAGTTGGGACATATGTGATTAGGGAGTGGGGCAGTTGGGTCATATGTGGTGTAAGGGAGTGGGGCAATTGGAACATATGTGATTAGGGAGTGGGACAGTTGGGGCATATGTGGTGTATGGGAGTGGGGCAGTTGGGGCATATGTTGGGGCATATGTGGTGTAAGGGAGTGGGGCAATTGGAACATATGTGATTAGGGAGTGGGGCAGTTGGGGCATATGTGGTGTACGGGAGTGGGGCAATTGAAACGTGATTAGGGAGTGGGGCAGTTGGGGCATATGTGGTGTACGGGAGTGGGGCAGTTGGGGCATATGTGCTGTTAGGCATTGGGACAGATGGGACATATGTGATGAAAGGGAATGGGGCAGTTGGGGCATATGTGGTGTAAGGGAGTGGGGCAATTGGAACATATGTGATTAGGGAGTGGGGCAGTTGGGGCATATGTGGTGTAGGGGAGTGGGGCAGTTGGGGCATATGTGGTGTAAGGGAGTGGGGCAGTTGGGGCATATGTTGGGGCATATGTGGTGTAAGGGAGTGGGGCAATTGGAACATATGTGATTAGGGAGTGGGGCAGTTGGGGCATATGTGCTGTTAGGCATTGGGACAGATGGGACATATGTGATGAAAGGGAATGGGGCAGTTGGGCATATGTGGTGTAAGCGAGTGGGGCAGTTGGGGCGTATGTGGTGTAAGGGAGTGGGGCAATTGGAACATATGTGATTAGGGAGTGGGGCAGTTGGGGCATATGTGGTGTACAGGAGTGGGGCAGTTGGGGCATATGTGGTGTTAGGCATTGAGACAGATGGGACATATGTGATGAAAGGGAGTGGGGCAGTTGGGGCATATGTGGTGTAAGGGAGTGGGGCAATTGGAACATATGTGATTAGGGAGTGGGGCAGTTGGGGCATATGTGGTGTACGGGAGTGGGGCAGTTGGGGCATATGTGGTGTAAGGGAGTGGGGCAATTGGAACATATGTGATTAGGGAGTGGGGCAGTTGGGGCATATGTGGTGTACAGGAGTGGGGCAGTTGGGGCATATGTGGTGTTAGGCATTGAGACAGATGGGACATATGTGATGAAAGGGAGTGGGGCAGTTGGGGCATATGTGGTGTAAGGGAGTGGGGCAATTGGAACATATGTGATTAGGGAGTGGGGCAGTTGGGGCATATGTGGTGTACGGGAGTGGGGCAGTTGGGGCATATGTGGTGTAAGGGAGTGGGGCAATTGGAACATATGTGATTAGGGAGTGGGGCAGTTGGGGCATATGTGGTGTACAGGAGTGGGGCAGTTGGGGCATATGTTGGGGCATATGTGGTGTTAGGCATTGAGACAGATGGGACATATGTGATGAAAGGGAGTGGGGCAGTTGGGGCATATGTGGTGTAAGGGAGTGGGGCAATTGGAACATATGTGATTAGGGAATGGAACAGTTGGGGCATATGTTGTCTGAATGAATGGGGCTGTTGGGGTACATGTGCTGTACGGGAGTGGAGCATTTGGGGCATATGTGGTGTAAGTGATTGGGGCAATTGGAGCATATGTGATTAGGGAGTGGGGCAGTTGGGGCATATGTGGTGTACAGGAGTGGGGCAGTTGGGGCATATGTTGGGGCATATGTGGTGTTAGGCATTGAGACAGATGGGACATATGTGGTGTAAGGGAGTGGGGCAATTGGAACATATGTGATTAGGGAATGGAACAGTTGGGGCATATGTTGTCTGAATGAATGGGGCTGTTGGGGTACATGTGCTGTACGGGAGTGGAGCATTTGGGGCATATGTGGTGTAAGTGATTGGGGCAATTGGAGCATATGTGATTAGGGAGTGGGGCAGTTGGGGCATATGTGGTGTTCGGGAATGGGGCAGTTGGGAGTGGGCCAGTTGTGGCAGATGTTATGTTATGGAGTGGGGCAGTTGGGGTATATGTGGTGTTAGGGAGGCAGACAGGTTGAGTATATGTGGTGGAACTGCATTTGTGGGGTTAGGGAGTGGGGCAATTGGGGCATATGTGGTGTAAGGGTGTGGGGCAGTTGGGGCATGTGTGGTGTTAGTGAGTGGTGCAGTTGGGGCATGTGTGGTGTAAGGGAGTGGGGCAATTGGAACATATGTGATTAGGGAGTGGGGCAGTTTGGGCATATGTGGTGTAAGGGAGTGGGGCAATTGGAATATCTGTGATTAGGGAATGGAACAGTTGGGGCATATGTTGTCTGAATGAATGGGGCTGTTGGGGTACATGTGCTGTACGGGAGTGGGGCATTTGGGGCATATGTGGTGTAAGTGAGTGGGGCAGTTGGGCCATATGTGCTGAAAGAGATTGGAGCATATGTGATTAGGGAGTGGGGCAGTTGGGGCATATGTGGTGTTCGGGAGTGGGGCAGTTGGAGCATATGTGGCAATGGGGATGGCCAGTTGTAGCAGATGTTATGTTATGGAGTGGGGCAGTTGGGGCATATGTGGTGTTCGGGAGTGGGGCATTTGGGGCATATGTGGTGTAAGTGAGTGGGGCAGTTGGGGTATATGTGGTGTTCGGGAGTGGGGCAGTTGGGGTATATGTGGTGTTAGGGAGGCGGGCAGTTTGAGTATATGTGGTGGGCAGTTAGTGCATATGTGGTGGAACTGCATATGTGGTGTTAGGGAGTGGGGCAATTGGGGCATATGTGGTGTAACGGTGTGGGGCAGTTGGGGCATATGTGGTGTTAGTGAGTGGTGCAGTTGGGGCATGTGTGGTGTTAGTGAGTGGGGCAGTTGGGAAATATGTGGTGTTAGTGAGTGAGGCAGTTAGGGCATGTGTGCTGTTAGTGAGTGGGCAGTTGGGGCATGTGGTGTTAGTGAGTGGGGCAATTGGGGTATATGTGATGTCAGGGAGTCAGGCATTTCAGGTATATGTGGTTTAACTCAGTGGGGCAGTTGGGGTATATGTGTTATAAGGGAGTGGGTGCAGTTGGGGCATATGTTGTCTCAGGGATTGGGGCAATTGGAGCATAAGTGATTAGGGAATGGGGCAGTTGGGGCATATGTGGTGTTAGGTAGTGGGGCAGTTGAGACACATCTGGTGTTATGGGGTGAGCCAGTTGGGGCATATCTGGTGTTATGGGATGGGCCAGTTGGGGCATATATCATGTTAGAGAATGGGGCAGTTGGGGTATATGTGGTGTAAGGAAGTCGGGTGGTTTGGGTATATGTGGTGTTAGGGAGTGGGGCAGTTGGGGCATGGGTGGTGTTAGTGAGTGGGGCAGTTGGGGCATGTGTGGTGGTAGTGAGTGGGGCTAGTTATGACCCATCTCATGTTAAGGAATGGGGCAGTTGGGGCATATGTGGTTAGGGGGTTGGGCAATTGGGGTATACGAGATGTCAGGGAGTTGTGCATTTGGGGCATATGTGGTTTAATTCAGTGGGGCATTTGGTGTATATGTGTTATAAGGGAGTGGGTGCAGTTGGGGCATATGTTTTGTCAGGGATTGGGGCAATTGGAGCATACGTGGGCATATCTGGTGTTATGGGGTGGGCCAGTTGGGGCATATGTGGAGGTAGGGAGTGGGGCAGTTGGGGCATATGTGGTGTTAGGTAGCGGGGCAGTTGAGGCATATGCGGTGTAATCGAGTGGGGTAGTTGGGGCATATTTGGTGTTAGGGAGTGGGGCAGTTGGGGCATATGTGGTGGTAGGGAGTGGGGCATATGTGGTGTAAAGAATCCTATAGTTTTCATGTGGTTCCAATAAAAGGATCACACAAACTGTTATACTGTCGCCAAGTCTGTTTCCGTGGTGTCTGCACTAATTGTACATCACTTTGTATAAAAGCATAGATCTGCCAAATGAATGTACTGTAATGCCAGAGTGGCCCACCATGTGCAAACAACAATGGGAACTGAGCTGAACATGCCCTTGGAAGGCTGGAGTCACAATGATACATATATTCGAAGATTTATTGCTGAATTCAGTGAGCTTTGAACCTGACCTGTCACTAATTAGTTTGCATTACATTTAATTTAGACTCTAAATGCACACAGGGGGGCTTTGATAAGGGACTTTGGAGACAGCATGTCAAAACGATTTGCTCGAAAGATCACATTGCGCTTTTTCCGGAACCACACAATCGACACTTTCGATCGTGGCAGACGGGGCGGTTGCGGGGGGATGGCATCCCATGGTCCTTGTCATGTCTCTCGCCAGGATATGCTGCGGTCTTCTGTCACTCGGCAATGCAAAAAATAATAATAATAAAGGTATGGTGCAACATGTAACACGTCACATCAGTGGAGCACATAAGTCCCTTTCTGTTTGAAGTAGCCGCTAAGCGTTTAAGCGAAAGCCGCAGAGAGCTCTTAATGACTCTGATGCGGTGGTACAGTTTAATTGCATCCATGCTGATGGAGGGGGCTTGCACTCTCCACAAACCTGCCGTGGAAATGAGGGGGGTGGGTGGTGCGGGAGGGATTTGTCGGGTTGCTCTTCCTGCAAAGACACTGATCCAGTATGTGTGTATGCACACCTTGGTCCTTGCCCATGCCATTGCTGCATTTGGCTGCTGGATGGCAAACAATGGACTATGATTGGTCACAAAGTTGTTAAGGGAAGGTTGGAGGTAGGCGTGGCCGGTGTAATGAAAACATATTTCAGGTAGTGTGCTCCAGACCTGAATGTTAGCGCCCTCTTCAGGGGAGGATAGTGTGTGCCTGTGTGTGCTCTTTTAAACCAGCAGGGGAGGGGGTTGGATGGTTTCATCAATGAGATGGCCCTGCAAACGCAATTGGATGTTACGAATAAGGAGGCAGTAAAAAAAAAGTTTTAATTTTAAGTTGCTTAAAAATTATTACCAAGGGCTGGAAAAGTGCTGTGCTGCAAAGTGCGGCGGTTTCCTAAAAACCCACCACCCGTAGATAGTGTTAAAATGTTCCCTTAAACTACGCCTTCTGTTCTCACTGGCTGCAGCATGGGTTCCCGCTTTAATATATCTTTGCGAGAACGGCGGTAGGCCATATGGATCTGTAGGCCGGCTTAGATCTCCTTCCCTTTTGATGAACAAAATTCATAGGTGCCGGATCAAGGGCTGGTAAGATCTGCTTCTTGCACAAAAAAATGGAGAAAAAAAAACGATAATGTAATCACAGCAGCCACGTAGTCAAGTGTAAATCTCTATTTGACACCGATATTGACAGGAACCTCTGAAATCGAAGCTCCTTAGACCAATATACCTTTAAACTGTACACAAGCACAGCCACATGCAAAACGTACAGATGCTCTAACGCACGCATGCACATACATGCACGGGAGCAAACACACACGCACGCACGCACGCACATACATTTACGCGCGCGTAAGGTCGCGCACACATACACACACGCACACACACACACACACACACACACACATTATAAAAGTTAGCTTGCCAGGTGTGTGAGCGGTTCCTTTATGTTTCCTCAGCACACAGTCATTGCCGGCAGTGGACTGGAAGTGACGGCTTCATTATGATCCTCCACACAATAAGGCTCAATTATAATGCAAATGGAGGTGGTATTAATAGCTGCAGCTGGAAAAAGGTGTTGGGCACCTGCAGGCAACGCCATATAAGGATGGCCTCCTTCTCTCATTCTCTCTCTCTTGCTCAGCATGCACTGGTTAGTCTCCATCAAAGAGGGCAACAACAGGGCTGCGTGGGGGGTGGAAACAGCAGCTGTGACACACATTCACCAGCTTTCCTGAGTCACACCACTTTCCTTATAAAAAGAAAAGGCTCACTGTGCATGGGTGACAAATTATTATTATAATTTTTTTATTATTATTCTCCCAATTTGGTAGCCAATTGGACCCTATGTAATTCAATTCCCCCGTGTAGCAACCGCTAGATAATCGCTGCTACAACCCCGTCAGCCGGTGGTAGGAAAGAGGGCGCCACATCCTCTTCAGGGTGTGACGTCCTCTTCAGGGCGTGACTCCTCAAGCTCCTGACCGTGATTCCAACTGCCCCAGGGCCGTCTTATGCGTGACGACTCTCCGAGTCCCTCCCCCCACCCTGGGAGCAGCTGCCAATTCCACTCCCTCAGGCCACCGGCCATACTCGGATCTGGCAAGACCGGAGACCAGAACCCCGATCCTTGGGGCGCAACTGCACAAAATGAAATTCTGCGGTCCTGCAGGTTCCTCCTGTACAACATCAGGAGAATTTCGCCGTACCTGACCACTTACTCCGCCCAGCTTCTTGTCCAGACCATGGCCACCTCACGTCTGGACTACTGCAACTCCCTTCTCGCAAGCCTACCAGCCTGCGCCATTCTGCCCCTACAACTGGTCCAGAATGCGGCTGCTCGGCTTGTGTTCAACCTTCCGAAGTTCTCGCACGTCACCCCCCTGCTGTGGTCACTCCACTGGCTGCCGGTCGTGGCCAGGATCAGGTTCAAAGTTCTGACCCTGGCCTACACTGCAGCCAAAAGGTCAGGCCCCTCCTACCTACAGGACTTAATCCAGCACTACGCTCCTGCTCGACCACTTCGCTCTGCTGCTGCAGGGTGACTTGCACTTCCCTCCCTCCGTGTTAAAGGCTCCCGCTCGTCCCGACTGCGGAGCTTTTCCACCCTAGCTCCCCAGTGGTGGAACGAACTCCCCACTCTGCTGCGCTCAGCTGAAACACTGTCTGTTTTTCGTCGTGGTCTGAAAACGCACTTTTTCAGACTCCACCTCGACTAAAATTATACCTATATAGGGCCATCGGATTTTCCGTCTCCGTTCCGGTATTCGTGTTTAGCCCGACAATTATTCTCTGCACCTGTTTTGTGTTTCCTGTCGGCTATAAATACCTCAGGACTTCCGCATTTCCGCACTTCGATATTGTCTTTGCTATCTTGACAACGAAGTCGGTAAGGTAAAAGATTCGGTCGCTGCATTTCTGGTTTGTACGAATAGGAAACGCAGCAAGTCCGATTTAGGGTTAGGAGAAAGATTTATTTTAGTCTTTTTCTTTCCTTTCTCTCTTTATCCTTTGTACTCTTCTGCCAGTTACCTTTTTGTTCAGCTCGTTTTCACCTAGAGCTGTAGGTAACAGGTTCTAGTTAAATTTTTCTTTCTCTCGCCCGTTTATACAGGGTGTTTCTTTTGTTTTGTTTCACAACCTCTTGTTACGCCTAACTATTTAGTACGTGAGGTTCTTTTGTTAGTTATTCTCGCTGTTTATCGAGATCGCCTTTTGGAGGTTGCTTTATTTTGCCTTGTGCTAGGGAAGTTTTGTTCCCGATCCTGTGTTATCCCAGTCCTGGTGCGGCTACTTCCGCGTTTTGTGGCGTTTCTCTCTCTGTTTCACGCTTTTAGAAATCCTCGCGTTTGGTGCTCCGAACCTTACATTCCCCCTTACCGGTGGAGAGCGCTGTTTAACACGTCGGTCCAAAATCTCCCATAGGTGTTCAACTGGGTTGAGAACTGGTGACTGCAAAGACCATAGCATATCGACAGCCTCATAACAAAAGTGCCTAAGTCATTTTTTGTAGTTTTGAGAAAAAGGCAAAAAACTGCTGCAATTCTACGTCAATGAGTATTTATTAACTCTTTCTTAGAGTGGTTCAGGAAGTGCACAGTGACCTGCAGTGACTTGAGCATTTTTACACTGTTGACGAATGATAAATCAAGTGATTTAGGCAGAAAATCTCAAAACTACAAAAAATGACTTACGCACTTTTGTTATGAGGCTGTCAATATGATTCACATCATTTTCATGCTCATCAAACCATTCAGTGACCCCTTGTGCCCTGTGGATGGGGCATTGTCATCCCGGAAGACACCACTCCCATCAGGATAGTTGATCACAGAATACCTTTGGATTGATTTGCAGTGCCCCTTCCCTCTAAGGGGACAAGTGGACCCAAACCATGCCAGAAAAATTGGAGAATTGGAGGGGTGGATTTAGATGTAAAGTATGCTGGAACAGTATGGAATACATGGTTGGCAAAATGGCTGTATGTCATCAAGGGTCTGAGGTATCAAACGAGCCTCAAACCATCACTCTGCTGCCAAATATACAGTAGATATGGATGGATCACTTTAAGGGTTGTTTCTCCTGACAAAGTTTCCTATTGAACTCTATGGAAAAATAAGTCAGGAAAAGAAACCCTTCAAGTTATCTATCCATATCCACTGTATTTCTGGCAGCAGAGTGATGATTTAAGGCTTGTTTGAGACGTCAGACCCTTGATGACTTAGAGCCATTTAGCCAACCATGTGCTTCCCTACTGTTCCAGTGTAATTTACAGCTAAATCTAGTCCCACCACCCAATGCCAGACTATTCTAATTCCAGTTTAAAAATAATATTTAATTTTGTTAAGAATTACATGCATGGAATTAACCCTTTGATGCACAAGCCCTCCACACCCCCTCTAATGCACAACATGGGTCAAAAATGACCCACATTCATTTCCTACGTAATTTGATGTATACCTGAGTGTTTCTTTGCTATATCTTTGGAATCAATTTATTTCATCATTCAGTATTCCAGGTATTTATTAAATATCTTGTTTTTGATGACCACAAATCATTGTTTTCATTTTTCCTTTCTTAATTTTTCCTTTTTTGTATTACTATCCCAAGTTTACACACATGGGTCAAAAATGACCGGCATAAATAAAGACATACTATAATAATAATTTTGTTAAAATAATGATTTTAGCAGTGATTTGGGCTACACAATAATCCATTGATATTTGAAATATGTTTATTTGTCACTTTTCAGCACCTACACACATATCTGATAACTGATAACACTGATAGTGATGTAAATGTCAATTTTCTGTATTATTAAAACTATAGTGAACTGTAGTCTCTGTGCATACATTCGTGACAAATTACATCAACATGCTTGACGCTGTGATCCTTGCACACAGGTCTGTTGCATTGTGAACACCAACTGCTGACTTTTCGATCATTGACAGCTGGGCAGATCTTACACCTCTTCCTCTTAACTTGGCCCTGTCCGACGTTCTCCTGTGGCTGGGTGGTGGCTGGGTTTGGATTTTTCAACCCACATCTTCCCATTGCCTCTGTAATATGCTTTTGGAGGTTGGTGCTGCCCTCCATGCGCCTCTTCATATATGGCATGACAAGCTCTTTGCCCAGCCCCTTGATGAATAGCCGGCGCGCATGGCTCACACCTCCCATGTAATCAGGGTGCTGTGTAGTGAAGATGGTGTAGGCATTGAGGGGAGCAACATCCAGGACATTGTGCCAGAGCACCATGGGCCATCTCCGTGTTCTCCGTTTACAGGAGCAGGTGCGAACCATCTGATCCATTGTGTCCACTCCTCCTTTTGTTTTGTTGTAGTACTGGATCATTTCTGGTTTCTTCTTCACGCTGTTGTCATCCACCACTTTGTCATCATGCATGGTGCTCAGGAGGACAACAACCTTTCCCTTCTTCGTCACATAGCTCACCATGGTCATGTTGCCATTGAAGCCAAATTCTGAGCTATGCACCTCCCTGGATTTGGACTTCTTCATGACAGGCGGTATGTCAGCCTTGTTCTGACGAAGAGTCCCCACAATGGTCAGGTTCTTCTCAAGGAGCTTCTCAGCCAGAGGGACACTGGTAAAGAAGTTGTCCACTGTGATGCTGTGACCTGTGATTTAAAACAAACAAACCAAAAACTGATCAATTGGTCAAACTGGTCAATTTACTCAACATGGAATTATCTAAATTATAACACTAAAATAAATTGAATGCATTATCTATTGTATTGTATTGCATTGTATTCTATTACATTCTACTATTTTGCTAATCAATAAAACAATGTCTCACAATGATAATTAAAAATAATATATACACTATGAAAGATTGGAAGAATAATCTAGGTATTGCACTAGAACTTAAAGAGTATATTAACTTCTGTATATTCCATATTCACCTGTTTGTCTGATTCCGCTGCACAACTGCTCAACAATTTTCTCTAGAACAAGGTTCTTCTGAACATCCTCTCCTGGCTGTCTCCCTGTGTAGACCATGGCGTCAATGGCATAAGAGACCCTCGCATCGCACATTCAGAAGATTTGTATTCGGTATTTTGCGGGCTTGCTGGGCATGTATTGGATGAACTTGCACCTGCCCCGGAACGGCACAAGCTGCTCATCCACTGTGACACAGTCACTGGGGATGAACTGTCTTCTGCCGTTGACCAGGAAGCAGTCCCACACATACCTGAATGCCGCCATGTGGTCTGTTTCCTGCCGAATAGGCCTGGTCCTCTTGTCATCAAACCGCATGAAGCTGCGGATATCCTCATATCTCCTGACCCCCATGGTGGCCTTGTCCATTGGATTTTGCAGCAGATCACAAAACAGCTCCTGGAAGGACACATCCCAGCTCTTGTCCCCCCTGCAAGGAGGGTCAAACCAATAAAGGCCATGAATTCCTCTTTGTCAATGCTTCTCCACTCTTTCCTTTTTGCTGCTGCTGCTCTCCTTCCCTCTAAATTGGTGCATTGCAACACCTGCTCAATGATGTTGTTAGAAATAAACATATCCCAGGCATCTTTTGGTGACACAGCATCTTTTGGTCCTGGGCAGCATCTCATGATATTGTAGCTTCTTGTTCTGCCCTGAGTGGGGGGATGCTCGTTCCAGTAAGACCCCTTTTTTTTTTTTTCTTCAGAGGACTCCTCAGAGGATGTGTCATCAAAGGAGTCTTCATCTCGGGAAGCTGGACTCCCAGGCACACCCACAACTCCAGCTTGACCCTGTGGCACATATTCTGGGTCATCAGCCTCAGAGATTTCAGAATCAGGATCAAAAATTGCCTCCTCATCTTCCTGATCCTGTTCCACATGCAGCATCTCTACAATGATTTTAGCCGTAAATCTGGGACGACTGGGACCAGCCATGCCAGCACTCTGGATGAAGAACATCAAAAGCACAAGAATATTTTCAAATGCACATCAATCAGTTGATCAAGTATATACTGTTCTATTTTGAGTTTGATTTTGTTGACCAAGCTAATGTTAGCTATAGAATAGAATAGGTCAACAGCTAGCTAGCTAATATTATTAGACATATTTCTCTTTCTCACTAGTAATGGATGTGCAAATATTATGTACTGTTATCTATCACAAGATATCAAATATTTTCTCATGTATCAGATGTGCAAAAGCAGTCTTGCAGAGTTGTGAAATGTTTGACAGGGGAATAGTTGTCTGCAGTAAATATGTTCCTAACTGTACACATTTACAAAGATCGAAAGGTTCCTACCGGGTAATTTTTGACCCATGTGTGTAAACTTGGGATAGTAATACAAAAATTATCTTTATTCAAAAAGTAAGAAAGGAAAAATGAAAATAATGATTTGTGATTATCAAAAACAAGTTAATTGAGGAATACCTGGATTGCTGAATGATGAAATACATGGATTCCAAAGATATAGCAAAGAAACACTCAAGTATGTATATAATTACATAGGAAATGAATGTGGGTCATTTTTGACCCATGTTGTGCATTAGAGGAGTAGTAATACAAAAACCATTTTTATTCAAAAAGTAAGAAAAGAAAAATCTAAATAAACATTTGTGATTATCAAAAACAAGTTAATTGAGGAATACCTAGATTGCTGAATGATGAAATTCATTTATTGCAAAGATATAGAAAAAAAACTACCCACCGGGTCATTTTTGACCCATGTTGTGCATCAAAGGGTTAAAAATAAAATAAAAAAACAACTATCTTAGACTGCCATGTGGGGGTGGTATAATGTATAGCTATGTTTTCCGTTTTCCAGAGCACATGGGAACATTAATTAGTGTTTGACGGAAAATATTCCAAAAATATGAATGATAGTGCATACATGCAGTACAATATGGGCGGGCGGCAGTGTAGTATAATGGTTAAGGAACAGGACTTGGAACCGAAAGGTTGCAGGTTCGATTCCCAGCCGGACACTGCCGTTGTACCCTTGAGCAAGGTACTTAACCTGAATTGCTTCAGTATATATCCAGCTGTATGAATGGATAAATGTAATAAGAAGTTGTGTAAGTCGCTCTGGATAAGAGCGTCTGCTAAATGCCTATAATGTAATGTAATATAACCCCATCAGCTGTGGTATACTCAGAAACTACATTTGCTTCAAGTACAGTATGTCTGTACAAGATTACATATGAATGTGCAAGCCCCATGAATTCTAGAATATGGCTGGTATTTCGACTTCCAATCAGCGGAACGCTCAGGGCCATGAGCTTTCAGCATTTGAACAGATGCACTGTGTATTTAACCACAGACCCTGGCGAATGGCAAACAACACTAAGAACAGAAGCACTACTTCACCGACTCGGATCAGCTAGGAATTGCTGAGGTTTTTGCAGAGGTTAGCACCTTTACACGCCATTTAATGTATTTAGTTTTATTTTTATGTTGTTTCCTTATACCTTTCCCATGTTATCCCATAAAAAAACTTTGAAATTGTTTTTGTGAAAATGTTTGAATTATTAAAAAGATGTTTTTTTTTCCAGAAGGTAACAGAGATGATTGCCTCGCTCCCCGAAGGCTCTTATGGTCTGCCAATCCAACCTCCTTCTTTGCTGGAGAGCACAAGGGGAATACCTGTAAACTGAGAATCGCTAGGAAAAAAACGACAACTGAAGCTCAAAGTTCCATAATAATTGGTCAATCCAAACCTAGGTGTACCGTACAATGTTATGTATTATCAATGGAAAGTCTGACATACACCCTTCTGTAACTGCATGTCGGGTAACATCTAAAATAAGCGAATTGTCCCCAGATAGCAGAGGATTCCAGGTCAGTGTAGTGTCGTTTTTGTTGGTACAGTTTGTATATTGTCGGCAATGGGAAGTCTCATGTGGGCGAGTTTGGCTCTAAAAGTTATGGTTTCATTGCGACCGTTGCATTAGGGCCAAATGTGGCTTGTGACATCTGGTACGATTATTGTGGGCCATATATTTATGACCACATCAAAGCCAACAAAAACAGTGCTACTCATCTATATTAGGGCTGACATGAGGCAACCGGAGTCACTTCAGTTCATCCATGCAGTATGTGGGCCGGCAGAAAGTCAAAACAGTGGAAACCGTGGGCCACGTCTGGGCCATCGTTCAATTGCTATCTGGGTAGCAAGATTTAGATGGAGTGGCACAATGAAATATAAACTACAGTACCGACCCATATAATAGAGTGCATGCTTTAACCCCTTCTCAAGCACCACCTTTTTGAACACAAGCCCAAAAATAAAATGGTTACCATTGTTGAACCTTTTTGACTACAGGCATAATCCTGGGCCTTGTTTCCCAAAACCATCTTAAGCCTAAAATTATCGTAAAATTCTTGCGAGGCATCTTTCTTTTCCGATGTGTTTCCCAAAAGCTTCTTAACTAAAGATGGTCTTAGAAATGATTGTATATTAACGAGTGCCTCTGACCACAGCTACGTGCGTCTTTAGGGGAAACCCGCTAATGCTGGCTATTTAAGACTTTCTAATTAATGGATGTAGAATATCACCAAGCTATGTACACAATGTTGATAATATCAACAAAATATTTACATTGAGTGAAAATGTAGAATATTCACACGTTTATTGTTTTATGTCAGACAGAAGACCATCTGTTAAAATAAGTTATTGTTTGTGCACTGGGGTGGTGGTGGGAAGGGCCAGTAAAGCATGGATAATAATTTCATGGTTTAGATAGATTTAAGTAGATAGATTTTAGACATACAAAATGTGATTGATGCAAATAACTGGAGGATGAGCTTTGGGTGAAGGGAAACTGAAGAAAATAAAAAGTAACACTAAATAAAATAAAATAAAATAAAATGCCCCTAAAGTGAGGTGGGAAATCTTCTTCTTTTGCAAAGGCATGAATGTGAGCCAGAATCTTGTTTCACTTAAACTGATGACATTCTTGTCAGAAAATGTGTGAAACAAAATTGCCTAATGCTAGTGTCTGCCTCTGAATTATAAAATGAACACATTCACATTAAACCACATTATTGAAGCTCATTCAATAATAACTACGTGGAAACAAGGTTGATATAACATGAATTCTTCCATTTACAGATATCTTGCTATCCACATTTTTTCTTTTAATAAATAACACAAATAAATAACACAAATACGTAGGCTAGTCTATGTTGTTGAAAACGTAACAATGCTTATATTGTGTTTCATTAATATCCTTTAATTCACAGAACTATTGTCTCTGCAATTCATGCCTCGCAAGCAATCCAATGAGTTATTATCAAATCTCAAATCTATACCAAACTTTTCGGCACCTTTCAAGATACACTTAAGTATCTTGCACGCGCTCATTGGTTGTTAAGTATTGGTTTGGGAAACGCGTGTAAAAATTCATCAAGATCGCACTTAGAAAACAGTTTTTACTTCTAAGATAACAGGAAATGAGGCCCTGGTCTCTTATCAGGCCCCTCCAGGATTTTGCGATGTCGTGATCGCAACTATTAACGCAAAATCGACAAAACTCCGCGAAAGTTGCATTTTTTTCCAATCACTGCAACCCGCGACAAATGGTCAAATTGTTGTGTTACGACCCCTGCTCCAAGAACACAAATGATTTCAAACACAAATGTTTTTATTAACATATCTTCTCCGTTGTAGTGAGTCTTATTACGGGTAGATATCTATGGGTCCAAATTAGTTTTGTCCATTATAAAGCATATACATTTGCCCCTTCTGATGGTTTAAGATGAAAACATTGATATCACATGGTTACACACACTTAAATATGTAGCCTAATCATTTACTCTTGTACCTCAATATTCCGCCAACAAGAACATGCTCCCAAATGGTCTAGCTTCAAAGAAAGTCGGTGCATCAAACATAAAACATGACTGATCAATGAATATTTACACTAAAATACAGTGTGTGAAATGCACTCAAAATGTGAAAATAACCACATATATACATAGCCTACTGGACAAGACAGTGGTCAAGTGGAAAAACGAATGTACATATATAGCCAGCGAGAAGAATCTATTACAAGCAGTACCCCCTTCAGCGAATGGGTTTTCTGTAGCTCTTTCCGTCATAATACATTGACTAGATTAAAAATGCTGTTACGCTGGGCTGTGATTTATTGTTCAAAGCATCCCAGAAAAAGTAGCAGACACGTTTGAAAAGGTTATACTGTCCTATCAGATAAAAAAGTTGTGAATAAAACCGGAATGACATGAAATACTTCAGAGCTGCAGGTAGGGCATATGGGGTACTGCGCGCACTTTCCACATTGTGTAATAACGTGCTAAACTGGTGTGTATTTCTCAAACGGATTGTCCAACACAATAAATGACCACTGAATTTTGAAAGGAACATCTCTATGTGTAAAACCAATGGTAGGATTGTATATTTATTTAATATTTAGTAGCAGATATTGATAGGAGAATGCCGTTGTATGATGAATTTCACATGTTTATTTTGCATTTGAGTGAGCAGGGCTTTTCACTTCTTTTTTGGCATATGATCAGGCTATTGTTGGGTTTATCTTGTTGCTATGACGAAATACTAATTTTATATGATGAATAAATATATTTATAAACTCACACATAGACACTATTGTCCACTATGTCACGCATGGGTAGGTATAGTTGCAGGCGAGACTGGGTGGGGGGTTGCTTGTTACATGGACTTGCTACGGGAAAATAGGGACACTTATAAACTCCGTATTCGGCAGAGTTGTCACGAATTGTGTACCAATAAAGATAAAACACAGAGTCTGCGGTTTCCACTCATAGTTTGGCTGCAGGAGCAACGAATGTCTCAGTTCAGAAAAATCTTGGTGCCGGCGGCATGGTCAATAGGCATCTGTGCTAAGGGGTCGATGTTGTCACTTTCATTATCTTTGAATTCTTCATTATCTACCAAATGGTTAGTTTTAGTGGCCATGTGTCCACACTTTCACCAATTAGGAGCCTATTGATTCACCTCAGCCTTTATTTTGATCAGTTAAAAAAATTTTGCTTCCTCTTTATGTAATTGTTCATAATATAGTACAATGTGAACATGGTACTTTTATTCTTGATGGCATGCATAGCTATATCTGACATAATGTGGCTTAAGAGGGTAAATGATCCCTCTAACCATGAAAAGTTACTAATGAAGAAATAATTCTGGGATTGCAATTGTGGTTGGAACGACTGTGGTTGCAATTGTGGTTGGAGGCTGTATCTGCCTTAGCTACAGCCAGTGACAGATACTCTAGTGGTGGGGTGGTTGGGGATGGGGTTAGCCAGCTACTGTTAACTGTTGCCAGCCTGAGGTGTGAATCTTTACAAATCTTTGAGAGCGGTTTTCTCAGGAAAGTGTTTTAAGGTGTACCAAGTAGTGTTGAGCAGTAGGTGAACGAACAAATCTTTTTGAACAAATCTTTAAAGTGAACTGAGTGTACCGGATCATCACTCTAAATGATTCGTTCATATGCTTGTGTCCGCCTCAGCGATAAAGGCGGCCATGATAGTGGGAATGACACATCTAGACGTAACCTATAATGAAAGGAAATCTTGCTGGTTGCCATGAGGAAGCCTATCACAATTCAGTGAGAACGGGGGTGGGATTTTCAGAGGAACTGTACCGAACTGTACTGACCACAGACTGTGGAAGTCCTACAACTCACCCAACCGAATGAACTGAACTGACTATGACCTGCTGACCTGCTGACTACGAGGCTACTGGTGAACTGGTTAAATCAATACCCGCACCGCAGCTGATGTGTGGTGAGCATACTGGCGCAAAATGGCTGCCGTTGCATCACCCAGGTGGGTGCTACACATTGGTGGTGGTAGAGGCGAGTTTCCCCCTCATCATTGTAAAGCGCTTTGAGTATCTAGAAAGGCGCTATATAAATGCCATGCATTATTATTATTATTATTAGTACATAATTGTCAACCGAATCAGTAACAGGCTACTCTCAAGTGCAGTAATGAATTAGTTAGCAACAATTGCGAGAGTATTAGTAAAATAATATAACCCGGTCAACTGTTTTTTGGTACACTTTCACATTTAAAGAATAGCCTACAATCTTACAAAATTATCAGAACATGGGACAATATGAAAATTTCATGTCACGATTATCCTGGCCAAAATAATTGCGATTCACGATATTATCCCGATAATCATCAAAATATGCTTAAAATTTTTTAAATGTCACTAAAACATACTGGAATCAATTTAACTTACATTTTGTCAAGAAACAAATATTTTTATTCATCATAGGACACATATCCTTTTTTTGTGAACATCCTTTTTAGTGAAAAACAAACAAGGATAGATTCAGACTCTCGCTAACACCCAGCAGGTAATCACTGTCATTCCTTAGTTTTGAATCCATAGAATTTCCACACATCCGATTCAACTTTTTTTGTGGGGGCAAGCCGAGCCTTCAGCCATGGTGACGATTGACTGGAAAGATGCGGGCTCCCCCTTGTGGCAAATGGCAATTCAAAATAAATCAGGAAATCAATAGTTAGTTAGTGAGCTAGACAGCTTTTTCAAGTCACTCGTGAGGATATTCACGCTCATGTGAGGATATTCACGATTATCGCGATAATGGAAATTCACCACGATAAAATTATCTTGAGTGTTTTTATCGCGATAAAAGATAAAATCTTATATCCTCCCATCCCTTGACTGCGCATCGACATTCAACATTTAAAAAATCCTCTGCTGTTAAAAAAGAGGATAAACTATGCCCCTTGTCACCGTTTTGATAACTTTACCATTTTAAAACGCAATGTTTTAAAATAGGCTACTTACAATGGAATGCTCAGCACTTGAGAACACACAAATTGTCATGTCATATTTCCGTAGCTTCTAATCCATATTTAAAAGGCTCGCCTGGAGCGGCCATATAGCCTAATCCAGAAAACTATATAGCTACAAGGAAAAAAATTCAAAAAGTTTATATGAGGTTTATAGAAACGGTTTATACTTTTACTTGTAGTGCTTATGACTGGAAGTTTTGATAGGCCTACTGAACTACGAGTATAGTGAACTGAACGTGCTGTTGGAATATTTGTGCGCTTGCGCAAATGACCCATCAGTGAACAAATCACATAGTCAGTGACTAGAATCTTTGTACTGAACTGAACTGAACGATTCGAATCAGTAAAGTGATTTGTAGTTTCTACCACTAGTACCAACATTCAAACAAGCATATCTTCTTCAAATATGTGCATATTGCAGTCACTATAGAGTAACTAGCGGGGGGAGCAGGGAGGGCACTCGCCCCCCCTGGAGGCAAAATGCCAAGAGCCCTCAGCCGCTTGGTGTGAGGGGGAGTGTAATGTTCGGAGAACCAAACGCGACCGATAAGGATTTCTAAAAGTGTATCTAGAGAGATACGCCACAAAACGCGCAGGGTAGTCGCACCAGGACTGAGAAACACAGGACTGAGAGAAAAACTTCCCTAAGCACAAGGCAAAACAAAGCAACCTCCAAAAACTGAGGCGATCTCGATAAACAGCGAGAATAACTAACAAAAGCACCTCACACACTAAATAGTTAGGCGTAACAAGAGGTGGTGAAACAAAACAAATAGGACCGCATGCAATATCATAGCGAATTGATTTGTTTTTGTCAGAATAATAACCTAAAAAACATATTTTTATTTGCAGACATTAATTAGCTAGGTACTATTGCTACTGAGTGTATTACTTGTCTGAAATGATTAATGTTATATCAGCATTTTAGAGAGATGAGTTAGGCTATTTCTGTAGGCTATTGCTGCCTTCAGGTGTTCCTTGGAAGCTCTTCCAGTTGCCAAATCGTAATTACGAGGTTGACGCATTCACATGCTACGAAATCGGAATTACCAGCAAACATGGATGTCAAGAAAGTAAATGCTTCTTTTGATCCTTTACAAATAGAAAATACACGGAGAGCTGCTATCACTTTCTGCATGAGAAAGAAGAGGAAAGGAAACGTATGATGAGAGTCATTTATGATATATTAAAGTATATTTTACTGGTTGTGCGCTGTGTGCGTGACCATCAATATGATGCGCTGCGCTGCCTAGTTGCATTGTCATATGTGAATAGGCTATATCATATTTTCTGCCTTTTCGACTTGGCAACTGGGAAATATGAGCTCCGAGGAGCACTTGAAGCATGGTAATGGGTCAATGGTGAAACGTCACAACTTGGGAACTCGGGAAGCAAAATTATCTCTCACTTTCCCACTTGTAATTAGGCTACAACTTGGGAGGTTCGTTCAAGTGCAACTTCCATGTCTGAAACTGACTCGTAATTCTGACAGCATATGGCTGCATTCGAATAGTCAAATTTGAGCAAGGAAGGATCCTTTAGATCGCATGAACCGCAAATATTTCCCGGGCAGTCATGCTAAGGACCGTTCAAATTTCTTATATTGAGATGGAAAGGAGCTTCACGATTCCTTTAATCCGTCCTTTCACAAAGGATGCTCTGGACTATCCTTTTCAGAAGGAAGGTAGTATTCGTGCCCCACAATGCAGTGCCGCCAATGTTTACATAAGCATCTGAGTTTTCCGGAACCTACCGAATTACCGAATTCAAACAACAAGGCGAACATCTGAGAAATGCCAGAAATCTAAATGTGAATAGCTAGTATTTTGGTTAGTAGTGGCTTATAATAGAAAGTAAACAAACAATGACACAATCAGACAATACACCAAATTTATTAAGAGGCTAAATTTTGCAGAGATAAAAGTAACAGTTAAAGTGAGTAGTTCGCTATGTTGAACAGTCACGTCAATACGACTGGACGTCGCAGCATGACGCAAGGTAGAGAAGGAGGTTCGAATTCTACAGTAGATGCTAGATTCCTTGTAAATCTCTCCTTCCAACCTTTCCTTGACCCCCATGACGTTTTCTGGCGAGGTCAAGGAAAAGTTGCAAGGAAAGGAAAAAGGAGCTATTTTTTTGACTATTCGAATCTTTGGCTCGCCGACATAGGGTCATATAAAAAAATTTTAGCGACATATATTAGGGGCCCCCTGCTGACCGAATTTGCCCCCCTTGAGCTGATCATGTAGTTACACCACTGATTGCAGTGCATATTGGATTTGAAAGCTCAGGATCTGTACTTTTAAATTATTTTTTTTTAAAACATGACCCCGTGCTACTTGTGGACCATTTTACCAGCACCTCTCACAAATGGTTTATTGTGTGACCAGATTTATAGAAATTTTCATCGTAAAAAATGCAACAAATGCAAATAACATAAACCAGCCAGTGCTAGTTAAGGGGTTAATACATTGTGCCACGTTAAGGGGTTAATACATTGTGCCACATTGAGGGACGTATTCTTTAACAGGGCTAGATGCAGTCTACATTGAGTTGGTTAGGCAGGAGCCACCTCCTCATTAGTTTCTATCCCCTGTTCATTGTTCCTTCTGGGATGTGTCTTTTCTGACACCACAAGACACGTCCCTCACTAGCTTTAAATTCAGAGTCTAGCCACTGAATCCTAATAGTTCCTTCTTACATTTCAACATGCAGTACAGTTTGTAATTGTTTAGTTTCTGAGAGGGGGGTTTTATTTGCTCTCAACTACAGACAGGTTCATTCTTATGCAGTTCATGCAGTAGCTACTTACATCAGTTGTTTCCAAACTTTTTCATCTAAAGGCCCCCCAACATTTTAGGGTCTGTGGAAGGACTCTCCTCACCTGGCCAAAATGAATGCTTGACCCCATTATCCACCAACCACAGGCTGCAGTGCAGTAGCATGAGACGCGGGTCTTAAACGGGATGCTGTGTAGCATCTATATCAGACATGCACATAAGTTAGACTTTGGTATTGTACTTTTGGTACTGTAGGCCATTTAACAATATGTAATAAATTATGATGGAATTACTGTTGAAAGTTTATATGTGTGTAATTAATGAACTAAGAAATAGATGAAAAATATTTGTAAAAAGAGGAAATATTTTTGTCCGTTTTGCTGAGGACCTCCCTGGAGCTTCTTGGGGGGGGGCTGTGTTAGGGTAGGTTGGAAACAGGACCCAATAACAGACAAAAAGTAGAAAAACCAAAGTTTAATATAGGGGCAAGGCAGCAATCTGTAGTACAAAGCAGGCAGGGTCGAAATCCAGGAAGACAGGGCAACGGTACAAAAGAAGTCCAAAGAATAGTCACAGAACAGGCTGGGGTCGGAACCGGGAAGGCACAGCAGAAGTACAAAATCAGTCCAAAATCAGGGTCACGAGAACACAGGCAGAAGTCAAAAAACCAGGGAGGTGTAAAGAGAGAAAACAAAACAAAACAGACAGAATACAAAAATAAAATAAAGACAGGAGAAAGACTCGGGATAACAAAAACTAGGAAACAGATACTCAGAAAATAAACAGACAACTCAGGAAGGTACTCAGAAAACTCATATAGAACACAGACGCAAACCAACAGTGACAAACTCACGAAGAAAGACTGAAATAACAGGGAGACAGACATAATGGGAATCAGGTGTGCAGAGGCGGGGAGGGGAAATTACTCACAGGTGAGCACAATGAGGGTTAACAAGGGACCAATAATACAATAACGGGGGGGGGAAGTAAGACATGGACTGGAATGCACATAGACACAATGATAACAAACGGCCTGGGGTTAGCAGGTAGACACGTGCAGAGCTCGGAGGGGAGGAACGCGGAAGTGGACACACGTGCAGAGAATGCGAAATCACAGATAGATACAGGGATAGGATAACGAGGAGGGAAATGACAGCTGCAGGTAGAAACTCAAGATGAATTAGTAATTAGTAATGTTAGTAGCGAACTCTAAAACCCTAATGTTAGTATGTTAGCTGGTTAGTATTATATACACGTTAGTGTCTTAGCAGGTTAGTACTAAATCTAATCTAACAGTTAGTACGATTAGTACATTGGTATTATATACAAATATTAATAATGCCAGAAGTAAGAAAACGAGATACGAAATACAGAGGAAACCCGAATGTACCCAAAATCACCCGAATAGTGCAATGACAAAGACAGGGAGTGGAATCTCGGGAAACATGGAACATGGAACGCGGACTGACAAGGGAACTAGAGTGATGGTAAAATACTAAACACAATACACAAAGTCAGGAAAATAATAAACACAGAGAATAAATGGGAGAAAATAAACAGACAATAGCGAGGGTAATGCGGGGAAATAATAAGCACATGTAAAACAAAGATCAGGGAAATAAGCAAAAGAAATAAGGAAACATAAATACACAGAATAAACAGACAGACAAGGTACAGGAACCTGACACCCTGGGGATCACCGGACCCCCAGTTTGGGAACCCCTGACCTGCGTCGCACCTACTTTTCAGTACAGTAAATTGGGAGTACAAGTGGAAATCATCAGCCTTAGTGAGTTATTAGGATATGGGTTATGGAGGGGATGTGTACTATCCACATTAGGCATTACAATGTGTCTTTGCGTTATTGCAAAAGAGTACAGCATATTTAACCAATAAAGCTCGAGCAATGCAAGAAAATAATGGTATAAAGGCCATTAAGGATTCAAATTCTTAAAATTGGTGTGTTTTGACTTCACTTTCAAAATTACAAACATTTCAGAGTGTGAACCATCCCCATTCTCAATGCGTTCCGATCTCTGAGGTTCTTTCTGCTGTATTTATTGGAATGGACAGTTGAGGACCTTTTTTCTTCTTTATTATACTTAAAATGTGCACCATTAGTCTCACGTCTCACGTCTCCTTGCTCCAGTAAACACGGAGGTCCTGTGGCTGTCAGGTAGCAGCGTGTTGGTGTTGGTGTATTCCCCTGAGGCCACCCCCAACCCCCCAACCCGGAGCATTGAGAAAGCTGCCGTTTATAATTTGCCAGTGCTCGGGGACACAAATGAGCCATTCACAGCACCCCCCCCCCTCCCCCAAACCAGCCTTCGCGTTTAGCATCGCTGCCTCAATCACAGCTTCTCACTGACGGGATACATCTTCCACAGGGGGAAGGGGTGAGAAATGTAAATTCAACCTGCTTTCCTCCAAGTACGGATTGCATTTATGTCATAAGGACAAAATACAAACACATTATGAACAAAACAAAAAAACATTCTGGAATATGCCATGTGCAATAGCAGCCCCCACCCCCCCCCCCCCCCCCCCCCCTCCAATGAAGCAATTTCTATTCTATTTCCAAAACACTGACTCGTCTGTTGTGACAAGAAAAAAAACACATAAAAAAATGCATAGGAGTTCAAACTTTGGACAGTATTCTGCAGAAAGCGTGGTCAGATTTGTGTGGCCTGCTGTACTTCGGTCACGATGTTCATCTCTTTGCAAAAAGGGTGAACATACCTAACCTGTCTAGATCTAGGTGTTCATACATCCATTCTTCCACGTATAATGTGTAATGTACCTGTTTTCTTAACGAGCCTATGTTAAGATGCACTTGGTTAAATGCAAAAAAAATATTTTAAAAATCCAGTGAAGGGCAACACCTTTTAAAGTATGTTCATATTCACGTTACTAAGTAATAATGGGTGTAGCCAAATACCCGTAGCAGGGGTTCTCCACCCTGGTCCTGAAGGATCTGCTGGTTCTTGTTTTACTCGGCACAAGTTTACCAATTAAGGCAATGTATTACACAATTAACTCGCCAGACCTGGTTTGTTAGGTCTGCATTGCTTTCTATATATATATATGTATATATGAAAAAAGAGAGAAAACCAGGGCGAAAATCTACAATACACAGCTCCAATGTTAAATCCGCACGCTCAAACAAAAAAGTTAAAAGACTGACCTTCAGAGGCAAAAAGTATATAGATGCAAAAAAAGTTTTATTAAAAAGTGGAACGAACGACGCGCGTTTCGGCGTATCTTCGTCAGGTTCGTTCGTGAAACGAGCTTGGACACAGGTGACTTATATCACGTTATAGAAACAATTAACACATCATATCAATTAAGTTAATCATTCACAATATCAATTAAGTTAATCATTCACAATATCAATTAAGTTAGTAATTCACAATATCAATTAAGTTAGTCATTCACAATAGAAAACAAAACATCAATTAACGCTCATCAATAACGGTTACATCAGGAAGCAATTAACACTTTATATCAAGTAAACTATCGTCATACACAATAATAGTTACAACAAGTAACACCTTGCGATAATCAGTCATCAAAGAATGACCCCCAATCTTATATGAAATGGACACCTGACAGACCAGCTAAACATGAGCTATCCATAAAGGGATACAGCGCTACTTTTATAAAACACAACACAGGAAGGAAAACAAAAAAATGGTAATGATGATACCTTTAAACATGCCAAAAATAGTCAGCTTGTGCAATTTTCCACCACATCTTAATTCAATAAGTCTAATAGTACATAACTAGCCTACAATACCAAGGAATAGCAGACATAAAAATTGGACATATACAAAGCCCCAAATAGTGGACTCAGTTCAAAGATAAGAACTCAAATCTAGAGATTCATTCAATCCATTTGGTTCCATTGAGTCCAATGTAAATATCCAAAATGATTCTCTTTGTAGTAACTGTTTTATTATGTTACCTCCTCTTGGTGAGGGTAAAACTTTTTCTAAACCAACAAATTTCAGACTTGCTGCAGATCCATGGTCTCGGGCTTTGTAATGTCTGGCAATGGCATAATCCAAATTACCGTTTCGTATAGCCGCTTTGTGCTCGGCTATGCGAAGCTTCAAATTACGTTTAGTCTGTCCAATGTAAATCATTCCACAAGGGCATTTTAACATATAAATTACAACAGTATTAGAACAATGAGTACATTTACCACAACGATAATTAGCTTGTACCTCTTTACTCAGCCAATTAGAACCCATGCTTGGGGATTTATACATTGATGTCACCAAGTGATCTCTAAGGTTTTTACTTCTCTTATAACAAAATCTGGGGCGAGAGAAAACTGAGTTGGGGATCACAATGCAGAATATTCCAATGCTTCAAAATTATACGTATTTTTAATTGTGGGCGATATATTATTATATTCCGACACAAATGCAACTCTGTCCTCCTGAATCCCATCAATTATGGTATTATATATATATATATATATATATATATATATATATATATATATATATATATATATATATATATACAGTGCCCTCCACAATTATTGGCACCCCTAGTAAAGATGAGTAAAAAGGGTTATAAAACATTCACCTTTTGGTGAATTAGCTTAATCTCACACTGAAAAAATGAGAAAAATCCAACATTTCATTGAAATAAATTTACTGAGAAAAAAAAATCCCTCATCAAGAAATAATTATTTTTAACAAAACCACGTGTGCCCCAATTATTGGCACCCCCGGAAATTATTATGAACAAATTGCAACTGAAGCATTTTTTCCATTATATATTTTACTTTTTAAAGTTGATCAGAGTGTTTAGGAACTTTGAAGCAGTAATCCATGACTTCCTGTTTCACTGGGGTATAAATATGAGGTGACACAAAGGCCATATTCCCTTATTATACATGAACATGGGAAAGATAAGAGAACACACAAATCAAATGAGGGAGAAGTGTGTTGAGCTTCATAAGTCAGGGAATGGCTATAAAAAAATAGCTATTCACCTGAAAATGCCCATATCTACTGTTAGGGAAATACTTAAAAAGTTGAAAGCAACTGGAACTGTTACAAACTTGCCTGGAAGAGGACCCAAGTTTATTTTGCCCCCACGCACAGTGAGGAGGATGGTAAGAGAGGCAAAAAAAAACCCAAGGATCACTGTTGAAGAATTACAGAGGAAAGTAGCATCTTGGGGTCATCAAGTCTCCAAAACTACCATTAGATGTCACCTCCATGCCAACAAATTATTTGGAAGGCATGCCAGAAAAAATCTTTTCCTGTCATTTCACCACAAACGTAAGCACCTGGAGTTTGCTAAACGCTACTGGAACTTTGACTGGAACCGTGTTCTATGGTCAGATCAAACGAAAATTGAGCTTTTCGGCAACCAACACTCAAGGTGGGTTTGCCGTAAAAAGAACGATGGCTATACCGAAAATAACCTGATCCCCACTGTTAAGTATGGTGGAGGTACTGTGATATTGTGGGGCTGTTTTTCCTCCAAAGAACCTGGGAACCTTGTTAGGGTACATGGCATCATGAACTCCATGAAATACCCAGACATTTTAAATCTGAATCTGGCTGCCTCTGCCAGGAAACTAAAACTGGGACGTCGTTGGATCTTCCAGCAGGACAATGATCCAAAACATACGCCCAAATCAACACAGAAATGGTTAACTGAACACAAAATCAAGCTTCTGCCATGGCCATCTCAGTCCCCTGACCTAAACCCCATTGAAAACCTGTGGGCTGACCTGAAGAGGAGAGCGTACAAGTGAGGACCTAGGACTCTGGATGATCTGGAGAGATTCTGTAAAGAGGAATGGTCTCCGATTCCTTGCTCTGTATTCTCCAACCTTATTAGATGTTACGGGAGAAGACTCTTGCTGTTTTATTGGCAAAGGAAGGTTGTACAAAGTATAAATGTAGGGGTGCCAATAATTGTGGCACATGTAGTTTTGTTAAAAATAATTATCTTTTGATGAGGGATTTTTTTTTTCTTAGAATAAATTTACTTCAATTAAAGGTTGGATTTTTCTAATTTTTTCAGTGTGACATTGAGCTTTTTTTTATAACCCTTTTGACTCATCTTTACCAGGGGTGCCAATAATTGTGGAGGGCACTGTATATACACACTAGCGTTCAAAACTGGAATCACTGAGACATTTCTATGTTGTTGAAGGAAATTGATACTTTTATTCACCAAGGTAGCATTACATTTATAAGAAAATACAGTGAAGACATTGATAATGTTACAAACTACTATTTCTATTTCATTCTATTTCTACTTTAGCAATTGTAGCCATTTTTACACATACATTTAAATAAAGTCATCATATTTAATATTTGGTTGCATATCCTTTGCATGCCATGACATCCTGATGTCTGTGACCCAACAACATCAAAAGACTCTTGATATCTTTTTGTCAGGTACTCTTACAAGTGATACTATAACCTCTCTGCATTTGAATGGATTTCTATGGGAATTGGGGGGGTAGGGGGGGTAGGACTAGATTATGGTGTAAATTACACGGGAATAGTATGGAATACATTGTTGGTCAAATGACTGTCATCAAGGTTCTGAGATATCAAACAAGCCTCAAACCATCACTCTGCTGCCAGATACACAGTAGATGTGGATGGATCACTTAAAGGGTGGTTTCTCCTGACCATAGAGTTTAGTAAAATGAGAATAGAGAAAGGAGAAGGAGAAGGAGAAACAACCCTTAAAGTGACCCATCCATATTTACTGCATAGGTCACTGAATATTGCATACGGTACAGTCTAATGATAAAGATCACCCTTACAGACCACTGATATGGAAAGTTACTCTGAGGAGATGGTGTAGAAACCATATATAGTGATATGGATAAATCAGGAAATACAGTAAACGGCAATGTTTTCTTTTTTCCCCATTAGTATATTTTGAGGAAGAGCAGCACAAAACGGAAACTTCCTTAAAATTATTTTAATTGCATTTGTAAGGCCCTCCAAATCATTGACAGGTACAAAGTAATTAAGTTTCCCCAAAGCTGTGAGTTTGCTTCAAACTGAGGCCATTAAAAATGTAAAAACAGCAGTAAACACTGGTTCCCCCAGAAGAGAATATCTATTAAGATTTTTGTATTTTTAAAAAACCCAATTGGCCTCGAAGGCTCAAAGACTCAGTCACCAGAACAGGCCTTCAGAAGCAGTGAAGAACATTTTATAAATTATGAAGCAGAAGAGTATTACTAAAATAATCACCACATCATCAAACTTCGGTCAGGCAGCCTCAAACGCATCAACATTCTATCAGTCTTTTTTGCTCTGCTATGGGAAGTGATGTTTTGATCAGTTTATACTGGTTTGCTAAAGAAATTTTCAAAAACTGCCCCAGTATTCCATTAATTAACGCTGTAAACCCTGCATTCCAAACCACCAAATTAATCTTGCGGTTAGCTCTTATTGGAGCCTGCCACTAGCTCTTGCTACGGTCACTTGGGAGGTGGCGGGGGGGAAAGGGGGTGGAAGCATGATTTGTAGTTTGACTGAATCTGAAAAAAAGAAAATCCCTTCAGGTACCAAAATCGAGCTCATTAAATGGGACTTCCGACATAATTTGATGTTAAAAGATTAATGTTTAAGGTCTTATTTGCACAGGTCCAATTGAAACATTGCCCCAGCGACGTGGCTAAATGATTTATTCTCTCAGTTTTGCAATCCATTATGTGTGAATGAGTTTGAGAAGGAACATCGAACTCCACGGGTAAAGTAAGGAGAGGTTGCTCAAAGACACAACAGAATAATTGGGCACCTTAGGCAAAAACTTTGGAACCTGTAAGATACATTGTTTTAGCTGCAGCTCACACACACACACACAGCTTTTAAAATGCATAGTAAACTAATTGCCCATTCACACGCCTGCGATCACAACCCACTCTTAAAATATAATTACAGCCTGATCACACCGCATAGAGAAGGGCTGACCTTGATTCCATCTGCAATTTGTTCTTAACACTTACTTTAAAAAGTGCAGGTGTAATGTATTCCTTTTCACACAGGTCTTTTATTTTCACACTGAGTTTATTTTGTTGATTACTGAACACCCAAACTGTTTCAGGTGTAGAAAAAAAGCTAAAAATCATCTTGATTTAAATAACATTTGTCCTTTGCGTAAACTATTTTAAAAAGAGCTTGAATTGTTGGTTTGTATAAGTGTGTGAGAACCATGTCCAGGAGAAAGTTTTAAACGTGTGATCTGTCATTGTGTACCGTGTAATCTGAAAGACTGAAAACACCATGAAATTAAGACTGGCTGTTTGGTTGCAGGTGTGTTTCATACGTCACTTGTCATCAAGCACTTTTTTATTTTTATTAACCAAATGGTTGTGCATGCTATAAAAATAAATAGCTCACGTCAGCAATAGCCTTTTGTAAGGTACTTCTACTGAAGATGAAATGTTAAAAATTAGAAGGTCTCTTGAGCATAATGGAAGATGAGATGCAATGAAGCCATCTAGCCCTATTGAATGTTTTACAATACAGACAGGATTGTTCTGGGAAAATCTTGGTTTGTGGAGTGGAAAATGCATTTGAACTGCCTTCATCACATATCCCACAATCAAATATTCCACTCTTATAATATACTTTTTTTCATTTGTTAAAGCTCTAAATCAGCATTTTGCTCTACATCAGAATTTTTATGGCATTTCATACCACATTTAATTATGGTAGTTGTCATTGTTTTCTTTGTGTGTTTTAAAAAATATTGTATTTATTCCCTCAGAATGAATACACATATCCTAGACCGTTACCAGGAGCTTGGCATGGAGATGTTGCCACAGTGCACTCACAGTGAAGCAACACAGGTTACCAAGGATTTACCTCCACAGCTCCGGAATCCCATCATCCCCAGCTCTGGACCAGATCAAGCTTTTACCTGTATCCTAAATGGAGGTTGAAAAGCCAAGACAACTTTCACAGAAAAGCCAATGGATTACATTATGTTGATATCTTCTGCCCCCTTCTCACCTGCGACAGGTAACACGATCGAGCCAATAGAACAATGCTCCATGATCCTTGCCAGGACAGTGTGGTTTTATGGATTTTCTACTTGTGTCTTTCTCCTTGGGTTCCTGCGGGCAAGGCCAGGGGGCTGATGGGTACTGTCCACTGGGCAACCAAACGGCCGCAACTGAAGTGCGGCGTAGCCATGGAAATTTAGAAAATTTGGCCGATCCACTGGGGTTACCTGAGGACCACAAAGACACCGATAACTACTTCACCAAATGCTTTTGAAATTAAAGAAAAGGAACACAAGAAAAATGTGTTATAGACAGCGTCACTGTGCTTTTTAGCAGTTTCGTCCAACAGGGGGTGACGTATGGGCAGAATCCCCCCTCCCTGGCCCTTTGGAGACTTCTTCAGTCCCGGTTCCCACAACATGAATCTTCACAGTGGATGCATGCTTGTTACTGTAGTTTGCTTCACTTGTGCGAGGATGCTTAATGTTCCTGGCTATGCACAAGGCATAGAAGCCTTCCAAGTCATGTTTGAAGAGTCAAGCTTTTAGTTAAGGAGATAAATGCTTAAAGGAACCCAGTGCCATAAGTGAATTCTTCAAGCCAAAACAAAACAAATAAAACTTAGAGAAACTACTAATTTCTGTATATACTAATATAGCAGTCCAGATCCTGGAGTGTCGGTGATGTTTCTGGTTTTTGTTCCATCTGAGATTGATGGATTATTAAGAGTTTGATGGATTATTAAGAGCCTGAGCCCAAATGGTGAACCACAGAGAACGTGAAGGACATAGTGTGCATTAAGCTTAATAATTAATACAAGTATGTATTTATAGGCTTGGATGGAGCAAAACCAGGTATTGTAGCTCTCTCTCTCTCTCTCTCTCTCTCTCTCTCTCTCTGTCTACTGATTGTCATTCATGTTTTTAGGCCACTCTTGTAAAAAATAATATGTCAAAATAATTTTGTAAGGTCAGTTCTGTGTTTAGATGTATTGCTTTTATACAAGTGTGCTGTATGGTTCCGGTTCTTCTGGCTGGTTCATGGACGATCAACCTGAGCTTAAAGTTCAGTAGCTTTAGCTTTAACTGAATAACAACTCTTTTTCTGATCTGAACATTATCGAAGTTCAGGGTCCTATAGACAATATCAATGTGTGAAGCAGCCAAAAAAAAGTCACTGCAGTATCCTTATTATGAACTCTGCTGGAGATTTAGACACCGTTTAGACACTGGAGATGGATATACTGAAAGTGGTTTTCATCTTTATGTGGAAATTGCAGGTGTTTGTTTTTGTTCTGTGCCAGATATAAAAGCAAAATCACAATTTGATGAGGAATTTATTGTTCACAATACTTTCCAGCAGTGGGTGGGTGTGGTCCTGGCCCTCGAATAAGGTTGCTTCCTTTGGCTAAAGTACCACATATAAGGTGAAAGAACCACTTAAGAGATCTGGAATTGAACTTTCTTTGAATTTGATAGTTTGTTTTTTTGTTACTTTTTTGTTTGTTTTTTGGGTGGGGGAGTTGGGTCCTTGTTTTCCAAGCACTCCCCATGCTAAAATGTACACGTATGTGTGTGTGTGTGTGTGTGTGTGTGTGTGTGTTTGTGGGTGGGGGAGGGGAGGACTTGAACCTCTCTTTGGATTATTCTGTAAGCAAATCTGCCTTTGGTTTAGCACTCCCTGGTAGTTCTCTATTTACGTTGCTGACAGACAGGGCTAAAATATATGCGAGTTTATTATAGCTTTTCAGTGCATGTCAAAAAACACAGAGCAAAACTATTTTATATTTGTGAATAGTATTTCAGCAGTTTTTTTCTTCCCTAAAAGCTATTGATATTTTTCATAAATTGTATCTATTGTTCACTGTTTAAAAAAAACATGAATTTTTATAATGAAATGTAAAAAAAAAAAAGTCAAGAGAGAGAAATATAAACTGCTTTTAATGGAAATGGCCATTCTTGTTGTTTTATAAAATCAGTTTTCATGAAAATGTCTCTAAATCTGTATGGTAATGAGGCACATGCAATTTACTTGTTTTACAAAATTAATACGCAAATCAAAAGAGGAAACCACTACTGTGCATGACAACAGTCTGGCAGATGGAAAAAAGATTTAGAAAAAAATGTTCAGGCAGAAAAGCTGAGCACCCTGAATTGAGTATGTGCGTGGGGGAAAAAGTGTAATTTATTTGCTAAATTATACATTTGTGCACGTGTGTGTGCCAGCAGAAGTCACATTACCGAACCCTTCAACAGAAATTCATCATTTAGTACGGGTTCAAGAAAGGCATACATAAATGGAAAAAATTGATTGACTGATAAAATCTGAAATCTGTGAAACACGTATCCTAGCAGAGGTATAAATTGCAGCTGTGAAACACGTATCCTAGCAGAGGTATAAATTGCAGCTGTGAAACACGTATCCTAGCAGGGGTATAAATTGCACCTGTGGTACATGTACCCTAGCAGGGGTATAAATTTCACCTGTGGAACATGTATCATAGCGAGGGTATAAATCACACCTGTGGAACATGTATCCTAGCGAGGGTATAAATCACACCTGTGGAACATGTATCCTAGTGAGGGTATAAATCGCACCTGTGGTACATGTACCCTAGCAGGGGTATAAATTTCACCTGTGGAACATGTATCATAGCGAGGGTATAAATCACACCTGTGGAACATGTATCCTAGCGAGGGTATAAATCGCACCTGTAGAACATGTATCCTAGTGAGGGTATAAATCACACCTGTGGAACATGTATCCTAGCGAGGGTATAAATCGCACCTGTAGAACATGTATCCTAGTGAGGGTATAAATCGCACCTGTGGAACATGTATCCTAGCAGGGGTATAAATCGCACCTGTAGAACATGTATCCTAGTGAGGGTATAAATCGCACCTGTGGAACATGTATCCTAGCAGGGGTATAAATCGCACCTGTGGAACATGTATCCTAGCAGGGGTATAAATCACACCTGTGGAACAAGTATCCTAGCAGGGGTATAAACATACATGGTAACATGGAACAACAGTGGTATTCTTAAATTTGAATTAATTATTAATTTTGAATATTAATATTTTATTTACACTCATAGACCACATCTACACAACAAATGAACCTTGCCCATTAATTTCATAACATGTATTTATGATACTGAATTATTTCATTTCAGCAGGAGAGATGTAACAGGGCTGGCCTTGTTTAACATGTGTAATTAAGAATACCACTAAATTTCAAATTCCATATTACATTGGAGTTACACAGTAACAACCTCTTGTTGCCAAATTAGTTACAGTTTAACTACACAGGTATAGGTGTGTGCAACTAAAATTAAAGTGTTACCTTTTTTAAATATAACCCTTTTAACCTTCCTATTATGTTAGCATTTTACAGCCATTTGTGTTAAGGTGTTGTTATAGGTCAATATAAAAAAACAGAAAAGTTCCAAATATATTTGTTTACATGTATTTCCTAATTCTCTAGGATGTTTTAAAGGGGGTTGCTGAAGAAAATCACCAATTTGAAGTTATACAAAAATAAAAGGTCATTTTGGGCCAAACAGACTCAGAAAATGTTGAAAACCCCCAGGTAAATGACATCGCTCCTTTTGCCAATGCCAGAGCCGCACTTCCTTGGTATCTACGGAATGTGACTTCTAAATGCAGCCAGGTCAGATAAGAGCAGAGTTAATGACCTCCCTCCACAGTCCACACTGAAATGAAATGGCTCATTAAAGTTAGCAATGTAGTTTAGCTAGAATGCTGTCTGGATTTTACAGTGTTTTTGTCACAACAAGAAGACAAAGGACAGCGTTTTCGAGGTCTGGCTGGGTGCGTAATAAGTAATATCATATCGCAGTTCACATTGTCAAATAATGTGCCATTGATTATAAATGCTTTTTGTTTTCACACATCATTTATTTATATGCTATTTGCCATAATACATTTAAATTCTTGTTATTAGCTGTGCATAAATCAATACACAGCAGTCAAAGTCTTGATTATAAATGAATGCCATGCTTTCATTTATCAATTTTACATTAAACAATGTAATCATGTTTTGTGTAATAAATTACATTACTGTTCATTATTACTGTGTTTTCATTAGATAAATACAGTAATAAGCACTGCTGTTTTTTTATCATGAATAGTCTATACAGAAGTGGTTTCATTGAGTCCAGGGAGTTCGTTTCTGAAATAAAATAAAAAATTACAGAGAATAAATGTGTGTAATTGGAGTAGATTTATGTCTTCTTATTTACAGATTTGCATTCACAATTGTAGTGTTTTTTTTTTATTTGATACATTTTTACAGACCAAAAAGCTACGATTAGTAGATTGGATTTACAAATACAGTACTACAATGTACAGTTGAAGTTGAATTCCTTTACCAGAATCACTTCTCTATGCACCTGTACAGAATTTCAGCAAGGCGTGCAGCTTTCCACAGTACATATTGTATCCATTCCCTGCATTGAATTGAATTTTGGTGTTAGCATTTCTCTGTAGCATAAAATTGGACTTTCTTCATTAACCCCTTTGCACAGACTCCCTAGTGGTCATGCCGCTGGCGCCATGAGATTGCTGAACTGAGACATTGATTGCCCCTGAAACCAAACTATGAGTGGAAACAACAAACTCCGTGTTTCAGCTTTATTAGGACACACTTCTTGAAAACTATGCTGAATACAGTTTCTAAGTGCCACTATTGTCATATAGCTCATCCATTTAACAAGCAACCCCCCCACCCAGTCTAACCTGCAACTATACCAATACCAACCCAAGCGTGACAGTGAACAATAGCGTCTACCTGGGGAGTTCATAAATTTTTTCACTACCAAAACAATATTACTGCTTGTAATATTTCAGATATGTATGTTAGTTTTTCTACTCCACCACTGTCTTGTGCCTTATTTGATATGGAATTGAGTGCTATTCTCTAATGAGTGCATTACTGTAGTGTAAGTGTTCATTGGTGGCTCAGTCATGTTTTATGTTTGATGCACCGATTTGCCAGCATTTTCCTGATGGTGGAATATTATTTTATTACAATATCATACATAATATAGACTATGGTGTATTAGTACCATGGGCTACACTTGCTACTTATGGTATGGAAAATACACATTCCAATTTACTGTGTGCTGATATGTGCTAGATGAATGTAAAATTTTTCCTTTGAATGATTATAAATTTCTGAAAATAAAAACTACAGAGAAACATCAGAAACAATGCAGCAAAAGGTTACATACCGTAGAATACAGAAAAAAGTGATTTTTTTTTTTAAGTACAAGAGTGTATGATTAGGCTACATATTTACAGTAGGTGTGTGCACCTATGTGATATCAATGTTTTTATCTTAAAACCATCACAATGCAAAAAATGTATTTTATTAATTTAATGACAGATTTTGGATAGGTTTTTGGACCCATAGGTATCTATCCCTCTATACCGATGAAAAGAAAGGAATTCCCACTTGAATGATGCAAAAGTTTCATTTCATTAGTTCATTAACGGTTGATTTGTAGTTAAATATATGATTCTTTGCTCCATATGCTCCATACTCCATATGCTCCATACTTATACAACAAAAACTTAACTGTCTATTAGCGTGTATGATTTTGACTTATGTACTGAAGGATCAAATAACTGGCTGGTAGGCTACTGACAGGGTACCTAAACATGTTAATTTAACAACATGTTCATCTAAACCACTGGCTAACTATACACCCGGGCTGACTGCATATTTGTCACAGACTTGACTGAGAAAACTACCCGGTTGCTATGCGATGTAATATACGTAGCAACTGAGGTTTAAAATTTTTTGCATTGACTGAAACATAAAAAGTCTTTAGTCAATGTGTTTTGACAGACTTTAATACATTTGTTGACCTGAAGTTAAGCAATAAGGTCGCTCATTACTGACTGATTTGATTACCACCCCCCTTGCTGCATCATTTGCATGTTATGTAGGCTATCATAAGCAAAGACATAATTGTTTTGAGCTGAGACATATACAAATTTCCTATAAATAATGTTTTAAAGGGCAAATATGCAACATGCTCGAAAACAGTTGGCACACAATGACCTTGACTTTGGGGGCAAATGATGGAAAAAAATCTAATCCCCAAGAGACTAATGGACAATACATATATATACGTATATATATATATATATATATATATATATTAAAAATTCATCTTTATTAATTAATATTTTATATTCTTCTAGGCGACAGGATATAAATCTTTCCAAGTGACGCTCTGTTGGATCAGTTTCCGTTAGCGACAGCACACGCTGCTGGATGCTTGAGTCAGCTCTTTTTTTTCATTATTAATCAGAGCCTCATGCAGCAAGTCTCTTCCATGGCTGCAGCAGGGGACTCCTTACGACTTGCCTACGAGTCACCGCATCGCCGCGTCTTCCTCATTACGGCCACGACAAACCCGCCTCACGTCACCCTGGCAATTTGTTACTCACCCCCTTCGTCGGCGAGCTTGAGAGCCTGCAGGTATACGAATGTGATGTCACGCAATTTACAGCGTGTCGTTAACTTTGAGGTATTGTTGCCTGGCTGCAACCGTCCTCCCTGGGAACTCGGAACTTTCTGGAGGAAAGAAAGGCACCGAGACTCAACCAATTTAAATTATTAATTTCTTAACTTTTTATTCTTACATTTCCCCTGTTTTATCCTCTCTCCAGTACGGAAGGTGTGGTTGTGGTTGTGTGTGCTCACCCAACATTCGCATGTAAATATTTCCTAGTTTACATACTACAGGCCACAGAACAGTATTAAAGAGAGCTAGAGATTACTTAGAGAGCTAGATTACCTATTATCTACAGAGTTACAGTGAGCACCATAATTCATTGGACATTTTGTTATTTTGGTTCTGTACTCTAGCAGACTTGAAAGGATACTCTGAGTTTGAAAGGTTAAAGTGCAGACTGTCAGCTTTAATTTAAAGGTATTTTCATCCATATCAGATAAACCGTTTAGAAAGTATAGACCCTTTTGTACATGACCCCCCCCCCCCCCCCCCCATTTTCGGGCATCAAAAAATATTGGACAGTTTAACAATGTAGAATAAAGTAACCATCTTTAATATTTGGTTGCATATCCTTTGCATACCATGACTTCCTGATGTCTGTGACCCAAGACTCATGGATCTCTATGGGAATTGGGGGGGTGGGACTAGATTTAGCTGTAAATTATGCTGGAACAGTATGGAATACATGGGTGGCAAAATGGCTGTAAGTCATCAAGGGTCTGAGGGTCAAACAATCACTCTGCTGCCAGATATGCAGTAGATATGGATGGATCACTTTAAGGGTTGTTTCTCCTGACAGATTTTCCTATTGAGATTCAATAGGAAAATCTGTCAGGAGAAGACAACCCTTAAAGGTGATCCATCCATATCTACTGCATATCTGGCAGCAGAGTGAGGTTAGGTGTTTGACCCTCAGACCCTTGGATGACTTAGCAGCCATTTTGCCACCCTATGTGATTCCATACTGTTCCAGCTTAATTTACAGCTAAATCTAGTCCCACCCCCCCAATTCCCATAGAGATCCATTGAAATGCAGAGAGGTTATAGTATCGCTTGTAAGAGTACCAGAAAATAAGATAAAGAGTCTTTTGATATTGTTGGGTCACAGACATCAGGAAGTCATGGCATGCAAAGGATATGTGCCCAAATATTAAAGACAGTCTGCACTTCAACCTCATTGTATCCTTTCAAACTCAAAGTGCTAGAGTACAGAATCAAAATAACAAAAAATGTTTCACTGTCCAAGTAATTATGGTGCTCACTGTATATTACCTAGAGTGATATATTACCTCTAATCTAGTGAACTATATTACCTATAAACTAGAGAGCTACATTCCCTTGAGTGCTATATTACCTATAATCTAGAGTTCATTGAACTCCTGGAAGGCTGCATTGCTTACATTTTTAACTCCAGTTCTGGAGGGCCGCAGTGCCTGCAGGTTTAACTCCATTCCTGGAGGGCTGTATTGCCTGCAGGTTTAACTCCAGTCCTGGAGGGACGCATTGCCTGTAGGTTTAACCCCAGTCCTGGAGGGCCACATTGCCTGTAGGTTTAACTCCAGTCCTGGAGGGCCGCAGTACCTGCAGGTTCGAATGGGAATTCCATCGAAAAACAACATTAAGCTTATTTAACAGATCAAGGCATAACTGGTTAATTATCTTTGTTACTGGCCAAAACAATCTGTGAACCAAAATATTGACAGCTAAAGTTAAAAATTTGGTAGAGGTATAAAAAAAGACTGGAGTCTGACACCCCTCACTTACTGACCACTCCCGGAAAGTGGTGACGCTTGTGAGCCCTTTTTAAAATGTCTTTCATTAAGTATTTACTGCAGTTGGCACCGCTCCTGTCCAAGTTAATTTGATGGTATTGTTGGAGATATATCACCTCTGAAAGCTTGCCAAGTGAAAAGCTGGATTTAGCGAATACATGGACGTGTCACACACACACACACACACACACACACACACACACACACACACACACACACACACACACACACACACACACACACACACACACACACACACACACACACACTGTACCTCCACTGGCAAGAGTTTGACTGAGTCATGTTGATATAATTTGTCTCTTCTCCTGTTCTTAGATCTTAGATGTCCTTTAAAGAAATAAAATCAATATACAAACAATATTCATGTGTTTAATATTGTCAATAAGCACTGAAATGGATTACCCACAGACCAAATTCACTCTCGATCTTCTCTTCAAACGAGCATTTCTATATTTCTTTTTATTTCACGGTAGACTCATTGGGCCTCATTCAACAATATCTTCCTATGTTTTTTCTTTAATTTATTCTTGAGCAAGGTCATGACGTGTTCTCAAACCACAGTTTTGTTCGCACCTGTGTGCTTCTAATCATGAATCCCATTGTCTTCCTAAATTGAAAGTGTGTGTGAGTTGATCCCAATTAGCATAGGTAAACGCCCCACCAATGCCATAAAAGGCATGGCAGACTGCAGTGTCATGTGCACAGAGCTAAATTAAATTGAGAGAAAATTAAATGAAAGTCAGGAGGGGGTGAAGTGACCAATTAAAAAATGAAAAATAACTTCAATAGTTCAAAGGTGGAGGTACTGCTACAGGAAGTTAAGGCCAAACGGGAAATTATATTTAGCAGTGTTGGCAGTGGTTCTACAGGCACTGAAAAAATGGATGCGTGGGCTGCCATTACACGTGCATTTAATGCTGTTTCGGGAGAAGAGCACAACATTGATGAAATAAAGAAGTGGTTTGACCTTAAATCCGAGGCCAAAAAGACCATAGCAAAACACAGAAGAGACTTTTTGGCCACTGGAGGCAGACAGGCTCGCTGAGAGTTATCCGAGATGGACCAGCGCATAGTGGCCGTTATTGGCGACACTGCGTTGTCGGGTGTGCCATCGTCGCAGCGAATGGGCACAGACATGGGGCCCCATGTCACTGATATCTCCAAGGCCTATCTCAGATTCGGAAGGTAAGCTGTGGTCCAAAATCAATACAATTTGACGGTACGTTTAAGTCCTGTAGCTAGACCAAACATTTCCTAACTGAAACCCCAAAAATAAAGGAAGGTCACTTCAATGGTTCGATTTTGATCATTTATTTACAGATGAACCCCCTCTGAGGCAAAACTTCTGAGGCCACAAAACCTGGAACCTCTCAGTCACCCATCTCATCGACTGAGTCTACGCTTGCCCCTAGGTCCTGCTAAACTGCCTGCACCCAATTGACCTATCGCTAGGCTCCTCCTCAAACCATATATTGTCCAATCAAACAAATGGAAAGATTACAGTAGCTCACTGAAAATTGTTTAAAAAAAACATAAATTGAATCAGACAGGATGGTGAAAAGAAGTGCTTGGGGAACCTGTAGTACCTACACTGGATACCCTGAAAGATTGGAGTAATTTTTTTTCCTTTTCCGAAGCCCAAAACCAGCGACAAATGCATGTGCCCTAACTCAACGTTAGCTATGTAAATATCCCAGTGCTCACAAAGTAATGTTAGCACTTCAGTTATTGAGACCGCACTGCTGTAACGTTAATGCCGGTCTTCATTACCACCATGTCATCTCAGCAACAGCCAACTTTAGGTGACGTTAAGTAGCTACATCTAGCTGCCGTTAATGTTAACTCAGCTGACCAGACATCCTCTGTAATATATTAATATGTGATTACATACTGATTGAATATATATGTTTTACATCAGGCGTCTGTATGGCCACCTACGGCTGGTATGTGATAGACCGAGGGGTCCTTCCTCAAACGGGCAGACTCTCATGCTAAACAATAAAGTACCACAAGTCCAACCTCATCCTCCTGCTATTTATTTATATTATACAACGTGTGTAAAACACAACATGGTGTCAGAATAGAGGACAGAGATGGATACCGCTGGAGTGCCCTCAATGAAAATCGACTGGGATTCCCCAAACTTACCCGGAGAATGGAAAAAGTTCAAACAGCACGTGCAACTGATGTTCTCTGGCCCGCTGACAGGAAAAGGGGAGGAGGAAAAATTCAGTTACCTGCTCCTGTGGATTGGGGAGAAAGGGAGAGACATTTTAAACACATGGGGCCCTATCTTACACCCGGCGCAAAGCGGCGCTAATGCAAACGCAAGTGTCTTTGCTATCTTACACCCGGCGCTAGGTCCATAATAACGCCTAACGCTTACGCCGTTTAACTAGCATTGCGCCATTAACTAGTCTTGCGCCATCATTAGTGAACTGGGCGTGTTGGTCTTAAGATGAGGAGTGGCCAGGGTTCTTTTTGGCGTATTGCTATCTTGAGCCAGCAGAAAGCGCTTGCGCTAGAACCACCACAAACCTGGTCTAAAGTCATGTCGCAGTTGTTTACATGCTATTTTAACGGCGCATATAAGTGCGTCTACATAGGCGTGTGCACAACGCGCATACCCTCCTGTCTGTTACACACAGGGGCGTGCACAGGCATGACTAAAATATCTAGATCACAATGTGAAATATTATTATTGTGTAGGCTATATCAAAAATGCATAATAATAAAAGGTTCCATAGGTCCACATACCTTTCCCTCAGCGAAGGGAAACAATGCCACATTACATTGCTCTCAGCCCACTCCATCAACATCCAGGCGATGTGCGATGGTACGGGACAATGGCTATCCATTAAAAAGGAGCTGATAACACCTATAGCTATCAAGCCTAATGCGCGAATTGTCTTTGCACCTAATGCGTGAATTGTCATTCAATGGAAAACTCGCGCACGGCAATAGACGGACATTTAAGTTCTGAAAATGCGCTTCAGATGTCATTACAATACAGCTCTGTTTATCTATGAATACAGCCTGTAAGTAAATAGAATGGTTTGTGACTGAAAAAAGTTCAAAACCTTGTCCAGTGAATATTGCATTTATTGTTTTTCAAATAGCCTAGGCTACAGCAGATTCGCTGTGCATAAGTTTTTTTTCGATAGCCTATGGTTAAAAAACGGAGATGTCACCATGTTAACTAAATTGTAACCTTAGCTATTCTTCGTCCTTCATATTTTTTTAAATGAACAAAACGATTTTAAAGAGAACTAAGCGTCTAATTAGAAACTAAAACAAATTTGCAGCACATTACACAATTAATTCACAATTAATTTTAATGCCATTCTCTGCACGTGAGCTGCATGTTCTGTTTCCCCTGCTGTAAGTCGCACGTTTAACGGTCTTCCTGGGAAAGTGGATTGTTTTAAAGGATTACGCTACGAGTAAAACAGGTTGGTCACATTTCCATAAACAGGACATTATTAAACAAGGGGAAATATGCGTGAACTTATGGGTTGTGAACCTGACAGCTTTATTGTATGGCTATTTAGTGTCATCATTAAGGCAAAATAACGGTATGTATGTTATTAATCAATATTAGCCTACTATGCAGGTAGCCTAATGAACTTTGGATGAAGCTTGAACTTCGAGAACTCCACGAGAACAGCCTCTTGGAATTGATGTTTGACACTTTCATTGCATAATCAAACGAAATTCGCTGAACAAGCAGGCTAATTTGGCGTTTTCTAAGGTGAGACTGAAGCCATTGATAGATTATTCTCAGCTGTTGCAGGTCCTTTTAACGAAATTTAACCGCACATATTTTGTAAAATAACAGCCCTGTCTGGAATTACCGGGAACTCATAGGCTAATGGTTAGTCCGAATAATATTGATCATACTCCATTTAGCCTATTCCTTGATCACACTAAACACGCACGAGCATGTCTGTTTCGCCATCATAAGCAATCCGCCAAGGTGGAAAAGCAGGCTTTTAAAGGGAATGGGATATGACATTTTGATTGGTTTATTGAATGTCACGCCCAAGACACACCTATAATTAATGAAGCGACTAGGTTCAGCCCAGTTGCGCCATGCGCCGTGCTTAGCGCCAAAAAAAACACGCCGTTAAAATAGCAAAAGTGGACTTGGACACGCCCTAAATGGACTTAGCTCCATGCGCTTAGACTAAGCGCCAAGATCGCCAAGATAGGGCCCATGGACTTTCACCGTGGATGAGGGTAAGGTACTGAAAAGTTACTATGACCGCATCGAAGCGTATTTCATGCCAAAGAAAAATTTAATTTTCGCTAGACACAAGTTCCATGAAAAAGTACAAGAGACTGGCGACTCATTGGAACAATTTGTAACAGAGCTAAAGCTACTGGTAAAGGACTGTGCTTATGCAAACAAAAATGAAATGGTCAGAGACCGCATTGTTTTCGGAATACATTCTGTCAAAGTGAGGGAAAAACTTTTGAATGTTGGATCCAAGCTCACGTTAGACAGAGCAATGGACATAGCCAGATCGCACGAGATAGCCCAAGCCCAGATGAGAACCATCGGAGGCAGCGCGACAGCAAGCGGATCACGTGATCAGACCGTGCATGCAGTGCTCAGACACACATCAAAGAACACCGCACAGGGCGCGCGCTTCAGACAAGACGGAGCAGAGAGAGACTTCAAAACAAGTGACATGGACAGAAAATACAACAGGAGCTGTGGCTACTGTGGTAATAAAGCACATAAAGAAAACGATTACTGCCCAGCAAGAGGAAGGCAGTGCACTAAATGTGGTAAATTCAACCACTTTGCCAAGGTCTGCAAATCTGTCAAAGGGAAAATGGTGCATGCAGTAAGTGACAACCAAGCATCAGACCCAGAGGAAGATGAGCTATATATTGATACAGTGACACAAAAGGGACAGGTTTCAGAAAATGAACAAGCCTTTGCAGACATCAAAATAGGAGATCAGGGTGCAGAGTTTAAGTTCAAACTTGATACTAGTGTGCAGGCTAATGTAATTCCCCTGAATGAATACCACTGTCTGAAGGATGAGAGTAAACTACAGCCCACCTCACGTAGACTGACAGGGTATGGTGGTCAACAACTATCAGTAAAAGGTACATGCATGTTAAAATGTGAGTACAAAGCACACAGCATGATGTTAGATTTTTACGTTGTAGATACACAAGCGCCACCGGTACTAGGCTTAAAGGCATGTCTAGATTTAAACCTGACTAAGCTAATGCTATCAATCACTACACCAAGTGACAAACAGTCTATCATGGAGGAGTTCGCTGATATTTTTCAAGGAATAGGATTGTTCCCAGGAGAATGCAACATCCACCTTGACCCCAGCAGCAACACCGGTGGTGTGCCCGCTGAGAAGGATACCCATCGCCCTGCGCAGCCGCCTGAAGGAAGAGCTGCAGAAAATGGAGAACACAGAAATCATCGCCAAGGTAACGGAACCAACAGAGTGGGTCAACGCGCTAGTGGTGGTCGAAAAGCCATGCACAGGCAAGCTCAGGGTCTGCCTCGACCCCAGAGACTTAAACAGGGCCGTCAAGCGTCCCCACTACCCTCTGCCAACACTAGAGGACGTCACCCCCAAGCTGGCAGGTGCACGCTACTTCAGTGTCATGGATGCACGATCAGGATACTGGGCGATCAAGCTCACAGATGAGTCCTCCAAGCTCACAAAGTTCAACACGCCATTCTGGCGCTACCGGTTCCTGCGCTTACCATTTGGCCTTATCTCAGCGCAGGATGAATTTCAGAGGAAGATAGATGAAACATACCAAGGCCTCGATGGAGTAGTCGCTATCGTAGACGACGTTCTCATCTACGGTGCAACCCAAGAGGAACATGACAGGAACCTCCGCGCCATGCTGCAGCGATCACGAGAGAAAGGAGTCAGGATCAACCCCGAGAAGAGCATAATCGGAGCTACTGAGGTCAGCTACTTCGGGCATCGCCTCTCAGCAGAAGGAATCAAGCCCGATCCAGCCAAAATCTCCGCCATCAAGAGGATGGAACCACCAAAGAACCGTGCGGAACTGGAGACTGTGCTAGGCATGGCTAATTACTTAGCCAAGTTCGCCCCCAGCCTCTCTGAGGTCAACGCACCTATGCGACAGCTGCTGAAGCAGTCCAACGAGTTTCTGTGGGACAAACAACATGATGCTGCATTTCAGAAAATGAAAGACATTATCACTAGAGAGCCAGGGCCAGTCCTTGCGTACTTTGATCCTGAAAAAGAACTCAGCCTGCAGGTCGATGCATCGAAATATGGGCTAGGCGCTGTGCTACTGCAAGAAGGAAGACCCATCAGCTACGCTTCCAAATCCCTCACAGAAAGCGAGATCAACTATGCGCAAATTGAAAAAGAGATGTATGCGATTCTGTTTGGATTCAAACGATTCCACCAATACGCCTATGGCCGACACATACACATGGAATCTGACCACAAACCCCTAGAGTCGATTATGAAGAAACCGCTAGCTGCAGCACCGCCAAGGCTACAGAGAATGATCCTCCAGCTACAAAAATATGATTTCACTTTAATCTCAAGACCTGATTTAGACCTTGTTCTGGCTTGTTGGTTGATCCACCAGGTTACTGTTCGACTTACCTATCAAAGAATTTGGCGATTTAATTGATGATTGTCATTTTTAATAATAATTATTAAATTAAATAACGTAAAACTTATTTTGAATGTAGGTTAAGTGAGGGGTTCTAGCACGCAATATCGCTTAACAAGGGCATTGACTGTTGGAACTGCTGGATTCAGATAATACACATTTTACCTAATCCTCACTTACCCGACATAATTGGAGGTCCCACCGAGATAGGTTGTCCTATAGCATACTAAATTTTACTATTGAGTAAACTGCGGTAAACTCTGAGACAAGTTCAAATCTTTTTCTAATCGACTGGTCATAGATTTATTGATTTTATTTTGAAAATTTTTTTATATTATTATGGCATACCAGACAAAGAGAGAGATGCCTCATTTACCCTCCACTGCTGACCTACCAGCATTCCCTGGCCAGTCAAGGTTGGATCAGCAGTGGTATCTCATGTTATCAGAACGGCAATATTTGATAGCCCAGTGCCCAAAATTTGCAGAACAGCTCAAGGCAATGTATCAGTTTAAGGAGGAGGCACTTTACAACCTGCGGACTGAGTATTTGGACTATCTGATTTGTCCAGATAGTGATGAAACTAAGCGCAGGATTGTCCAAGGGATAAGGTCGTACCTAGAGAAAAGACAACATTTTCTCTACCTCTGGCGGTCAAAGCAGGCATGGGAGGAGGTAAACCAAATGTGGAAACTGGCTTGGGAAAAGCACCACTCTAAGTCAGGAGTTACTGCCAAACCAGTTTCTTCTGTGGCAGTCCAGCCTGGAAGGAGCAGTGCATGGCGCCATTCCAGCCATAACCCAGGCACCACCCCCCACCGAGGACAATACAGCACTCTCCATTGACTCATCCCCACCCCCTTCAGGCTTGGACAATTCTGTGGATTTTGTCACCTCCACAGACAATGTAGCCGCCCCCCTGGTGAGCCCCCCTTCCCTGGAGGAATTTGGGGGAAACAGCTCGGTGTCTTGTATCACACCAGCCACCACAGAGGATGTGACCCCACAGGACGTAGAATCCGCTGCTGCAGTCCTCTCAGCTGAGCCAGGTGAGGAGACCGTCGAACCCCTGGAGGCAGAACCTGCTACTGCAGACACAGCAGCCCAGCCTGGTGAGGAGACCGTCAAACCCCTGGAGGCAGAACCTGCTACTGCAAACACAGCAGCCCAGCCTGGTGAGGAGACCGTCAAACCCCTGGAGGCAGAACCTGCTACTGCAGACACAGCAGCCCAGCCTGGTGAGGAGACAGTCGAACCCCTGGGGGCAGAACCTGCTACTGCAGACGCAGCAGCCCAGCCTGGTGAGGAGACAGTCGAACCCCTGGAGGCAGAACCTGCTACTGCAGACACAGCAGCCCAGCCTGGTGAGGAGACCTTCGAACCCCTGGGGGCAGAACCTGCTACTGCAGACGCAGCAGCCCAGCCTGGTGAGGAGACCGTTGAACCGCAGGACGCGGAACCGGCTTCTACAGGCCCATCAGCCCTGCCAGGTGGAGAGGTCTACGCACCCCAACAGGTGGAGTCAGCCCCCACAGACCAGTCCACCCAGGCCGAGGACCCCACCTCACCCCTTGTGGACTTTTCTTCCCCTCCTGCTGCTTCCCCTCCTGCTGAATCTGGGGAACCTCTGCCTGCTGCACAGACAGAAGGGGTGTGCTCTGTGGACTCTCCCACTTCCACAGTTCCTGTGATGGAGGAGATAGGGGGACTTCTGCGAAAGCCTCGCTCCCCTATCAGAGCTGTAAAGAGACCCCGGGAGAAACGAAGCAGGAAGCCAACCCCTGGCCGTTTTACGACTCCTCTGGCCCTCAAAGTCTCCGCCAGAGTGTTGTCTTGCACTCCAAAGCAAGATGAAAGCAGCCAATTTAGAACAACAGTTTCCCCCACCCTTGTCTCTCCACCCCCGAGCCACACCTGCAAACTTCGCACACACACGTCATCCAGGGAGAGTGCAAGAGCCCCTTTCCGACGTCAGAAGTGTTTGGAGAGCAGTGATGGACTGGATGCCTACGAGCGACGATCAGCCCAGCTGCCCAGAGAGGGAACCAAAGCCAAAACTGGCATAGACCCCTGGACAGAGATGAGACGGGCGTGGTTAAGGGGCATCCACGTGCGGAAGAAGCAAGATGACAGGATGCTTCCTGTCACAGGAGACAGAGCCCCCGCACGCCGTGCAGAACTGGTAGAGACACTGTGGAGTAGGTTGCATTTCACTCACGCAATTGCAACATTAATGAAAAAAGCACTGCATGTTACCCAAGTCCAGGGAACTTCTGGTCCCTTGCCAGTCTAGATACCCGGACAATGGAGAAGGAAGAGACTGAACCAGGGTGTCATAACAGCAGTGACACAAAAGAGTGTCTAATAGAGATATGACTCTAGATCACAAAGGGACTATTAAACTGGGCATGGACTAAATGTTTTAAAAATGGTTGGTGAACCATTTGGACAGTTGTTTTTGTTGTTAGCAGGTAACTGCATCTTCAATGTCCAAATGTGTAATGTGATTCCTATTTGGTGATGTAAGAATAGGTTTTTAGCAGGTGCATGTACCTATTCTTACAAGAGAGGGATGTAGGATATCTAATATTTCCCCCCTTCTCTCTATCTCTGTCACTCTCTCACTCTCACCCCCCAACATCAAAGATAAGCCAGTCTTTGTCATAAATGACCCCTCTCCCCCCCCTCCCCCATACCTTAACCCAATCAGGACAGGAATGGTCTTCCTGTGGAGGTATTTTATGAGTGTACCGCAGAAAAAGAAGTTAGTCTGTTTGGAGTTTGTTGGTGAAGAAGTCATTCTTTTTGGTTCCTCGTGCATTTCCTTTTGTTCCTGTTCAGCTGGAGGGTAAATAATTTGGCAATTTTTGGCTTATCTCTCTCTTTTCTGGTATATTCAAATTAATGTCTGGTTTAATGTCTTCCATTTTGTAAATTATAAGTAGTCAGCCTACATTCCTTAGTGAATGTATGATTTCAATTCATTATTCCAATTGACTGTTTTCGCTTAATAAAATTCTTTAATCTCAAGACCTGATTTAGACCTTGTTTTGGCTTGTTGGTTGATCCACCAGGTTACTGTTCGACTTACCTATCAAAGAATTCGGCGATTTAATTGATGATTGTCATTTTTAATAATAATTATTAAATTAAATAACGTAAAACTTATTTTGAATGTAGGTTAAGTGAGGGGTTCTAGCACGCAATATCGCTTGTGTTCAGTATTCAGAGTGCTGAACGTTTTAACAAGGGCATTGTCTGTTGGAACCGCTGGATTCAGAAAATACACATTTTACCTAGTCCTCACTTACCCGACACTACCAAGCACCAACAAGCAGCTGCAGCCTGAAATCGTCAGCTACAAAGAAGGACATGCTAAATGGCTACAAAGACAACAACAACAAAATAAATACTACGACAGATCAACTAGACTATTGCCACCGCTGCACAACGGAGAGTCCATCAGACTCCAAGAGCGAGGCTACTGGAAGCCAGCAGTCGTCATCCAGTCAGCTGACACCGAAAGATCCTACCTCCTCCGTGCTCAAAATGGACAGGTGTATCATCGCAATCGCAGGCATCTCCGGAGCACCAATGAGAAACACGGTTGGTCTGACAACAGAGTAAGCGCAGCACATGAAGAACAGGTCAATACACAAAAGACTCCACACATACATGACCCACGCACGCCTAAAAAAAACACCATACTTACCCGATAAACACACAGCTGAAGAAACACCATACTCACCTGACACACACACAGCAGAACTGCTGACCAACTCATCTCCATACCACACAAAGTCGGGACGAGTGGTCAAGCCAAGAGATGTTCTGGACTTGACAAAAAATGAGAGAGCAGTGTTTATCGAAATCGTTTGTAGCAATTAAAATAAGACATTTTATATAGCATTGAGGCTATACTACTATACTTTATTTTATATACTGCTGGAATATTCATTTCAAGTGAAATTATAAGTTTGATAAGAAATACCTGTTATGCTATACCAAGAGTGTGTAGTAATGATATGTTTAAGTTGCAATATTGTTCAATATGTTATCTTGCTTACCTGTTCAGGTTAAAAATGTTATGCACCAGAGAGTTTACTTACCCATTGGACTGCAAAGAATAAGAGTACTCTACTACTGCTACTAAAAGCACCTTTGTTTCATTTGATTTATTTTCTTTAAGGAAGAGGATGTAATATATTCATATGTGATTACATACTGATTGAATATATATGTTTTACATCAGGCATCTGTATGGCCACCTACGGCTGGTATGTGATAGACCGAGGGGTCCTTCCTCAAGCGGGCAGACTCTCATGCTAAACAATAAAGTACCACAAGTCCAACCTCATCCTCCTGCTATTTATTTATATTATACAACGTGTGTAAAACACAACATCCTCTTTCCTGAACATTCTTTTGGGAGTGGAAATATCCGTCCAGGCGGGATTTCTAAATTCCTGAAAATGTCCGGTTAAGTTTTGCTCGTTCTGTAAACTGTATTTAAGCAAACATATGGTCTTTTTTATGTTTGTAATGCCCGTCTACCCCTGCCCCCCTTTTTTAAATCGAAAATATGGTCACCACCCTAACGTTACCTAGCTAGCGATTCGTAGCTCATCTTGGCATCTTAACATGACAGTTTCAGGTCACTGACTTTGGGAGGTTTATATTGGGTAAAAGCCGGAATGGACGGCAGAAGGAAGCTCGAAATGGCCAATAGTGCTCTGTGCCAAAAGGACCTCAGTTCAAATGCCTGCAGCACTTGCTGTGGAATGCACATCAGTATAATTTTAACAATTTCTGAATGGGCATCATATGTACTTTCATTTGAGCATAGAATTTTCATGAAATATAAATATATATAAAATATATATTTGATCAAAACTAATAGCATTAGCAGACATATTTCAGAGCCCCTCGTCACCCTTTCGGAATAAGACAACAATATAAGATTTTCACCTCTTGAAAGTGCATATTTTCTTCTTTAAAATTAGTATATTCAATCCTTGATGACTCAATTATAAAGTGATCAAAATTATATTTTAATGGAAAAAGCCTGTTGGAGAGGATAAGGATATATTTCAATATCAAGCTCCAAAAATCTCATTCAGCATTCACACATCAAGGCATGATGTATACCAAACGAAACCTCTGGATCTGCTCTTCGAGCACTGTATATGATGATATGGGTTCATGCAGAAATTGTGCATTATTTGGACTGCGATCAAGTCTGACCATTACATCATCCATAAATCAGTTATCATTCAGAGCCCCTTATAACGCTAGCGGAATAAGACATCAACATGAGATTTTCACCATTACAAAGGACTGAGCTCTCAGAACACCGAGAATAAATGGGAGAAAATAAACAGACAATCGCGAGGGTAATGCAGGGAAATAATAAGCACAATAAAACAAAGATCAGGGAAATAGGCAAAATAAATCAGGAAACATAAATACACAGAATAAACAGACAGACAAAGTACAGGATCCTGACATTAATGTAAAACAATCTATAAATAACTGTGACAGGCTACATGTTTTCACAAACGTTTGTTTTAAAGGAGCTATATGTAACATTTACACGAGCGTTTAAAATGGGTACTGCAGTCCAAATTCAAAATATATATTTTAATAATATAATATTATTTGGGAAAGTTATCTCCGCCCACCCCTCCTCCCCAGACTCGAAGCTCAGGCGGATTGCCAGATTGAGGACACTGAACGAACACGAGTGCAACAAGACATTTTGAGACAAGCGCAATTATTCTATTTTGACAATGACAACCGACGATGAGTCCTACACTGTAAGTTGATCAGCTAATGTATACGTTTGCAATTTATTATTTGCAAATTATAAACCAGCTCATGTGGATTTTTTTATAACTCTGTCAATGTTAGCTAGATTACATTACATTACAATCATTTGGCAGACGCTTTTATCCAAAGCGACGTACAATAAGTGCATATTGAAGGTCATTGACGCGACTACAAAGCAAATCCGACAAAGCACAACTTTCTCACAGCGTAGGAGCTATCCCTAGTAATAAACGTTAGTACACACAGTCAGCTATACATTCTGAACTATAAAATAACCAAAAACACAAGTTAAATAGAAAACAAGCAAAAAAAACAGGAAACATGTACTATAGAATGGCCCTATATAGGTAGTTTAGTCGAGGTGGAGTCTGAAAAAGTGCGTTTTCAGACCACGACGAAAAACAGACAGTGTTTCAGCTGAGCGCAGCAGAGTGGTCTAACAAACTAACAACTAAGAGTGGTAGCTAACAAAGCTTTTGGTCTTTAACCTTTAAAGTCTTTAACTTTATTTTTTCATCATAACAATAGGCTATCTACAATTAGCTGCAGAAAACAGCAAAATATGTTTCACATGCATAATTAATTAAGTTGCAAATTAATTGGTCATAGTTATTGGAAATCTTCTGGTTCAGTGGTTCCCGAAATTGGCCCTGAAGACCAATTGTCAGGTTTTTGTTCCAACAATAAATGTGAACTTGGCTAACATGCTGTTGCTTGTTGATCTTTTTTAGTATCAATTGAATGATGATTTGCCCTCTTAAGGCCATATTATACAAGAAATACTATGCATGCCGTGACTAATAAAGCTGCCATATTCACATGCCAGGACTTTTAATATGTCAGATAAACTAACACTTTAATTTTATGCGATATGCTACATGAAAAGTAACTCCTTTAGAAAAAGGTTACATTTTCTCATTTAATTCCATTATGGATTGGTAGGTGAATAGTAGTCTTAATAGCCGCAAAAGTGCACGTTTGAGCTCTGAAGCCAGTTGACATAGCAAAAATTAATAAGCCCAACATGGACTGAATTGGTTAAAAAAATGATGGCAGAAATTAATGTTAATGTTTTTTTCAACCTTAATATATTGGCTGGACCATAAACCACCAAACACAGTGGATCCCCAGACCCAGGTCTGTGAGCCACTGTCCTTGTAGACTTCTCAGCTACATGAATTTCTAGACTACAACCTGACATTACCATTTCAGAACATGCAGAATATGGAAAAAGTGTCAACAACAGAGGAGTGACGTAATAATGGGCAGTAAATAATAACTTGGTATTAACAGGTAGACACAGTCTAGAGAGTACAATACAATTTAGAGAGTACAATGAAAAAGTAGAAAGGTACTTGGAGTAGTTCTATTAGCCGGTCCCAGCATCCGTTCTATTATCAACAGCTCCCTGGCCACTGGTACCGTTCCAACCTGTTTCAAGCACGCAGTGGTCCAGCCCCTCCTAAAAAAAAACAACTTGGACCCTACCTTGCCTAGTAACTATAGACCTATCTCTAAACTTCCATTCCTGTCAAAGGTTCTCGAAAAGGTTATTCTCAGTCAATTGCTGCCCTACCTACACCAAAACAACATCCTGGAAACATTTCAGTCAGGTTTTAAGGCTTATCATAGCACAGAATCTGCCTTGTTAAAAGTGTACAATGACCTGCTCCTCTCTATCGACTCCAGTGACTGTGCCATCCTAATTCTTCTTGACCTCAGCGCGGCATTCGATACTGTGGATCATGTCATTTTAATAGACTGTCTCCAGTACGAGGTTGGTATTGATGGCACTGCCCTGAACTGGTTCACATCCTACCTCAAAAATAGAAGCTTCGCCGTCAACATAGGTACTTTCTCCTCTCCCCCAGCTAGTCTCTCCTGCGGGGTCCCACAAGGTTCCATCCTAGGTCCCATTCTCTTCTCTATATACATGCTCCCCCTCGGTCAAATCATTCAAAAATACAACATTTCCTTTCACTGTTATGCTGATGACACTCTTTATCTCCCCCTGAAACCAAACGACCAGTCCAATCTTTTCAGTCTCTTGAACTGCCTTGAGGACATAAAGTTGGATGGCACAAAACTTCCTACAGCTGAATGAAGGCAAGTCTGAAGTTGTCCTATTTGGCCCCCCTATCTCTGTCAAAGTGATTACCAACAGTCTTGGCAACCTGTCCACCCTTGTCAAACCCCATGTCAAAAATCTTGGTGTGATATTTGATTCCGCCTTTAAGTTCGATAAGCAAGTTAATGCAGTAGTGAAAGCCAGTTTTTTCCAGCTTCGTACTATTGCCAAAATCAAGCCGTTTCTTTCTTTCAAAGATCTAGAGAAAGTCATCCACACCTTTATATCCTCCCGCTTGGACTACTGCAGCTCCCTGTATACTGGGATTAGTCAGTTGTCCCTGTCCCACCAACAACTGGTCGAGAACGCCGCAGCCAGGCTCCTGACTGGTACCATATCACCCCTATCCTGGCCACTCTCCACTGGCTGCCTGTATGGTTCAGAATTGATTTTAAGGTTCTCCTGTTTGTTTATAAAGCCCTAAATGGGCTGGCTCCCTCCTATATCGCAGACCTTCTAGCCCCTTATTCTACCTCCAGGTCCCTCAGGTCGGCTGACTTGGGGCTCCTGGCTGTCCCGCGATCTAAACTTAAGCTCAGGGGTGACCGCGCCTTTGCGGTTGCAACCCCTAGGCTGTGGAACAGCATTCCCCTCCCTATCAGATCTGCTCCTTCCATCGACTCTTTTAAGTCCAGGCTCAAAACTCACTTTTATTCACTAGCGTTTGAATCTTCCTGACGTGGCTTGTGCCTATGCCCATGTTTTGTTTATTTGTCCCTACGAGCTGTGCACCTTGTTATTTATGTTGGTGTTTCTTGTTTCTTGTATTTGCAATTACCTGCTCTGATCTGTACAGCATTTTGGTCAACGTGAGTTGTTTTTAATGTGCTTTATAAATAAATTTGATTGATTGATTGATATTAAGGGTGTATCCAAACCCGAATACCGTATTCAGAAATGCAGTGATAATATGCATAGTTTCTTCCCAAAGCTGAACAATTGTAGTCAGAGACAGAGATTTGTATTGAAAAAGTGAACATTAAGAAGAAAATAGAAGGACAGTAAATGGTTGGTCAGAATTACTGCATTTTCCCCACACACTGAACCCCCCCACCCCCACCCCCCATTTTTCCCCGTTGCACAATAAAGCAAATTAATATTAAAAGCACCAACTAACTAATTGAGGGCAACGCACCAACTAACCTTTCTTAAAGGCTTCAGCTGCGAGAGTGCGATGGTTCACTTTTAATGAACTATAATACACAATTAGCCATAGCTCAGTTGCCAAGTCTTTCGTCAGCGCCTCTCACCCACTGGCAACCCCCCCCCCCCCCCCCCCCCATGATCCCCCATCCCTCCAAAATCTATGGAGGATATTTCATTAAGGGGATATGCCTTGAAAAACAGCACTGAAAAGTAGTAAATTCTTTATTTAAATTGTGTTTTTTTCTTGATGTTTATTTTAACAGCCACTCATGCCGAACTTGCAAGCTGACACTTAATCACCTTCCCCCTCTAGCATCTCTGTCAGAGTTAAAAACTAATTAGTTCGTGTTCAAAACCACCAAGAAACTATTTGTGTTCAATCATAGTGGCCTTGAGGATTAATCGCATGGATAAAAATCCTGGCAAATTTAAACCTTCCATTTTTAAGAGTGCAGTAATGAATTTATGATCAGTTTTGCAGGTATTGTATGTCCTGTCCCCATGCACTGCGCTCCAGACCAGAATGAGAGAAGCACACAGATACTGTTTATTAAAACTCTTTCCCCCACGTCCCTGAGAAACCCAGCTATCCTCCTTTCAGATGCAGCCTCTTATGATGGGTCAGTCAGGCAAAAGCAATTTATTAGGATGGACTCTTGCATATTTCATGAGGTTAAAGCATTTATTTCCGGAATTCTGAGCTAACTAAGATTTGCTTTCCCCATATTACCTGTGTACCGCAGCGGCTAAAGGAAGTGAGTTTACGCTCCGCCAACCCCGTCTCTGGAGGGAAATTCACGTTTTCACAGTGAGAAAAAAAACATGAGGTAACCTTGAACTAAAACCTTTTCTTTCAGCCAATTTCTATTTCATAGCAAAGGTGCCCACAATGGAGATGGATATAACGTGGAGAGTTGATCCAAATTTTGTCAGGCTCGTGAGTGAGAGTGTGTGTGCCTCATTAAAACTGAACTCTGGTAGAATTTTGGGTTGTGTGGTTACCTGGCCATGACATGAGTCCAAATAGTAATATAGAAAATATATATAAATATGTTCCTTAGTTGCTCTGTGCTCCCCTGGGGTGATAATCCATAATAGGGTATTTGTCGCTCTCCATTAATTTCTATGGGGCTGCTAAAACCATCTCAAAATGACACTTCTAGCACGTATACGACCGCAAAAGTGGATTCTGTCAATACAAATAATAACCAGTCCTCGTACGTATTTTATTTTTTAATTCAATTGCCGTTTGCTTGCTTTTTGGTATTTTCTTTGGAACATAGATCTGGTAGGTCGGCACGTTCTTGTGCCAGAAACAGCGTTAATGCGCCGATGCATCAGAAACCACTCATTGGTCCAAATTTCCACAGAAGCAAACGTTCCTAGTACTAGTATATATCTATGGTCTGACCCAACCTGGTCTCACAGCCCATTCGTATCTATTCTACGAAATTCCAGTCCCGAAAATTCGTACTTATTTTACGAATCAGAGATTACACACCACGTGACTTTACGCTTTTCTCCGATGAATTACGAGACAAAACGGAGATCCACCATTTTTATTTCACGGTCAAATAAAGCGAATGGGTAAGCTGCCGGTATTGTACTTATAGTTTATACTTATCGTTATAGTACATTCATAGAATACCTTTCTTATTTCGTAATTGTATTTTAATGCAATATGATGTATAATTCTCGAGCTTCTTCGTCTCTGCTTTATCTGTGTGGGTTGCTATTTATAGGCTAGTCTTGTAGGCTATTACTTGCATTATTCAAGCTGAAGTTAGCTAGGTCTGTTCAGATCAGTGCATACTGCATAGGCTGCAATATGATTATTAATCGATTTAGCTTGTGAGCTAGCCATCAGAGCGTGTCGTTTTCGGTTCTTTTGAGACGTATAATATGAGAAAACCGAGCATATCTGTAATGGAAACAACCGCGTCTCCCCGTTAACTTCTGTAATAAACTGCGATTCCCGTGATTCTGTGCGCTGTCTGTGTGTATTGCCCATAGACTGCAGAGACGTGACGGGTTGGCCACTGAATCGGCTCCGTGCCCCAATGAGCAGCTCCCATAGGAATCCATGGAACCGGTAAGCGGAAGCTGCCTCCAGTTCTTTTTTGAAAATCTCGATGGTTGAACTTCATTCATAAAACCAACAAAAGAAAGTCTGCCAGTCTGCAAATAACAGGATTCCTAAATGCTATATGCAAAAGGTCTGTAAAAATCTTATAAAAACACATATGCCATATACAAAACTTAAATAAAATAAATATGTGGTAGAGAGCTAGCATATACATTTCATGCTAAAATTAAATAGTTCCCTAATACATGGTATTCCTTATTAAAAAAACATTGAGAGATTGTATAAGAATTGTATAGAAATATATAATATAATAGGCTACTAATCAACATGCTTTTTTATAAAAACTTTGCAAGTATGATCATATATGATTTTTACAGACCTTTTGCATATGGGATTACCTTTGTAAGCATTTAGGAATCCTGATATTTGCAGACTGGCAGACTTTTTTTTGTTGTTGTTAGTTTAAGCCAACACAATCTCTCAAGCATGGTACACAGCAGATATAGAATGTACAAAATGCGCACTGTTGTTATTTATAATAATAATAATGCAATTTTATTTAAAGCTTTTTTTTACAGCAAAATCCTATTACACAGTTAAAGTAAAATATATAAAAACAATGGATAAATAAAACAAAAGACTTATTAAAATGAACATGAAAAAAATTCTCAAATCCAGAAGCTTGAGAAGCAATGCAATAATAATGGTATATAATATAAGGAAGACTTAAAATTCAGTAATTAGACTATCAGTTTCCTTTTCAATTTAGAATTAAACTAATTTTGTAGGCTGATAACAACAACGATAATTTTCCATGCCAAATAAGCGTTCACGCGCGGCTCTCAAGCCTACAATACTTCGGCATAAACCACCAGGTAATGTGCGTATGTCAAGTGAAGACCTGACGTGGAGCTACGACCATTTCCACGGTCAAATGGAGTCATGTTGAAATTTTATAAATCACTACTTTGTCGTGATTTTTTACGTAAGCCACACGTAAGATCAAATTTGATCGAAAGTCCTTTTTTTAAATGAGGCCCCTGGTCTTGGCCCTTCTGCCCTTCTGACCATCTTCTGGCGTAGACTCAAGACTCGCCTGTTTAGATTGCATCTTTGCTCCCTGAATTAATTGTTAGCATGCAAGTCTTGCTTTTTGAAATAGCATTTTAGGGGTATGTTAACAGTGATTTATACATCAACACTTGCCATGTTACTGACATTTTGGTTAATGTATTATTTAGACTTGTACTGTTTTTTTTCAGTATACCATTGTTTTTTTATTGGACATTTCTCTTATATAGCACTATTTCTCATTCCCCCTCTACCTAACAGGTTAAGGAGAGGATATCAGCCTGCCTGGCTGACATTTCTATGTGGATGGCTACTCATCACCTGAAGCTCAACCTTCACAATACGGAACTGCGCTTCATACCTCACAGGACCTCCCCACTGCAAGCCCTCTCCATCACCGTCGACGGTACTATGGTGGCTGCCTCCCGCTCTGCAAGGAACCTGGGGGTGGTCCTGGATGACCAGCTGGACTTCATGGAGCACATCAGGGCAACAGCACGGTCTTGCAGGTTCCTCCTGTACAACATCAGGAGGATTCGACCATACCTGACCACCTACTCGACCCAGCTTCTCGTCCAGACCATGGTTATCTCACGCCTGGATTACTCCTCTCAAAGTTTTCACACATCACCCCCCTGCTGAGGTCAATCCACTGGCTGCCGGTCGCCGCCAGGATCAGGTTCAAAGTTCTGACCCTGGCCTACGCTGCAGGCAAAAGGACAAGCCCTTCCTACCTGCAAGACATAATACAACACTAAACTCCAGCTCGACCACTTCGCTCGGACTGCGAAGCTTCTCCACCCTAGCTCCCCAGTGGTGGAATGAACTGTTCACTCCTCTACGTTCTGATCAAACACTGCCTGCACACCTCTTCAGACTCCACCTTGACTGTTTTTCGCTTGTTTCCTGTTCCTTAATTCTTTGTTGATTTTATAGTTTATAATGTCTTGTTGTCTTAGCCATAGCTTACTGTGTACTATACTCAATGTTCATGACTATGGATAGCTGCTATGTTATGATAAGAAATTAGCTCTATCTGAACTGATGTCATTGACCTTCGGTATGCACTTATTGTACGTCGCTTTGGATAAAAGCATCTGCCAAATGAATGTAATGTAAATAAAGTTTATTATTATTATTATTTTATGCAAACTTATGCACTTTTTGCCTTGTAAGTCGCTCTGTATAAGCGCGTCTGCCAAATGAATAAATGTCTGTATTGATACACTTCTGTAATGTGATGGACCCTTTCTAGATTAAATAAGCTAAATGTCCAGCTAATAAAAGCTTGAAGACGCTGAAGTTCAATACGTCTCTGAGTGAATTAATACAAAATTTATTTTACAGTGCATTGTGTACGCTATATATTGATGTATTGTAAATGATCTCTTCTCTTTCAAAACCTGATGGACAATATACAGCATATAGTAATAATGTTTATCATTTTAGTCATATAAAGGTTAGAAATTGTTTATACCACAACATCTCATATTGATTACAATGAAAACACACCAATTTAAAATGGGTAGAAAATTATTTTTATATAATTACCAATAAAATCTCAGATCATGGGATAGACTACATTAACATTTTTTTTAAAAATATATATTTTTTTTTACATACAGCTGACACCCTTGTCATTATGTATTTAAAGGGAATGCTTTCATTCCGACAAAGCTTTCACACTAGGCTACTGCATGCTGTTCACTACTGTCTGCTTATTAATTATCAACCTGCTGGATTTGGAAGGCATTATAAATATCTAGAAGTATCTAAGATAAGTATCTAAGTATTAAAAGTTGGGTTCATGTGAGTAGCGTGATCCCATTTGCAATAAACGGAGGGCAACTTCATGCGTGTTTACGGTTGTATCAAGCGGAACTACATTTCGGCGCCATTTTATTGCTTCGCGCTATGGAAAGTATTGCAGGGAATTGTAGTTTTTTTGTGCAAATTTATTTCCTATATATGTAATTATCTAGGAATTGCTAATGTATTATCTAGCTGGCAAGCCAGTTATGCTAGCTACGTTCAACCAGATCTAGGTACCTAGGTAGCTATGCGTGCTTTAGCTGTTGGTAGACAGTCTATTAATTATATATATTTCAATATTAATAGCTATTGATAGTCCAAAGTAGATGGCAGTTCTCTATCCGTAATGTCATTAAACTGCAATTTTCTGGCATGTTGACCACCCTGACATGGATTAATTAGAATGTAAATATACTCAAATTGGAAACTATGAAATTAAATACAAGAGCTATGGAAGGGTCAAAGGTCACAACAGTAGGATTAGGGTTATGGGTTCCTTAAAATCTAGAGGCTTGAAATTCGGAAGTATGAATATATCCATGGCCTACATTGCATAAGCAAAAGAACAGACCCCTAGCACACATAGAAGCTCTATAGCACCACCTACAAATCTCAATTTTTTTAAAACTTTGACTCCTACCTGAGGCACAAAGGCAGCCAAGGCTCCCAAATTTAGTATACAAGGACATCTCAGCACCCCCTATGACATATACATTTGCATGTAAGCATAAATTAAACTTGTCCTAATTAATTTGACTAATGATGAAAAATAGGTCTATGAAGGCTGTAAGAATGTTCATAGGTCATTTTGGATTACTGCTGAACACTGCACTCAGCTTCCCAAAATCGTAGAAGCATGAAATTTTGCTAACTGAGTCTCATCAGGGCCTCTAGCATGCACACCAAAAACCAGACCCCTAGCATGCACACAGACCCTGTAGCGCCCCCTTGAAAATGTGATTTTTTAACATTTTGGGCACTCGCCATTTGTACACCGAATGATGTATCATGCTGAAATGTCGGAATCTAGACCACCTCTAGACATACTACAAATAATATCAGAACCAGATCTCTAGCTAAAAAAAAAAAGTGCAGTATATGCTTTCGACAGGGGGCGCCACTTAAATATCTGAATTAATGTACAACACTTTCCGAGGTGATTCTTAGGATCAAGCAGAGTCAGAAAACATCAGTCATAAGAACATTTCAGTAAAAATGACAATATAGGACTGCCATCTACTTTTGACTATTAATATTAATATTAAGCTATTAATATTGAAAATTTATATCCTAACTGTCTACCAGCAGCTAAAACACACGTAGCTAGCTAGGTACCTAGATCTGGTTGAACGTAGCTAGCATAACTGGCTTGCTAGGTAGATAATACATTAGCAATTCCTAGATAATTACGTATACAGGGAATATATTTGCAAAAAAAAACTACAATTCCCAGTAATACATTCCTTAGCGTAAAGCAATAAAATGGCGCCGAAATGTAGTTCCGCTTGATACAACCGTAAACACACACGAAGATGCCCTCCGTTTATTGCGAATGGGATCACGCTACTCACATGAACCCAACTTTTATTACTTAGATAATTATCTTAGATACTTCTAGACATTTATAATGCTTTCCAAATCCAGCAGGTTGATAATTAATAAGCAGACAGTAGTGAACAGCATGCAGTAGCCTAGTGTGAAAGCTTTGTAGGAATTAAAGCATTCCCTTTAAATACATAAAAATGACAAGGGTGTCAGCTGTATGTAAAAAAAATATATATTTAAAAAAGAAAATTGTTAATGTAGTCTATCCAATGATCTGAGATTTTATTGGTAATTATATTTAAAAAAATTTCTACCCATTTTAAATTGGTGTTTTCATTGTAATAAATATCAGATGTTGTGGTATATACAATTTCTAACTTTTATATGACTAAAATGATAAACATTATTATTACTATATGCTGTATATTGGCCATCAGGTTTTTAAAGAGAAGAGATAATTTACAATACATCAATATATAGTGTACACAATGCACTGTAAAATAAATTTTGTATTAATTCACTCAGAGACGTATTGAACTTCAGCGTCTTCAAGCTTTTATTAGCTGGACATTTAGCTCATTTAATCTAGAAAGGGTCCATCACATTACAGAAGTGTATCAATACAGACATTTATTCATTTGGCAGATGCGCTTATACAGAGCGACTTACAAGACAAAAAGTGCATAAGTTTGCATAAAATAATAATAATAAACTTTATTTACATTACATTCATTTGGCAGATGCTTTTATCCAAAGCGACGCACAATAAGTGCATACCGAAGGTCAATGACATCAGTTCAGATAGAGCTAATTTCTTATCATAACATAGCAGCTATCCATAGTCATGAACATTGAGTATAGTACACAGCAAGCTATGGCTAAGACAACAAGACATTATAAACTATAAAATCAACAAAGAATTAAGGAACAGGAAACAAGCGAAAAACAGTCAAGGTGGAGTCTGAAGAGGTGTGCAGGCAGTGTTTGATCAGAACGTAGAGGAGTGAACAGTTCATTCCACCACTGGGGAGCTAGGGTGGAGAAGCTCCGCAGTCCGGACAAGCAGAGCGAAGTGGTCGAGCTGGAGTTTAGTGTTGTATTATGTCTTGCAGGTAGGAAGGGCTTGTCCTTTTGGCTGCAGCGTAGGCAGGGTCAGACCTTTGAACCTGAACCTGATCCTGACGGCGACCAGCAGCCAGTGGACTGACCTCAGCAGGGGGGTGATGTGTGAAAACTTTGGGAGGAGTAATCCAGGCGTGAGATAACCATGGTCTGGACGAGAAGCTGGGTCGAGTAGGTGGTCAGGTATGGTCAAATCCTCCTGATGTTGTACAGGAGGAACCTGCAGGACCGTGCTGTTGCCCTGATCTGCTCCATGAAGTCCAGCTGGTCATCCAGGACCATCCCCAAGTTCCTTGCAGAGCGGGAGGCAGCCACCATAGTACCGTTGACGGTGATGGAGAGTGCTTGCAGTGGGGAGGTCCTGTGAGGTATGAAGCGCAGTTCCGTATTGTGAAGGTTGAGCTTCAGGTGATGAGTAGCCATCCACATAGAAATGTCAGCCAGGCAGGCTGATATCCTCTCCTTAACCTGTTAGGTAGAGGGGGAATGAGAAATAGTGCTATATTAGAGAAATGTCCAATAAAAAAACAATGGTATACTGAAAAAAAAACAGTACAAGTCTAAATAATACATTAACCAAAATGTCAGTAACATGGCAAGTGTTGATGTATAAATCAGTGTTAACATACCCCTGAAATGCTATTTCAAAAAGCAAGACTTGCATGCTAACAATTAATTCAGGGAGCAAAGATGCAATCTAAACAGGCGAGTCTTGAGTCTACGCCAGAAGATGGTCAGAAGGGCAGAAGGGCCAAGACCAGGGGCCTCATTTATAAAAAGTACTTTCGATCAAATTTGATCTTACGTGTGGCGTACATAAAAAATCACGACAAAGTAGTGATTTATAAAATTTCAACGTGACTCCATTTGACCGTGGAAATGGTCGTAGCTCCACGTCAGGTCTTCACTTGACATACGCACATTACCTGGTGGTTATGCCGAAGTATTGTAGGCTTGAGAGCCGCGCGTGAACGCTTATTTGGCATGGAAAATTACCGTTGTTGTTATCAGCCTACAAAATTAGTTTAATTCTAAATTGAAAAGGAAACTGGTAGTCTAATTACTTAGTGGTATAATAATATACCATTAAGGGTATAATAATATACCATTATTATTGCATTGCTTCTCAAGCTTCTGGATTTGAGAATTTTTTTCCTGTTCATTTCAAGTCTTTTGTTTTATTTATCCATTGTTTTTATATATTTAACTTTAACAGTCTGCAAATATCAGGATTCCTAAATGCTTACGAAGGTAATCCCATATGCAAAAGGTCTGTAAAAATCATATATGATCATAACTTTTTATAAAAAAGCATGTTGATTAGTAGCCTATTATATTATATATTTCTATACAATTCTTATACAATCTCTCAATGTTTTTTTTATAAGGAGTACCATGTATTAGGGAACTATTTAATTTTAGCATGAAATGTATATGCTAGCTCTCTACCACATATTTATTTTATTTAAGTTTTGTATATGGCATAATGTGTTTTTCTAAGATTTTTACAGACCTTTTGCATATAGCATTTAGGAATCCTGTTATTTGCAGACTGGCAGACTTTCTTTTGTTGGTTTTATGAATGAAGTTCAACCATCGAGATTTTCAAAAAAGAACTGGAGGCAGCTTCCGCTTACCGGTTCCATGGATTCCTATGGGAGCAATACACACAGACAGCGCACAGAATCACGGGAATCGCAGTTTATTACAGAAGTTAACGGGGAGACGCGGTTTTTTCCATTACAGATATGCTCGGTTTTCTCATATTATACGTCTCAAAAGAACCGAAAACGACACGCTCTGATGGCTAGCTCACAAGCTAAATCGATTAATAATCATATTGCAGCCTATGCAGTATGCACTGATCTGAACAGACCTAGCTAACTTCAGCTTGAATAATGCAAGTAATAGCCTACAAGACTAGCCTATAAATAGCAACCCACACAGATAAAGCAGAGACGAAGAAGCTCGAGAATTATACATCATATTGCATTAAAATACAATTACGAAATAAGAAAGGTATTCTATGAATGTACTATAACGATAAGTATAAACTATAAGTACAATACCGGCAGCTTACCCATTCGCTTTATTTGACCGTGAAATAAAAATGGTGGATCTCCGTTTTGTCTCGTAATTCATCGGAGAAAAGCGTAAAGTCACGTGGTGTGTAATCTCTGATTCGTAAAATAAGTACGAATTTTCGGGACTGGAATTTCGTAGAATAGATACGAATGGGCTGTGAGACCAGGTTGTCTGACCTGTCAATGTTTTGGTAGTCTTTTCTGGTAGCTTGCTAACAACATTGAAGAAAATAGTACATTATAAATAATTTAAATTACACAAAAGAAAAAGGACTGGTTATTTTTTGTATTGACAGAATCCGCTTCTTTCCCGGTCATATACGTGCTAGAAGTGTCATTTTGAGACTGTTTTAGCTGCCTCATAGAAGTGAATGGAGAGCGACAAATACCCAATTCTGGATTATCACCCCAGGGGAGCACAGAGCAACTAACAAACATTTTGCCACTATTTGGACTCATATCATGGCCAGGTAACTACACAACCCAAAGTTCAGTTGTGCTGTAAAGTTCCAGTTACACTTATTAGTCATTTACATGATCAGTTAAGTATAATTACATTTAATTAAATTACATGACAGTGATTTGGCAGACAATCTTAACCAGAGAGATATACAGTAGCGGAGAACATCAGTGTTACTGTCAGGAACATAAAGATGCGGTATCACCAAGATCGCCGGCTGCAATGTAGCATAGTGGGGTAACTGGGTGAATGCCCACTTATGATCACTAAGAGTATAATTAACCTAACAAACAGCAATTTGTATTGTAACATGAATGTACGATTAGACAGATTATTTTACACGGCTATATAATGGCTTTTGGAAGTTACGAAAAAAGTAGCATCTGCCAACCTTTGTCCATGATAATATTTTTATATCTACAGTGGGTTGAAAAAGTATTCAGCCCCCTTAGACTTTTTCATATTTTGCTGTGTACGAACATTTGATTAAAAAATTATTTAACCAGGCCTTTTTGCTGGTATTCAACACAAAGAACTCTACAGTGTCAATGTGAAAAGAAAAATCTACAATTTGTTCCAAATTATTTACAAACATAAAACAATCAATTCCTTAAGTATGGACCTTATTCACACGGCGGCCATCTTGAAATCGAAAGCGAGGCTGAGGTGGGAAAATTACGGAAGTCCATGTAAAAAACAATGGCTTGGACAACAAACCTGGAGCTCTTGCCGAATTTCACTGCCAGTACTATTGATACCTGGGCCGACGAGGGGTCCCGTGTGCCAAGAGCCGTGTTGCTGAAGGGCTACAGTAATTGGATGGAGGGGTACATCCATGATATTAGGTAAAAATTAACGTTTACGGAGTGAACGATCCGTTTTAATTGTGGCGACCTAGCGAACAGCGTAGCCTATGTCATGAGCTGCTATACTAGAGGTTTTCTAGTTTTAGTTCTGTTGTTAGGCAAACATACATTTAATAGTATGCTTGTAAGCCATATAAACGCGTTGTATTTCAGAATTGTATGAAATATGGTCGGTTTGTGTCTGTCAGCTTGTTTACTTGTCTTAGCTTGTTAGCTGGGTAACTTGACGAACGTTAGCTAACGTTGTGATAACATTTCTGAAGTTACTGTGAAAAATTCCCGACCTGTTTACATTTTTTGACAGATGTCCTGTTACCACGGCGGCACTTTCCTCAGAAGTCAGCAATTATATCGAGAAATACCTTCTTTGAAAACAAAAAAATAAAGAAAAAGAAATGGCTATGCTGTTAACTTACTGCATACCGGTTTTTTACAAATCTGCATCATAGCGCGGAACTTTCAAAACCTTGACAACCTGGCACCCCCTTTAAAAATAAAACAAAAAACTGCAGGATACACGTAGCCTATAATAATTTTGGGACTAAACGGGCCATTTTTTAGTTCATAAAACTAAAAAGTAAGCTAACTTAGATAGTCAGTGAGCACAAGTGCCTTACACGAGGCTAGCCTACCAGTTCACTTTCTTTAGTAATTAAGCTCTTTTTTTCTGTAAAATTAAATGAAATTATGCTGTCCTGATTCACTCTGCCCGTGCTCATTGCGAGCCGCGACGTAGTATGTTCGGATACAGTGGCTTTTGATTGATTTGTTTAGCCTTTTTTTGTTTCCAAATATGGTAGCTATTTCTCGATATAATTGCTGACTTGTGCCGCCGTGGTAACAGATTGACGTAACATCTGTCCTAAAATGTAAACGAGTCAGGGATTTTTCACGGTAAGTACAAATTCTTATGACAACGTTAGCTACATACCTCCTAGCAGACAAGTCAAAGTGAAGCGCAATATGGGCCAAAACGTTTCGCTCTGGCTATACCTGGCTTCCGAGATTGTTTTGTTCATCTGGCACGGGTCTTTTAATTATTCCAAGAGTTAGAACCAAAACTGTAGGGCATTAGCTTTCAGTTTCTACTCACCCTCTCTTTGGTATAACCTGCCAGTTGAAACATTGCACGGTTTCAAGAAAAAAAACTGAAAACATATCTTTTCAGTGCAGCTTTTGAATAAGACATTTTTTGATTGTTTTACTTTGATTTTATGGTACATACTTATGTTAATTTTATTTGTTGTATGTTTTCTGTGAATTATTTGTGTAAAGAACACTGAGTTGCTTTCTGTCTGGAATGTGCTCTATAAATAAAATTTGATTTGAATTGATGTGTTGGTATTGCTTGTGTGCTAATGTTAGATCATCCAATGCAATGGTTTTACAGTGAGAAGGAGCGAGGCAGGCAGTGTTGTGAGGGCAAGATCATTTCGCTCAATGCGAAAAAATGAGACCCCTTACATGATTCAGGTAGCTGGTTAACAGAGATAAGTGCTCAAGTTCAGCCTGCCCAGTTCGCAGCATCTAGCATTTATGCTTGCTAAACCTTTCTCTGCTGGATGAGACCATACAACATAAACATTAGCATATAATTGATTTGGTATAGCTGGATACTGAACCACACAATTGATTCATCACCTAGATATACAGTGGGCTCCAGAATTATTGGCACCCCTGACTGGCAATGCACAAACAATACTTAAGAAAAAATAAACAATATAATTATTGAGAAACTCAAAATGGCAAGACATGAAATAGGTAGTCCCAGCAGGGCCAGGTGCTGCTTGAACTCCGAAGGATTATGGATTCTCAAGTAAAACATTGATCAGCTAGTCGAGCACCATTTGGTGAAATATCACAGTACAGTTCAATAGCCTCCATTTGTTGAATATCCATAAACCCGCTATATGCAATATTTTGCTTATAATGCATCATGGAAGCTGATTACACATTGGAATAGGTCTATGGGTCATTCCATATACTGTTAAAGTGTTGACCCCATAGTCTACATTCCATATAATGAGATTAGGATGGGGTTTGGGAGAGGCAATTTATTTAGATTCTTCATGTCTAAATCATCAGTAGGATGGATTTTGTTGCATGTTGGACTTAGGGTGCTATATTTAATGATTATTATGTGAACTATATCAAGCTGAAATGTCCAATCTGGGTGCAATCAATCGGCTTTATTTCTCAAATTATAGTTATACAAAATAATGTTACATGAATACTTATCTTAACTGTTTTTAACTACAGGAAACATTTCAGAACAATCTGAGATGGTGGGTATCATGGTGTATGAAATGACATGGAATGACGCCTATATAATAGAGCTTATGTTCACTAAACTTATAGAGTTTTGAAAAAAACACTTCCATAATGTTGGATCTCTATGTAATGGAAAATCCATATTATTCTGTTTTCTTGTGGCTGCTTAAAGGCAAGGCACAGTGTGTTGTTTTAAGAAAGCATATCTGCAGTGTTTAATTATTCTGTTCCCTGATTCCTCAACCAACACACTTGAGACTGTTTTGCCAGGTGGAGTTCCTGTCTGAGAGCCCTTTCATTGGTTAATCAAAGTGCAACTGCAAAGCTGGCCTGGGACACTGCAATCACCAGATTGGGCTGCTGTACACACTTGCACACTTTATTAAATTATGTTGCAAATCAGTCCCACCAACAACCAGTAAAACCTCTTTGCCGCAAACATGGCATGTTCCCTCCCGTACATTAGGCCTAACACCCAAGCCAATTAACATTGTAACAGTTTCAAAATTGAAACCACCTATTGGCAATGCCCCTTCCAAGAAGTACAAAAGATCATGTGATGCCATCATGCCTAACCTTTACTGCCCTATTCCAGTCCCATTACCATGTGATAAATTTGCTCAAGACCTCCAAAAGAACCTTGCAGCGATTGGAAGCAACAACCAAATTTATAACCTAATGCTAGCATCAAACAGGCACCCAGTGGATTACGTCTCAACTGAGTTCGGAGACCTGCCCCTTGGATCTGTGTTGACGTATCAAGTTCTTGCCCCGCCCATCTCCACCAGTGACAGCTACCCTACATTAAAAAAACTAGCTCGGGTTAAATGATTTTAGCTCTGTTTTTAACTATGTAAATACCTGTTTTCTATTAATCCATTGACACTCACAGCATGCATAGTATATTCTTATTCTACAAGTTGTAATTTTCCATCAATGATAGCCTACTGCTCATAGAACAACAAAATGCAATTGCACATTAATGACCTAGGCCCGGGTGATTAAATAGGCCTAACTGGTGACTAAATTGGGGAGAAAAAGTAAAATAAATACATTTTATAAAATAATTATAATAAAAAACCTATAATAACCATTATTATCCCAGGTGAAAAAAGATTATACTTGAAATATACTTTTTCAAAGTATAGCCTACTTTTAGTAGTTTTTGTACTAATTATGTACTTTTGCTAAATTGGCAGCGCTTTAAGTATACTTAAAGTAGTCCAATGTAGAACTTAAGTCGTACTTAAGTGTACTTCAAGTGCAGTGTGTATGTTAAAATGGGACTATTTTTAGTGTACTTAAGTATATTTAAGTGCACTAACAAAAAGTATGATTTGTTGGTATCTTAAATACACTTGCAGTACAATTCCATTATGTCACCAGTGCGTTTGAAACAAACTTTAAAAAGTATGATGGTATGTTTGAAGTACACTTTTTAAAAGTACATTTTAAACATACTTCAAATTAAGTAGAAAAAGGAAAATCATACTTGTAATAACCTTCGTATAGTCCACTTAAATAATATTTTTATTACACTAAAGTATACTACTTTTTCACTTGGGTACTGTAAATGATATTGAATTTTTTAATGTGATATAATTGTTTAGTAACCTTGGTTGACATTATTCAATGATATTGCGATCATTCTGTTTCACACACTCGTCAATTACCTTAATTATTCCAAAACGCGTTTTTTTAAAATAGATTGTAGTTTGTGCGTTTAGGGCACTGTACAATAGCCTAACTTTTTTTTCTTCTGTTCAACATTGCCTGTTTCCAGCTACACTCCAGCAAGTAGTACCCTAGCTAAATTCACGAAAAGTAGAGATATCGCTCAAACTAATTTAGAAATATTTTAGCCATTAAATGAATCTTTTTTCGCGTCGTATCACAATGCCCGTGCAACAACAACAAAAAACACGCATAATTGGGGAAGACTTGATAATACCCGCGATCAAAGATTATTGTTCGGGAAATGGAGGCGAGGATGCTGCCCGGAAAATTGACGTTGTTCCTTTGTCAAACAATACGGTCAGTAGAAGAATATCGGACATGGCCGAGGATATAACTGAGAAACTGCTTGAACAGGTAAAGGCCAGTCCCTTCTTTGTGTTATAATTATATGAAAGTAGCCTACAGCTAGGGTTGCCAACCGTCCCTTGAAATAAGGGATCGTCCCTTATCAGTTCAATAAGGGACGGGTCTTTTATTGTCCAAATAAGGGACGATCCCTTATTTCAAGGGACGGTTGGAAACCCTAGATGTAGCTAATGTACACATACGATCATCACTAAGTCAACTACAACCCAGAATCAACAAATTGTGCAGGAATGTCCATGCACATCGAGTGAGGGTAACGTTTATTTTGTTGTGAGATTTGCACTTTTTGAGAGGTTTAAGTTAAAATGTTTCTTCAGTTTTATTTGTGTAGCATCACTGATTTTATATTGTTTACATATATGCACTTCACACATACTGCATGGCAGTCTATTTGTGGGGAGAAAAAATGCGTAGGTCCTCAGCCAGAACCTAGTCTGTTAAGGGGGCCTTGACCTTGGCATAAATAGCTACGTTTGGAAACCCGTGATCTAGGCTACATTGAGAGAACAATCTCGAGTTAAAGTGTTGACCCCAGTTTAAAAGAGCCAGTGTTACATGGACTCGGACGGACCACTGGCTTAGAAGCAACACGTTCCAGACCTTTTTTTGTTGTTGTAGTAATTCCTTTTTATGTTTTATATTATTAAAACTTCAAGTAGCTGGCTAGTACGATTCAGGTTTTTGACTTTGCTTTTATTTGCTGGTTATGTAAAAATATATACATTTGTCATAATATTACTCAACCATTTAAAGTGTATGTTTTTCACTGTTATTTGTAGGATATCTTTAAAAGCCATTCTGTAATATTTTAGAGGCGTAGCTAAACTAACGTTTAACGTGTAACGTTACCTACGAGTCGGCGACATAGTCTAGACATATTCTCAACATAGATGGTTGTTAATGGACATATTTGGGCCAAATGTTTTTAGAAAAACAAATGTGTCTTCACTGGTTCTGTTTCCATCATAGCATGTTGACAACCCTGTAGATGAGGGGGCACAAATAGTAAAGGAGAGCTAGCTAACGTTAGCTATTTCGGCTAGGCTGTAATAACCTGGAACTTTATTCCGATATCCCTCCGTATTTTCGCAATCCACTGACGACGTATATGTGGATCCTGTGGGAAACGATGAAAGGACACCCCTCGGTCACTTTCTCTCCTTTGATAGGAGTGACATCCTGGCACACAGCAGTGAGACATTATTCTAAAATACAGGGTACCAAAGATTTTAGATAATGACAGCTCCAGTCTATTATGTGACAGCTACCGTATCTATGACAGCTACGCTCAAACGCTTCCTGTATTTTTCCCACCTCAGCCTCGTTTTCGTTCCAAGATGGCGTCTCGCGTGAATTGGGTGTATTCAGCCCCTTTGCTTCATTCTACTTTAACAACTACTTTGAACAAAATGTTGTTCAAAACTGCACATCATAAAGTGCCCAGACATCATGTTTAGATTGTATTTAAGGATGTTGAACAATATTTTCTTTTAAAATGTGTGTTAATATTGTCTGTCTTGGTAACAAAGCCAAGACCAGGTCCCTTCAATACGTTTTAATGGCTCTTCATGGGATTTTAGGAAGTACAATGGACTTTACATCCCAATACTCAAACAGAGTTTATCTGATATTGTTCATTCATGAATGGCATTTGAGACCAGTCCCTGGGGGTTCAAAGAAAACATAAATCATCACCTCCATCACGCAAAAATTTAGAAGGTGCAAATTCTGTAACTTTTTCCTGTCTGGTTTCACTATGGAAGGCAATGGAGAAATCTGAAGGGAGTATGTTACTGAATTTGCACCTTCTACATTTTAGCATAAAGTGATGGAGGTGATGATCTCATGGGGTGCAGGGTGTAGTAATATTACATTACTGCCCTGAAACAAGTTTGTGCCGTAATGTAATGCCAGTATGAATGAATGACATAACTGTCTTTTGGGACAAATGTATTCAGAAATTAGATTTATTTATAAATGTGGTGACATTTCCATACGTATTCAGAAAGGTCAACTGTTGCCTTTTTCTCAATTTATCTATGAAAAAGTTACAGGTTTCATTTTATACCAGATTACACAATGTCATTTGCATTTTTTAAGGTTTTCAATGCATGTCCCTGAAGCCTTGATTCAATACTGTTCGCTTATCCACTCTTGTCACAATATCAGTTTAGGAAATTATAATCCAGAGAGACAAGTTCAAAAGGCAGCAGTACATTATAGGCACACAGCCAGTAGGTTTAACCAACCTACATCTGACATTCACTGCCTGGTTTGGCTTATTGCTTCAAGCCAGCCTTCTGCACAAACGGCAAGGCCCGTCCAATCAGGTCTCGGGAAAGCTGAGGACGTAGGAGTAGAAGAGCGGCTCCCAGTGTAACCGTGGTAAGGGCCAGAAGGGTGGAGGATCGGTAGGGTGTAGGGGTGGCAGCCCATGTCCTGCACTGAGCGGGGTGGTTTTGGGAGGCCCCTGCAACTTCACGGTCTGACTGGGACAGCGAATTGGGGGCCAGACATCCGAGGACCTCGAGTGCCGCCCGCTGACCGGACTGGACCGCTCCACTGAGGTAACCGCACCAGAGCGTGGCAGTCTCTGTTCCTGCCCAGAAGATCCTACACACATATACACACACATGCATACACACACATGCATACACACACATGCACACACACACGCGCACGTATGAAAATATGTACATATAATACACACATACAGGCAATATATATATATTCCCCAAAATACAAGATCTAGTGTCACACAGATTCCGTCTCCTCCCTAAACCCCATAAGGCATTGATCAATGGCCAGACACAACCCCTGCCCCACTCCCCTGGCCCCCACCCACTTCCAGAATGGTTTATATCCCCTCTGGCCATTTCATGAACCTTCTCTAACCCTCATATGACCACTCAGGCATAACAGTTTACATCTGTGTGCTCCCAGTGAAATGCAAATACATACATACATTTACATCACATTGGATAATAATCCCATGGCACTGAAATAACGTTAGGAAGGGGATGATAAAACATTTTAATAAGAGGGCAGATGGGCATTACTGTGTATTACTGTGGGACCAACCCCCCAACAGAACCAATTTTTGTTTTTGTTTTTTTAAGAGACATAGCCTAATATGAGCCTATAGGTGAGGGATGGCCAGGGCAGTTGCAGGTGTAGGCTTTTGTGCCAAGCATTAAAACACCCGATTCAACAAATCAGCCTCTTTAACCAAGACGTTGATCTCTGAGCGGAGGCTGTTCGAGGGCACAAAAACTAAACGGCGTGCATTCTGGACGGCATTGTAGCCGTTATTTTAGACTCACTTATCCAGAGCAACCTGCACAGCTTACATTTTGCACACACTCAATTTACACAGCTGAATATTTACTGAATCAATTAAGGTTAGTTGCCTGGCTCAAAGGTACAAATGGCAGTGGGGCACCTGGGAACTGGAACTGTGAATTCTGAGAGACAAGTGGAGTTCCCTAAACCATTATACTGCACTTACATTATTGCACTCTAGTACTGATGTATTATCCAACGGGGATACTTTTGTATTCCTATAGTATTCTGTTGAATCTGGTCCTTGTCCATTTACTAAACATTGTAGCACTACTCTGGGACTGTAAAGAATATTTTCGGTAGATTTGTAAATAAAACACAAACCACAGATGTCCCTGCGCACTAAAAAATTTTTTTTTTTTAAACTGAAATCCCACAAGTCTGTGTTTTAGCCTTGTTGAAGAGCTTCTTTGTACATCTGTCACTGTACGATTATATTTTTTTGTATTTCTGTTTATTTCTGCATGCATTATGCATGTGTGGATTTATTTATTCATAAACCCTTTGAGCCACTTTCACCACCCTGCCATTCTACCGCCCTAGTCTTTGTGTGTATGAGTGTGTATGCGCGTGTGTGTGTGTGTGTGTGTGTGTGTGTGCACGTGCTTACATGTTTGTGTGTGCATGCATGTGTGCATGTGTGTGTACATGTTTGTGTGTTCCCTCTCTGCCTCTCTCGCTCTTTCTGATTTAAAGAGGCATTTATATGTGAATTTAACCTTCTCCTACTGACTCACAAGATGTGTATAAAGGTTTAAATATAATCTTTGTCCATTTTTCTCTTCCCTTTTGTGACAGACCAAGTCAAATGATTCAATCCGAGTTTATTATAGTAAAGTTTCTCATTAAGGACAATGGATATAACCTTGCATCACTTTTTATCTAGATAAACAGGTGAAAAGGTCAAGATTTATGGAGGGATGGAGGTTGTCAGAATGCATTGTGTTATATGAAAGGATTTGGGAATTAACCACAAAGAATCCATTGAAAGATATGGGCAGCAAATTTGTAAGGTAAGTGTATTTGTAGATTAATGTGCAGTATGTTAAAGGGGAATACCACATATTTTCAGCATTAAATGGTCAAAACTACCCTCTGGTTGTTTTTATGTCCATAGAACACATTCCTACTCTTCTCTGTGTCTGAGAACAGAGCAAGCAGGCTCCTTGAGCGGCTGGGCTGTGACATACCCGATGTGCATGCTTTGCCACGCCCTCTAGAGAGCCCGGTTGAAATTAATGGAGAATCTCAACTTGGCCGGTGACTGTGGTTAGAGCCAGTGAATAGAGCCATGGAAGGTGGAACTCCAAATATGGGCATAAACGTCACAGCTAAGGTGAAGCTACCGCCCTGCACTTTTGGTGGACTAAGAGTGAGATGGGGTGAGAAAATCGTTACGAAAGTAAATCTAGGTGGTTTACGATAGCATAGGACTGTATTTTATGTTGTAAAAGACATGGCACTAGTGCGTGAGAGAGCTCATTTGCCCGGAAAAGCTCAAACAAGCATAAATTTCATCTTCAAGTTGCGATGTTTCAACTATAGTTGAGATTCTCCATACATATCAACCGGGCTCTCTAGGGGGCGTGGCAAAGCATTAAATCTGGCACGTCACAGGCCAGCCGCTCAAGGAGCCTGCCTGCTCTGTTCTCAGACACAGAGAAGAGTAGGAATGTGTTCTATGGACCTTAAAACAACCAGGGGGATATAGTTTAATGTTGTAAATAGATAAGATGTTGAGTTTCTTAAACATAGGGGCAGATGGAGCCAAAAAAATAGAGCAGGTGGATAGCCTTGCAAATTTCCTTTGAGTGATGAGGAATTTATGTAGATTGGTAGCATATGTGCTTGCCCAAACAATGTTGCAGTAAATGAGATATAGGTAAACTAAGCTGTAGTATAGAGTATGGAGACAAACCTGATGAACCAAGCCACTAATTTTTCTGATGGAATTTTTATGATTTTCCAATGGATTTGAATACTTTATTACTGACAAATTGGATGTGTTCTGTCCCAGACCACTTTTCATCAACCAAAACTCCAAGAAGTTTAGTGGATGAAACCTAGAGTTTTTATTCTTACCGATAAATACAATAAAGTTCGATTTTTTTTAACATTTAAAGATAACTTATTTATCTGGAACCATTCAGAAAATTTGCCCATGCCAGAACTGACCTCAGTAATTAGTGAATCAAAGTTTTTGTGGGATAAAATCTAATTGGTATCATCAGCAAAAAGGATTGGAAGTAAAGTAGAAGAGACACAACAGCAAGACCCTCAATATAATATAGGTTTGGCTCATGGCTAAAATTACTCTATAAAATAACTGTATGTAAATTCCAGGAAGATGCTGTCTGAAATGTGCCTTGGGCATAAATTACAAAACAAACTAGATTAACAATTCCTAAAGAAATTGTAGGTGTGGTTGGGTCACAGTGTTATCAATTGCTGGAAATGGCATAGAAAGATGGTAATATGGTATAGTGTGAGGTGGAAAATAAAAGGTGGAAATGGTATGAATTGGTAATGCGGTATAAGGGATCTAGTGAAGGTGGAAGTGTTAGGTGATGTAGCCTAATTTGTGGTAAGTAGTCTAAAGAACCTGGAAGTGATACAAAAAAGTAATGAATTGTGATGAAAGCACAAAAAGGTAATGTCAAATCATCTGGGATAGTATTGTTGGGTCATAACAGTGGTGTAGAGGAAGGCATTGTGAATGTCCTATTTACTGCGTCCTGTGTACTAGCATACTGCTTACTGTAGGCTATACTGCAGTGACATGCAGTATGCGAAATATCCTCCATATAAACCCAGACATAAGTAGGCTATATCAGTTTCCTTTACACTCTTTGGCTATATCATCTGGGGATATTGAGAACACTCAATTTGGCCGCGTAGTAAAGGCTAGCCTAATTTAACAGCTTTTTAAAAAAGTATACTCAACTGGCATACTCAAATAGTAGGTAAGTGTGCTGATTCAGACTATTCGGACACAGTCGTAGTTGTGTTTGATTAATAGACTGTAGAAAAATATGGGTTAATGAACTTTTTGAATAGGTTTGAACCAAATGCTCATCTACTGATTTCTCCACTAACAAACAACAACAAACTCTGATTCCAATTACAGATCTCACCATTTTATTCATCGTGTTCTATTCATCTAGCCTAGGTCTACCTAGCATGCAGCTAGCGTAAAGCAATGTTAAGTAAACATTGTTTGGCTAATAGTAACGTTTTTAAATTTACTTTGTTGACTCACATAATCTTGAGATTATAACCCAATCACGTAGGCTACTGGCACCTGTCACCTTGGCATTTTCATGCAGAGTGAAAGGTTTGTTTTTCCTGGTAGCTTAACCACAGTAGCCTAGCTGGCTTATGCTTCTGTCATGTTTTGTTAGCAAGTTGTCTGTGCTAACGTTATTAAAACGTAAATCAGAATTCGTTGAATGGAGTGATCAGTAGATGAATATTTAGCTAAAACATAGGCAAAAATTGCAACAGCGCTTAAAATATTTATTGTTAACAATTGTGTTTTGTGACTTAGACAACATACTAATGTTATGTGACACATCACAGAATTGTGATGAAAGCACAAAAAGATAAGGCATTAATAGGCGAACTGAGTGGCTCAGCTTTGCTTAGAGCGAAGAACGCACTTAACGGGTTGCTCAGTTTCGAACACTCTAAGCCGCTCAAAACGTTGCTGAGCACTTTTGGATTTGGATCAGAGACGGAAGTCAGCTACGTCGTTTGCTATGGAATTGACGGAAGTAGGCTACGTTGTTAGCTATGGAATTTCTCGTCACCATTTTTCCAAACGGTTGTTAACAGTTGCTCAGCGCTCATGTAGAGCAGAAAAGTGATTCAAAAATCCGCTCAGTGCTCACACTGCATTCTCACCGTGAGCAACTCAGTTATCTTCAGTTACTTAACGCGACCAATGTCAAATCATCTGGGATAGTGTTGTTGGGTCATAACAGTGTTGTAGAGGAAAGCATTGTGATGTCATAAGCAGTGTAATATGTTACAGCAATCACATTCTACTGCATTGGCAAAACGTGCCCATTGACTCCCATTCATTTTTTGGTGATAAAGTTCAATTATTTGAAAAAGTGTGTATGGTATAAAGGTGAAAATTAATAGCAACTGGAGGGTCTATGAAGGTATAATATGAGATATGAATGGTGTTGATGGTGTGAATGGTGTAGGAGGAGATAGGTTCTCAAAAATCGGCGGAATAATAATAAGTATGGTGAATAGCAATAGGTGTGGTTTCAGAACCACACCTAATAAATTTAATTATTTGGAGAAGCTGAAGCATTCTGTAGTAAGAGCTCCATGTGTAGCTTGTTTCTGTATACTGTGTGCATTCAAAGACCCTCCCTTATTTCACAGTAAGAATGATTCTATGATACAAAATCACAGTCTGCCTTATTGGGACATTTTCCTTTAACTGAAAGTGTCTCTTCCAACTTACAACAGGTAAGCGGGCAAGAGCAAGGGTGCGGCGCGGGGGCAGTGGAACGGATTATAGGGCTTTGTTGACCCCCTCTCTAGATTCAATCAAAACCACAAAGCCATCTCAGGGGAAGGTGTTAGTCAATAAAGGCAAACCGTCCAAGATTGATCCACACAGTATTACTGCTAAGCAACACCGGCATTCAGTCAATCCTTGCCCTCTTAAGCCGTGCCATTTAAAGGGGGAAATTCACTTTGTTGTAAACCGGCGCCCGACTAATAGGTGAAAGTTTGGTTTTCTTTATGGTATGATGTTACTTGAGTTACTTGGCTGATTTAATGATGACACAGTTCATGCTACTGCACGGTTGTGCTACTAGGTTAGGCACTATATCTAAGACAAGATGGGCAGTAAATTTCCTTGTGTGATCAGTTTGAAAACTATGTGTACGGGAATGCTAATAACGGCATATTTCATCGCTGTTTTTTTGGTTTGATGCTGCATCTCTTGCAGTTCTTATGACATGTATCATCCCGAGTGTGGCAGGTATCCCAAGTGTGGCATTGGTAAGTAACAGACCGACACACAGACATGCAGACCGACACACAGACATGCAGACTGATAAAGACTGATGCAGACTGATAAAGGTAAACAGACAGACAGACAGTCTGATTGATTAAGACATGCAGGCAGGCAGACAGTCAGATATATAGACAGACAGACAGTCAGACAGACTGATACCTTCCACATGGTTTTCGGAGGCTGGGATGGTAGAAGGATAACATCCCAGGAACCATGATGTTTACAGGGCACCCTCCACTGAACTCCTCTCTGGCCCAATCCTGCAACCATCACACAACAACACCCCTAACATAAAACAGTCCAAAACTACCACAGCACATTACCTTATTCTGCACCTTTTAAAAACCTGAACAACCCCCCCCCCCCCCCCCCCCCCCCCCCCCCCCCCCCCCCCCCCCCCCCCCACCCCACATAAAACAGTCCAAAACTACCAGCACATTATCATTCTGCACCATCTAAAAACCCAAGGGGCAGGTCAACCAAAATGGCTATTGATCAGAATAATCTTTTTACAGCCATGGACATTTCTTCTTTATACACTATGGGCTCAATCTTACACTCTGCACTAAGCGGCGGTAACCTAAATACAAGTGTCTTTGCTAGTTTTATACCAACGCTGTTGTCATTTCCCCGGCCAGCACCCACATTGTTTAAATAGCAAACAAACTCGCTATTTCACGCAAAGAAAAGGGAACTGGATAAAGCTCGCTCAAAAACTGGTGTAAGCATAAGTGCTCATTTTAGAAGGTGGTGAGATGTTCGGGAGAAAATTGGTTTATGTGATGTGATGTGGAGCTCCCATATTCTACTGGACAGGTAGGTAAAAAGTGAACAAATTTACCTGGATTTTCTGCTTGCCAGTCAACTAATTACCTATAATGAATAGTAGCTAGGTTTCTATTATTGGTAACTTTACTTTATTCGGCAGCTAGTTCTTGGAAGAAGGAAATATTTGCTAAAGTTATATGTCATATAGATCGCGTTAGCTAGAACCGGCTAACTTTACTCGGCTATAAGTTTCCATGCCATACCAGCTGTAGCCAGATAATGCCTGGCTCAGACTAACGCTACAGGAATATATTGTGAAATGTTTTGACAACAAGTGCAACTGTTCGAGAAAAAGCATACTCTAGCTTTCAATGGCGCAATATTAAGATAGTAATATGCGTGTACAGAGGCGTGTACACAACGCACATATACCCTTCTGCCTGTTACACACACACAGGGGCGTGCACAAATAAGCATAAAAATATCAAGATTATAATGTGAAATATTATTGTGTGTGTCAAAAAATGCATAATAATAAAAGGGTCCATCAAGGTCAACATACCTGTCCTCAGCATAGGGGAATGCCGCCTTTGTGAGGGGAGAGTCGGGTTCAGAGGACCACACACAACAGAGAAGGAATCTAAAAGTTATCTATACAGTAGATAACCACAAGAGCGGAAGGTGCCGCGAAAGAAGAGGAAAAAATAAGGAATAGGGACAAAACTCCCGGCGAAGCGCCAAGGAAAATCAACCCAGAAAAACAGGGCGGAGGCTCGGAACTGAGCAGAAAAGAGAGAAGGAAGATCCTCTCACCCTCAAAAAGAGAGAACACTAAAGACAGGTAAAATAAATTAAAATAAAGCGACCCGGATAACTGGGCGAATTTGACTCGAAGGCTCAAGTAGGACAAAGATAAAGGAACATCTTTCTCAATGAAGAAAGCAGACAGGAGAGTGGTAAACAAAAACGGTAAAGACAAGACTGTCTCGGCGAAACGAGAAAAGGAAAACCAAAACGAGGGACAGAAAGTGCACATAGAAAAGGAAGAATCCTAAAATATAAATGCACAGAAGGCATGTTAGGATCCTGTAATTTGTCTGTCTGTTTATTCTTTATTATTATTTTTCCTGATTTCTTTTCCCTCGCGATTGTCAGTCCGCGTTCCATGTTTTCTGAGATTCCACCCCGTCATTGCACTATTCGGGTGATTTTGGGAACATTCGGGTTTCCTCTGTATTTCGTATATCTCGTTTTCTTCCTTCTGGCTTTATTTATATTTGTATATAATACTAATGTACTAATCATACTAACTGTTAGATTAGATTTAATACTAAGCTGCAAACAAACTAACGTGTATATAATACTAACCAGCTAACCTACTAACATTAGGGTTTTAGAGTTTGTTACTAATATTACTAATTACTAATTAATCTTGAGTTTCTACCTGCAGCTGTCATTTCCCTCCTCGTTATCCTATCCCTGTATATCTGATTTCACATTCTCTGCACGTGTGTCCACTTTCATGTTCTCCCCTCTGAGCTGTGCACTTGTTTACCTGCTAACCCCAGGCCGTTTGTTATCATTGTGTCTGTGTATTCCAGTCCGTGTCTTACGTTTCCCCCGTCATTGTATTATTGGTCCTTGTTAACCCTCATTGTTCTCACCTGTGTACTCTCCCATTTCCCCCTCTTCACACCTGATTCTTCTCCCTGTGTATTTAAACCTTATTTCAGTCTGTCTTCGCGAGTTCCTTGTACTAAATATTTTGCGACTGTTTCTTTCTGTTCCTACGAGTATTTTCCCGAGTTGTTTGTTTATTTCCTAATATGTTTTCTAGTTTTTGTTTCCCAAGTTCTTTGCCTGTTGTTTTATTTTGTATCCAGTCTGTTTTGTTTTCTTTGTGTTCCTCCTTCGACTCCCCGGTTTGGACCCCTGCCTGTGTTCTCGCAACCCTGTTTTTGGATTCCGCTTTTGTACCTTTGCTGTGCCTTCCCGTTTACGACCCCTGCCTGTTCCTTGACCATTCTTTGGACTGTGTTTTGTTTCGTTGCCTGTCTACCCCGGTTTTTCGACCCTGCCTGTTATACCACGGATTGCTGCCTTTTCCTTATTAAACTTTGGTTTTTCATACTTCCCCCCACCAGCTCCTAACAATGCAAGTCCCGCGTTACTCCAAAAAACAATACTTTGGAGCAAAGTGGTCTCCTTAAGTGCCAAGTCCTATACCGTGCCGGCTCTGTGTAGCAATGTAATACAATACAGAAGTACCGGGAAGAAGGAAGCACAGTGTCAGGATCCTGTACTTTGTCTGTTTATTCTGTGTAATTCTTTTTCCTGATTTCTTTTGCCTATTTTCCCGCATTACCCTCGCGATTGTCAGTCCAAGTTCCATGTTTCCTGAGATTCCACTCCCTGTCTTTGTCATTGCACTATTCGGGTGATTTTTGGAACATTCTGAGACGGGTGCGTGAGGGTAGGACCCGAAATGCACGACTCAGAAGCAGTGGTAGTAGAAAAGGTCCAGTGAGGGCTTTTAATGAGGGAATGTCCAATGAGCGTGGTCAAAAAACAAACAAAGTTCATACGCAAGTAATCCAGCCAAAACCAAAGTACAGTACCGAGGGAGAAGGCAGTCTCAGAATCGGTACACCATGCGAAAAATCCAGTAACCAGAGTAGCTGTCAGCGGGGCAGTAGTACAGGCAGACGGTAGGCAGGCTCGGGGTCGAAGACGGTGCAAGAGTCAAGACCGGAGTCCGCTCCGCGGGGCAAAAGTACAAAGACACCAGGCAATAACTTGTGGTACAGGCAGGCAGTGGTCAACAAAACAGAAGTCAGTAACAATAGTCAAAAAACAGGCTTGGATTATAACAAAAGACAGGCTTGGAAAAACCGCTCAAAAGTGCACTGAAAACAGGAGGCAACAATTTCGCAAAGACAAGACATGAACACTGAGCTTAAATGCAGGTGTAGACAGGTGCAGACACTTAGCTTGAGAGCAGCATGCGAGTAGGTGTGGAAGGCTGACAAGGTAACAAGATAATTAGTAATCGTTAGTGATAAACCTATCCTGACCTAGCGTTAGTAAATTAGTAAATGACATGCACGAGAAACGTAAGGTAAACATGAACACATGGTTAGAGAGTTAGTATTACCCAATCCTGATCTAACGTTAGTAGATTAGTAAACTAGACACGGGAGAATGAAACAATTAGGAAAGCATGAGCGACAGCAAGAGAGATAGTGAAAGCATGAACGCAAGGCTGCGGAAAAACACGGAAATGTGTATGCTAAACAATGAACGGAAAACGTAACATGAATCAAATATAAAACGTGACATGACATGACTAGAAAACAAATCGTAACAATAATCAAACATGAAACGTGACATGACATGAAAATGAAACGTAACAAGAAATAAACATAAAACGTGGCGTGACTAGACTAAACATAATACGTGACATTAACAAGACATCTAACTAAGACAAGAATGAAACATAAAACATGACATGACAGGCTAGAATTGTGACACATTCGGGTTTCACACATTTCGTATCTCGTTTTCTTCCTTCTGACTTTATTAATATTTTTATAAAATACTAATGTACTAATCATGCTAACTGTTAGATTAGATTTAATACTAACCTGCTAACAAACTAATGTGTATATAATACTAACCAGCTAACCTACTAACATTAGAGTTTTAGAGTTCACTACTAACATTACTAATTACTAATTCATCTTGAGTTTCTACCTGCAGCTGTCATTTCCCTCCTCGTTATCCTATCCCTGCATCTATCTGTGATTTATCAATCTCTGCACGTGTGTCCACTTCCGCATTCCTTCCCTCCAAGCTGTGCATGTGTCTATCTGTTCCTCTTTACGCCTCCCTGGTTTCGACTCCCTGGTTTCGACCCTGTTTTTGGATTCTGTTTCTGCTGTGCTTTCCCGGTTCCGACCCCTGCCTGTTCTGTGACTTCTCTTTGGACTCTGTTTTTGTACCGTTGCCCTGTCTCCCCGGTTTTCGACCCTGCCTGTTGAACTACGGATTGCTGCCTTGCCCTTTTATTAAACTTTGTTTTTTGTACTTCCCGCCTGCTATTGGGTCTTGCTTTCCACCTACCCTGACACACGGAGCTTAAATAGCCGTCAGGTAACCTAGAATAGGTCTGAGGACTGCTTACCGAAACAGAGTGAAAGCCCGGAACGGAAAAGTAAGGCAAGAGCGCTCTCGCACTGCTCCAAAGGAGAACAACTGCAGAAAGAAAAAGAGGCCGCCATAACCATGACAGCCTTAAATTGCGTTTATCCCACCAGGTTTCTATCAAACTTCTATCATCTCCTGGCAGCAGCGATGGAGACGCATGCCTGCTGTCCATATATGCACTCCCTGTTGCTGTGTAATTAACAGCTGCACCACATTTTTTGTGAGTGGGTAGTTCCAGCATTTCCGAAGTTCAATTGGAGGTATGTCTCCATCTGCCATAAATTCAGCCATACATGCTGTTACCTCAAGCCTCGTCCGACCTTCCAATGAATACATTCAAATCCCCATAATACCGGTCAGCCAAAAACAGCTAAAACAGAAGTTTCACAACAAAGTTTGGATTTCCTGGGGTTCTGCCCCATCAGAGAACGCTCTTATATAGGTATGTGAAATGTAAGGGAGCCCACTCCATCAACATCCAGGCGATTATCCTGGATTGAGCCATGACTCATTTATATTGGCCAACTCATTCCTGCAATCTTCCAGGGGGGTGGCTGATATGGGACAATGGTTATCCTTTAAAGACATGGCTGATGGCACTGTATATCATGCCTACAACAGTGCATGAATTGTCTTTCAGTCCAAAACTCACAAAAAGATGAAAGGGTATTTACAGTGCTGAAAATGCAATTCTGATGTTGAGATAAGTCAGGTGGAACATCACAATAGGCCTTCAGAAGGTTAGAGCACTCTTTGTGGCGTGTTTTGTGTTGCATAACATTGCCAAAAGTCATGGATGTCTCACGGACATAAATGAGGTCACATTACAGGACTTTAGAAGTGTGATGCTGAACTGCCGACGCCCAGATACACCAGCAGCAATACGGGTGAGAAGGATCAACTGTCAGGAAAGCTGCTTCATCTACAGCCTGGTAAGCAAACGGAATAGTTTACCAAAACTTTGTTCAGCAAATATTGCTATTTATTTGGAAATTGAATTGACATTAATGCATTTTTACAAATGTTTTTCAAATACGGTCCAGGGGATTCACTCTGCACAATGCTTTTTTTTTCATCTTGATAAGATTCACCATTTTCGCCATTTTTTAACATACTTTTCACACACATTTTTCTTTGTTCTTCACATTTTTATAACTACAGTGACCAGGTTTCCATACTTAAATCCCCACTGATTTCACCTGTTTCTCCATAACTGAACAAAATGATTTTAACCTCTTCGCACAAATTTGGTCAATTCTCACCTATTGAGGGAGTGCTCTGTTTAAGGTTTTATAACTCCAGGGGCACTATCTTGGCGATCTTAGCACTTTGTCTAAACGCATGGCGTAAAGTGCATTAAGGGCGTGTCCAAGTCCAGTTTTGCTATTTTGATCGTGTGTTTTTTGAGCGCTAAGCACGGCACAACGCGCAAATGGGCTGAACCTAGTCTCTTCATTAATTATAGGTGTGTCTTGGGCGTGACATGCAATAAACGAATCAAAATGAAAGCACCTGCAACAGCTGAGCATAAGCTACCAATGGCGTCCGTCTCACCTTAGAAAACGCCAAATTAGCCTGCTTATTTAACGAATTTCGTTTGATTATGCAATGAAGCATTGTCAAGCATCAATTCCATGAGGACGTTCTCATGGAGTTGTCAAAGTTCAAGCTTCATCCAAAGTTCATTACCTGCATTCTAATATTTATTAATAACATGAATACTGTTATTTTGCCTTAATGATGACACTAAATACAATAAAGCTGTCAGGTTGGCAATCCATAGGTTCACACATATTTTTCCTTGTTCTATAATGTTCTGCTTATGGAAATGTGACCAACCTGTTTTACTGGTAGCGTAAATTAATACTTTAAAATAATCCACTTTCCCAGGAAGACTGTGACAAGTGTGATTTACAGCAGGGGAAACAGACCTGCTCCTGCATGAATTTAAAGCGCACATGCAGAGAATGGCATTGGAATTAATTGTGTAACGTGCTGCAAATTTGTTTTTGTTTCTAATTAAGACAGTTCTCTTTTCTTTAAAATCGTTTTGTTCAGTTATGGAATAACTCAGCTGAGCGTATGGAAACCTTGTCACTGTAATTTAAAAAAATATGAAGGATGAAGAATAAGGTTCAAATTCAGTGAATATGACATCTCCATTTTTTAACCATAGGCTATCGAAAAAACCTTATGCACAGCGAATCCGCTGTAGCCTAGGCTATTTGAAAAATAATAAATGCAATATTCCCTTGACAAGGTTTTGAACTTTTTTCAGTCAAAATCATTCTATTTACTTACAGGCTGTAGACCTAGAGAGCAGTATTGTAATGACATCTGAAGCGCATTTTCAGAAGTCAAATGTCCGTCTATTGCAGTGCGCGGGTTTTCGATTGAATGACAATTCACGCATTAGGTGTAAATGACAATTCATGCATTATATATACTTATATGTGCCGTTAAAATAACATGTAAACAACTGCGACATGACTTTAGACCAGGTTTTTGGTGGTTTTACCGCAAGCGGTTTCTGCTGGCTCAAGATAGCAATACGCCAAAAATAATCCTGGCCAAACCTCATCTTAAGACCAACACGCCCAGTTCACTTGCTATGGGCACACCATTACTTGGTATTTAACCGACGTGAGCGCTAGGGGCTGTAATGAACCCTGCGCCAGGTGTAAGATAGCAATGACACTTGCGTTTAGGTTAGCGCCGCGTGTAAGATAGGGCCCCAGGTGTGGGAATCACAGAAACTTGGCAAATGGCTAAATGAAGCGAGACAGTTGTACCATTTACATTGCAAACTTTGTATTTGTTTATTTCCATAATTTAAGTCAAAATAAAGTGCCACAAATGCGAAGAAACTTGTATTTAGTTTGCAATGAAATACTGAGAGCTACATATGTGAAACAGGTAAATCTATACATTTCCTGGATCATAGACTCCATGGCCACAAGTGTGCAAAATCTGAGGATGATATGCAGAACTACTAAACATCTATGATGCAAAATATAGGCAGTGTACCATGTTGTCCATTAGTGTCTCCAAATCTATCCAAATGGCTAAATTGTGCACTGCTCGAAATGCAGCTAATTCAGTAATACTGCTTTGTGTTACAGGCCCCTAGTGTAATAATAATAAACTTTATTTGTATAGGACACTTTCAATACAGGTAATAATAAGGTGCTTCCCAATCCTGATAAAAAGCAATAAGATGAAATATAAGATGTCACTTATCACTTTGTAATTGTAATTCACTTTGCAATTCACTTTGATAATGCATTCACAAAAACATTGCTAAATGTGTTTATAGCACAATAGAGAAGGCCTAGCCGAATTGAGATTGCAGCCACCTATGTGTGTGGATTACTTCCTATGCAACACAAAGTAGATATAATAAGGTCTACGCACTTATAGCCAATAGGCTATTTAAGTAGCCTAATCAAAGCGGGTGAGTGCAGTAGGTAAACTTTACTGTTCATTAAGGTGGGCCGAGAATGGTTTACAAATTTTTTAAAAAGAAGAAAAGGTTTTTTTTTAAACTATTATTGTTACATTAAAATATTCGTGCTACATCACAGTTGATTTTCCCTATTTGATGAAGTAGCTTTAATGTAGTTAGCTACTTTTTTTATTAGCTTGTAAAGTAGCTTGCTACTTTCATCAAAAGGGTAGCTTTGCTGTAGCTTAGCTACTGTAAATCATGAGTAGCTTTTAGCTTGGCAAGCTACCATTTCAAAGTAGCTTCCGCTACTTTGCCGCTATATCATTCCTTTTGTCTGTCTTGCAAATGTTTGTCTCGCAAATGTGACGTTTTTTGTTGTTGTTCCATCAGGCATGTGGGTCATTTGTGTTACGTTATTTGTTGCATGTGGGGTGTTTCAGGGCAGAGATCCGTTCACACTAATGTGAGATATGGGTCACTTATAAACATGAATTTGAACAGTCAAGGCAGAGGGAAAAAATTGAGCATTAAGCCCTGTAATGTGAATGTAGCCTAAGATCATCAATATAGAGCCCTATGGATAAAAGCCCTGGTGACTGCAGAGCACGCGTGCCTAGCCAAATCAGTCTCACCCCCTCAGGAGGCCACCCTCGCCCACACGAGGAGTGCAGTAGCTGAAAAGGGCGCGCACTCCCTAAGCACACCCGCCCACGAGCCAGGCGCTTGCAGCTCACAGGCCAGACAGTAGCAGCAATCGGAGGAGAGGCATGCCTCCCGCCGGCAAAGACCGCCAGCCACTGTGTAACCCATGCCATAGGACCCCCCAGAACTCCGGCTGGCCCAAACCCACCCTACCCCTGGCAGGACTAGGACAGCTTTCACCAGGGGCTCCACCAGGGATTTGGGGCCACATGATAAGATCTCACATTTGTCATGGTTTATGACCCTTTTTCCCTTGCGGTCGTGTTCCTCGGTCTCCACACGTGGGCGCTGCTCCGTTGGTGGAGTTTTGGCTCCGTCCCTTCTTTTCACGGAGTAAGTAATCAGCGTTCACAGCTGGGATGTAATGCCGGTGAGCTATTTAAGCCCATGTTCCTTTTGTTCTGGGCTTCGATATTAATTGTTGATTGTGATTCTGTGGTGTATTTTCTGGTATTATTTGTGCTGTTTTGTGTGCGGTTTATTTTGCCCTTTTAGAGTTTTAATCGTATGATTGGATCTAGGTTTTAAGGAGACCGTTTTGCTCCGTTGTGCTTTTATTGGAGTTTTGCGGTACTTGCCTTGGTGCTTTGAGCTTGCAGGTTGAATTCCTGTTTGGAATTCTCATTTCAGTCTCCGCTTTCTGGTCTGTCCTTTGTTTGCTGTTCTGCCTAGATCCATTACCCTTTACTAAGAGACAGGGCGTTTGTATCATACTAACTTTAGGGTTTTAATTATTCTTTGAGGCAGGTCAGTTATTTTCTATTAAGTTTGCGTTGGTCTTTTGCTACAGCTGTTCCTGTTCGTCCTTTTCACCTGCGGGACAATTTTGTTCGGAACTGTAGTTCTGTTCGTTCTCCGGGTGTGTCCCTCCTTATATGGAGCTTGGACGATGCTATGGACATGTTTGTGTTTGAGTGCGTGTTTATGAAAGTAACCATGGAACGTTATCTCTGTTCCTCCGCCTCGTTACATTTCCCATTACTGAGAGGCTAGGGTGTGTGTTTTCAATTAAGCTTGCGTTAGTCATGTTTGATAATAAAGTTATGGGACGACGGTGCTCCGTCGGCTCGCCTGTAAAATGTTTCTCTCTCCTGGGAGATCGGGCGTTTACCTCTTTGTTCTCTGCATTTGACTGCGAGCCTATGAAACTAGCCATGGAAGGTTATCTCTGTTCCTTCGCCTCGTTACATTCCTCTTTATCAAGAGGCATGGCATTTATTTTCTATTTAACTTGTGTTAGTCTTTTAGCCGGTGATGTCCGGTGCTGCTGTCCTGTTCGTCCTTTTCACCTGCGGGACGATTTTGTTCGGAACTGTAGTTCTGTTCGTTCTCTGGGTGTGTCCCTCCTTATATGGAGCTTGGACGATGCTATGGACATGTTTGCGTTTGACTGCGAGCCCTCGATAGTAGCCTTGGAACTTTAGATACCCGTTCCTTTCGCCTCTTGGTATACTAATTCCTATTTGTTTTCAGTGTTTGTTGCTTGTGTGTGTTTTATGTGTACCTTTTATGCTACTTGCCTGTTCTTATGTGTCTCGTTGCCAAGACAGGGCATTTGTTGTTTCTGGCTCTTTCTTCTGTCACTTTGCTCGTAGAAGTATGGGAACCTTGTGCTCTGTTCCATTTGCCTTATTTGGTTTTCTTGCTGAAAACTTAGCGTTTGCGCTTCTACTCATTAGTGTGTGACAGTGAGCCGATTTGTAGCTTTGGTACGTGTGGTCTTGTCTCCTCCCTTAACTGCGGGGTTTCCCGCCTTAGTGGCCTTAGGGCTTAAAGAATCCCCTTGCTGCGTTTGGCTCCTCCCACCTCACACGTCACGTCCCCTTACAACATTGGACCCCACCACCCCAGGCTACCCAATTACAGCACAATTTTTTTGAGGTCCCCTTGGGGGGTTAGGGGTGCCTTGGGGGGGTTAGGACCCCTCCACTGCAGACCCTGGTAACTATCCACCAACGGTACAGTCACCAGGATTCAACCAGTGATGGGGCCCAGCCTGTATTTTGGGAAAGCCCCTCTGGTGGTTCTTTATCTACCAGTCATGCCAAATAAGCCTAGAGCACTAGAGGTGCTACTATTATGTATAAACTGATCATTTCTTTCAACATTTTTCTTGATTAATAATCATGTATTTAATTAGTCAAATAATCCATATCCATTAGCATTTAATTATATCCCCTTCTTAATTGCATCTCATGGGGGTAGCGTTTATCTTTTTTCTTTTGCCTTGAAGTCACATCAGACTATTTTAAAAATGGGATGGTGTTAATTTCCATAAAATAATTGTAATTACTTCAGGGGAATTATTTTAAAACTTATAATATAATACTTATAATAATAACAAACTATAACTGTTTAGTGACATGCCATGCTTAAGGACACAGAGACTAAAGTGAAAATTGGATCGCATAATGTTAATAATAATCACCTTTCCAATAACTAGTGGATGTTTGCAAATTCTGGTCAACATCACAATATGCAGAAAGCATAAAGCAACATGTTACAATTAAAAGGAAAATAAATAAAGTAGCAATTTAGAGAAAAAGCATTGGTTACCAATTAAGCACAAGGGAATTAACTGTTAACAAACATGGATTCTTAAATGCACTGATCATTAGTCAAGAAATAAACAAGCTCAAAGATGAGGCTACATACAGAGTAAGGGATTCAGTCATAAGATCCCCACGGGGTCTCTGGATGAATAAAGTCAGGATGAGTCCCTTCACCCTGGATTTAAAACTGCCAAGTCATCTTAGGGGAATTAATTGCGATTCAATCACTGAAGAAAACATCCTAGATTAACCCAGCATTTCTCCTAACATGACTTTGATGTTTTACTTGAATTCCAAAGTAGCCTTATTTAAGTGGTGCTGGTTAAATATAGTTGGGTTGTTTTTTATTATTATTTTTATTATTATTATCCAATAGGACTTCCCCTGAAGAGATGCTAGCAGGGTCAGAGGCACAGTGAACCAAGCTTTTGTGTTGCGAAAACAAACAGCTAAGCACAGCTGAAGGCAATTTGCAGGTTTTGTGTGGTTTTTCCAGGGATTCATTGTTACCAGGGAAACCAAACTGTTGTTACCAGGGAGACCAGTCAGCTATCTCCTGGAAAAGGCAAATCTGTATTGAACAAACAACTATACTTTTTATCCATATTATATTTTTTTCTTCACCGTTCTCCAGAAAATGGAATTTCTCTGGTTGGCGGTTGCTTGGGAACTATTGGTGCACATGTGACATTTATACGACGCTTGGCACTCATGGTCCGTGTTTGACTCACTGCACGTTCAGCTTTTAAGATGCCCGCCTGGACCACCAGACTCTATTAGTGTGCCAGGTACGTACGCCAGTAACAAGCTCACCTTCTGCTCGAAGTATATGAATGCAGATGCCCTGCCTTTCAGCCAATATGGCGGTAACACGCTCACCTTCTCTTCATAGTGTATGAAAAGAGATGCCTCAGGGCCCAAGTATTTCTGAAGACTGAGAATAATGGAATCTCTCCTGTCCTCCTCCTGAGAGAGAAAAACAAGCAGTGAGACCCACTCAATGGCAGCACTTCCCCTATCCTTTCAGACACAATCACCACGTTGTCTCTTAAGAACACAATGCATGGTTACTGAGGACAGATGATGGGACAGGGGGCTTAGTCAGGAAGATTTTTCAAATGTTTAGGGTGGGGCCTTTCCAGTGGGGGTACTCCATAAAGCAGGATAAGCAAGTCAGCCAGATAACTAAGATAATACCATGAAACAACCTCAGAAACTTTGTTCATTATCAGCAGCTAACAATATGTATAACTAAATCACACTCCTAAACCAGAGTCTAGTTTTCATCAACTAAAATCTCACTAATGTGACGATACAGCCTTATCGTTCTCACAGTTATCTGGATAGCTTGATAATTCTGTTTTGTGGAATACCCCCCAGGAGTCACCACGATCATAGTTCAAATCTCAACTGTCAACGTTGGATTCAGAATTCAAACAGTGACATGAAATGTAGAATGCCAGGTTTTACGCTTCAGGAAGAATATGGTACTATGCAGACACTCCCTTTTTAATCTCTAATGCTTATTAATAAAACTTGCATGAATTCACCCCCAAGATGTCTGTATGAGGTTTTTTATTTTTACTTTTCTCCCAGGTTTAATAAAAAATGAGGTTTTCAGGGAAGAATGAAAGGACACATTGCAACAGAAAAGGACAAGCCACAAAAGTTGGTTTCTTCCTGTCTACACCCTCAGGGTAACTGTGACCCCATTTTTCTCTGTTTATTATAATCTATATTTTAGCTTAGGGATTATACTCATTTAGTTATTAAATTTTTTGCTTATTTACCCATTTACTATTTATTTACTTTTTCTACCATTTATTTACCATTATTTATTTATTTATTCATTGGAATGGCTGATTGAACTATGTAAGTTTTGTAGAAAATCCTTAGTGTTTAATGAGGGAGCGTTCCGTACAGGGAACACCGCAGCATGAGCTCACACGCTCCTCTGTTTCCCACACCACAGTCATGAAGAGAGGCACAAGTCTACCTGAGAACCAGAGGTGTAAAATGCAGGGGTAAGAAAAATCCTGGTGTTTCCACCCATGAACTCAGCCAGCTGATTTCACTAATTAGTTCTACAACCTGGCTGAAGAATTGTGCTAATTGGCAAATCAAGGTGATTGGAACCAAATACTGGGAATGACTTTTACTTTCTGAACCCGGATTTTACACCACTGCTGAGAACAGCCATTAACGCGTTGGTGTCTGAGAATAAACAGGGGATGCTTAACCTGGGGGGTATATACCTAGAACAGCTCTTTTTACTTCAGTCCATGTTCCAGATTTGGGAGGGTTCTGTGTTTTACTCAGTGCAGTTATCCAGCTAACTCAGTAATCCTGCTTCGTAGTATACCCCCCTGACTGGTACCCTAAGGAACTCACAAGCCAACATGGGCCTACTGCACTGTGTTGGGATGAAGCCACTCATTATCGACCATTAACAACAGCCAGGCTTGAGACGTGAGCCAGTGGCCACAGCCCCAGTCCCAAAGAGCCGCAGGATCTCCAGGATTTTGCTATTATTCACTGCTTCATTGATTATTTAAAGCGGCTGATCACATTGTTAATTACCTCATCTGGTCTCTTGGGTCTAAATTAGCTTCTGTTTTTTCGGGTGAAAGCAAAAACGAGCAAACTGTGGCTCCCCAGGACCAGGGTTGGGAACACCTCGGGCCCTATCTTACACCCGGCATCGGGTGTAAGATCGTTTTAAAGCATTACGCTACCAGTAAAACAGGTTGGTCACATTTCCATAAGCAGGACATTATAAAACAAGGGAAAATATGCTGAACCTATGGGTTGCCAACCTGGCAGCTTTATTGTATTTAGTGTCATCATTAAGGCAAAATAACGTTATTTATGTTATTAATCAAAATTAGAATGCAGGTAGCCTAATGAACTTCGGATGAAGGTTGAACATGAGTTCATGAATTGCATAATCAAACAAAATGTGTTAAACAAGCAGGCTAATTTGGCGTTTTCTAAGGTGAGACGGAAGCCATTGTGTTACGACCCCGGAAGTGGACTGGACCCAAATGCACGACTTGTAGACAGGAATGCCAAAACTCAATATTTATTAATGATCAGGGCAGTCCTGAGCATGGGGAGAAAGGCAAAAGGTGGTTAGTGTTCCAAGTCGGAACTGGATGAGCAGACAAACAACAGAGCGCGTAGCTCTAATAAATTATGCTTCGACCAAACTCCTGAAGCATAGGGAGAACATGAATGACAGACAGTCCAGGTATGATGATGTGGGGAGCAGTGGGAGCAGGAGAAGCCAGGGAAGGTTATGGAGACGGACAACCGGTTTGGTGGAGCAGGGGATGAGTGGGAGCGGGAGCGGTAGAGCAGGACAGTGGAGCGGAGTCCGGGCAGGACGCAGGCGTGGCAGCAGGGAAGCGGCAGTAGCAGCACGGCAACAGCAGGGCGGCAGCAGCGACAGCAGAGGCAGGAGCGACAGCACATCAGCAGCACCGCAACACTGGCAGTAAGCGGGCACCACCGGAGGGTGGAAGAGCAGGAACCCAGGCTGCATGCACACAGAGGCAGGGAAACCGCAACACAGGCAGGGATTACAGACGACTGCAGGCTGGCAGACTGAAGCAGACAGAGTTAGTATAGCGAGACGAAACAATGAACAGCGGGTAGTGCTGGGCGAGTAAACGCCGGCACAGAACAAGACTTTAAGGCTGTAACTAGACGGAACCAGACAGGACCAGAGGTTTCAGACAATGAGCATTAACGAACTGGCCCAGGACAGAAAACACCGGGTGACTAAATGCAAACATTTAATTGGAATCAATTAGGTGCCACGTGCAAATGTATGCGAGAGTGATTAACAGAGCGGAGAGTGTGGAATGCATGCAAAACGGGGAAATGGGATAGGCTGAGACAGGAGTAGTGAAACAGAGTGATACAAACGGGAAAACACGCCCAATCTGCAGCAAGGGGGAAAACGGACAATGGAGAGACAAACACGAGACAGGGGGAAAGGGAAAACAAGGAGAAACAATCGGACGGGAGTGGAACGTTACACATTGGTCGCTTATTCTCAGCTGTTGCAGGTGCTTTTAACAAAATTTATTCGCATATATTTTGTAAACAGCACTGTCAGGAATTACCGGGAACTCACAACGGTTAGTCCGAATAATATTGATCATAGGCAACTATTGATCCATATAGCCTATTCTTTGATCGCACTAAACACGCACGAGCATGTCTGTTTCGCCATCATAAGCAATCCGCCAAGGTGGAAAAGCAGGCTTTTAAAGGGAATGGGATATGACATTTTGATTGGTTTATTGCATGTCACGCCCAAGACACACCTATAATTAATGAAGAGACTAGGTTCAGCCCATTTGGACGTTGCGCCGTGCTTAGCGCCCAAAAAACACGCCGTTAAAATAGCAAAAGTGGACTTGGACACGCCCTAAATGGACTTTACGCCATGCGCTTAGACCAAGCGCCAAGATCGCCAAGATAGAGCCCCTGAGCCTTTACCAACTGAACCGCTGCTGCTTATCAGTTAAATATATCAAATTAAAATCATAACTATGGTTATAAATTGTATAACAAGGCGCTTAAACTTTATGCTTTTTTTATCTCTTTAGTGATTTTGCATGCATTGAAGCATATATAAATCAAGTTTCTGTACAAGTCTTGTACCAAAGTCAAATAATGCCTAAGGTCACAATATCGCTGTAAATCACATAAATGTTTCTTTAATCCAAAATTATAAAATATGTCATGAATGAAATGCGGAAATATAAAGTATTCTTAAAAGGGGAAAGTGATTTTTATTTTTTAAAAATTATTTTTCAAAAGATCCCCAGGGTCCTCTTGTCAGGTGCCTGGGAGTTGCAGGACCCCAGTTTGGTGAACCCCTGCTGTAAGTGACCCTTTTATTGCAAATTGGGGAGCAGGCAGCAAGTTGGCGGTACCAGGATGGGTGCGGCAGTGCAGGTTGTGCCCCTCTCACCGTTCTGGCGCCCCAGTCAGAGGCTTGCTCCCCGGCAATGAAGCCCAAGAGCGCCGGGTTTCCGCTGGGGCTGGTTGCATCAAAGGTGACGCTGAATGGGCATATGGCAGAGGCATGAACCACAATCTCCCCGGAGAAGCCTTTTTCCCGCCAAAATGCCTGAGCACAAGGGAGGAGGGGTGTCCGGCCTCACACACAGTTTCACACGCTTTTCAGAAAATATCTAATTTCGCACATCTGGTTTAAAAATGTCTGTAACACCTCTGGTCCACTTTAGGCACAACTGTAAATGTCAACTGGTATAAAAATGTATGAATGTCAGTTCTAAAAATTGTATTTTTGAGGTAGATGTGCAAGCAGTGTTTAAGATAATCTAAGTAGATGCATTGCACACTGATGCGCACAAAAGTCCTGAAAATGTACAGACAAGTGTGCGTGTGCATGTGTATGCGCATGCATGTGTTACATATAAACAGGGACAATCATGTTCATTTTGTAAACTGGGGTACATAGAGCACTTGTATGTAACCCAGTACAAAATCATGTATTCTTGATGGTCATTGGCAGTCATCAAGGCCCTAGAAAGCTACAGACTTGATTTGCAGGACACAGAGACATTGCAGATGCACCGTTGAGCCACATTTTTAAGCTGAATCACATCAGTAAATATCCATATGTGCAAATGGACCACGATGTAACGTAACATGACATTATATCACGTAATGACATGTAACACACAGAGAGAAACATGCACAGCCAGGATACTCACAGTGGGGTACGTGACAATAAATTTAATCAGGTGACCCACAGGCATGCTCTGTGCAAGTCGATCCTTCTCTGTTGGAAGAGCGGGAGAGTACTGGATCTTGGCTGGGAAGAAAAACACAAATATTTTTGCTGTTCTGTTCTTGCAACTTTGAACAGGACGGCAGAATGAAATGACACATAATGTGCAGGATTAACTTTTCTGGCGCCAGAGATGAAAAAAAATAAACTAAAAAAAGCATCAATGCTGTTCTGAAATGGGCGAGAGAAAGAAGCATTTCTCTTGGGAAATTAAAGCCAGCCATGGATGCAAACATCTGGCCCTTGTCCAAGTTCCGCATCACTGTGATATCACAACTCAAAGTCAAACCCAGTTTCCAGCTCTGCCTTTGTGAAAAGCACCAAATTAGGAGCAGCTATGCCTTTGTGAAAAGCGCCAACAATTATGAGCAGCTCTGCCTTTGTGAATAGCACCAAAAATAGGAGCAGCTCTGCCTTTGTGAAAAGTCCCAAGTTAGGAGCAGCTCTGCCTTTGTGAAAGTCACCAAGTTAGGAGCATCTCTGCTTTTGTGAAAAGCACCAGATTAGGAGCAGATCGGTAACACAGGAGAGGCACTGAAAAGTTCCCTCTATAACACAAAATAAGCACCGCTGTTTGTCACATTGCATCCTCTCATTTTTCCAGAGTTCAATAGGAAAATAGGTCAGGAGAAACTACCCTTAAAGTGAGCCATCCATATCTACTGTATTTCTGGCAGCAGAGTGATGGTTTGAGGCTCCTTTGATACCTCAGGCCCTTGGTGACTCACAACCATTTAACCAACCATGTGTTCCATACTATTCCCATGTAATTTACAGCTTAATCTAGTCCCATCCCCCAATTCCCATAGAGATCCATTCAAATGCAGAGATTAGTATTCCGTGTAAGAGTACCTGAAAATAAGATATCAAGAGTCTTTTGATGTTGTTGGGTCACAGACATCAGGAAGTCATGACATGCAAAGGATATGCAACCAAATATTAAATATGATAACTTTATTAAAGTTTATGTTAATTTGTCCAATTACTTTTTGTCCCCTAAAATGGGGGGGGGGGGGGTCATGTGTAAAAATGGCTACAATTGCTACACTGTTCACCCGATATGAACGTAAAAACCCTGAAATTAAAGCTGCCAAAACAACAAAAATTGTGTCACTGTCCAAATACTTATGGACCTAACTGTATACAGTTAAATGCAAAAGTATTGGGACAGTGACACAAATTTAGTTTTGGCTCTGTACTCCAGAACACACCATTTGATTTGAAATTAAACAATGAATATGAGGTTAAAGTGTAGAAAGTCATCTTTAATTTGAGGGTATATCCATTTATATCTATATTTGGTGATCCATGTAGGAATTACAGCCCTTTTATACGTAGTCCCCCCATTTTAGGGGAGGAAAAGTAATGGGACAAATTAACATGGACCCACAAATTAAAGCTGACAATCTGCACTTTAACCTCATATTCATTGTTTTATTTCAAATCAAATGTGCTGGAGGCAAAACAACAAAATTTGTGTCACTGTCCAAATGCATACTGACTGCACTGTACATGCGTCGAGTGGCATTATTATGCTGTGCGTGTGTGTGTGTGTGTGTGTGTATGCGTGCGTGCATGTGCTTTGTCTTGTGAATTCAGTTTCCATTGGCATAGGCTGTGCTTCTGTGGGGACTTCATTCAGTCACTAACATTCGCAATCGCCTCTTCTGCCACCGTCCCCCAAAGGTAGTTATTGTGGCAGTGTTTTGTCATTGCCCATCAGGAGTAACAAGCCCTGCATGACATGAGACGTATTCACAGCCAGAACACTTCTGCTCATCAGACCTCCCAGTTCTTATTTTCAAAAAATTCAGGCTAAATAAGCTGCCACTCAAACACTTTACACAGATCTGTGTCTGTGGTAAAAAATTCACAAGTATAAACAACAAGAAAAACTAGTGCTTGCATCAAACTTACAGGGTCATTCATCGGCACATACTAACAGCCTTCATGATAGTTGCTGTGTAATAACAGTGGTAGTGCTAAACATTCGTTGTATGTCAAACAGTCATTCATTTCTGAAAGAATACCTTACCCGGACCACTTCGCTAGGACTAACCTGAGATAAGGAGGACTGGAACACACAGAGCTCAGAGCAAAAAATTATTTAATGAGACACATTTTGACGTCAACGACGTCTTCTTCAGAGTCAAAAACAAATACAGACAACGCACCGGGAGGTATATAAATACCCTCCCATCAATTACACATTTTAAGGTGCGCATGTGTGGGACTAATAGATCTCATCATTGATTCCACATACATAGTATTATATTCTTTAACAGGGTAGAGAGAAGACCGACAAATGTCATAGGTATATAAACTGAATAATATCCTATTATGAGCATGGCATAAACAATATATAATGAAAATCAAATAGCCTATACACAAATTACAAAAAACATGAAAGATTCAGAGACTCATTTAACCCACTGGGTTCCACACTATTAAGCGTATGTATCCAGTACGCCCCTCTGCGGAGCAACTGCTTAATAATATCTCCGCCTCTGGATGACAAAGTGACTCTCTCTGTCATTCATTTCTTTATTGGTCCTTAATTTCTTTATTGTTTGTTCGTCACCTCAAAAAGTGACGAAATACACTTTCCCACAGCCCCCGGGGATTACTGGGATAATCCAGCAAAGTGACCGTCCTATTCATAGAGTCTCATAATATTAGCTATGCAGTGCTAAGCCTTCCATCTAAAAGACATAACAGAACAGTCACTTACCACAGCCACGGGTATCAGTGTTCCACTTTGTCCTCTCTGTGTGACGCCGACTGATGGGATGGGAGTTGTTGGAAAGTGTATTTCGTCACTTTTGAGGGAGCTAGGCCAACTGGACTAACCCACTTCCAGTGATTGCGGCTAACCTAGGCTAACGGTGCGGGTCTCTATGCTTCCTACTGCACGCACAGAGAAGAGAAGGGTATCCATCTTCTTGTCTGATTCTGGGGAAGATGGCAAATAAGCCAATTTCCCAAAACGTTGGAGTGTTCCTTTAATATAGCGAAATTTAAACCAAGGCCTGGGTGATGAACCATTATTGATCGCCGAAATATTGACAAAACATTTTTTTTATGAGTAAATATATATTTTTTCTTCTTACGTCAACCTCACAGTTACTGTATGTGTGTGATATTTTCTTCAAAAGCCAATTTCATTACTTTCAAAAGAAATTGATTTTCTTTCCATTGCCGTGTTAGTAGTACTTCCCTGCCTTGCTGTTACATGCTGAATGGGGCTCTCTCTCCATTGAATGTGCTTCCCCTGCTTTCTTTGTCCTTGTTTAATAGATGACAGTAGAAGTAGCCTCTACTTAGAGGTCATCACACACACACACACACACACACACACACACACACACACACACACACTAAACAGATTTTAAAAAATCCCTCCACGGCGGAGTTTAATCCCAGCAGCCGCACAGCATAACCTAGCTCTAAGTGTACAGTCATGCCAATAACACACACACATAGACGCACACCTACCCGTAACCATAAATGCACCTATTCGTACATACAGTACATACATGCATATATGTACCGTATCGATGCACGATCACTCACAAACAGACAAACATATGCAAAATCTCACAAGTACACGTGCTAGCTTCTATTGTAGTGTGATAAATGATTTCACAGCCGCGTTCTGTAAAGTCCAAATGACACTGCAGGGAAGGTTCATTCATTTACGATGAAGCATTGGGCACGAATGATGAAACGTGAATAAGTGCTTGTGGAATGTTATAGATGACACAGCAGAAGGATGCGTATGGCGCACATCGTGACAGATGCAGAATTGGGAATATAAACGTGTGGAATGCCTCGAGCCTGGGCAACGTTGTTTTCATCGTAAACAATTAACGTGACTTTTAGACCAAACAGCCCTTACGCTTTAGAAATTTTATAAAACAGGGAGGAGATAAACTCCGATGTTTATGAATTATATATGGCTCTGTGGATTAAAGTGATTGGCTGTCGGATCAAAAACCAGCAACAATATTGTGGTGAGCGAGCGAGCGAGCGGAGTTTCACAGCATCCCCGCGCGCTAGAGGGACTGGTAAAAGTTTAAGCTCACATCGGAATTCCAGTGTGGCTGCCTCTCCCACATCAATAGCCCGAGGCGCTACTCTTTTACTATTTATTTCCTTATATATCTGGGGTTCTGTTTCCGCTCAGTTGGACGGCTGTTCTAGACACAACGCCACCGTCCCTGCAGCTCCTGATTAAGAGGCGGATGATCAAGGGTGCGCCCCGCAGATCGATTACGCATAATTCCGCTGTGTCCCTCGGGCCCACGTCCTAGCTGGAGTCCATCCCGCTGGTCTCCGCCCCCATGCCGTCCGTTCCGCTGTCACCCCCCTGATTCCCAGCGGGAGTCGCAGAGGCCCTCACCTGACTCATCAAAAAAGACAACGGCGTCTCCGGAGCTCGTCACGCTACTCTACAACGGACACGGCGGACAGAGAGAGGGGCCCAGTGCCGACCGCCTGCTCACACACACGTGCATACACACACACACACACACGGTATACACATACACACACACACACACACACACACATATACAGACAAAGTGTGACAGTGTAAGAACAAAGCCACTGACCAGCTAAATGAGGAGGGCAGGTGACAATGACTGCTTTGCAGGCGAAGCTTTGAGTGGCCGTCCGCACCAGCACAACGTTGTTACACTGTAAGAGATATAGACATACACACGCGCACACGCACACACGTTCATTCCTGATGTGAAAATGTTACATTTTGTCTTCTAGGTCTATAAATGCCATATTTTCTCCTCTAGGTCTATAACTGTGCTATCCTCAGCAATGTATAATTTTCTAAAATGACAACTTTTCTAAGGGCACACATTTCTCTGAAAACTGTAGGGGAAACTACTGTAGTGACACACACAAATCTGTTCACACACCCACTCCTTCAAATAAAGACTGGTACACACACACACGCACACACACACACACACGCGTGAATGCACACACACACACACACACACACACACACATGCGCGCGTGTGCACACATCTTGAAGCACATTGTTAGCATTGCTGTTACTCTATATGCACATGGCTTTTTCATACCACCGTATAAAAAGAGAGCCGACCACAGTAAAAAAGGAAAGTAATGATGTATGAAGAGGCATTACTCCTCTCTTGTTCTCAGTCCCCGCTGCCTTGTCTCTGTATTATCCTTTTTTCTTATGGGTGTTGTTACCTGTTCAATAGCTGTCACTGCAGAGCCCAGGAGGATATTTTCTCTTCCAATCTGGTCCGCCAGTTTCTCAGACAGCTGCTGGGTGCCCCCCTGTGGCCAGATACCAGAACTGCATCATTAAATCACAGCTTTCCCAATGGGGACGGCACCCTGCTGGGAGCCTGAACGGCAGCCTGCTGGGAGCCTGAACGGCAGCAGCAGGTTTAACCAGTGACTCCGTTTTGTTACAACATCTGGGCGTAGTTTTAGTCACTGGGAATTATGGTTTCTGTGAGCAGGGCCTCAAATGGCCCCTGATGTGTGGCGGTGAATCATCATACGGGGAGCCCCCCCCCGTCTCTCTCTCTCTCTCTCTCTCACTCTCCCTCTCTTCCCTGAATGGCTTAAGGTTTAAAAACAACAACAAAAACTGCTAAGCTGTCATCTTGATGAATCACACCCACGATTATGGATTTTTAAGTTTTCACACTGATGGCACCACTGACCCCGGTGGGTTGTATCGGATCTGTGTGTGTGTGTGTGTGTGTGTGTGTGTGTGTGTGTGTGCATGCGTGCGTGCATGTTGGGGGGGGGGGGGGGGGGGGTTGTGCACAGTCACCTTGACCCTGAACTCCTGAGCAGAGCCGGCACCGGTCCCCAGTAGCGGCAGGACTCCACCGGCGGCAGAGGCGAACATCAGGAAGTACAGGAAGGACAGCTGGGACGGCTCCATGCCGAAAAGCGTCCTGCTACAGATTCCCATGTTCTGCTTCAGCTCTGAGTAGAGGCAAGACTTGCTGTGGCTAACTGTACAACTGCTCCTGTCATTACTGTACAATTGCTATGAGAGCTCCCACTCCTGCTGTCGCTTCTGTTTATAAATTACCGCTGTCCATTACTGCTTATTTACTGCTCTATTTTGACTTATTGTGATTATCTTGTTTTATTGTATCTCATCTTGTTGAAATAATCTGCTAGCACGCAACAGCACGTGCACATGCATACATACTTATTTGCCCTGCATTTTATCATGACTTTATATTAAGCACTTTGAATTGCATCGTATGCATGAATTGTGCTATGTAAAGTATAGATGTAACATCTACTAGTGCTGTCATTACTGCTATCACTGCTTTCATTATTGTAGAACAGGGCTGTCACGCTCCAGTCCTGGAGGGCCGCATTATCTGCTGGTTTTCAGTGAGTTTCAGCACAAGTGATTCATTTAAGTCATTGATTGGCTAAAGAGTCCACACACCCTGCTTTCAAGGCCTTAATTGGGTGCTGATTGAAAGGAAACCACAAATACCTGCAGACACTGCATCCCTCCAGGACTGGAGTTTGACACCCTGGTGTAGAACACCTATTAGTGCTGTCACTAATGATATCACTGCTTTCATTATTGTACAACATCTATTAGCGCTGCCATTACTGATGTCCCTGCTGTCATTGCATAACATTTATTAGTGCTGTTACCATGACTTCAGAATTATGCTTACCACAGGTACAACAGCAGCCATTAAAGAACAATTGCCAGTTCCGTTATTGCATCTATGTTATTGCTGCTAACATTGCTACTGTTTTTTTATTATTACAGTATTATTGCACTGATTTTACTACTTATTTATTACTCCCATTATTATACAGCCATTGCTACAACCACAGTACTAGTACTGGTACTACAGCTGCTACTATTACTACTACAGCTATTATCATTACTACTACTTTTACTACTGCTGTTATTAATTTACCACCACTGCTAATAAACAATAGCAGTGTCCGCAAACGAAAGACATGTTTCTCCTGACCTTTAGTCCAGATGTGTTGCTCCATGTAAGTGTGTAACGTCATGCTGTCGTACTGTACAGCATTGGGGGTTGAGATTGGATCCTCCACAGAGACCGTCTTACAAAGCCTTTCGATCTGAAAACCAACACAGAAACTGGCTAACACAGCGTTTCGATCTGAATCCCAACAAAGACACTACTAGGGTGAATAAATTTTTGTTCGTTTTTTTACTGTAATTTTTTTTCTTTTTTTGGCAGCTTGGCCAGTTTTAACAGTTCAGTAAACAATGTTCTTGCCTTCCACAGAAAGACGGTGGTGTCCAGCAGCACCAGTGGAGAAGAGAAGGGAAGGCTGCTGGTGTATGTGCGGGCCTTGGCCTCTGGTGTCCCCATGTGGTGCACCTTCTCCCCCTCAGCGTATTGTGGGTAAACCTCCAGGCCCAGCTCCTGGATCAGATTCATCACATGGGTCTGCGTGCTGTGGGATTGGAGAGGACACCAGCGGGTAAGACCTGCAGCTAGCAAGCCAGCGCTGGACAGCAGCTTGGACAATACAAACCATTTTAAGATGGTTGGGCTGTTTTTGGTCAAATTAGTCGTGAGGCTGTTAGATAATGTTATGACAAGAATGTTCTTGTCAGATATATGTATCAATTGTATGCTTTTTTTTTTTAAAAACATTCTGTCAAAGTTGCAGAAAAAGTCTTAGGCATGTTACATGTAAGGGTACTGGTAACATCGCCCAATGGCTGTTAATTATTCGCAAAACGAAATATTGAGTGTACATGTCAATAACATTCTAAGAATATTTCCATTGTACACAGCTAAAATGGTGGTGTATATTTAACACCCTAGGATGTTTATATGAGCCAGTGGTAATCTAGTTATTAATTAGTTATTAATCTACACTGTAAAAAAAAAAGTATTTTAACAATCTACTGTAAATTTTACTGGATTTTTCCTGTTTTCTCAAAAAATGACAGAATTACTGTAAAATTACAGAAATATGCTTTATATAAAAGATCTCTTTTTAAAATAACAGCAATAACCCATAAATATAAAAAGACAGACTATGTCTGTTAATTGAAGGTTGTTATGTTTATTTAAATGGTCTTGCTTGTAGTTTTATGGGGAAATACCATTTAATAATGTGATTTTGTCTAAAAATGAGAATGAATGAATGAAAAATTACTGTAATTTTTAGGGGTTTCCACTGTAATTACATTTACAGCAATGTTCTGTTATTTTATGGTAGTCTACTGGCAACTTTGCTGCCAGACTTTTTACTGTTTTTTAACAGGATTTTTTTTACAGTGTTAGTTAATTTTTATGTAATCTCAAAACTGAATAGCATTCTAAGACTAGTGCCCCTTGCCATTTTAAAATAATGTTTCAAGGGACATTCACAACACCCAAAAAATGTACTTTTTGGGAGTGTTCACTCAAACTTGCTGGGTATCTTCTGGCAACCAAATGTCACATGAGAGTACGTAATAGTGGTTGGAGGACCAGCAGTTCTTGGCCCTCAAGGACTGTGATTTGAATAACATGGATCTAGACCAGGGGTGTCAAACTCCAGTCCTGGAGGGCCGCAGTGTCTACAGGTATTTGTGGTTTCCTTTCAATCAGCACCCAGTTAAAGCATTGAGAACAAGGTGTGTGGACTTCTTAGCCAATTAGTGACTTAAATTAATCACTTGTGCTTAAACGCACCAAAAACCAGCAGACACTGCGGCCCTCCAGGACCGGATCTTGACACCCCTGATCTAGACCTTCAACCAGACGAATCTGCCAGTGCTGACATATCCTTGAGAAAGGTGCTACAGCTGTACAACTGTACAACTCCTGTACTTCAGTAATTACAACCAGTGTCACCAATGGATAATGAGAAGAGTGACCTTTGTAAGTCAACCATTAAGTAAATCTTGAGATATGATTCTCATCTTGAAAGGAATAACACCCACGAGATCCAGGTGCCATAGACATGCTGTGCTATTAACTTCAGTTTTCCTGTCTGTGGTTGACATTGCTAAAGCCACACAGTTAAAAATAAATATTAAAGGAATGCACCAGCACATGCAGCTAATTTTGAAAATACTCCTCCTTTCCATGCAGTCACCCAGGAGAAATCTGAATTAGCATAAGGAGAGACCCTAGATCAATAGACCGTCGAGTGCCTTAACGAGCAGACCAAGCAGGTCTGTGTAAGATTTAACCAAAAACTATTTCATACTGGTGATAAAATTATCCCCCCATCTCCTGTCTCTGCACCATTTGCCCCGACAAACTTCTCTGAGAGACCCCACTACCCCCGAGTCAATTCACAAGCTTTTGTTCCTTCAACCCAGCTCATTGGTAAATTTAAATGCAAAGCAAACAAATAAAGGTGATTGGTCAGGAAGCTTTAGTTTTAGTTTTCAATAAGTTGAGTTGTTGATGATTGGATGTCCTGATATAATCACCTCGAGATTATTGGTACTTGGACGGGCCAAGATTGTATAAGAATGTGTGTTGCCACCATCCCCACAGACTGGAAATCAGGCTTTGTCAATCCCTTTAAAAGGAGGAGACATTATAGACCTTAACTGCTACCGTCCCATATCCATTCTTCCCTGCCTCTCCAAATTCATGGAACAAATAGTCAATTCTAAACTCATCAATTACCTTAATAACAATAATATTCTCTCTGAATTTCAATCTGGTTTCCGTAAAGGCCACAGCTGTATTACCGCCACAACCAAAGTTTTAAATATGGAAAATGCAAATAAATATATAATCTTCCGTCGACAAAAAACTCACCTGTGCCTCTCTTTTCATAGACCTCTCGAAAGCTTTTGATACAGTTGATCATTCCATCCTCCTCAATAAACTGAAATCAATTGCCATTACTGACACTCCTCTTCTCTGGTTCACTAACTACCTCACTCACCGCTCCCAAACTGTGAAAGTTGAAAATCTAATCTCCTCACCCCTTACAATAACTAAAGGAGTTCCTCAAGGCTCTTATCTAGGCCCAACACTGTTCTCCATCTACATCAATAACCTCGCCTCTATCATATCCAAAGCATCAGTTAATCTCTATGCTGATGATACTGTTATTTATACTTCTGCCCCTGATTTCCCCTCTGCTATTGCCTCCCTTCAAGTCAAGCTCACTGTAATTCAATCCGCCCTGTCAGACATCAAACTGCTCCTTAACCCAGTCAAAACTAAATTCATGTTATTTTCTCAGAAGTAACTAATCCCTGCTGTTACCACTGCTCTATCCCTCACAACAATAGACAATATCCCAATAGAACAAGTACAACATTATAAATACCTCGGAATTTGGATTGACGACTCCCTCAACTTCTCAATGCACATCAAAAAACTCAAAGGAAAAATCAAATCATGCCTAGGTTTTCTTTACCGCAACAAATTCTGCTTCACCTCCACCTCCAAAATCCTCCTCATCAAATCCTGCATCCTCCCTGTGTTTGATTATGGTGACACCATCTACCACTCTGCCTCCAAAGCACTATTATCCAAACTTGACACATTATATCACTCTGCCCTCAGATTTGCTACAGGAGCCCCCTACCATACTCACCACTGTTCACTTTATACTGAATCCGGTCTCCCGCCTCTTTCAATCCGACGTCAAAAAACACTGGTATACCCTCATCTACAAGACGCTAATTGGAAAAATCCCAATTTATCTATCCAAACTACACTCCATTTCCCAGTCTACCTACTGCCTCCACTCCAACGACTTAATTTATCTCACTGTCCCCACATCCCGCACTAATTCTGGTTCCAAGGCATTCCAACACTCTGCGCCCTCTGTTTGGAACTCACTACAGCATGAGCTACAACAACACAATCTACAACTCACTCACTTCATATCACTGCCCTGGTTCATTAATACTCTAAATAATTCATTCTTGTGACTGTTTGTAATTTCCCCATCCCTGCTTGTTTAATTGCTGTGTGTATGTCTTTGTTGGGTATATGTGTTACCTTGTCTAAATTGCCTTGTATATATGTTTATAGTGTTTACATGTATACTGTATATGTTTTGATTTTATTTAAATTTCTGTCTGACTCCACCATTTTGGCCAGATCGGTATTGTAAAAGAGAAGTTGTTCTCAATGCCTTACCTGGATAAATAAAGGTTTAATAATAATAATAATAATAATAATAATAATAATAATAGTGTTGGATAGAGGGGAAATGGCAGGCTAGTAACATCTGGTCAGAGGCTTGTCCAATGCACCACCTTCAAAGATAAACACATTCATTTCTTTGTCTCCTGCAGCACTAGGCTCACAGCATACATCGAGGGTCAAGCTTTGTATGTTTCTCTGTTGTATCTGTGTGCAATAAATTGTTATTCCTTTTACTTCTGTGTCGGTAGCAGTCTTTTTCTGGTGTAACACTTGAGAATCTACACTGTTAAAAATGATTTGTTGACTCAACTTGACTAAGTCAAGTCATCTTGTTGCTTTGACTGAGTTAAGTTGAGTCAACAAATCATTTTTAACAGTGTAGGTATGAAATAACACCAAGGTAAAGAGTCTGTTCTGTGATTATTATTATTATATGTATATTTTTCTTATATCTGTGTCTCAGGGTCCCCTGTCACCGGACTGCACCCCCTGAGCCCAGGGGTCTGGAAGAGATCAGACTCTCTGCTCCGAGTGACTCACTGAGGGGGAATCAAGGGGCCGCCCCTTACAGCCAGCACGCAGATCATTACAAATTTAACCCTTGTGTTGTCCTTGGGTCAAAAAAGACCCTTTTCTGAGTTTAACAGCAGCGAGGTGCCATTTCTGCCCCCCAAAGAAGGACTGTAAAATAAACACAGCATGCTGCAAGTGCGAGAAATACATGTGCAAAGCTCATGCTTGCACACTTGCATACTGAGATACCTGTACTAAATAGAGGAATACCCAGCATGTGCTTGGTGCTCAAATGCTTCCTAAAATAAAAGTTCAAGAATGTTATTGCTATGTTTAAAAAAAAAAAGTCAAGAATATTATTGCTAGGTTTCCTTTCAGTAAAATGCATCAAAATCTTGGTGGTTGTCATGTGCTAATTTCTGAGGCTATTGATGTGCTATCGCTTGTTGAAAAAAATAATGCAGTCAATTTTTTATACTTAGGTAGTACCTTTATCCATTAAATAATAATAATAATAATAAAAATAACTCTATTACAGCAAAAAAAATGTATAATGACATGTGTTTTGTAATAAAAAAACGAATGGTGTACACTGAATAAATACAATTTCTCTGCACTGTGAAGTAGGAAAAACACAGTTATTTACCAAGTTGTTCATGAGTGACAGGTTGTTTCTTCATGCAAAATAGATTTAGGTTTAAAATTTAATAAAAAGGTTTTTATCATAGGGGGACACGGGAGGATACAGAATATGAAGACATCACAAGGGTTAATCCATGTTCAGGCCAGGTGGTGGTCCACCGGGTCTCCACCCCCTCGTTCCCACACAGCCACCCTGTGAGACATTACTGAATGGGCTGTTGCCACTATGAAAACTCACCAATTCTCTCTCTCTCTCTCTCTCTCTCTCTCTCTGCTGTCTGGTTTCTGAAATCAATGCTAGTCTGTTTAATTATCCTCCTGACTGTCGGGGTATAAATGAGCACAGGCATTGATTTTCATTTGATGGTCTGCACATTGAAGGACGGTCTCCCGTGTTCTCTTATCTCTCTCTCTCTCTCTCATGCTTTTTCTCTTTTTGTAGTAGCATCCCTTTCTTTCTCCCTTTCCCCCCTTTCTCTTTCCATCGTGAAGGTGTACTCTGTTCTGTTACCACGCTCATTCTCACTGGTCTAAAACACAATTAGTTCTGAACTGATTGAGGTTGATCAGAGCACATTAGCATTAGCTCCACTCATTTTTGGCAATACATTTTTTAGGGATGCAGGATAGTATTGGGGTCATACAGGTACCAACCAACAATAGCTTAAAAGGAAACCTGTCGGTATCAGACCAATGCTAATATGGCTGATACGATGGTGCAACAAACATGTGCCAGAGAGGCAACGCATTTCATGCGCCATTAATGCTGTAAATTAAGTCAAGATGTTGTACTCAAAAAGTAGTCTAATCATAGTCCTCTGAACCTCTTTTATTTATTATTTATTTTTAATTTTGCATTTTTAACTCACAAGTAAAGCTAGCGCACAGAGACTCTGTACCTAAAACTGCTTTATGGGCACAGTCTGTGACTGGCAAAAAAAAACACAGTTATCACATGCGTAAACAAGGTTATTTCCATTATAGGTCAGATTACCTGCCCACCCATTGGCCCCCAAGATCCCATAAATCATCTCCATGGGCAGCCGGCATCTTTAGACTCACTGTTCGCCCGCCCACTCGGTCTGAGGGGTCAGAGAAAGTATGGTTAGAGATGTCAGAGTTGGAGATGTTTACAGAGTTGGAGATGTTTCTTGCTTGGGTCAAAATGCCCAGTGAGTAGGCTAGTTTATTATTATTATTATTAGTATTATCATCATTATGTTTTTAGGCTACTCATTTTGATTCCATCTAAAGGCACAGCTATTTTATCTCTGGAACCACAAAAGACAATTCAGTGTATACTGTATTAAACGTGGATAAAGTGTAGGTCTACTTATAGTCAATTTGAATTTGAAACTAACATCACGTGATTTTGTCATTACAGTAGTCTACATGACGCTATCACTTAAAATGTATGTAGTGTTGGTAATTTCCGCCAAACTCCCTGATGCTGCCGTTGCTGGTCGTATATTTACGAATGGGCTGAGAACTGTACCTCACCTTTTCCTTCCAAAACTAATATCTTCAGCTGTGCGTCTTTCCCCAGCAGCTGACTGGCCGAGGTTAAACCCGACAATCCAGCGCCGACAATCACGACGTCCCACATTTTTACACGTATTAACTGTAATAAAAGTAGCTCCGATCACCGCAACCTAGACCAGGAAACACTTTCGCATGAAAAAAAAAATGTAATTGTAGGTAGAGCCAAAGGGTGGAAGCGCGCTTTCGTAACTGATTCCCTACTCTGATAATAGGGCACACTGATCCGTGTTTATTACAACCACGTTTTTACTTTAATTCCGGAAAGACCATGAAGCCAGAAGTATAAAAGTGCTTGTACAGCGGATTTGAGTTAAACCATTTCGCTCAGATAATTCTTTTTGTGTGAATTTGGTTTATGCTGCGTCATGTGTGGACTAAATTGAACTTTGAAACTTTGAACATTGCCTCACCGCTTTCTGACGCCAGTTGTGGTTACATGCAGAGTCTAGCAGACATACATTCCCCCTGTGGTTGCCAAAGAGTGAGTGAGTATGTGAGTAAGTAAGTAAGTAAATAAGTAAGTAAGTAAAGAAATAGGCCTACTAACAATTTGCACTGTGTGATGACGACATTATTAGCCTACGTTATCATTTGCTTTGCCATCCTCATCAACCCCCCTCTCATCACTTACACGCAGACACACACACACACACACACACACACACACACACACACACACAGCCACTAACCTGTTTCTTTAGCTTTGCTGATGTCACATAGATACCAAGCCACTGTAATTGGACACCACCCTATACCTAGTAGGTGCAGTTCAGTTGCCACAGCGACGACATAATTATTCTCCTCCTGTGGGGATTAAGCAGAGAAAACAAGTGCATTTAGCCTGTTATGGGCACGGCATGCTCAGCACTACTGTCTCTGGAATATGTTTTAGCATTCACACGATACACATGTACTCGTGCTGATACAGTAACTGTCTCCATGTTTTCATTCTTCATTGTGTCACAGGCTTAATGAAAGGTAATTTGATCACTTTACTGAAGCAAAACTTAATGTCATGTTTACAAACTAAGGGATGTGTACGTGTGTGCGTATTGCAGTGTCTGCCTGTGTGTAGGTTTGTGGCCATTTGCGTGTGTGTGCGTGTTATATCTACAAGAGAAAAAAGTTTGCCTGTGTATATTTGTGGCCATTTGTGTGTGTGTGTTACATCTACAAGAGAAAAAAGTGAAAGAACCTGTTATGTACAAATTACCCTGTTGCATTAATTCAATGGTTAAATGAAAGAGGAAGAAGTATACAGGGAAGGGGTGACCTATTGTGTGTGGGAGAGAGAGACAGTGTTTGTGTGTGGGGGGGAGGGGGTTGAGAGAGTAAGGGAGAGACAAAAAGAGAGAAACATTGCTCTGGACACTTCAGTCATTTGTCAATCGATGGGAATTGGCTTTGTGTTTGGATGAATTCCCAGCAGCCAGGTACGTTAGAAGCCATTTTGTGTGTGATGGGGTCCCTTTTTAAGTTAGCATTCTAGAAGGCTGTTTAATGAGCAAAAGAGTGCCTCGTATTGAATAAGTGTCATCTTTTTCCTGAAACTTGTATATCCTGTGCAGTGTAACATTATGACAGATTATTATTTGTTTCATCTTCCGCTCAACCTCATTTACTTTCATACAAAGTGCAAAATAACATGAAGTAATGTCTGCTAGAGAGTGTTAGGTGGATTAGGAGAGAATCAATACAACAGTGGCATTTTGTAATAGTGAAAGAGTTATCTGGAGGGAGCTAGTGTGTTAGGTTGGAATACTGCTGATCAGTGCTAAATTAAGTGTAGTTACTTCCAGACCAAAGGTGTATAACAATACATTTAAAAGGTATTGGCCAATGATTCCAACATTATTATATAACATACACATACTCTCTGAATGATGTTACTCATTCATGACTATCTCTGCCATTTGCTTGGGCTTGTGGCCTGGTGTTGCCATGACAACTTCTGAAATGAAAATGTAACCATATTTATCCTGTAATTCTATGTGTTTGCGATTAAATGTTTGATATAGTCTGAGATATGTTGCATATGCTTATGAAATTGATTTGTGACATTTCTGTGTTCCCTGGCATTTCTTCCTGAGACATGATTGTTACAGTGGGAGGGTGAACTTTGTAGTTTGCATATCAAATGTAAACAAAGGCTCCAGTGTCTGTGTTCCTGTTTATCAAATGTAGTCTTTCTGTCATACAGTTTCATCTCACCTGTGTTTCAAAATAAGCAGCAGAGTGTTTAATTTTTCTTTTGTTACTCCAGTTTCCACCTTACTTGTTATAACTGGAATATATATATTTATTTTTTATGTGACATTAAAATTCAGTCAGCTAAAATACTCTTCATAATAATGTGGAGTGACAAATTAAAGGAAAAGCCCCTACAGTGAGGGGGTCCGGTCGTTCTGTTATGCCATGGGGGGCATTTTCCTGGCATGGTTTGGATCCACTTGTCCCCTTAGAGGGAAGGGTCACTGTCAATACAAAGTTATTCTGAGTAATCACCTTTATCCTATGATGAAACATTTCTATCCTATTGGGAGTGGTCTCTTCCAGGATGACAATGCCCCCATCCACAGGACACGAGGGTCACTAAATGGTTTGATGAGTATGACAACTATGTGAATCATCTGCTTCCTGGCCTTCACAGTCACCAGATCACCCAATTGAACACCTATGGGAGATTTTGGACCGACGTGTTAGACAGCGCTCTCCACCACCATCATAAAAACACCAAATGAGGGAATATGTTTTGGAGGAATGCTGTTCAGTCCCTCCAGTACAGTTCCAGAGACAATAATCTATGCTAGACTAGATGTAGAATCTATGCCAAGGCAGATTGAAACTGTTCTGGCAGCTCGTGGTGGCCATTAATTGTATATTAATTGTAAAAGGCAATTTGACCAGGGGTGCCCACATTTTTGAACCCCACTGTATTCTGTAATTGCCATTGTTGTGTATTGGGTTTTGCTTTAGTTAAGTTTGTCTCAGTACCCCTATCCGGGTGTTGGCTAAAGGTGCGTGTCTGGAGGGTTCCAAGTACTTCTGGTTCCGTTCCACGGCAGACGAACGTGCTGTAATGTTCATGTTATTCCTCAGTAAATGGTAAAAAGTACATATCGTCTCCTCTGTTCTTTCCTGCTAAGTCAAGATGTAATACTGGTGACAAGGCGGCTGTTGGAGTCTCTAGTCTGGAAGGATAGAGATGGAGAGACATGCGGACCTACGGCTGTGATATTGGAAATTACAATGGACTGACTACTCTGCTAGCAACATCAACAGCATTTTGTTAGTTGGCTAGCTGTGATACAGACGGCGGACAGAGAATTGTGTGGGCCAAGCACTAAACCGTGAGTGTAGCTGACGTAACTGGCCGTGGAAAAAAAAAGATGGGGAAAAAGTGTGTGGCTCTTAAAGTGACAGTGCACATTAAAACTATGACTTCTTTAGGACGTATTAAAGAGTTCTCTGGGGTACTTTGGGATAAGGGCAGTTCATGGGAGGAATATGCAGAAAGATTGGAGTGTTTCTTTGAGGCCAATGATATTAACAAAGAAGAAAAGAAGCGCTCAGTGTTGCTTAGTGTATGGGGAGTTGCTACTTACTCCGTACTGCATTCATTAGTGGCTCGTCGTAAACCCAGTGAGGTGGGTTATGCTGATGTACTGGAAGAGCTGCAGAAACATTTCAACCCCAAACCCAAAACCAATACGCAGCATTTTCAATTTCACAATAGCAAACAACAGCCCGGACAATGTATTTCAAGTTACATAGCTGAGTTCATGAAATGCTCATTACATTGTAATTTTGGTGACCAGTTAGCCAATATGCTTTGTGATCTGATTGTGTGTGGAGTGTTGGACTCGCCATTGCAGAGACAGCTGTTGGCGGAGAAGGCCCTGACGTTCCTACTGGCCGAGGAGAAGGCTTTAGCAGCAGTGACTGCATCGATGAGCAGACGTATGCTACATACAGAGGCTGCACTTTCTCAAGCCGCAGAGGAGGTACACAAGGCCACCCACACGGCTGCTGCTGCGAGGGACATGGAGGCAACTAAAGAGACAGGGAAAAAATGTTTCCACTGTGGGGCTCTCCATGGTCCTACGACATGCAAATTTCTGTCAGCTGTGTGCCACTTCTGTAAAAAAAAAGAGGACACATAGCTCGTGTCTGCATGAAGAAGGCTCAGGCATCTGGCATCAGAGCCAACACAGACACCACAGACACACACCCTGACACTGGAGGGCAATGATGAGTACACTGTGTATAGCACTGAAGCTGAGCAGTCATCCCACAGAAGGTGAATGGGGCACCGCTCTGCATGGAGGTGGATTCAGGGTCAGCATATTCATTGATAAGAGAAGAGACTTACAATAAGCTGTGGCTAAATGACCCCCCAGCGATTTCTCAGGTCAGTGGCGTGCTACAGCACTGGTCCCAAGCTCAACTCCAGGTGCTGGGCATGATTCATGTGGAAGTACAGTATCAGGCATTCAAGGACACACTCCCATTTTATGTGGTGGCAGGGCAGGTCCCAAGCCTACTGGGCAGAGATTGGTTTGAAGCCCTTGGGATTGAAGTGACGGGAGTGCAACTCATCCTGGATGAAGAGTCGGCTGAGCTGTTGACGATAAACACCCACAGAGGACATTTCCGAGCCACAAGGTTGCAGTTTGGGGTGTCAACAGCTGTGGCAATCTTCCAGAGGTACATGGACACCCTGCTGGCTGGTGTTCCAGGAGTCCAGCCTTACTTTGATGACATGGGTTACAGGGAAAACCCAGGAAGCCCATGATGAGTGGCTGTAGTAGGTACTACATCGGCTGGCTGAGGTAGGATTATGCCTTCAGAAGGAGATAGGTGTGTTTGCTGCTGATGGGGTGGAGTTCTTGGGATTCCGATTGGATAAAGACGGTGTGCACCCGACTGTGGAGAAGGTGGAGGCTATCAGAAGCGCCCCCATCCCCACAAATAAGATGGAACTGCAGGCATTCCTCAGACTGTTAAACTTCTACAGTTGCTTTCTCAAGGACAAAGCTACAGTCTTAGAGCCACTACACAGGAACTAGACCACAACATATGAAACAGCCTACAGACAGGTTAAGGAACTGCTTCAAGCGGATAAGGTTCTGGCACAATACAATGAAAATAAGCCATTGGTGTTAGTGTGAAACGCCTCACCGTATGGGCTGGGGGCACAGTTGAGGCACATAGAGCCAGAGGGCCGGGAAGCACCTATCAGTTTTGCCTCCAGAACTCTTTCAACAACGGAACGTAATTATTCCCAGATTGATAAGGAGGCCCTAGCTATCATATTTTGGGTAAAGAAGTTCAACCAGTACCTGTTAGAGAGACCGTTTGTAATCTATACAGATCACAAGCTGCTGTTAGGGCTCCTGCATCACTCCAAGCCCATGCCCCAGAACATATCACCACGTATGCTTTGATGGAGTCTGATTTTGGGGGCCTACAGTTACGAACTTTGCTACAGGCCTGGCAAGATGCTGGCTAATGCTGATGCTCGGAGTTGTTTGACTTTGAACCAGCCCATGGCTGAGACACCACCACCCCTGGAGGTTCTGTTACTGGAGGAGGTTCCGGAGGTCCCACTCCATGCTCAGCGGATTGGCAGCCTCACACAGAAGGATCCAGTCGTGTCACAGGTTCTACACTGGCTGCTGCATGGCTGGCCCTCCGAGGTCCAGGGGAAGCGGTTCAAGCCCTTCATTCAGAGGCGCCATTAAATGTCAGCACAGAAGAACTGCATGCTCTGGGGAACAATGGAGCAGCTTTCACATCAGTGGAGTTCAAGGCTTTTGCAAGAAAGAATGGAATCCGGCATATGGCGTCCATGGCGCCCTACCACCATTCCACCTAATGGGCAAGCTGAGAAATTAAAGCTGAAAGTCACTTAACCTCATAGTCACTGTTCCATTTAAAATTCAATGTGCTGGAGTACAGAGCCAAAACAACAAAAAATGTGTCACTGTACTAACACTTTTGGAGTGCACTGTATATGCTGCGTTCGAAATGGCTCCCTATATGCTTTATAGTGCACTATATAGGGAATCAGCCATTTTGTAGGATGTCCTAATTCTTGGTGTTCTCAATTGAGAGTTCGCAAACCATCAAAATAGCCAATCCCCTAAATAATGCACTATAAAGTGCATAGGGAGCCATTCCGAACGCAGCCATAGACGACATCCATAACATATCGACATCTAGATAGTTTTAAACTTGGATAGGTATAGATGACACTGCATGGGTGCTTTTGTAGTTTTGTAGAGTAGTACTGAGGGAGTAAACATAATAATAATACATTTTTATTCCATGCATAATTTTCTGTCGCTCATGTCATCCTCCCAGCCCTAAACTCGGTGAGGATTTCAGATAGATTTTCCATCAGATCTGAGTTCCACAGCTTCCCCCGGTAGAATAGACATTGCTCTCTGATAGCTAGCATCGCCAAAGGGAAAAGCTGATCGAGCCAGAGGTTTCTAAAGAAGGAGTGTAAACTGAATCCAGGTTTGTTCAATACAGGGGTTGGACAGGCCTTTTCAAAGAAGAAAAATCAAACAACCTTGGACAAGAGTACAAGAGTGCCCAGGCACGGCTCTAGCCTTTCTTGCACCCTAGGCGAGATTGCGGAAAGGGGAGAGGGGGGTGGTGGACTGCCGACTGCTGCCGACTATCATTGACGCAAGGTGTGGATTTTTAATTTTCTTTTTTCCCCTCTGTTTGGCACCCTGCAGACAAATGGCACCCTAGATGACCGCCCTTGTCGCCTATGCCTAGAACCGGCCCTGAGAGTACCTTAGTCTGTTGTTGCAATGTATTTACAATAAATATGAGGAGTGGCAGCATAATGCAGTGATTTAGGAACGGGTTGTATAACTCATAGGTTACAGCTGTTGTACCCAAATAACAACCAATACAATCGTCCCCTTCAGTAATTCCTATTTACCCTGAATTACCTCAGGAAAATATTCAGCTGCATAAATTGATAGTGTTGAAGAAATATGAGCCGTGTGTCATTCTGGACGAGGACATCAGCTAACCAAATAAGTTATGTCATTTAAATTTGTATGGATGTGGCTTCTACCTTGTTTGTCATTTGTTTCTGTGCACAGACTTGAGCGCAAGGTCACATACTATTTGTAAGTTCATTCCCATCAGTGACCGTACAAGTGTTTATAGAAATAGTATTTATAAGATGTATTTGTCATTTGTGAATGGAAAATATTACAGTCTGAAAGGTGGCAACTTGTGAATTGTGGCCTCAGCTGGATCTGATATTAATGTCAGAGGCCATCTAGTGCAGAAATCTCGATGTGGAGAAGTGATTGACATGGCAAGCACAGTCATAGCCAACTGCAGTCGTTAAAGTGAAGCAAAACATCACAGTGAGTCTGCTTTTTGGTTGCATCTGACACTTGTTTGCAGGATGGCGAAAAGCAAGGATGTTGGAAGGCGCACACTGGACTCCAGGACTCTGACGGCTGTGTTCCGTGCCGTGGCGGTGTACCTGAACACAGGTGAGACTTCCCCAAACTCTGTGCAATCCCAAAATATGTGCAATGTCAATTATCAAAAAGTGATGCACACTTTATAAAAATGCACAAGCATGAAGATATAGCAGAAACTTTTTACTTTGGACTTGTGTGTGTGTGTGTGTGTGGGGGGGGGGGGGGGGATACGTACAAATCTGGGTGTAATTTTTGTATCATAAATCAGTCTCATAAAATTTTATATACTATTCTCAAAAGAGAATATACTAACTAAAAATGGGCAACTTCAATTAATAATTAAATGAATTATCAATAAAATTACACATTAATAATTATCTTATTACAAAATCACAATAGTATGTACTCAGTTGATACCAAATTAACATAAATGATTCAGCTAAAAGGTGAAGGCATTTGGGGGAATCGCTGCGAGTAGCATTGGCTGGCTCAGTTCAACACAAGAGCAACATTAATACAGACAATCTTGGAAAATGTAATAGTTTATTGAACACAAAGTACCAAACAGAGCAAAGCATGATTCACTACTATAATGTACAACAAACTATGTGCGAGTGGCTTTGTGTTTGTGTGTGTGTGTGCGTGCGATGGGCACATGTGGAGGTTTATGTTCTCTTGCGTGTGTGTGTGTGTGGGGCGCATGAACCGTACCAAGCAGATAAAGGACAACCGTGAGGTTATCTGTGCATGTGCCTCGAGATCAGCGTGCAATGTTATGATGGGTTAGTATTTGAAATAGATCACATGCAAGATATTTTATGTGTGTGATGTACACTGCCCGGCCAAAAAAAAAGTTGCACACTCTAATATTTTGTTGGACCGCCTTTAGCTTTTGTTGTGGCATTGTTTCGACAACCTTATGCAATGTCACAACATTTATTTCCATCCAGAGTAGCATAAGTTTTTGGCTGAGATCTTGTATTGACGACGGGAGAGTCGAACCACTCCGTAAAGTGTTCTCCAGCACATCCCAAAGACTTTCAATGGGGTTAAGGTCAGGAATCTGGTGGCTAATTCATGTGTGAAAATGATTCATCATGCTCCATGAACCACTCTTTCACAATTTGAGCCCGATGAATCTTGGCATTGTCATCCTGGCATATGCCCATTGATGGGATAACCTGGTCATTCAGTACATTCAGGTACTTCGCTGACTTCATTTTATTGCTGCATAATGTTGCTGAGCCTAGACCTGACCAACTGAAGCAACCCCAGATCATAACACTGCCTCCAGAGGCTTGTACAGTGGGCACTATGTATGACGGGTGCAATGGTGACTTTTTTTTTGGCCGGGCAGTGTATATTAAAACCAATGCAGCATGATGGATGGCTTGGAGCCATCCAAAAGAAAATGTTTTTATAACAAACATTCAGTAGTACAGTTACATACATCCAGTCACAAACATGTTGCAATTGCTAACTGATATGCTATGCCCAGTGTTACAGCCTTACTTGATTCGAGTCCTTTCAATTGTTTCTTCCGTCGGATTGCAAGTTTGCAGGGTTGCGATAGATATGGGAACCGGCCGCCTCATCTTGGGTCCCTGGAACTGGTTTCTTTCGTCGTCAGGGTTGCAGTTCGTAGGGGTAGGTAATGGAACTGGTCGCATTATTTCTCCCACAATACACAGCGTGATCCTTGTGCAGACCGCTTGCCTCTAGGGGACTCACCAGCGGTGTCCTGCTGCAAGATCAGTGGGTGCGTGGTCCGCTTAGTGGTTCTTCTTGACCACCACCGGGTGCTCGCGTTGCCTCCTTGCATCTCGTCTCCGGTCCTCGGTGGCTGATAGCTGGGGGTAGATGAGCTTGCCTCGCTCAGTTGGGTCGCCATCATGGATGGCCGATACTTCCTTGTGGAGAGAGGGCTCTTCCCCGAGCAGGCCGCACGGAGTGGTGAGACGAGCCAGTGAAGGCCCTGGCGATGTTAAGGGTCCGAGAAGGGACTGGACTCAAATGCACGTCGAGACAGAAATCCAATAATTCCAATAATTTATTACTTTGTCAACAACTCCAGAAGTATAGGGAGAGTTAAGGGTAGGGGCTGGATCCTGGAATGGCTCGAACAGGGGCAGAACGGGAGTGGGAGTAGGCAAGGGGCTGGATGGTGGCTGAATCCTGGGTTGGTGTAGCAGAGGAGGAACGGGATGCGGGAGACAGGGCTGCGTGGAGTGGAGCTAGGATATAGCTGCAGGCTGGCAGACAAGCAGAGCAGAACAAGGCGTTAGTTAAAGCAAGGCAAGAACAAAACCAAGTAGTGTTAATTGGCTAGGCAAGGCAAGACTAGACAGTAGCTTAAAGCAAGACAAAGCCAGGCTAGATTCTAGATACGAAACTCAGACAAGACAAGAGTAGAATATATAAGAGAGTTAATGAGCTAATGAATGCGTGCAGCGTGAGAATGTATGCGAGAGTGATAACAGAGAAGAGAACGTGAGGAATGCAAGTGGGGGAAAGGAATGTGATAGGCGGAGGAAATGCGAGAGGGAATTGGTGACACAAAGAGGGAAACCACGCCCAGCCTGCAGCACAATGAAGACAAACAGTAAAACATGAAAACAAACAAGAAATGTGAGGGAAAGGGTAAAACAAGGAGCACAAACAGGAACAGGGACTGGGAGGAATGGAGAGTGTAACAGGCGAGCCTGTAGCGAATGGACACAACTGAACTGAACCCAGAAAGAGGGGCCGTGTTGCCCTTTTTATAAACTTCATCCCCAGTCACGAAATAAACGAGAAAACATCCTACGTCACTTATAACGTGGAGGAGGAGCCTCCTGTGGACTGTATGGAATTGTAGTTCCTGTTGACACTATGTGTGTGTGTGTGTGTGTGTGTGTGTGTGTGTGTGTGTGTGTGTGTGTTTACATGTGTGTGTGTGTGTGTGTGTGTGTGTGTGTGTGTGTGTGTGTGTGTGTGTGTGTGAGTGTACCTATATGCACATGTGTTGTTTACATGTGCATGTGTGTGTGTGTGTGTGTGTGTGTGTGTGTGTGTGTGTGTGTGTGTGTGTGTGTGTGTGTGTGTGTGTGTGTGTGTGTGTGTGTGTGTGTGTTAGGAGTAGCGTAAGAGATGCCAATCAGTATCCATTTTGTCCATCCAACATGACCGTGTACAAGAACAAACTATTTTCCACACATCTTGGTCCCAGGTCAATGCTTGTAAAACATGTTTTATAAACCTGAGGGGAGAAGAAGGACGTTCATAGTCCCTGCTGCACACACCAGCAATACGAGTCCTCACAAAGTCAAATCAATACACAGTACATCCAAATAATTGCTTTTCTTTTGTTTGTTCATGTCTGAAAATGCTTCATAGGGCACACAGAATACAGAAATAGAGGCTGAAGTTTAGAGTAGGATACAGAGGGGAGGGGAGTTTGTGTGAGAGCTGTTATGAGAACTGATCGTAACCAATCGCAGACACCAGAAGTAATAAGAATAGGCTTTATTCATAGTCGATAAACACAGGTCAATGTCCAGGAAACAGTGCAATAGAGGGCAGGCAGAAACATAGTCAAATCCAGGCAGGGGTCAATGTCCAGCGTTCAGTGCAATACAGGGTTGGCAAGAGCAACGTCCAGGAACAGGCAGGGGTCAGAACCGGGGAATCCGTCAGGGCAGGGGATCAGGAGGACGAAGGGCAGGAGCAGGGCTAGGACAAGGAAGGGCAGGTAGGCAGGAGGGCTGGAGCAGGGCTGGACAGGAACAGGTAGGACAGGAGCAGGCTGGACAGGCAGGAGAACAGGAACTGGATGGGTACACAGGACTGGACACAGGAACAGGGAGCAGGCAGGGAACAGGCAGGAATCAAAAACGCTAGAAGGTAATGAGACAAGCACGAATGCAGGGCACAAGACGATCTGGCAGAGAACACAGAAACAGAGGAAACTAAATACCAAACAGGTGCGACAAAACATAGATAAGATAAGATATACTTTAATGTCCCCATAGGGAAATTCGTTCTGGGCTCCGTCCTGCAGTTCCACAGAAGATAAAGTCATACATACTGCATAGTAAAAAACGTCAACATCTTAACAACACATGGCTTCCATACACATACACAGTTTGCACATACACATATACAACAGTTTGCCTATACACATATACACATACACACCTACTGACAATGGTGACATATTGCTCAACCCTCGTGGCCAACATCTACATTACATGTTAATGTTGAGAAGCTATAGGCAGAAAGTAATGTTTATAGTGGTTCAGCCTGCTCTTGGGAGCCCTGAATCTTCTGCTAGAAGGTAAGAGCTGGAACTCTGGGTGGAGAATGTGAGTTGGATCTGACACTATTTTCTGTGCCTGTCTGATAATAGACTGCTCATAAATTGTTTGGAGGGACGAGTGTTTTTTAACCCCCATAATTTTCATAGCGGTCTGTACCGGACGAGCGATCTGTGATTTCAACTGTACCGTCAAGTTACCATACCAGGCTGCTCAACTCCATAGACCCTGAGTCTATGTAAAAAATACATCCACTGTTGAAGTCTAGAGCAGAGACTTTCAACATGGACCCGATTGAAACGAATGAGAAAACACAATCAGGTGCAGGGAAGTGGAGACACAAAATGGAGGGAGAGAGGGAAAACACGGACTCCCAGATATAAATTACATATAAACAGAAAAATCAGACGTGACTTGGCGTGGAGGCACGGGACGTGACAGAGAGCCTTCACAATGAAATCTGGCTACTTTGACAGATATACTGACAGCAACAATGCTGACAGTATTCTACCTGTGTGTGGCAGTGTCAGAAAAATAGCTCTGGCATTAATTCAAATTAGGGCTTCATTCTTTTTTCACTTACAGCCAAAGAATATGTTTTTAAAAAGAAAAAACAAAATATGGTGGGTCTCATTTATCAATCTGGGGCTAATTTCACAATAGCGATTTGCGAAGATTTTCACTCGCAGGTCGCAATTTCTTGTCAAAACGCGTTTCACGAAAATGCATCGCTTGCAAATCACAAAAAATTGCGATGACTACAGGCCGCTTGCACATGATTCTTTCCTTGCAAGTTTCCTCGCATTTCCTTTGATGCGGAGAAAGAGGCACGCTCCAGAAAGAATCTTCTTTGTGATCGCACCCAACCTTTTGACAATACGGAGATTACTTGCTTAAAAGATCCCTATGCCTTACAAAAAAGTAGTAGGCCTACATAAAAGTTTATTTTTTAATGTATACTTAAGTACATCAAGTTTATTTTAAACTATATTTTACGTACTTTATAAAACTAAATATATATTTAAAGTATTTTAATGCATTAGTATTTTGTTTTAGCTGGGTAGCTGCAGGGTAATGGCATAGCCCAGATTCTGGCTCAAAACCTGGGTTATTGGCCTCATCCTACACTCTGAGTGAGCATCTTAGCTGACTGAGCCACACAGGAGCCTTGCTGTAGTGTACTTTGTCCTCCACAACTCTAGGTGTCGCTGTGGCAATGCAGGTGACCTCCACAGGACCTCAGACGATTCAGAAGGCTCAGGGGGAGAAGGTCACCCTGGAGTGCATGTACACCTCTGGTTCCAATGACATCGGAGAGCTGGACATTGAGTGGTCACTCATCAGTCCTGACATGACCCAGAAAGACACGCTGGTGAGTATACAGCTAGAAGGAGCTTTGCCGTCTCCTGCTTGTAGAGTAGACTCTACATCATCCTGATTAATACTGTATACTCCAATGTCATGATTTTAGTGTGCAGTATTAGTATCCAAATGCACGTATCACTTTATTAATGCTGCCTAGTTATCTGCTGTATTTGTTGAAGTTTTTGAATTTGCTATATTTGTTAAATGTCAAGTTCATGGACTTTATCAAACTGCTGCAGTCCAGCACTATATTTGTTAAATGTCAGGTTCATTGATTTTAACAAACTGCTGTAGTCCAGCACTAATTGCATATTATTACATAATTACATAATATGCCTGTCTGCTATGCTTCTCTTTGGCATGACTGCACTGTTCATTCTTGACGAAAGCAGTTATGTACATCACTTTAAATGCCACTCTGGAAATAGCACCTTTGACATGTGCTGTAATTTTATTTTATATGTGCTGGTAGATTGAGGCTTCAAGAAAACCAAAATTGGAGGAGCTATCATATGCCTACTGAAGTAGACCAATTATTGTATTTTGCCTTGGAGAACAGACTGTTTGATTAGAACAAACAGGGATTGAGTGAGCGTACTTCTGTCCAACCTTTTATGGGGTTCGTCAAACCTCACCCTTCCATCACTGATATGAGGACTTCAGTGCTGAAATGCAGCCATTTTGAAAAGTATGATCAAAATCACAACTGGTTCATTCCAATCGCTTACTTTGGCCTTGTGCTAATACTCACCCTATGGTATAAGGACTTCCTTCAAGTCCACACTTTGGTGACGCATTTCCGAGGTTGGACCAAGGGGTGCAAGTGCGCTGTGCGGTGCGCAAGTGCGTAATGGCGCATAGGTAAGAAATGGTACACCCTTGCTTGACATCATTTGTTACTGTGGTTATATACAGACGCATCACCATGTTTCCTGTCTCCGCTATGTTTTATTTATAAAACCATAGCCAACCCACTGACCAAAATCGCATCCATTAGTCGTCCCTGGAGCGTCTGCGACATCTGGCGTGCTGATAGGATGTCCCCCGAGTAGCCAGAATGAAAATTTATAAGACGTCGCCTCCGTACGTTGTTTAGATCACTTTTTAATTGTGAATTAGGGTAAGATAGAAGACACGTTTATCAATATTTTAAAGTTGAGCTATGGTTTCCATCAAGATAGGAAGATCACTGTATTTTAAAAATAAATCCCAAAAGTATTGCTGTGTAAAGAAAGAGGCTAATAAATGTATGAATAAATGAATAAATAAATGAATGTCAATTACATAAACCGGCAATAAAATCTTTTTTTTTTTTTTTAAAGATCCACCGTCTGATGTGGATGTCCACTGGACGTTAACAGGAGAGCCAAGAATGACAAACCCCATTTAATTTTATCTAATCTGCTCGGGTGTCGCTGGACGTCGCCTGTTCAGTAGGTTTAATTAATGAATCACAACACGCCATATCTTGAACTTGACAGAGGTACAGATCGGTAAACTCCTCCTTTTACCTAAGATCTGTACCTAGTTCGAGCTGAAGTTCAATATATGGCATGTTACGATTAAAAGTAGGGTAATACAACAAACGCTAGAGGACATTTGCTTTTTAACATTATAGCCATTTAATCTTCTGCATAATAGCTAGCTAGAAATGTAGAGCTGTTTGGGTAAACCCAGTGCCGAGTTACGTTTAATAAATTTATGTTAACTGTAGCCTAATGTAGGTCCCGTATTTGTTATAATTAGCTAATGTTACCAGCCAGCCTGAGAAGCCTTTCTGCTGTGGCCTACATAGGCTATTTCATCAGGCTACAGCCCTTACTACAGCACCGATGCTTAGCTACAAGAAAATTATTGACTTATTTAGCTAGTGAAAATGCATGATTTAACTGGTTTTCACTTTATACTTGAATGATTTTGATGATTTTCTTCACCATCGTTGTGCATAATATTCCTACCTACACTTGATTGTGCAGTTGCCTACTTGCACACAGAATACAGCTCTGATTGGTCAGGATCAGTGTTGCCAGATGCCTGAATGAATTTCCCCCCCAAAAAATTCTGAAAATCCCCTATCTTCAATTGAGTCCCATACAATTTTCTCACAATTTCCCCCCATTCCTCATTTTAAAATCCCCCCCCATATTGACTCCCATACATTTTTTCTTTAAAAATTCCCCCATGAATTTTTTAAACCCCCTACATTTAGGGGTGAATCCCCCAGCCTGGCAACCCTGGTCAGGATGTGAAAGTCACGATAATGCAAAGACTTATGGGCAGTCAACTATGGGCGAGTGCACAGTCAAGCACTCGCGCACTTGCAAAATAAGAAATGTGACAGACTAAGCCCCTGTGGGTTCTCGCGGGCACCCGCATTTGAAGTGCGCAAGTGCGAGTATTGGGACAGGGGCTATGTCCGAATTAGAGCCCTGTTCCCTGTCCACTGTCCCCTGTCCACTCAGACCCCTGTCTACTATGCGCCCTGTCCCCTCACATAGCAAGCAGTGTGCAAAATAAATCCCGCAAAACTCTTTCCAAACTAGTAAGGATGTAGTTCGTAATATCTTTTTTTTTAATTTTTTTTTTTTATTGAGAATATCAATCAGTTAACATATGACAATTGTTACAAAGTGTAGACTATGAATGAAGATAGAATTAACAAAAATAAAAAAGTGTATTTCGTAATATGACCCACTGTTGTACCATAGATATGCATATACGCTCTACGTCTTTTACGTTTTTACTTCTGAGGTACTGAAATTGTCGTTTGAGTGCACAGTTCTGCAGATGAGTGTGCTCCTGAATTCCCTCAACAAAACCCCGGAAATAAGGGGTTCATCCTGGTATTTTAAGTGCCCCCGTTTGTGAGAAAAAGTCGCCCACTCAAAAGCTTTTTGACAAAGTGGACTCAAATATGCGTACTCAAAAGGGTGTAGGGCTCTGATTCGGACACAGCCAGGGCCTTTATCCGTCCTCATCTCCTCGGTCCTCGCCTCACCCGGAAATCGATCAAGGTCCGCCATCTTTAATGACATTCCAAACCAAGGAGGCTCCCGGAAGATGCTTCAGCGAGGAAACAGTGTAGCCTTTGCGGAAGCCTTTTCTCGGAATGTGTGACGTGTATAAATTATCCACCTCTCCACATCTGCTATAGTGGGCACACCCCTATACAAATGCAATTTTACCATTCCTTTCCATTTATTATAATGTGCTTTAATCCATAATGACACTCATTCTTTATGACTATCAAAAGCCATGTTATTTCATGAAAAAAAAAGCTAAAAAACATAATAGTTAATCACCTAAGTAGGGATGCACTGATACCGATCCTGGTGTTATATTGTTAAATTGTTATATTGGGTCCACTTAGGAACTTACAATAACTAGTCATTCGATTTTGAGCACAGTCTATCATGTGATCCATGTTAATTTAATTTTAGGATATATGTCTGCAGTAAGTATACTGTAAAATTGTTCTTAAATTTTAATTTATTCAAGATAAATTGCCCGTGAGTCATGTCTCTCCTGTCTGCGCATAGTTCCTAATTCATCGAATACATTCATGTAAAAACCCCATAAAACAATTTTTTTTTTTTTTAAGTTTTATGTACTCCAAAATATGCAAGAAAGCAAGTGAAAATATCATGACTAAAGTTCTGTTGGAGATCTCCAGTCACCCTGCACCACGCAGGTTATTTTGTTTTGCAAATGAGCAATTAGACGTGTGAATATGACTGCATGTATCTCCAAACCAAACAATTTTTAAATGGAGCTTTCCAGAAAACAAAACAAATGAGAAGTTCCTAATTTACTTGAAAGCGTCAGTGACAGTCAGTGAAAACAACCGGGTGGTCCACATGCAGGTGTTGCAGTATGTAACAGTCTCAGGCTTTCACTTTAGGTCTGTTCCAGCGGAAATGGTGAGATGCATAGTAGGCCTACTCATGATGCAAAGATTTTTACTGGGGTTGCCTTGGTAGATTGTAAAGGTCACTGGTCCTTTCTTCATCACAGTCGTACGGTATTTCTTTTGGTTGCGTGGGCTTGGAAGCAGTTCCTGGCTCCGTTTGTTCACAGTCCCGACAAAAGCAGTTTGAAGACTCTCTGCGAGTTTGAGCGTGGTGAAAAAATTGTCCATTGTGATATTTCGCCCTTTGCTAGGGTAAATATATATACACTGCCTGGCCGTTGCACCCGTCATGCATAGTGCCCACTGTACAAGCCTCTGGAGGCAGTGTTATGATCTGGGGTTGCTTCATTTAGTCAGGTCTAGGCTCAGCAACGGTATGCAGCAATAAAATGAAGTCAGCTGAGTACCTGAATGCACTGAATGACCAGGTTATCCCATCAATGGGCATATTCCAGGATGACAATGCCAAGATTCATCGGGCTCAAATTGTGAAAGAGTCGTTCAGGGAGCATGAGGAATCATTTTCACACATGAACTGGCCACCAGAGTCCTGATCTTAACCTCATTGAAAGTCTTTGGGATGTGCTGGGGAAGACTTTACATAGTGGTTCGACTCACCCATCGTCAATACAAGATCTCGGCCAAAAATTAATGCAACTCTGGATGGAAATAAATGTTGTGACGTTGCATAAGGTTGTCAAAACAATGCCACGACGAATGCGTGCCGTAATCAAAGCTAAAGGTGGTCCAACAAAATATTACAGTGTGCGACTTTTTTTTGGCCGGGCAGTGTATATATATATATATATATATATATATATATATATATATACATACAAATAGAAATATATATATTAGACCTATGGACATAAGTTTGGAGCGCCTGTTTTTGGAGCATTACAGTTTATTTTATTCACGCTATCAATTTAAACATTTTTCTCTTAGCCTATACGCAATTTGTGGAATAGCATAACTTAGGTATCATAAAATATGCTATCTCATTCTTTGAATTCGTCTACACATAGCCTTGCAATTAATTCCGCAAAAATGTTTGTTTTGCGTTGAATGTTTTAGTCGCTAAATATGCAGCGGATGGCGTGAATTGTTCATTTTTTAAAATTGAGTTTGCGTTTTCAGGTTTTTTGACTTTTTGTCATCAAAGAAATGGATTAAAGAGTGTTCTACTAATGACTTGCTAATGTGATAGTTGCCCTCTCAATGGGGCTGAGCAGTTGTGAACTAAAAACTTTCAGTGATCCTTATAGGTGTGATCCAAGATTTTGTGTTATCAGCTCAACAGTCGTCGATTTAAATAACACACAATGAAAAACAGTCAGCTTATGATTTGCCAATTATTATTTTGTATAGAATGGATGACCTCAAAGTCCTTGCATTTAATCAATTGTTCTATTTTATTTGTATAAATGCATCCGTTAATTAAAAAATAAAGTGTTTTCAAAATTTAGCAATCTCATTATTGTGGTAACTGAAAATTATTTTAAAAAATAATAGAAAGTACTTGTATCAGTACTCGTTATTGGCAAGTACCCAAACGTGAGTACTCAGACTCATACTTGGTCTGAAAAAAATGGTATTGTCCCAACCCTACACATAAGCATAATATGAAACTGATGCTTGACTGAATAAGGACGTTCCATTTACCTAATGCATTTTGCCTCGATTCCTCCGTCCACATATCTGATCCTTGCATCCTTCCCTCGCATTGGGCGGAGTTAAGGAGCGAGGTAAGGATGTGAGGAAAGGATGCAAGGAGTGAAAATAGGTCCAATAATCCTTCCGCAATTGGTTTAATTTATAAACTCCACATGTTCTTTCTTTTTTTTAATTTATGTTTTTTCCAATAATCATGATCAATTCAGACAATAAAATGTTTTTTTCAAATTATACATGGTTCATGATTCAATTACAGTCCATACAGGAGTAGAATCGCACGCGAGCACACACACATACACACGCACACACAGACACACACACACACACACACAAAACAGGTTAAAAAAATTACAAAAATTGAAATAATAATAATAAAATAAATAAATGAACTTGAATGTGTACATTAACTGTACAGAGTATTGTCCAATATAAATAAATTCACAAAACAAGCAGGTGAGTATGCAGAGTCAAATAGGTAAAGTACAACTAGTACCCATGTGTACATACATTCAAGTGCATATCTATAAATATATGAAGCTAGAGATGTAATATACCTAATCAGGTGTCAATCTGTTCATTTGAACTCATCCTTATGCAGCTTTCTATCTGTTATAGTAATAAGCCCAGGCACGCACGCATGCATGCACACACACATACACACACACACACAAACACACACTCACAAACACATGCTTAGTAGTGAAATAATTGGGGTCCGTACTCTGTTTGGAGCTGTTGAAACAACTTCATAGTACCATTATAGAAAAGATAATTGATATTGGATACACCAGCAGCCATCCATTCTTGAAAAACCTTATCCATGATTGATGGTGGGAAGTTAGGGTTGTTTACTAAAGGAGCATAGGCACATAGGCATACTTTATCAATATGAAATAAAACCTTAATATTATCCCATGTTCTAATAATATTTGTCATTATGAAATTGTCCTTAATACTATTATGACTATAAGATAGCTCCAGGAAAGGTAGAGTTGGCAGGGGGAAGGATAGACATCCCTCTGATTCCAAATCAAACCAGGTGGATTTGGAGTCAGATTTAATCCACTCAGATAGGAACTGAAGTTGTGTTGACCAATAATAAAACTGAAAATTTGGAAGAACAAGGCCTCCTTTACAGGTAGGAAGTTGAGGTTTCTCTAATCTGATTTCAAATGTTTTTTTAAACTGCTCTATGTAGTGTTTTAAAAAACTTAACAGAGATGTGATTCGGAATCATTTGCATTGGATGAAGTATTCTAGGAAGCACGTTCATTTTTATCACTGCAATCCGGCCCAGGAAGGAAATTGACAATGAAGACCATCTATTCATGTAATTTTGAACTTGATGTAAGATTGGGAATAGGTTCAGGTTAACCATGTCCTCTTGGGAGTATGATATCCTTATCCCTAAGTATTTAAGCCCGTCTGGTGACACCTGCAAGCTTTCTACTCTTTCCAAGGGGCAGTGCCATCTTATACCCTGTATCAGATTCAGGACAGCAGGGAGAGATGTTTTTGGTTCATTCAGGAATAACAGCATATAGTAAAATGTTGTGCTCTGTATGGTTGGTTTTGATACCTTTAACATCTGGATTCAGTCTAATTGCCTCTGCTATTGCAAATAACAAGGGGGAGAGGGGGCATCCCTGACGGGTACCCCGTTATAATGTAAAAGTGTCGGAAAGTAGTCCATTAACAACTACTGTGGCTTGAGGTGAGGAGTACAGGAGTTTTACCCAGTCAACAAATATTTTACAGAGTGAGAATCGCTCAAGGACTTTAAACAAATACGGCCATTCAATGCGATCGAACACTTTCTCACCGTCAGTGGAAACCACTATAGACTCTAAGTTAGGACTTCTTGAATGTTGGATTATTCCAAGTAAGCGTCTCACATTGGTGTTAGACTGGCATCCATGAACAAAGCCAGTTTGGTCTGGAGCAATGATTGATGGTAGAATTGGATCCAGTCTTTTGGCTAATATTTTGGCCAGAAATTTGTTGTCAACATTTAATAATGAAATAGGCCTATAGGAGGCGGGATCTTCTGGGTCTTTATTTTCTTTATTGGATCAATGTAATTGAAGCAACCCTTGTTGTAGTAGGCAAGCAGTTGGACATATATGAATTATCATACATCTTGGTTAGTATGTGAGCTAAGTGATCTTTAAATTCTTTATATTTCTGATGGGAACCCATCAGGGCCCACAGATTTCCATTAATTGCCTTGACTACCTCCTGGAGAGAGATTGGTTTATTTAGTACCTCCCTATCTTGCGCAGATACCTGTGGAAGTTTTACATTATCCAAGAATTTTGTTAAGTCACTGCATACTATGATTTCAGAGGTATAAAGCAATTTGTAGAACTGGGAAAACACCTCCTTCATGTCGTTGGAAACAAAGCAGCGTTGATCATTGCGGTCTCTTATACATGCAATAGACTTCCGATTTGAGTGGTGGTTAATAATGTTAGCAAGTAGGCTCCCAGACTTATTGCCATGTTCATATAGTTTCTGCCTTTGGGAAAATAGATTATTTTCTGCTTTTTGGGACAGAAGAGAATTTAAGGCTGTTCTCGTTGTAATCAGCCTTGTCCAATTATTTTTGGAGGGGTGTGTTTTATGCTCACGTTCAATGTTATAATAGTTGTGATTCTAGATGTCTCTGTTCAGCAGTGATTTTCTTATTTTTTGCACTGCAGTAGGACATTATTAGTCCTCAGAAGTAAGCCTTAGTGGTTTCCCAGAGTATTGAAGGATTGGTGTCTTCATTGTTATTCTCCTTAATAAAGAGGGACAGCTCCTTTTTATGTATTCACAAAAATCGTGACCTGACAGGATTGATCTACTACATTTCCAAGAGTTGTTTAATTTTTTATAATTAAATCTAGAAAAATGGGAGCATGGTCAGAAATGTGTATGGGTGGCAGTGTAATATAATGGTTAAGGAACTGGACTTGTAACTGAAAAGTTGCAGGTTTGATTCCCAGGTAGGAATGTACCCGTTGTACCCTTGAGCAAGATACTTAACCTGAATTGCTTCAGTATATGTCCAGCTGTATGAATGGATAAATGTAATAAGAAGTTGTGTAAGTTGCTCTGGATAAGAGCGTCTGCTAAATGCCTGTAATGTAAATGTAATGTGTATAGAACCAACACTACAGTCTTTCACAGAGGAGACTAAATTGCATGGGATAAAAAAATTATCCAGCCTTGAGTAAGAATTGAGTAACAAAGCATGCTGAGTACCTTAGCATGCTGACCTTTTACTGTACTGAACTCCCTACAATAGACACAAAACCGTTTGTGACAAAGGGGGTGTACAGAGACTGCTTTACATATGAGCTGTCAGCCAGTGGTAACTCAAAGAGTGTACTATGTGCTATCAATGCAGTAGGTTTATAATTATGAACAGGAGTGGGCATTTGATCAGCTTTGCTAATAGGAGATTCCCCTCTCCAGTGACCTTAATTACCACAAGAATTTTTTTTTTATTGTCCGGTGATTGGGAACCAGTCTTTCAGTGGTAGGGGGGGAAAAAACACCCGGTCTGCGAGAATATCGGAGAGACTTTCTTTGGTACAAACTGGAACTTTATGCAGCACCAAACAGGTGCTAGTACTTTACAGACCATGCCCTTCAGTCTCATCTCCGCAACATAGCACACCTGTGAGATAGGGAGAAACACAGACAGGCCAACAGGAACAGAAGGGAATCGTAACATTATTAATCAGTATTGCTACTCTTCTACTCTTAGTTACTTGTACCTACCCAATCTTTTATAAGCTTCTCATGTTCATTTTTATTTAGATGGGTCTCTTGTAGTAAGCAGATAGTAGCTTCTTCTTTCTTAAAAAATATATGATTTTCTTCCTTTTGATAGGGTGATTACAACCTTTTATATTCCAGGAGCACCTTAAGACTCGAGTTACATTCTAACATATTGTTTAACCAAGTAGATCAAGAAAAGAGTGAGGCAGTATTGCATATAAGTTGTATATGTTGAAAGTAATATATATTGAACATTATAATAAGAGGGAATTGTCTGACTGTAAGCTTGTGTCACTATAATAGGAATGAGAACTAAAATATATAATTGATAATTTAATGGGGATATTAAAAAATCACACACAAACTTGGGACTGTTTGAGGACTCCTGTCTGCCCTCAGGGTTAAAACAAAATTAGGTTAAAATACATATACTACAAAGATTAATTTGTAGAACACCTCTCCTTTTTTGTCTACCACACTACTAATACTGATGGGGTCTGCATCTGCATGGTAAGAGAGCTCAGGAGCGGTCATGGTGTCCGGGCCAGCAGACCCAGGGTCTGTGAATGGCCTCAGGGCCTGTAGGTCCGGAGACCACAAGTGCGCCTTAATATTAATGTGATCTTAGCTTCACCAGAGATAAAGTAATGTTACTCAGTCATGAGAAGAAGAAACATTATAATAAAATAAACGAATGAATGAATAAATAAATAAAAATCTTTTAAGTAAATAATAGTAAAAATAAAATAAATAAATAATAAACAAAACTCCAACAACAGCTTTAACCCGAAATAAAGTGAAAACAAATGAATAGACAAATACTGAGTAGAGACGACTAATGGAGAGGGGAAAAAAAACATAAGTAGTCTGACTTGTATACCAACATTTTAGTAGCTCATTATATCATTAGTCATTTCATTATATAATTCAATTTTATTTTTTAAAAACAGGAATGGTATTGATTCTTTAAATATTCATATAAAGTATTAATAGGAGAAAAATACTCCTTTAAGTGTAGTCCCCATTCTCTATTTATGTGTGCTCATCATGGCATTCAGGCCTGCAGACCCGGAAGCTGAAAATGGCCACAGAGATACAGACCAGGAGACCACAAGCAGGCCTTCGCTGAAACAGCCTGTTCTTCGCTTTACGAAAGGGTGAATAATGTGACTCAGAGTCAGAGAAAGAAACATAGATTCAGCCAAAAATGGAGAGAAAATAAATTAATAGGCTGAGTTATGAAAATTAAACCGGTTCTTTGGTCATTCCATTCACTTAAAGTATCCCTTTAAATATTATTTGAAACCTAAACACCCATGACAATACAAACAAGAGGGCTACAGGCTCAATAATCATCATCAGTAGCTGTGGGGAGTGCACTGTGCAATGTTGCCCTCTTCCTGTATTTGATACAATTAATTAATATACACATAACTAATATTTGTTGTGGCATTTGTTAATTCAATAGAACCACATGTAGCCAACAGAAAATCTTAAATTCTCTGGCCGTTTTGGCGAGAATCAGTTGAAAGTAGCCTAATAAAGCCAGATCAACTCGCTTGTAGAGAATATAAATAAAGAAATAAAATAAATCAATACCAAAAACCCTCCTGTGTTTGTTTCAGCTTCTCTATTTTCATAAGAGGAAAAGTTTGTGGCTTATTGCAGGTTGTGCTAAATAAAAAAAATTATCTAACTAAAGCTGAGCTTTAAGATCGTTTAATTTCCATTAATATTTTTTTTTTTAAGAGTGCGGAGAACGAAGAGCACATGTATCCACAATTATAATGTTGATTAAAATGTGCACAATTTTGCGACGCAAGTTAAAATAATTTTATTACTTGCCTAATAGCCTAATTGAGGAGAACCAGCTACATTTGATGGCATTGAGTAATTGGTGAATTAAACTCTGATGTAGCCTATTGTTAATCAAGGAAACGGATTGAAAAATTATTAAGACCAATAATTAGTTTAAAGGGAAGTTTTCCGCTACCCCAATTTTCAGCTCAGGAGCCGCCACTGCTTAAATATATGTAAAAGAGAATTTACAAATCACTGCTTTCTGCTTTTATGTGCATTTTACATTCTGTCCCAACTTTTTTGGAATTGGGGTTTGTACATTAACAATGTAATAGCAGGTAAAACCACACTAATGCACCAATGTAATAAATGAAATAATTTATTGGTTCTTACACAATAACTATCTGGAGGTATAGCATACTTTCTAGAGGAAATAACAAGACGTTAGCTGTGGTTATGTAGTAATTTCCAAAAGTATTTTTTTATTTCAGGCCGATGTTTCTCGTTAATTTCCTCTAAGGTATAGTATACCTACTCGTGGAAAGAACAGGAAAGTTCTTGAAATTATGTAGTAATTTCCCAAAGTAATTTTTTAATTCAGGTCGTCGTGTCCCGTTAATTTCCTCTTAGGTACTGCATACTCTACTTGTGGAAAGAACAGGAAAGTTTCTGAATTTTTTTTTACCCAGCTTCCTTAGGTGTTCAGAAAAGCCTCTTCTCCCCATCGACCACCACCAGTGTGGATCAGTGCGACAGCGCATATATGAAGTTCATCGCTCGTAGCTTCTTCTTGATGCTGTCGTACTCCTTTTGTGGTGGAGGCCCTGTCCGGGGTAAATACTAATCTCTTTGCCATTGTAAAGGAGCATGCCTTTCTCCCGCGACAGGCAAAGGATTTTGGTTTTATCCTGGAAGTACAACAGATTCAGGAGTATAGGCCTGCACTTTCCATAATCTCGTGGGTGGCTCGGGGTTCTATGAGCCCTCTCCACAGCAAGGGGTTCGGGGAAATTGGATTCACTAAGGAGCTGGGGAATAAGCTTCACAAAGCCAAGAGTGTCTCGCGTTTCCTATGATTCAGGAACTTTGATAATACGGAGATTTAGAATGCGGAACCGGTTTTCCCAGTCCTCTACTTTCTCCAGCAGGTACGCATTGGTTTTCTCTAACTTTTCAATTTGGGCCAGCGCGTCATGTAAATTGTCCTCATTGCCACTCACTCTTTGTCATTGTTACCTTGAACTTCAGCCTTACTCTGCTGAATGGTATTCCAGGGTGTTTGCAATGTGATCTCAGTCATTTTCCTGCGTTTCCACTTTGTGTAGTCTAATGGTCAACACTTCACGTTTTGGTGTGTTCTGTGAGAGCGGGACTTCTTGACGAGCAGTATAGCTTAAAGTATAGCTCTAGATAATCACCAAGGTCACATAAAAAAGTTTTAGTTTAGTTTACAGGAAGACGCAACCGTGCAGCGCTACTCAGGCGCTCGCCGCCATCTTACATTTTTTAAGCTTTTTACATTGTATCGCCATCTGCTGGGGATGTGTAAAACCACATCTCTGATTTGTGTCCATCAGATACTGTCCTTTGCAGAAGGTAGGAAATGGATCCATGGTGACCCCACCCTCACAAAGGGCTTGGATTTTAGGGCAGGGGACCCCAGGAGGGGAGATGCCTCCATATACATTTCAGAATTGGAGGTGTTTCATACCGGCACGTACCAGTGCAAGGTGAAGCGGGTTCCAGGCGTGGACATGCGCAAAGTCACACTGGTGGTCATGGGTGAGATGCCATTTAGATATGCTACCCCCCATCCACACACAGAATACACATACACACACGCATGTACACACACGCGCACACACACACATATGCACTTACTGTAATGGGGCGTGACGTATGAGGTGGGAGGAGCCAAATGTAGCAAGGGGATTCTTTAAGCCCTAAGGCCACTAAGGCGGGAAACCCCACAGTTAAGGGAGGAAACAAGACAGTGAACACACCAACAGACGCTACTAACCGGCTGACTGTCACACGCAAATCAGTAGAAGCGCAAGGACAGGTTTCTGAATAGCCAGAAATAATACGCGCCCTGTCTCGGCAACGAGACGCACAAGAACAGGCGAGTAGCATAAATGGTACACATAAAACACACACAACCAACAAACACTGAAAACGAATACGAATTAGTATACCAAGAAGTAAAAGGAACGGGGATCTAACGTTCCAAGGCTACTCTAGAAGGCTCGCAGTCAAATGCAAACATGTCCACAGCATCGCCCAAGCTCCAAATAAGGAGAGACACACCCGGAGAATGAACAGAACTACAGTTCCGAACAAAATCATCCCGCAGGTGAAAAGGACGAACAGGACAGCAGCACCGGACATCACCGGCTAAAAGACCAAACGAGTTTGATAGAGAATAAAAGCCGTGCCTCTTGGTAAAGAGGAATGTAATGAGAAGGCAAAGGAACAGAGATAACGTTCCGTGGCTACGTCCATGAGACTCGCAGTCAAACGCAAACATGTCCATAGCATCGTCCAAGCTCCATATAAGGAGGGACACACCCAGAGAACAAACAGAACTACAGTTCCGAACAAAATCGTCCCGCAGGTGAAAAGGACAAACAGGACAGCTGCACCAGACATTACCGGCCAAAAGACTAACACGAGTTAAATAGAAAATAAAAGCCGTGCCTCTTGATAAAGAGGAATGAGACGAGGCAAAGGAACAGAGATAACGTTCCATGGCTAGTTTCATAGGCTAGCAGTCAAATGCAGAAAACATAAAGGGGTAAACGCCCGATCTCCCAGAAGAGAAACATTTTACAGGCGAGCCGACGGAGCACTGTCATCCAATAACTTTACTAGCAAAGTGACTAACAGAAGCTTGGTAGAAAATAAACGCCCTAGCCTCTCAATAATGGGAAATGTAACGAGGCGAAAAGAACAGAGCTAACGTTCTAAGACTATTTTCAGAAGCGCGCAGTCCCACACACACATGTCCACAACATCACCCAAGCTCCATATAAGGAGAGACTCACCCGGAGAACGAACAGAACTACAGTTCCTAACAAAATCGTCCCACAGGTAAAAAGGGCGAACAGGACAGCTGCAACAAAAGACCAACGCAACCTTAATAGAAAATAGCACGCACTGCCTCTCAATAAAGGGAAATGTAATGAGGCGGAGGAACAGAGATAACATTCCGTGGTTACCTTCATAAACGCGCAATCAAACACAAACATGTCCATAGCATTGTCCAAGCTCCATATAAGGAGGGACACACCCAGAGAACGAACAGAACTACAGTTCCGAACAAAATCGTCCCGCAGGTGAAAAGGACGAAACAGAACAGCTGTAACTAAAGACCAACGCAAACTTAATCGAAAATAACCGGCCTGCCTCTAAGAATAAATAAAACCCTAAAGTCAGTATGATACAAACGCCCTGTATCTTAGTAAAGGGCAATATATCTAGGCAAAACGACAAACAAAGGACAGACCAGAAAGCTGAGACTGAAATGAGCACACAAAACAGGAATTCAACCTGAAAGCTCAAAGCACAAAGGCAAGTACCGCAAAACTCCAATAAAAGCACAACGGAGCAAAACGGTCTCCTTAAAAACCTAGATCTAATCATATGATTAAAAAAAAGGGCAAAATAACCGCACACAAAACAGCACAAATAATACCAGAAAATACACCACAGAACAAACAATCACAATCAACAATCAATATCGAAGCCCCGAAAGAAGGAAACGGAAGGCTTAAATAGCTGTCAAGGTGACCACGCGCAGGTGTGGATGCTAACAGAAGCTCCGCAATCTAAGCAGGGCAGAGCAAACATCTACCAAAAGGGCAGCGCCCTCGCGTGGCCACTGAGGAAAACGACCGCATAGGGAAAAAGGGTTAAAAACCATGACACTTACACACATACGGAAACATACACATACACAAACACATACATACAAATGTACACACATATACACACACACACACATACACACACACACACACATATCGCTGTCGCTTAAAAAATGTATGCATTCACTGCAGATCATACACTCACTTTCCACATTTTCCAACAAAAACAGCATACAAAACAGTAGCAGCTATAATACATGACGACTGTGCATGTTTCTGAACCGAAAGCGGCATTTGTCGACTTAATATTTTAACTGATAACAATATTTCCAGCACAGGATGAGGTTGAATTGTTTATATTGGGAAAAAAACAATGCTGCAGTGGTTTTAGCCTTGTAATAATCCACGCTTACGCCATCCTTATCGTTCTCCCCTTCCTCAGTCCGCCCTTCAGTCCCTAAGTGCTGGGCGGAGGGCAGCGAGTTTATAGGGGACGCTCTCTCTCTCCACTGTAAATCCTCACAGGGATCCGCCCCCCTGAGGTACTTATGGGTGAAACAGGGGGCGGCGGCCATTCACCCCAGCATCACACAAGGTGAGTCCGACTCCAAAGTGAGGTGCCAGTGACATTGCAATGTAAAGTGTAAATTATTAGTTTTTATTTTATTTTCTTCTCCATACTTTTTTTAGTTGACCTGGGTTTTCCACCTTACTGCCCCGCCCTTTCCATTCTGACAATTATATGGCCAGCTGTGTTGGTGGGTGGAGACTAGTGTTCGAGTGGGGACCATATACTTTTTAGTAGCCTCATTATACGCTTTGGAATCAAACAATGGAAAATAAATGGTAAAACGTATCTTTGGATGCTTCTTTATTTGAAAAAGTGTGAAGAAGTTGGAATCCTCCCCAATAGACACTGGTAAGTGGCAAGACACTTTGTACAAGACTTGCCACTATAATGGCTTTAAATTAGACAATACTGAGGCATATAAGCCAACTCAATTGCAAGGGGGTACATCAAAAGCATGCTCTTGTGCAAGCTTTGCCATAAAACAGGGCTAACCAATAGCCCCCAATCCCCTGAGGAAGTGCCTCACTGCTGTACAGGTACCACCCTCCCTGATCAGATAGCCTAGCTCACAAATTGGTTGAGAAACTGATGCGCACCGTTCATAAATGTCCCAAGCTTTGTAGCGTGTCACTGAACACGTGCTGAGGCAATTTGCAGATAGCATTTGCCTGGAGCAATAAAAGTTTTCCTGGAACTGTCAAGTTAGCTGTTCTGTAGGCTAGCTGAAATAAATAAATAAATAAAAAACAGCTATTTGGGGTTAGCATGTATGCCATCCAAAAAAGTATGTCCCTATGTCTATACCTATGTTTATACACAGCTTACTTGACAACTGTAATTTGTAGCTACTGTATTTACAAGCCTATACGCTTGTGAGCTTGCAAGGAAAATTTGTTGTCAGGCTAATAGTTGTTAGTTGAAGGGGTGATTCTTCGCATGAAAACCCACTGTTTCCACATAATGCAGCACCCATTCACCAAACATAACTGACATGAGGGATAAAACCTTTGCTATATGCATTTTTTCTGTCTGTAAGCACCCTAAAATTTGGACAGAACAGAACCTCAGAGTGGGTGGGGCTATGAGTCAATCTCTTGTTTTTACCAATGAAAAGTTTCTCCATAGCAAGCCACAAAGATTTGTTCAGATCCATTGGTCACTCATAGCAAATGGTAGCCCTGCCCATTTTTGTCTCATAAAAGCCTCATTCTCCCATCAGTAGCATGGTGCAACAAAAGAAAGTTCCAAAGCAAGACGTACAATAGAAAGTTCAGATAGATAGAAACTAGAGTGGAGGCGTTATAATAATAATCCATTAAATACCTCAAAAAGTCAATTTAGAATACAAAATACTTCTGGGATAAAGAAGATATATACAATTTTGTTATTGAAACACATTATCAGCTTAGCTTGGTTTATGAACACAAAACTGTTCATTAGGTTTTTTTTACTTGAAGCAAATATAAATAGAATTGACCTGGATAAGGTAGGCAAGTAAGTCCTAATAGAATGCACTGCAATATCAGTACATTTATCATGGCCAGGATTCAGTCAGCGTTTATTCTAAACAAAAAACAAATATTGGCATTTTTTCAGTCAAATACCTGGATATTAAGAATACAAACAAATGTTCATCGAATCCAGGGAAAAGGTTAAGAACAAATACTGATTGAATCCAATCTTGTGTCTTAAGGCATGACCTCATGCAAAATATATAAAACGTGTGTGTTTGTGTCCGTCTGTCAGACTCTAGCACTGGTGAGCTGCGTATTAGCAACCACTCCCAGAGGTTGGCGGGGATGTACAGCTGTGAGGCGAGCAATGCAGTGGGGTCAGAGCACTGCAGGCACGCTCTCCGCGCCGAGAAACGTAAGTCCAGATGACCGCACCTCACATATCCTCCTGAGACACAGCAGACAAAAAGTTTAAGTATTAGATTTTTTTGACAACATAATACAATTGTCTTGGATGACAAAAACACTTGCACTGAAATGCATGCCCCTTGTAGCGTAGGTGTCAGCATATTATAATATACTGTATGTTTCTTGATATTAAGACCAGACTCATGTCTGCCAGTTGCGAGGTATTAGGAGGATGAAACAGTTGTGTAGGCACCAAGGTTAGGACCATGAGACAAAGTGAAACCCGAGAGAAAGTGCTTGGTTGGACATGACAAATGGACAACAAAACTAAACAGCTCCCTTTGTTTCCCATATCAATAAGTACACACTGAACTGAGGCATGGTGTAGTTACATAAGTTGGCAGGATAGGTAAGCTGGTTAATCACCGTAATGAACCAACTTTCCGGTTATTCTGCATGAGAACCTAATGCTGGGTGATCTGTTTTAATGTAATTGTCTTTCTGTCTTGTAAGTTTGAATATTGTCTTGTGTATTTTTGGATATTTTCAATCATTGTTTTTTATTTTTTATTATCCTGGATTAATTAATAATAAGCATGTAAGTAAGTAAATAAAGAAATTAATTAACAAATTAATTTAAAAAATATAAATCTTCCTCCCTCTGCAGCCCCCAGCAGAGCTGGCGTAATTGCAGGCACTGTGTTTGGTGTTCTGCTGCTGTCAATCATCCTAACGATGTTGATCTGTCTTCTGACCTTCCGATATGGTAAATGGTGCAAGGACAAGGAAGTGGCCAATGACATCAGGTATGGAAGACAAAGGGAAACAGTCTGATTAAATATGAAAATATGAGTGAAAATAAATTCTGTACATTATCATGAAGCTCACCCACATACATACATGTACCAGGTACAAACAATATGATATGGAAGCCCCCCCCCCTCCCCTTTGCATGCACGCACGCACGAACGAACGTGCACACACAAAAGACCTCCTTTTTTTACGTTGAAAAGTGTTACGAGTATTACTGGACCAACATTTAACGGTCTTCCTTAATGCTCTGTCCCACCCCGTTAAAGAGAGGATTCTCCAGCCCCAGTGAGTCGCGCCCAAAGCAGAATCTCCGCCTTCCGCTCGGGCGTGGCCTACAGCTCGGCGAGGTCGGCGCAGCCCTGGGCGGAGTCAGAGTTCAGTGACTTCACAGATGCAAGCAAACCCCTGAAATCCCCCTCCTCCACCAGTACGGAGCTTCCCGGGCTCACATATGACGGCAGATTCGGACAGCCCGTTTAAGGAGGGGTTCTGCTGGACTGACGGGAGGAGCCAGGCAAGGCAGGGGGGTGGGGCTGGGGGCAGGGCTGTCAGCTATGGGGGGGGGGGGGGGTTGGTCCTGTTTCAGAAATTTCAGAAATGTGCTGGTTCTGTGTTTTCCCTCTGTGAATGTGAAGGGGAGTAATCTTCAGTGATGCTCAAATGAACATACACAAGCACTTAGCAACATACACGCTTGTCAAGAACACCTGTACATGATTTACACACACACACACACACACACACACACACACACACACACAAATTAGGGAATAGGCTTGCACACAGACACTTTTTTAATGAAGGAAATATTAAAGGTCTGTACTTAGCAGTAAAATGTGTGGAGTAGCTGAAGGGCAAAACTCTAAGGAAGTGGTGTGTGTGTGTGTGTGTGTGTGTGTGTGTGTGTGTGTGTGTGTGTGTGTGTGTGTGTGTGTGTGTGTGTGTCCATGCATTTTTAGATTTGAGTCAAACTTTGTGGGTATATGGGTATACTGCATGTAGATAAAATCAAATTACATACTGATGTGCGTTATGTATGTTTGGACACCTGAAAACATTTCTGTGTGATTTGTTTGTTTTAAAGTGGATCATTTTGCTACGTTTGAGTAATAAACACATTTCAACACAAGGACCACAGCTCTTTATTTTTTCCCATATTCCAGCTTTTGTATTATGTTGTGCAATGGTTGGCTGAGGTAGGGGGTGTTCATACAGTCTGTAGAAATTTTGCTATCATCGGTCGATGCCCTGTTGAGGCCCTGCTGAGGAAATGTATAATTAAATATTAATAGATACTTCCCCAGTCTATCAATATTCACTTCTGATCATTCACCCACACAAAATTCATATGGAAATAACAGGGAGTCTGACTGACAACTAATTTCTCATATGCATCATGCACAAACACATTCACGTGTACACGCACATGCACGCACAGATTAATTTCAAATACACTCAATATTCACTTTGAGTGTTTTTTCACGCAGAAATGAGTCATCCGAAAATGATGGGGGAACTCAATAATTCACACACACGTTGTCAGACACACAAACAAACAATCATCTCTTTTAGAGAGGCTGGTGTGTCGCCAACATGCTGGTGGTGAAATGGGCATTGCATGCGTCAGCAGTGAAGAACCGTGAGCCATCTTCACAGACTTACGCCATTAAGACTTTTCGCATTGTGTGGTATCAGCCTTGGTATTACCCAGAATGCCTCACACAGATGGGAAAGCTGTGATGTGTGCACTCTTCTGCATGACTGTGTCCCAGTACTGCAGAGTTGTCACCTGTGTGGTTTGAAGGAGCAAAGTTAAACCGAGAGATGGAGGGAACGTCGAGCCGTGGGTAACGTGTACTTCATGGCAGATTATTAATGTTAACAAATCCCAGTGCTTCTCTGTACATCTTGCTTTGGAACCAAGCTCACTAAAGAGGTTTTCATGTGGTTAGCTGAGGCTAGTGGGAGCAACTGGCTTCAACATTCAGACTTTTTCAGAGTATCAGGTTGAGTGAATAACTTAATTTTCTGTGAACACGCTGCAGCTACTAAATTATTGGCAGCATTGCAATTATTTTTGTGTAGCACATATGATGACAAATTATGCCAATAATGTATGAATTTAATTCATATTAACTGCATTGACAGAATGTAAATGTTGGACTAATGAGGATTATTTAGTGAGAATAGAATAGAATAGAATAACTTTTATTTTCCTGTGAGGGAACTTGCCAAGACAGTGAGAGACAGTGGGGCAAACCCACAAAACACAAACAAACATAAAGACATTCAATAGAATCAGATGCCTCACATCAAAGTGAAGGCATGAGTGGAGTAAAATATGATTATGATTGAAATTACTATTATAGTATAATGATCAAAATTATATCCAATTAAATTAACCAATTATTAATTATGATAAAAAATTGAGCATCAAAAGCAACAACAGTTCCTCATCCGTCCCCACTGTTTTGAGATGTCCAGTGTCATTAAGCAGTCCAACAGCTGCAGGGACAAAGCTGTTTCGGCAGATCCTCCCCTTCCAAAGCCCTGTTTCTGTTTCACGGTAGATACTTGGGTCTAAAAGACAATGCGAGCAACTCCACTTCCGCAGAGCAGCATCTTTCGGATCATATCTGTTCCACTCCAAGCCCTGTCGACACGCACAAACTCTGCCTCCGTGACCCTTCTCCACGCACGCACAGTCTCTGTCCAGTGAGAACGGAGCACCGAACCCACTCAGCCTCTTCAAACGCTGCCTCACTCCTCCCCTGTTATCATCATCTTCTCCTTCCCTTCTTTGGCAGCCCCCTGAGGATTGGCTGCAGTCCTGGATCAGTCCCGATATCAAACTCAAACTCCGGTGAAGAGCGATAGCAACTTTGGGAGGAGGAACGGCACCGCTGGCCCGAATGGTTACCGGAGCTGCTGCTGGCCTACAACAACTCGGTGAATGGCAGCACGGGTCTCACCCCTCACTACGTCCTGATGGGGAGGCATGCCCAGCTGCCAGTGGATATAGGGGACCGGAGCCGGTTCCTGTGGCCCTGGGTCCTGAGCCGGCGCCTGCCGCCCCCGTAGAGCAACCGGCGGAGGAGGTACTTGTCGATGTGCCCCCTGTTAAGCCAGTAGGCCAGTCCCCTCGACGCTCTACCCATTAGACGAGGGGGCGGCCCCCGCCCTGGTACATTGTACGGGACTTTGGCGAAATATAACAAGATAAACTCTTCAGGGTTCATCACAAAACAGCTGTAGCTGAATATACTGGTAAGTACTTGGTTACTTAAACATATTTATACGAGAGATTTTGGAGGAAAAAATGAGGGGTCTTCTAAACCGAAAGTGCATCAGGTACTGTATATAGTACAGTAAGCAAGGGAAAACGGCGATTGCTCATTTGTACGTTTTTAAAAAATATTATTGTTTCTATACGTGAACATGATTTTCTTAGCGTGTATAAACGGTGCATTTTATAGTCTGTGGCTGTAGCCAGAGGAGGGTCGTAAGTGCTTTGGGCTATTAATAACGCCCTCCTAATTTATTGCACTGCAGTGGAACTGGAGAAGCTGAGGTTTTCGCAAGAGGCTACCTTTTTAAAAAATACTGCGTCAAAATTTACGGGGTTTTCTTAAAGCTGTAGTTTATATTTTCAGATGAACATGAATACTGTAAACCACTAGGGGTGAAGTTTATAGAGTTAATGTTGTTTGTCTGTGGCGTGGAATGCTAGTGAGTTCGGTTATTGTGTGCGTGTGAATGCCGCCATGTCAGTTTGTGTGTGGGCTGGGCGGCCAGGTCTAGGAAGATTCTTGGTTGTTCCAAACTTCTTCCATTTACGGATGATGGTGGCCACTGTGCTCTTTTGGACTTTCCGTACCCTTCTCCAGATCTATGCCTTGACACAATCCTATTTCTGAGGTCTGCAGATAATTCCTTTGACCCCATGGCTTGGAGTTTGCTCTGACATGCACTGTCAACTGTGGGACCTTATATAGGCAGGTGTTGGCAATCCCCAATCATGTCCAATCAATTGAATTTATCACAGGTGGACTCCAATTAAGTTGTAGAAACATCTCAAGCAGTATCAGTGGAAACAAAATGCACCTCAGCTCACTTTTGGGTGTCATATCAAAGGGTGTGCACACTTGTGTACATATGATATTTTACATTTTGATTTTTAATAAATTAGCACAAATGTCTAAAAACCTGTTTTCACTTTGTCATTATGGGCTATTTTGTGTAGAATTTTGAGACAAAAAAATTTACTCAATCTATTGTAGAATGTTTTAGACTGAGTGTCACACTATCATCTAATTTACTCAAAACACCTGCAAAGTTTATCTCAGTTTGGTTCAGTATGGGGAAGACTGCAGACTTGACAATTGGCCAGAAGACCATCATTGACACCCTCCAGAAGATGGGTAAGCCACAAAAGGTCATCGCTAAGGAGGCTGGCTGTTCACAGAGTGCAGTGTCCAAGCATATCAATAGAAAGTTTAGTGGAAGGGAAAAATGTGGCAGGAGAAGGTGCACAAGCAAAAGAGATGACCGTAGGCTTCAGCGGATTGTCAAGCAAAGACGATTCCAAAATTTGGCGGAGATGCAGAGGGAGTGGACTGAGGCTGGAGTCAGTGCTTCAAAAACCACCACGTACAGACGTATCCGGGACATGGGCTACAACTGTCGGATTCCTCGAGTCAAGCCACTCCACTCATTCTCTGAAATAACTGAAGTAAATGCTGATTTTCAACACACTATTCTAATTTCTTGAAATACTGTTTTGGGGGTTTTCTGGAGCTGTAAGCCAAAATTATGAAAAATGAAACAAATAAAGGCTAGAAATAATTCACTTTGTGTGTAATGAATCTATAATCTATGAAAGTTTCACTTTTTGAATGGAATTATGGAAAAAAAACAACTTTTCCATGATATTCTAATTTTTTGGAAAGGATCTGTATCTCCCTGTGTGGTTTCCTTGTGTGGCTGAATGTATTGATTACCAATAATAGCTTGCAGTTTGGTGAGCCAAAACAAGGAAGAAGACAAGACTGGTGCCGTTTAAATGCAGAGCTTATTGCACTGGATCGAGGTGGCTAGAAATCCTGGAAGCTGTGGAAAGGCAACGAGAGCAGATAAGGCCACTGGTTCTTAAAATTTTTAATATCGGGACCAAAAATTGGAAATACTTTTTATATTGGGACCCAAATTATAAATTTAATACCTTTCAGGGATCTGTCAAATACTCATATTAGCATAGCCTAGTGGACTACCGACTCGTTGCAGGACCCACCTCATACACTCCTGTGACCCATTTTTTGGGTCTTGGCCCGCAGAAAGACTGGATTAGGCTATCGCGTAAGATTGCTGGCAGGTGAGTTCAATAAATTATGTTTGCTTAACTTTGCAAAAATGGTGCCGCTCTGGCAGGCTGTGCTTTGTCTTCATCTGACTGCTGCCCGGGGAAGCAGCCAAAGTTCCACGCTTGGCTTCCTGTGCGGTGAAGTTGTGAAAATGCTGAAGTCAGAGGGGTAACACCTCTTTACTCTTCTCTTGTCTGTTGGGTGCCAGTGCCACTTTGGTTTTTTCCTTTTCTCTTTTTCTTTCTATCTCCTTCTGTTTTTCTCTTTACCGACATCAGTGGACAGCAGCAGTGGTTTGACGTTTCCGTTTCCGCTTCTGGGTGGGGTTGAGATTTTGGGGTGTTATGGGGTTTTGTGTGGCGAGTGCTTTTGGTGTTCTCTTTTTGAGGTTTAGTTTCTTTGTGTATGGTTCAGTCACACTGGAGCGCGAGGGGGAGTGACGGCTGCTGGCGGGCGTTGCCATACCGACAGATTGTGCCGTCGGCTGGGGTTCCCTGACAAATGCGAGACTGAAAAGGACTTTAAAATGCAGGTTCCAGCTGCTTCACATAACAATATAAAACCCACAATGAGCAGACCAGAGGAGAATGGGCTTCCCCTGTTGAGTTCCACCAAAGGTTTCTTCCTCCATGCCTTCCTGGGAGTTTTGACTTGCCATCGTTTCCTCCAGCTTGCTTTGTGGGGGTTTAGGCCAAGGTATACTGAAGTACATTGTGAAATTCTTTTTAATGTGCTATATAAAATTTGATTTAAGGTGATAGTTGTTGACCTTCTGGGAAGTCCAGACTCATTGCAACTGTGAAGGTACAAAGGGAAGGGGTCATGACATTTCAATATGGGCTATTTCACAGTAAAATGCATTGGCATAAATCATTTTCACGGAACCTTGGAACTTCCTCCCAAAGGGCACTAAGAATAAACTGTACATTCCTCGCAGTGGTACATCAAACATACAAGCTCATTTGAAAAATGTAATATTAAATACAGAACACAAAGTTCATTTGTAACTAACATTCTAACATTGATTTATGTTCTCCCCGTGTCTGCGTGGGTTTCCTCTGGGTACTCCGGTTTCCTCCCACAGTCCAAAGACATGCAGGTTAGGCTAATTGGAGACTCTAAATTGCCCATAGGTATGAGTGTGTGACTGAATGGTGTGTGTGCCCTGCGATAGATTGGCGACCCATCCTGGGTGTATTCCTGCCTCTCGCCCAATGCATGCTGGGATAGGCTCCAGTCTCCCCTCCCCCCACGACACTGACCAGGAATAAGCAGGTTAGATGATGGATGGATGGATGGACATTGATTTAGTTTTTTTGTTTTTTTTACAATTGGTTTCAAGCATTTCTCAATACTGAGTTCAGTTCTTTTTGAAAACTCTTCACACAGCTCTCTGCACCACCATGCAGCTCGGCACAACAGTTTGTTCTGAGATGCATAACATATATGTCTCAAAATTGAGTCATTCTACCAAAACACCAGGGGCCACATATATGAAGGGTGCGTACACAGGAAAAGGATACTGAGCAACTTTCTATACAGAGATCAGTATTCATGAAAGAAATGTGACGTGAGAAGGTGCGTACTCTCCGTATACTTTGTAGTTGGGGTACACAGAATTTCAGGGAGAATGAGCTGAGTTTGTAGCCTATTTTGTGACATACTGGCGACGAAAAAAAATAGGCATAGGAGAAAGGAGAATTTGAAATATAATTATTTTGCTGTTCTTCTGCTGTGTGATCGCCTAAAGTTTGACTCCAACAAAGCACAGTATAATTAAGCACAGTGAAATTACCATTCATCTGTTCTAATTGTCCACATTTAATTCACTTCTTCCTCACTGCATGGTGCAATTATGAAATTACTGCAGATCAGTTTCTCCACACTATAGAGAGATAATTACGCCAGCTAACCTGATGGACAGATAAATATCTTTGCTTCCCCGATTACCTTCATGTGTGATCAATTGGCAACTGAATTGGCAACTGTATATATGAAGGTACATAATGACCATGCCAAACCCACAGGATGCACAGCAGACAAGATATAACATCATCTTTCATTGCCGTGCTCGGCCTGTTGATGAGCACACCATTGGGTTGCTGAATGGGCGATGGCTCTGTCTGGCTGCTGCGGGTGGACGACCCCTGTACAGTCCACGAACGGTGTGTGGAGCATTGTGAGGGTATGTGCGTTTTTGTACAATGTGGTTGTTGAGAATGGAATCCCTTTCCCAAATGACAATCTTAGACCAAACCATCCTGATCAACCCCAGCAGCTGCAGCCCCAGTCCCAGCCACCAGCAGTAGCAGAAGTAGCAGCAGCAACAATAGCAGCAGTAGCAGAACTAGCAGCAGCAGTAGCAAAAGTAGCAGAAGTAGCAGCAGCAGCAGTAACAGAAGTAGCAGCAGCAGCAGTTACAGAAGTAGCAGCAGCAACAGTAGCAGCAGTAGCAGAAGTAGCAGCAGCAGTAGCAAAAGTAGCAGAAGTAGCAGCAGTAACAGTAGCAGAAGTAACAGCAGCTGTAGCAGCAGCAACAGTAGCAGAAGTAGCAGCAGCAGTAGCAACAGCAGCAGTAGCAGCAGTAACAACAGCAGCAGTAGCCTCAATAGTGGTAGCAGCAGCAGCATCAGTAGTAGCAGAAGCAGCAGTAGCAAAAGTAGCAGAAGTAGCAGCAGCAGTAACAGTAGCAGAAGTAGCAGCAGCAGAAGTAGCAGCAGCTGTACCAGCAGCAACAGTAGCAGCAGTAGCAGAAGTAGCAGCAGCAGTAGCAACAGCAGCCATAGCAGCAGTAGCCTCAGTAGTGGTAGCAGCAGCAGCATCAGTAGTAGCAGAAGCAGCAGTAGCAGCAGCAGTAGTAGCAGAAGCAACAGCAGCTGTAGCAGTAGCAGCAGCAGTAGTGGTAGCATTAGCAGTAGTATAGCAGCAATAGCAGCAGTAGCAGCAGCAGTGTCTCGCTGTAATGAGGTGACTTTAACTGACAGGTCAGTTGGGTAAGTTGACAGTGTATGTGTTTAAAGAACAATTGACACAGTTTTTCAATCCTTTTTCAGCGTTTTACTGCTTCAATGAGCTATTTTAGTGTTGCTGAGATTTCATTGGGAACACTTTTAACTTTAACTTAAATTCTCAGTTCATTTGGCATTTGACTATTAGCCTGGATGTTCTCTTTTTGCATCTGTAGAATGGCATCAGTGGTTCAATGGTTTTGAACTTACAGTAAATTTAACAGTTTTGGAAAGAGCAGGTACATTTCTAAAATGGCCTATTCAGTTTTGCTGGTGGTTGAGTTTGCGTAAGAAAAGAATTAAAGAATTTTGAAATCTGTGGTCAATGAAATGCATTTTGTGAGAATTGAGAAATGCATGTAACCAATTGTAAAACAAAACCGTAATAGATTAAGCCTGTGACATTCTAACGTACCTGTCACAACTTGTTTTGAATCAGCCTGTCATAAAATTAAAGTGTACATGTTACCTATGTAACCCTGGTTCTATGAATACGGTCAACACGCCATGGTATGGGTCATCCTCGCTGAGAGGAGGAGCTGCTTAGGAGACTGAATAGCAAATTAACCATCACTATGGGTGGAACCATGTCACACCATAAATATGATGCTAGTACGCCGCCCGACCTCTTTTGCCGACTTGAGGGCACCTGCCAGGTCTCAAAGGTTCCCCAACTGACCACGCAGTGTGGCGTGTTGAACGTATTCATAGAATCAGGTTTACATCCGTAACACGTACATTCTATTTCATATCAGTCAACACGCCACGGTATGGGTCACAGAGTACCAAATAAAGTAAGGCGGGGGATGTAGTGGGGTACCAGGGTCGCAGGACATTGCATGAGTGCGGATCCAGTAAAAATGCACTTATTAGCTGCTGTTCTACCAGAAGAGCAAGCTCAAGTGAAAATGTGGAAAATCATCACAAATCATATTCAAGATTACCCCGCTGCCCGAGGACAGGGGAGGCAACCAATGTGAATGACACTACGTCCAGGTGATAAACATTACATTACATTACAGGCATTTAGCAGACGCTCTTATCCAGAGCAACTTACACAACTTCTTATTACATTTATCCATTCATACTGCTGGATATACTGTATACTGAAGCCAGTCAGGTTAAACCTGGCAAAAGTGGGGGTGAGGCTCAGTCCACCGCTGCACAGATGTCAGAGAGCGGGCGCCACATAGTAAAGCTCAGGAAGCTGAACAGTGAGGAACCAGAAGCCACCAACAGGGGAAAGTGAGCATGCTCAGCCGCTATGAGAATCACTGCCCTGTCAGAGGGATCCAGGGGTGAGGGTTCAGATGAACATTATTCCTGGTCAGCCAGTTATCCCTTCTCAGTCCCTGACTGCTGGGTCAGGCCGATGGAACAGGCTGCCTCATACTGTAGTAGACAGCGCATCGGGTCCCAGGGGCCCTGGGGCCTGGGTGGCTGCTGCTGCTAGCCGGGTCTACTGAATCGCCTGCACCTGCAGCTGGAGCTGATGGAACTCCGGTTCCTGATGCCTACGCTTCCTTTCGCGCTTCCTGGCCCCGGTCCCCTGTGCCTGCGGCTCCTTATCATGCTCCAAAAAAGCTGACTGCCCAGGTGGGACGTCCTCCCCAGAAGAGCCACCATCTCCCGGATTCTGCACACCTTCCGACATGCTTGGCCTGGAAGTGTGTCCAACAGCAAGCCCGAATCAGTAGTACTAAAGGACCGCAAGGGGGCGTGGAAGCCTCAGGTAGCGGTTGCCCTCAGAGGCAGAGAAGCCCCTTCTGGATTTTTTTTTTTTGCTGTCCTTGACACAATGAAGAAGAAGACACTCCAATACCCTGACACGGGTTAATACAAGCAGTAAGGTATCGGTTCTATGCGAATATAATTTCTGCAAGAAGGGCAGTGAGCTACCCACAAACAGTAACAAAGTTTGTCCAACACCAAGCCAAGGGCCCGAATCACTGGCACTGAAGGGCCACGAGGGAGTGCGGAAGCCTCAGGTAGTGTATGTCCTCACGGGCACAGAAACTCCTTCCACCTTTTTTTTTTGTGCCTTAACACAGCTAAATATAACCAGAAAGATATCGGCTTAAACCCGATCTGATTTCTGCAAATGATAAACGGCAGTGGACTGCCTAACAAGGTAACAAACTCTACTGAGTACCGAAACAAACGGCAACAAACCACAATATGCGTTGCTGGGGGAAGGAAAGCCCCGGGAAGCGTGCTCCGTTCAGGAAGTAGAAGCTTGGGGCAATCGGGAGAAGGTAAGAAAAGTCCAGATTTTGTGGATTCCAATAGGAACCAGAAAAAAACTGTTTCAGCTCAACCTCAAGGAGGCAAAAAGAGGGCGGGCGGCGTACAAGCACCATATTTATGGCGTGACGTGGTTCCGCCCGTAGTGGTTGTTAATTTGCTATTCAGTCTCCTAAGCAGCTCCTCCTCTCTGCGAGGATGACCCATACAGTGGTGTGTTGACCGATATGAAATAAAATGTGTTGCTTGCTTGACTATGTAGTTAATGATTCCAAATGCTAAAGAGCTTAAATTTACTTATAAAGGGGTCAAAGGGTATACTTTTAAGCCTTCCCATGGAACAAAATCTTTGTCACAAAGGTTTTAATAAAAATGTATATTTAAATGCATTTATAGACGTTAAGGGCTAAATTAACCGCAAAGTGCTATGAACTTCTCTTTGATTTAATGAAATGCATTTTTCCTCCCTTAGGGCTGGATTCGGAGATGGCCAACTTAAGTCATGTGCTTAAGTGCCTCTCCTGCGTGGATTTAACGCGGGATGAAATACGCCGTATTCTAACCTGCACTACGCGGATGCGGTTCTCAAAATGTGGGTGGCATAGGGCATGATATCCTAATGACCTGTTTCTTGTACCTGCCCCCTGGGTTGCCAGCTTTCTACTAAAAAAATGTGTGTGGGGGTATACATTTTCAACATGTCAGTGACATTGCCTTTAATAACTGCATTTGCCTTTGTCAAATCCTTTATCGTATTTGCTCTTGCGTGATGGGGAAGGCAGTGAACATGTTAATCCGTCGCAATGATAAAATGACTTGGATATACCCATCACTCAATCAAAAGAAATAATCGCTGGACAGTGGTTGCATGCATTATTAAGCAAACAAATACATCGTTGGATTTACAGAAAAAAAAAGATTTAAAAATCTTTTTTAATGATTTACCTAATAAAGTCATGTACCCTACGGTGGTGTAACACAATAGCCTATATGCAACGATGTCTTCAACTTAATTTCAACAATAATTTTGGTGAAGCTGTGCTGATACAAATCATCTCTCTGTCAAAGTGAATATGATCCAGACACTGTCTATCAATTAATCCATCTAATATTGGTCGGGTATGATATACCAGACGGTCAATCATAGCCTACTTGTAGGTTTTTTTTTATTTTTATGACAGCTCTTTGATAATTGTAAGTAGGCCTATATGCAACGATGTCTTCAACTTAATTTCAACAATAATTTTGGTGAAGCTGTGCTGATACAAATCATCTCTCTGTCAAAGTGAATATGATCCAGACACTGTCTATCAATTAATCCATCTAATATTGGTCGGGTATGATATACCAGACGGTCAATCATAGCCTACTTGTAGGTTTTTTTTTATTTTTATGACAGCTCTTTGATAATTGTAAGTAGGCTAGACAAAAGAAAATAAGACCAATATTATTTTCAAAGAACATGCACTCATTCTAATATCCATTTTTGCAAAAGATGCTGTATTTTTCATAATCTATTGGCGGCATTAGACATAAACTACCCTTTTTCTGAACAAAGTTGCGCGGAAAACATCTTGCATGATTTGCAGACACGCCTCATTTTCATCAAATCTCCACCTCGCGCGTGTAATGCCATGTATATACTGCAGAGACGCTTAAAACAGCGCATAAGTCAAATGTCTGAATCACAAATAGCTTAAGCTACATGGAATTTCGGGAGTAAGTCCCATTTGTGCGTACTTATCTGAATCTGGCCCTATGTCAATATGTTGAGCTTAGCAGTAACTGAATGGTTGTATAAGAAATTGACTTTGCAATTCTAATCAAGGCCCTGCACGTGTAGCGACACTGTTCTCTTTCCATGCGTGGAAATGGCAGCCGTTTAAAAAATCAGCTGCATCGTCTTCTCTGCTGTAGTACTGCGCTCAGATGGAAGACCTCTGGGTTGCCAGTACAGTGGCAAACTCCACATTTTCGCAGAATAAAACCACAGGACGGTGTCCTCATCGAGTTGAGAAACATAAAACACAAATGTAAAAGAGCTGAAAATAACTCAACATTTGTATTAATACTATGATACATATGATCTGCAAAATGTGGAAATGATCACAAAGGGGATAAGATACAAATCTTTGTCCATTAAACATATAATCCATTTGCTCTTAGACGTACAATATAAAAATCCTCATGCATAGATCAACAAATAAGTCATAAACACAACATTGAGGAAAAAAATACATTACTTCCTGACCCATTGCTCTTCTCTTATTGCTCTTCAAGATGGTAATGCATGGCATTCTTTAAAAGAAATAACAACATACAGCTGCTTAGAGTACTAAGTTTAAAGTTTAAATCACTTCAATAAATTTATGTTTTTTAAATGGCAAAACGATTGAATCAGACCAGAATGGTAATAATGTGTTGAATACAGGATTCGGTTGAGTTCTAGATTTACCCCTCCCTCTTTGCTGGGCCGTGGGTAATGGTGCCGTCTGTAATAAAGGAAAATGAGAATGGGTTTTAGTATTATAAATCATTATGGAGAATGTGTTAAAATATTAATTTACATCATTGAATGGATTTGTAGAATGGTTTATACATACACCCAATGTTACTGTCACTCAGCTGAAAAAAAGTTAGGAAAGACAGATAGAAATTTGATATATGTGTATTATTATCATCATCAGGGGTACAGGGGATTTTTAGACATTATTTCCAGAAAGAGCTCGCAAAATCAAAAGTGATGCTTGCAACAAAAAAATTATGTTGATGCACATCACCACAATGTTCAGGGTCACGTTGGATGCAAATCATTCCTAATTCTGATGAATCCATCACATGTGAGATGGCTCTCAGGCCAGTAGTGAGCACTTTTCTCTACAATAAATCAATCAATCAATCATTTAATCAAATTTTATTTATAGAGCGCAATATATAAAGAACAGTATGCTTCACACTATTCCCTAGTCTAAAACCCCATAAAGCGAGCCAGAGGTGACTGCAAAGAAAAGCTCTCGAGCGGAGTTGAAAGACGAAACCTTTGGAGGAAGCAGACTCAATAGAGGGAGCCTATCCTGCTCTTGCCATCTCTGTACAAGCTGTGTGATTATTATAGTTTTTACCTTCACTCATTAATGATAGCCTTGAATGTTGCAAGGAAAAAAGGAACGTCTCTCGAACTTGATGATCTTTATTTACAGGAACGGCAGAGATACAGGAAGCACATTCTGGATTCCAAGCCTTAAAGGGATAGTTCGGAATTTTGGACATAATGTCTCAATTACGACTTACCCATGATGTAGTTGATTGATGGAAACCATTTTCAGATAATTCCATGCTGTCCCTTCTTTTGGACATACACACATTGCTAATGCTAGCGCAAGGTTACTAGTAGCATCCACTACCAAACGCACTTAAACACTCCATGATTTGAACAACCTTGAAATACACACCGAAATACCATCTTACCTGAACGTTAGCTAACAATACTACTAGTCTGATTCTTTCACACGCGCGATATTGTTGTTGGCCGGCACTACATATGGCGGTTGAGCTATACTTTACGTTACCTACTAACGTAAAGTATCGCTCCGCCGCCGTACTTCCACTGAGAATTTAGGTGAGCACAAAGTAAAGGATTCAACGATAGTTTGTCGTAATTGAGACATTATGTAGAAAAATTCCGAACTATCCCTTTAATTAGGAGTTAATAAGTACACAAAACAGAAAGGATTCAGAGAATCTGTGACACCTATCAATTAGGATTTAGTGTATTAGCCATCCTGCTGTGATTGAATTGGCATGTCCGTTGATTTGAGCAGTTCCCAATCTAACACTCTTGGTCGATATTCTACCATTGTACCAACTGTATTGTAGTCATGATAAGATCAAGGGACAATTGTCAGCAGACACACTGGCACAAGGGCCTGCCAGACATATCTTTCAATGTTTCACACCAATATATACATAGAATTTCTGATATGTTCTGAACGTTGTGTGGTGCTCAGGTCTCAACCCGCGCTGCTTACAGACAGGACAGGGGTGTCTGAACTCCCTGCTCCTCCACAGACTCACTGGGGAGCCAGAATTTATGATCACTATTATAAGACAATGTTCTGATCAAAGCCTGATCTCTGAAGAACAAACGCTGGTCTACACTGTCAGATTTATATCTGATGATTGATTTCTCTCCAACTTTCGGCTGTGGCTGAAAGAACTTGGGGTTTTGCAATTATACCTGAAGGAAACCAAAAGATTTCATATCTTTTTTCTATAACATATAAAATCTAAAATACGTTTATAAAATATAAGATTTTTTATATTTTATATATTAATGCCAAAATGTGTTACTGTGGTTCGGACTCAATCAACCTTTGTCCTTACTGGTGTCCCACACCACAATTTTGGCATTTTGGCTCAGTGCTGACTGGGGTCCTCTCTCTCTCTATGTAATTACAGATGGGCTCCCTCGCACCAGGGCTGTCTCTGACACAGCAGAAGTCGCAATAAGAAAAAAGCAGAACAATTATATGTTGTCGAAACTTCTTTTAAGCTTAAACTTTTTGTTGAGGTGAAGTTTAACTCTGGTGTAGTTTGATGCATTACAAAACACGTCTAGTTTGGTGAAGCTCAAATGTGTTTCTCCCTGATGAGTTGACATAAAAGCCCTTTACAGAAAAATATAATGAAGGAGGGTTTGTTTTGAACTAGACATAATAAACACATTTACGTATGTCAGCACTAGAGCAGGTATAACATTTATCCAACTCTGAAATATACTGTATATATAGCAGTGCACCTGAGGCATACCCAGAAATTCAGTTCAGGAGGGAAGACTCTAAAATTCAAAATGAACCCACAAACATCACAAGAGACAACGGCTGTGTCCGAATCAGAGCCTGCATCCTGTGTCCTGTGTAATTGTTTACTTTATTGTGGAAGTGTCGTAAGAAGTCCTGCCCTTGTGCTGCCATGTCATGTGTTGTTGTTGAAGGAAAACATCAGCAAAGCTTATTTTTAAAGCGAAGCTGGACGTCATATTTATGGGACAAAAATTTCTGTTTACTAATTGAAAAGTATGTTCCCAAATATGCTCAGCAAAACCCCAGAAGTAAATTCACTAAGTGTAAGTACACTACATTTAGAGAAAATCTTGGCTACTTAACAACTTTCTCATCCAGTATACTGAATAAGCATACTTAGTATGGAAAGGCGCTGATTTGGACACAGCCACAGTTGTCAATGGGGGGTCATGTTCTCCTTGTACCTTAGGGAGAGCAGGTGCACATACTCAGGCTCTATCTGAGGCTTTCCCTATAACCATAGTCAGTAGAGCTGGGTGTAATACACACATTAAATACATGAGCTCTTTAGATGCTGGTAACATTTGAAACCCCTCTTGAAGAGCCTTTTTTTTTGTGTTTTTTTAAAAATTGTTTCTGTTTTTTCCTGTTTTTCTCCCAATTTGGTAGGCAATTGTACCCTATGCTATTCAATTCCCTGTGTAGTAACTGCTTGAGAATTTGCCACTACACAACCCCATCAGCCGGTAGTAGGAAGGACAGTGCCAAGTCCTCTTCAGGGCGCAACTCCTCTAGCTCCTGACCGTGATTCCAACTCACCCGGGGCCACTTGCAAGTACCCTTCCCCCACTCCGGGAGCGGCCGCCAATTGCCAATCAAGGCACCGGCTATACTCGGATTTGGCAGAACCAGGGGCACGACTCAAAGTCGGCGCTTTTACTGGTGCGCCACCGCGGCGCCTCATCTTGAAGATCTTTGAGAATTTGAATAAAAACATGTCTTTAATTTGCGCTTACAATTATATGGAAGGAAATCTTTGTTCTAAATGTTGGTGATTTATATTTTTAAATGCTCAGTCATTTACAGGAAATTCTCTGCTCTATTATTCATACTTTGTTAAGATTAGGACTATTGGGTTTTATAAAAGTAATTTCTGGTGTATAACCCACTATGTAGTAGAAATACATCACTAATAGCATGCATAATAGATTGATCTCATTCTGTTTGTTAAAATGGTAATTATATAAATATACAATGCACACATACACGTTTTCACAAACTGAATGAGACTAACATTGTGACTCATTTTGTCAATCTAATAGAGCTCTACTTTTGAAAAAAGATTCACTCTGTTGTATTGCGCTGGGAAATGGCCAGGTATTTTAAAAACGCAACAAAATCTGTTTTTTTCCCACTATATGAGTACATTATGGGCTTGAATTCACATGACATTAAACATACCTGTTAATGTCTGGGAGAGCAGTCTGATTCTCATAAAATGACTCATAAATGAAATTATAAATCATTACAAATAAATTGGAACAAATAACTAATTTCACCTTGCTAATTCCTAATAATAAACTGCATGTCTACATTTCATTCTACATGTCAATCTACAGATCAGTGCAGGCTACTAAACTGTCATCATTTTGAAGGAATGGACTGCATGGCCTTGACAAAATATGGCTAAAAAAAGATTACATATCATTATTGCATGGATTGAGAAAAATAATGGAGAAGTGAACCAATACAGTGTTGAAAGTAGTTCACTCACTGAAAGGGTGAGATGAGCAAATGCTTTCAGATGTGTTTGTGCAGATGTAGGGGTCACTAACATCTAGACGAGCAGAAAGCAGACACCACAGAGCACTGACACGGATTTTAAACGTGCAGGGAGGGGGAAATTTGACTGATGCACATTATGGCATGCATAACTATCCATTCACTGACAGTTTACAGATATACATTGGGATGGCAGTGTTATGGATCCGAGAAGGGACTGGACTCAAATGCACGACTCTGAGACAGAAATTGCAAAAATTCAATAATTTATTACTTCGTCGAGTAGGCAAGGGGCTGGATGGTGGCGGAATCCTGGGTTGGTGTAGCACAGGAGGAGCGGGATGCGGGAGACAAGGGCTGCATGGAGTGGTGCTAGGATAGCTGCAGGCTGGCAGACAAGCAGAGCAGAACAAGGCGTTAAACACAGCAAGGCATGAACAAAATAAGTAGCGTTAATTCGCTAGGCAAGGCAAGACTTAGAAGCAGCAAAAGCAAGACAAGGCAAGGCTTAAATTCTTGATACAAGGCAAGACAAAACAAGAGTTATTTCAACAACAAGACTTAACAAACTGGCATAAGACAACGAAAACCGGGAGAATATATATGAGAGTTAATGAGCTAATGACTGCGTGCAGCGTGAGAATGTATGCGAGAGTGATTAACAGAGAAGAGAGCGTGAGGAATGCAAGCGTCCTGTCCGTTTTCCTGTCCGTTTCCCATCCTGTCCGTTTCCCATCCTGTCCGTTTTCCGTGTTTTGCCCTTTCCCTCCGTGTCATGTTTGATTCCCTTTGTCCGTGTTTTCCCCGTTGCTGCAGACTGGGCGTGTTCCTTCCGTTTGTTTCACTCCTTTTCCCCACTCCTGTTTCAGCCATCTCCTTTCTCCGTTGCAGCATGCATTCCTCACACTTCGCTTGTTCAATCACCCTCGCTTACATTTGCATGCCTTCTTAATTGTTTCCAATCTCACTTCCCTATTTAACCCTCCGGCTGGCTGCTATTCGGCGCCAGTTCGTTAACGTTGTTCGTTTGTATCCTGGTCTTTGAATCCCTGTCCTGTGCATCTAACTTCAGTTTGGTTCTGTCTCGGGGCTTTAATGCTCACTGCCTTCTGTTGTTTGCTATCCAGTCCTGTCTGTTTGCGGTTCTTCCTGCCTAAATATTGCCTGTCTCGTTAACCACCATTCTACTTTTTCTGCCAGTCTGTAGCTGTTCGCGTTTCCCTGATTGTGTTGCGGTACCTCCGCTCCCACCTGACGTTGCGCCCGCAGCTGGGTGTTCTGCTCCTCCATTCTACAGTGGTTCCTGTCCGGCCGTGGCTACCGCCATTGTTACGGTTACGGTTGCATCTACTACTGTTGCCCTGCTGCCTCAACCGGGCCAACCCGAGGTCCGCTGCACTGCTCTGCCTTGCCGTATCCTGCCGCTACCCCTTCCTCTGCTTCCATTACCTGGTTACCTGTTACAATTATTCCCTGGCTTCCCCTCCTTACATTTCATGTATTCCATAACCAGTTGTCTGTTCTCTATGTCCTCCCTCGCTTCAGGAGACAAGTTCGAAGCATATTTATTGGATGCCTAGCGCTCCCCCTATCCGTCCCGTTTGTCCCGTCTGTCCAGATCCGTCAAGTCCAGTCCAGTCCAGTTCCGGTTTGGAACTTACCTGAGAGACCCGCACAGTCCAGTTCCGGTTTGGAACATTCCAGTGTTCCAGTTGTCCTGTTCCAGTTAAACCTGATCCTGTTCCTGTCAGCCCAGTTCCGGTTTGGAACATCCAGTATCCCGTACCAAGTCCAGTTCCGGTTTGGAACAACTCCGTGTTCCCGTGATCCAGTTCCAGTTTGACTATCCAGTCCCAGTCCAGTCCAGTTCCGGTTTGGAACAACCCAGTGTTCCGTACCAAGTCCAGTTCCGGTTTGGAACTACTCCGCGTTCCCATGATCCAGTTCCTGTCTGTCCAGTTCCGGTTTGGAACATCCAGTGTCCCGTACCAAGTCCAGTTCCGGTTTGGAACAACTCCGTGTTCCCGTGATCCAGTTCCAGTTTGACTCCAGTCCCAGTCCAGTCCAGTTCCGGTTTGGAACAACTCCGTGTTCCTGTGATCCAGTTCCTGTTTGGTCCGATCCAGTCCCAGTGCAGTCCAGTTCCGGTTTGGAACATCCAGTGTTCCGTACCAAGTCCAGTTCCGGTTTGGAACAACCAGTGTTCTGGTTAAGTCTCGTTCCAGAGTAATCCGTTCCAGTTTCCTGTCCTGCCCAGTTCCGGTTGGAACTCCAGGGTTCCAGTACCAAGTCCAGTTCCGGCTTGGAACATCCTGCTTGCCGTTCAAGTCCAGCTCCGGCTTGGAGCAGATTCAAGGCCCGGAGAAGCTCCGGACTTATTGTGTTTACTGTTTATTATCTGTGTACAGCTTGGGACTACCCCAAGCTATAATAAATTGCCTTTTTCTGTCCCTCTGCCTCCTGGTCGTTGCATTTGGGTCCAGCCCGTATTAGGTTCATGACAGAATGAGTAACTTGGCATTTTGTAAGTTGAAAACAATACATTGCATTCACTTAGCAGAGGATCTTACTGTATATCCAGAGTGACATGCAGTAGTGGAGAACATGAGTGTTACTTTCAGGAATACACAAATGTGGTATCACCAAGGCACAGAAGCCCGCAATCAATAAGTGTAATGCAAATCTAACAAACAACAACTTGTATTGTAGCAAAGAAGACATGCCTAGACAGATAACCTATATTTACACAGCTATACCTACTACAGTATCCAAGTGGAAATCCAGAGAGAGAATGAGGAGAAATAAAGGATATCTAAAGGGCATCAGAAGAGCCAAGATGATGATGATGTGCCCTGGAGCATCAAGAGATAAAGAGTAAAACAAAACATGTCTCTTTCTCCAAATCCAAATACACAAATGCTTTATTGGCAGGAAATATAGAAAAAGCATATAGTAGTACAAACAACAACAATTACATTAATTATTATTATTGTATTATCATTATTAATAAGCATAATAATATTAATAATTATTATTATTATTATTACTATTATTGTAGAAATGTTGAAAATGTGAATAAATAAATGATGAAATAATAAATGTTTTTTGTCACTCAGTGTCCCTGAGGTTATGGCAGGCTGATATGTATTTCGCCGCAATTGAGGCTGTTGGCCCTTCACAGGATTTGCATTTCTTCATCCTTTGTCAGGGGAGGAAAGATATTTCTAAGTTGAGGACATTTTTTTAAATATAGTTTTCTTATATTTGAATATTTTTCAGAATAAAGGAGAAAGTGCATCTCTGTCTCCAACTCTCCTGTCTAATTGTTTGTTTAGTATTGTTTTAGTGCTTTGCGCTCTTATTTTGACATTCAAAAGAGGATCTGGTGAACATGCAAAAAAAAAAAAAAAAACGATATTGAAATGCACTCATGTTTGTGCATTCTGATTGAGTGGCCTTTGTCTGAGTGAATTTATGATTTGTGTGCTTCCTGGGCAGTTCCCAGCTTGACACCAAGTTCTATTCAAAACGTGGATGCAACCACCCTTTTGGTTCTGTCTGAACTGCACATCTTTTAGTTTATTTTTTCAAGTCACAGGATGTTTTTCATCTGAAAGTATTGATAGAAATGTAGAAAGGTTTCAGAGGCGGTGTTCTTTAAATTGTTGTGTTTTTCTCAGTTGTCATGACTGCTAGATAACATTTTTTGATCTTTTCTTTTCGTTCATATATTTGCAGATTTCAAAGTCTGTTTTTTTAAATCTGTTAGACAACCAGTTTTTTTCTGTCAAAACAAGCTTTACTAATACAATGAGTACACTTACAATTATATACACTACTCACAAAAAGTTAGGGATATTCGGCTTTCGGGTGAAATTTCAGGATGAACCTAAAATGCACTATAACCTTTACAGGTGAAATTAATTTGACCTTCTCTAAACTTTTGAATGCACATGTCCAACTATTCAATGTTTCAGTACTTTTTGCACAACTTGCTGTTCTCTAACAAGGAGCTGAACGGCAAAATTCACAACAGGTGTTTGATCCATGAATCGACCAATAAATTTCCTGGTTCAATTAGAATTGGTATTTAAACAGTCCTCTTCATCATGCTGTTCACATTTTGACATCATGAGACCAAGACGACACCTAACAATTGATCAACAGTACCTCGCCATTGCGAGGCTTCAAACAGGATGTTCTCAGAGGGAAGTGGCCACTGAGCTTAGAGTGTCACAGAGTGTCATCAGCAGGTTGCAACAGAGATACAGAGAGACTGGAAGAGTCACAGAAAGGCATAGAAGTGGACGTCCTTTGGCCACATCCCACACTGATGACCGCTTCATTGTGAACAGTGCCCTGCGGAACCGGATGATGAATGCCACTCAACTCCAGGCACATTTAAGGGAGGTGAGAGGCACCCAAGTGTCACGTCAGACCATTCGAAACCGTTTACATCAGCGTGGTCTGCGTGCTAGACGACCTGCAAGGGTACCTGACCACACCACCAGGCACAGGCGTCATCGTCTTGCATGGGCCAGGGAGCATTTACGCTGGACGAGGGACCAGTGGGCCTCAGTGCTGTTCTCTGATGAAAGTCGATTCACGTTGAGCAGAAATGATGGCCGCCAACGATGTTGGAGACGTCAAGGAGAGCGCTATGCATCAGCCACTGTTGTCACCAGACGACCCTTTGGTGGTGGCGGTGTTACAGTGTGGGCAGGTGTGTCTAGTCAATACAGAACTGCCCTACACTTTGTGAATGGTACAGTGACAAGCCCATACTACCTGAATAACATCATTAATCCAGTCATTGTGCCCCTGCATGAACAACACAGGCCTAATTTCATCTTCATGGACGACGATGCTCCAGCTCATCGAGGTCGCATCATTAGGGAAAGGCTGCTGGAGACTGGGGTACCTCAAATGGAGTGGCCTGCACTTTCTCCAGACCTGAATCCCATAGAAAACCTATGGGATCAGCTGACTCACCGTGTAGAGGCTCGTAACTCTGTACCCCAGAACCTCAATGACCTGAGGGCCGCCCTTCAAGAAGAGTGGGATGCCATGCCTCAGCAGACAATAAGTCGACTTGTGAACAGCATGGGACGTCGTTGTCAAGCTGTAATTGATGCTCAAGGGCACATGACAAGTTATTGAGACATTGACATTTTTGTTGTGGTATACCCACCACTGTTGTTGGCTTTTGTTTCAATAAATTGTTTGAGATGAGGAAATCACCATTGCATGCTTCTACTTAAATGCCCTACTTTCATGATACGTATAATATCACTGTAGCGTGAACTTACATTTTCCATAAATTTCACCCGAAAGCCAAATATCCCTAACTTTTTGTGAGTAGTGTAATTGAGAAAATAGAATTACTCACTAAAACATATGCGGCACCTTTTACATTTCCTGTATTGCTTCTCAAAGCTTCCGGATTTGAGAATGTTTTCATGTTCATTTTAATATGTCTTCCCTATCTTTATAGCCTTGTAGGGCTGATTACCTCTGGAGGAGGCTTTGCATTACTTACTTTGCATATCTTACCACATTTCTTGGAGATTGATGTAGGCATTTTTTATTGACCTACTGTTTTAACTCAAAACCTAAAGATGCATGCTCTGATGGCTAACTCACAAGCTAAATCCACTTTAATTAAATAATTTTAATAATCAAACTTATATTACAATTTATTGTTTATGACCTTAATTATAAAAAAAAATCATATTATAATTATATTAATTGCCAAAGCACAATTCACATTTGCCCTTCAGGAAAAAAATGTAATTTGAATAATTTATTTTATTTTAACTATTAGGTGTCCCCAGGTCTAATATAGCATAAGCTACGCTGTAGTAACGTAAGGCATATTTGTAATATTAAAATGAAACCTACCCACTGTCACATAGAAGCCATCAGTAATGTCACAAAGCAGTGACACAAATAGCTCTGAATGTAGCTGTCGTGTGTGCTCCAAGGATATTTAATCCCAGGGCATCACATACAATTTATTGACAATGTTTATTGAGTGGTAGGCCTACTCTACACACATAAATGTGTTCGTTCTCAGGCGGTGCCCTGATGGGAATGTGCAACCCATCCATTGCACCAAGGACTTTTGTGAGACCACTTGAAACACTCCTTTCCTGTGTTGGGTCAGGAAACTGACGGACACATCTGGGCTTTTCTTTGCTTATTCCATGGCATTGTTCAACAACCTTCAGAAAGCTGCCGGTTGCCAGGACAGCTTGCCGTAATATTTCATGCCGTGGCAATCTATCCCATACAAAAAAGTTTATAAAAGTTGGCTATGCCTTTACACTTGTTCTGAACTAAATCCCAGGTAGTACTGAAAGTGCAGAAGTAAATTTAGATCACAATTTCAAATAGGCTACTTACCAAGGCTACTTACCAAATTAGGATACAAGTTTAGAAGTAGTTCAACAAAATACTTTATATATACTACTCAAAAGAAGTTGAGTCAAAAATATTTGTGCATATAAATATAGGCTAACGAGCTAAAATGGTGACGACTAATGACAAAATAATTCTTTGATGGCTCAAGAACAGAAAACACAAAACAAAAAACTTTTTATTACACACTAGTTTATTACCCTGATGAAAAAAGTCATGCATCCCCCAAAATGACGTTCACACAAGTCGCAGAAGCTTCAGTAACTGGTGTAGCCACCGATAGCATTCAGACATTCTTGACAACGTTGGCGCATGCTGTTGATCAGGCGTTGGAAATAACGTTGAGGGATCGCTAGCCAATCTGCGACTAATCGCTGAGCCAGTTGCTGGAGGTTAACGGCAGGGACGTGATGTGATTGAACTCGCCACCCTAGTTCATCCCACGCATGCTCAATGGGTGACAAGTCAGGTGAATATGCAGGCCAATCCATGTGCTGAACATTCTGCTGCAGGAAGTCGGTCACCACCCTGGCACGATGAGGTCTTGCGTTGTCGTCCTGGAACCAAGCTCCTGGTCCAATCCGCTGCAGAAGTGACATTACCAGAGGTCGAACAATCTCGTTGAGATAACGCTGACCAGTCAAATTTCCGTTGATGACGTCCAGAGGGGTTCTGTGGTACATGGATATCCCCTGTGAACATTGTCTCTGCCCACTGACCACGGTTCCACCGGATATGACGTCTGCACCAATCTCGGCGAGCCCTTCTGTGGCGGTCAAGTAGCAGTGGTCGGACTGCAGGACGCCGGCATCACAAACCTTGGTCTCGCAGACAATTCCTAATTGTTTGGTCGGACACGTTGGTGCCTCTGGCAGCTCTGAGTTGATCCCGCAGATGTCGTGCGGTCAGAAAGCGCTGTCGCAACGCCATTATCACCAGGAAGCGGTCTTCTCGTGTTGTTGTTGATCGGGGTCTTCCAGAACGGGGGCGTTTCTGAACAACATTAGTTGTCCTGAACCTCTGCCAGAGTCTGCCGATAACGCTTTGGCTCACATTTAGACGCTGAGCCACAGTTCTCTGAGTTTGTCCATCTTGTAGCCAGCCAATGGCCCTTCCCCTGTCTTGGATGCTGAGTTGTCGACGAACCATCTTCAAATTTCAAGTGATGATGAATGGAAAATGCTCGGCCCTTTTATTGCTAAAATCGGCATGCATGGAATGACACTCATGCAAAACACGTGCAAATGGTGCATGAGGTGTCACAATGGGTGTTTCAAGGCAATTTGTCAGTTTAGTCTGACTAAGTTTGTGCTTCAAATCCATGAAAAGGAAGTCTGGGTTAACTTAAAAAGTTTCTAAAGATAAGTGCAATGATTGCATGTCCCATAATAACGTGATGTCTATAGTCCAAATGACAACCCAAAGGGGGATATTCTAACCCTATCTGGCTGAAAAAGACATACTTACAAAAATTATCAAAAAATTTCCTTTGACCCTTAACTTCTTTTGAGTAGTGTATTTAGTTTTATATATAAGTATGTTAAATATTCTTAAATTAAACGATGTACTTTTTTTTTTGTAAAGGACAAATCTTTTGCACATCTCATCTCTGTTGTTATCTAAAGGGTGGGCGCGATCACAAAGAAGATTCTTTCTGGAGCGTACATCCCTCTCCGCACAATCAAAGGCCATGTTTGCGATGAAAGAGTTGGACGTGCGAGTGGTCTGTAGTTGTCACATTTTATTTGCGATTTGCGAGCAATGCGCATGCGATGCATTTTCGTGAAGCGCGTTTTGACAAGAAATTGCGATCTGCGAGTGAAAATCCTGGCAAATCGCTTTCGTGAAACAAGCCCCAGGATTGTGGTGGTTTTAGCGCAAGCGCTTAATGCTGCCTCAAGATAGCAATACACAAAAAATTATCCTGGTCATACCTCATCTTAAGACCAACCCGCCCAGATCACTTGCTATGGGCGCAAGTTAATTTGCTAGTTAAACAACCTGAGCGCTGGGCATTAAAATGACACCTGCGCCGGTATGAAACTAGCAAGGACACTTATGTTTGGGTTACCGCCGCTTAGCACCAGGTGTAAGATAGGACCCAATGATGCCTAAATACCATCTGAAGAGACTTCCAGAATTGGTAATATTCCTTGAATTACACAGTATTACACAGTATCAAAAAAGGTTGGACATGCCTACAAATAGTGCATGTTCCAACCTTTTAAGATACTGTATAATTATAACAAGAGCTATAAGATTCTTGGAAGAAATTATGATGGTTGTAGTCTCTGTGCAGAAAGGTCAGTGAGTAATCATTTCTAATCACAAAACAAAATTTAGAAAAATATTTCATTAGAATTATACTAAAGCTGTTTGTTTTTGTTGACTAAAACTAACAATATTCAAATTAATAAAATGGGACTAAAACTAAACTGCAATTTAGTCAGAAAGATTATTACTAGAACTAGGCCTAAATCAAAATTTGTTGTCAGAATGAGCACTGTTGAAAGTAATATCATGCACATTTGGCTGTGGGGAAATGGCAGTATAATACTGCAGTACAACCTAGAATATAAGAAAAATAGAAGCAGTCATTATCCATCCATTCATTATCTAATGTTACGATCCTGATACGGGACGAACCCAAGTGCAACGACCAGGAGACAGATTCAAGAAAATGGAATTTTATTTAAGCGTTGGGGTAGTCCCAAAGCTGTACAGGAAAGGAAAACAGGTTAATTAACAAACATAAGTAGAGTCCCTTACGGACTGCTCCAAGCCGGAGCTGGGCTTGAAAGTCAAGGTAGGTTCCAAGCCGGAACCAAAAGGGTGCAGGACTAGGAGTCCAAGCCGGACTGGGTGCGGAAGTGCCCTACAGTTCCAAGCCGGAACTGGGTAGGGAAGGTGGAGTAGCGGCACCGGGTCAGGACTGGAACTGGACCGGGAGGTCCACACAGGAAAACGGAAGACGGCACGGAACTTGTTCCAAGCCGGAACTGGACTTGAACGGAGGTGTATAAAACACCGGAACTGGACAGGAACAGGACTGGAACTGGACTGGAACTGGACCGGGAGGTCCACTCAGGAAAACGGAAGGCGGCACGGAACTTGTTCCAAGCCGGAACTGGACTTGAACGGAGGTGTATAAAACACCGGAACTGGACTGGAACTGGACTGGAACTGGACCGGGAGGTCCACTCAGGAAAGCGGAAGGCGGCACGGAACTTGTTCCAAGCCGGAACTGGACTTGAACGGAGGTGTATAAAACACCGGAACTGGACTGGAACTGGACTGGAACTGGACTGGAACTGGACTGGAACTGGACCGGGAGGTCCACTCAGGGAAACGGAAGCCGGCACGGAATTATTCCAAGCCGGAACTGGACTTTAACGGAGGTGTACGAAACACCGGTACAGGACAAGACCAGGGCTGGAGCTGGACTGGAACTGGATAGGTAGCTTGAATAATCGGGTAGAAAGCAGAGGTTAATAGCAGGGTACTGAGACAGGACTGTAGCTGAAGAAAGCTCCGCCGATTTGGAAGGTGCGGCGTGGCTCGGGCAATTCTTGCTGAAGCCGGCTAACATTCAGGGATCCTGGAACCGTAACTCAAGTACGGGAGGTACGTAACATAGGGAGGACAAGACACAGCTACAGGGAGGCTGGAACCGCGGCGTCTGGAGGTTGAAGGGAGACAGGTAAGTAGCATGCAACAGAGAATGTTTCGGAGGGATAGCTACCAGACTGGAAACCAGGTACACAGGTACAAGACAGCAAGCTGACGAATACAGGACCAGAAGCGTGACATGACGTAAACACGGTTGGTTAGTTAACGAACTGGCGCCGATTAGCAGCCAGCCAGGGGTTTAAAGGGAAGGGACCAATAAAGCGGGGCTGGAGTTTCCTGGATGAGGAGGGAAGGGAGATATTAGCGGTGGAGAGCCAGACCTGCTGACCGGCCCTATACCGTGGGGCTGCGGTCCTGTGAAGGTCCGCCAGACGTTGGGAACGGGAATTGGAGCGAAGGAGTGCGGTGCGTGTGAGCCTCCAGATGCGTCTACATCTAAGGAGATGGGCCTTAACTGAGGGGACAGCTATCTCGGCCTCCTGGGTCGACAGAAGAGGGGGTTGATAGCCTAAAGCACACTCAAACGGGGATAGGCCTGTAGAGGCACTCTTAAGGGAGTTGTGCGCGTACTCGACCCAGGGGAGAAAACGGCTCCAAGAGGCGGGATTGCGCACTGTGACGCACCGCAGGGCGGCCCCCAGGTCCTGGTTTGCCCTCTCTGCCTGACCGTTAGACTGGGGATGAAAACCCGAGGAAAGGCTAGGTGAGGCACCCAGGGCTACACAGAACGCCCTCCAAACCCGGGAGGAGAACTGGGGCCCACGGTCTGACACGATGTCAGAGGGGATCCCGTGCAGCCTGACCACATGCAGCACCAAGAGCTCAGCGGTTTCAAGGGCGGACGGGAGTTTGGGGAGGGGAACAAAGTGAACCGCCTTGGAGAACCGGTCCACTATTGTCAGAATAACGGTGTTACCCTCTGACAACGGCAGACCGGTGACAAAGTCCACACCAATGTGACTCCAAGGACGGCCAGGGACGGGGAGGGAAAGGAGAAGACCGGAGGGAGGCTGGTGGGATGCCTTGCTCCTGGCGCACACCGAGCAGGCCAGGACAAAGGCACGGGTATCCCCTTTAAGGGTAGGCCACCAGAAACTCCTCCTGACGAGGGCGATCGTTCTGGCAACACCTGGGTGACATGCCAGGCACGAGGCGTGAACCCATTCGAGGACCTGGGAGCGGACGGAATCGGGGACAAAAAGGCAGGAGTTAGGGTTATTGCGGGGGTCCGGTTGGGAAGTCTGGGCGGCCTTCACAATACCCTCGATCTCCCAGGAGACCGCAGCCACCACACAGGAAGCCGGCAGAATGGGCTCCGGATCAGCAGGACTGGAGGGGGGGGAAAAAATGCGGGACAAGGCATCTGCCTTAATATTGCAGGAACCAGGGCGGTAAGAAACAGAGAAATTAAACCGGGCAAAAAATAACGACCATCTAGCCTGACGAGCATTAAGCCTTTTGGCAGATTTTAAATAAATAAGGTTTTGATGGTCGGTAAAAACAAGAAAGGGATTACCTGCCCCCTCCAGCCAGTGGCGCCACTCCTCAAGAGCCAGTTTAATTGCCAGAAGTTCCCGATCCCCGACATCATAGTTCCTCTCGGCGGAGGACAGTCTCCGGGAGAAGAATGCGCAGGGATGGAGCTTGTTATCAGAGGCGGACCGTTGAGACAGAATGGCCCCCACGCCCGTGTCAGAGGCATCCACCTCAACGGTAAACTGCCGAGAAGTGTCCGGATGAAGGAGGATAGGTGCTGAGGAAAAACGAGCTTTGAGCAGTTCGAATGCTCGCTGGGCATCGGAATTCCAACAGTAAGGCAGGGCAACGGAAGTGAGTTTAGTAAGGGGAGCAGCAATGGTACTGTAATTACGAATAAAGCGGCGATAGAAATTAGCAAACCCAAGGAACTGCTGAAGGTGCTTGCGAGAGGTGGGTTGGGGCCATTCTGTCACCGCCTTGATCTTAACAGGGTCCGCCCGGATACTGCCCTCCTCGATGATGAAGCCGAGGAACGGGACAGTAGACACATGGAAGGAACATTTCTCCGCCTTGACAAAAAGTTGATTCTCCAGCAGCCGCTGGAGAACCTCTCGAACGTGAATAACGTGTTCCTGCGGGGATTGAGAAAAAATCAATATGTCATCAATATAGACAAATACGCTCCTCCCCAGGAGATCACGCAGGACGTCGTTCACCATGCCTTGGAAGACTGCTGGGGCGTTAGTAAGGCCGAAGGGGACCACCAGGTATTCGTAGTGGCCCAACGGGGTATTGAAAGCAGTCTTCCATTCGTCCCCCTCCCGTATACGCACCAAGTGATACGCATTCCGGAGGTCGAGCTTGGTGAACGTAACCGCTGGCAAGAGGGTTTCAAAGGCGGTGTTAATGAGGGGAAGAGGGTATTTGTTACGGATCGTGACCTGGTTGAGCCCCCGGTAGTCGATGCAGGGTCGCAGAGAGCCATCCTTCTTCCCTACGAAGAAGAACCCTGCACCGACTGGGGATGAGGAGGGACGGATAATACCCGAAGCGAGGGAGTCGTGGATGTATTCCTCCATGGCTAGTTTCTCTGGTCCAGACAGACTGTAGAGGCGTCCAGATGGCAGTTTAGCTCCAGCCAGTAGGTCAATGGCGCAGTCATACGGCCTGTGAGGAGGTAAGGACAGAGCACGTGATTTGGAGAACACCTGTGCGAGGTCGTGATACTCGCTGGGAACATTGGTTAAATCAGGTATAGGTTGCATAGAACAGGATTTACTGGACCCCGGAGGGGGCAGAGCAGAACGGAGACAGCTGGCTAGACAGTGGGCACTCCACGCCAGGATGCGACCGGCTTTCCAGTCAATATGAGGGTTGTGGAGGCGGAGCCAGGTCTGACCTAAAACAAGAGCAGATTGTTGGGAGTTAATAAGTAATAGTTGAATGGACTCCCGATGATTGCCAGACAAAATAAGTTGGATAGGAACGGTGGAGTGGGTAACTAACCCCAAACTCCTACCGTCCAGAGCAAGAGCTGAAATAGGTGAGGTAAGACGTTCCGTGGGAATGCCGGCCCTCCTGGCGAAGGTGATATCCAAGAAGCTGGCGTCAGCTCCGGAATCGATTAGAGCCGAGGAGGATACGGTCTTGTCCCTCCAAAGGAGAGTAGCCTTGAACATGAGGCGATCCTGGGCTGCATGGTTGGGGATGATGGGGCTCGTCAGTACGCCCAGTTTTACTGGCGAGCCCATTCTTTTGGGCGGATGGGACAGGAGGCGATCTGATGGCCAGGCTTGCCGCAATAGAAACAGGATCTGGTGCGCAGACGGCGCTGACGCTCCTCGGGATTGACCGCAACTCTGCCCAGTTGCATGGGCTCTTCCTCGGAAACGCCCGTAGGCGCCCTAGATCCAGTGACGGAGGAGTGAGAACGAACGTTTGAAATGACGGAGGGTGAATGACGCCCGGAGCTTCCTCCCCGCTCCCGGGCCCGGATGCGGAGACGATTATCAATGGCTATAGCGAGGCTGATGAGGCTATTGAGGGAGTTGGACTCTTCCCGAGTGGCAAGCTGGTCCTTGAGTTCCTCGCTGAGAGCTTGGCGGAAAGCCCCCTGGAGGGAGGTGTCATTCCATCCGGACTCCGCGGCGAGGGTACGAAACTGAATGGCCATTTCTGCGACACTGCGGTTGCCTTGGCGAACTTGAAGCAGACGTTGGGTAGCGTCTCGCCCACAGGTCGGGTGTTCAAACACACGTCGCATTTCTGCGGTAAAGGCTGCGAAGTTGCTGCATAACGGGGCCTGGCTGTCCCAGATGGATGTAGCCCACTCCAGGGCGCTCCCTCCCAAGCTGCTTATAATGAACGCGATCTTGCTGGAGTCAGAGGCGAAGGAGGAGGGCTGCATACGAAACACTATGTCACATTTAAGTAGAAATTCACGACATCTCCCCAACCCCCCGCGATATAACTCGGGGTGTTGAACACGGGGCTCACGGCTAGAAGTGGGAGCCGGAGCCTCCGGAGGAGGTTCAGGAGCGGAAGGAGTTGGGTTGACTGAAATCCGTGGTAGCGGTTGGTGAAGCGAAAGTTGGGCTACTTGCTCCGTGATGCCCCTAACTACTTCCAGAACGTCATCCAAACGACGGCCCTGTTGGTCGCTGACCGCAGTTTGGCAGGAGAAGGCGTGGCGAATCTGTTCCAGATCGGCTGGGTCCATGTTGTTGGCCAGTTCGTTCTGTTACGATCCTGATACGGGACGAACCCAAGTGCAATGACCAGGAGACAGATTCAAGAAAATGGAATTTTATTTAAGCGTTGGGGTAGTCCCAAAGCTGTACAGGAAAGGAAAACAGGTTAATTAACAAACATAAGTAGAGTCCCTTACGGACTGCTCCAAGCCGGAGCTGGGCTTGAAAGTCAAGGTAGGTTCCAAGCCGGAACCAAAAGGGTGCAGGACTAGGAGTCCAAGCCGGACTGGGTGCGGAAGTGCCCTACAGTTCCAAGCCGGAACTGGGTAGGGAAGGTGGAGTAGCGGCACCGGGTCAGGACTGGAACTGGACCGGGAGGTCCACACAGGAAAACGGAAGACGGCACGGAACTTGTTCCAAGCCGGAACTGGACTTGAACGGAGGTGTATAAAACACCGGAACTGGACAGGAACAGGACTGGAACTGGACTGGAACTGGACCGGGAGGTCCACTCAGGAAAACGGAAGGCGGCACGGAACTTGTTCCAAGCCGGAACTGGACTTGAACGGAGGTGTATAAAACACCGGAACTGGACTGGAACTGGACTGGAACTGGACCGGGAGGTCCACTCAGGAAAGCGGAAGGCGGCACGGAACTTGTTCCAAGCTGGAACTGGACTTGAACGGAGGTGTATAAAACACCGGAACTGGACTGGAACTGGACTGGAACTGGACTGGAACAGGACTGGAACTGGACTGGAACTGGACTGGAACTGGACCGGGAGGTCCACTCAGGGAAACGGAAGCCGGCACGGAATTATTCCAAGCCGGAACTGGACTTTAACGGAGGTGTACGAAACACCGGTACAGGACAAGACCAGGGCTGGAGCTGGACTGGAACTGGATAGGTAGCTTGAATAATCGGGTAGAAAGCAGAGGTTAATAGCAGGGTACTGAGACAGGACTGTAGCTGAAGAAAGCTCCGCCGATTTGGAAGGTGCGGCGTGGCTCGGGCAATTCTTGCTGAAGCCGGCTAACATTCAGGGATCCTGGAACCGTAACTCAAGTACGGGAGGTACGTAACATAGGGAGGACAAGACACAGCTACAGGGAGGCTGGAACCGCGGCGTCTGGAGGTTGAAGGGAGACAGGTAAGTAGCATGCAACAGAGAATGTTTCGGAGGGATAGCTACCAGACTGGAAACCAGGTACACAGGTACAAGACAGCAAGCTGACGAATACAGGACCAGAAGCGTGACATGACGTAAACACGGTTGGTTAGTTAACAAACTGGCGCCGACTAGCAGCCAGCCAGGGGTTTAAATGGTGCAGGAAATGAAGGAGAAACGAGAAACAGGTGTGATGTTTAATCGGGAGTGATTGCCGAAGCACAGCAGTGAGGAATGTGAGTAACGAGAGGGGAGAGTGATAGGCGGAAGCTAAAGTGGAAAATGAGCCGAAATAAACCCGAGAGAAACGCCCAGTCCACAGCCAGGGGGAAAACACGGACATGGGATCCAACATGACACGGAAGGAAACAAGGAAAACATGGAAAACGGACAGGAGGGGAACGGAACGTTACATCTAACCCGCTAATTCCTGGTCAGGGTCGCAGGGGGATGGAGCCTATCCCAGCATGCATTGGGCGAGAGGCAGGAATAAACCCTGGACAGGTCGCCAATCCATCGCAGGGCACACACACCATTCACTGACACACTCATACCTATTGTCATGGTTTTTGACCCTTTTTCCATTGCGGTCGTTTTCCTCGGTCGCCACGCGTGGGCGCTGCTCTTTTGGTGGAGTTTTGGCTCCGTCTCGTTTCTTTTGCGGAGTTCTCATCAGCGTTCACACATGCTATATAAGCCTCCGTTTCCTTCGTTCAGGGCTTCGATATTGTTTGCGTTATTTGCACTGTGTGGTGTGTGGTATTATTTTTGCCCTCTGTTTGCCTTAGCCGGTATGGTTAGGTCTAGGCTCGGTAGGAGACCTATTTGCTCCTATGTGTTTTATTGGAGTAATGCGGGACTTGTCTTTGTGTGTGTAGTTATTAGGACTCCGCTTCCTGGTCTTTCCTTTCTTTCTTTGCCTAGACTTGTTGCCTTTTCTGTCTCCTCCTCCTCTCTCTGTCTGCTTTCTTCCTTGAAAGCGAGAGGAGTCTTTGTTTGTTCGTGGGTATATTTATATAATCATTCCTTACTAAGAGACAGGGCGTTTTATCATACTGTGAGGCAGGGCTGTTTATTATTCTGAGGGGCAGGGCATGTATTTTCTACTAGACTTGCGTTAGTTATAGAGCTGGTAAATGTCCGGAACAGCTGTTCTGTTTCGTCCTTCGGTACCTGTCTCCGTATATGGAGTCTGGGCGATTTTGTTCGGAACTGTAGTTCTGTTCGTCCTTCGGTACCCTTCTTCTCATATGGAGTTTGGGTGTTTTGTTGACATATTTGCGTGTGACTGCGAGTTTATGAAAGTAGCCATGGAATGTTAGATCTCTGTTCCTTTCGCCTTCTCGTTTACCTTCCCCTTTTTTGAGAGGCAGGGCGTTTATTTTCCACTTGGCTGGCGTTAGTCATTGAGCTGTTAAATGTCCGGAACTGCTGTTCTGTTCGTCCTTCGGTACATGTTTTCCTATAGGGAGACTGGGCGATTTTGTTGACATGTGTGTCTGTGACTGCGAATCTATTAAAGTAGCCTTGGAACGTTAGATCTCTGTTCCTTTTGCCTTCTCGTTACAATTTCACATTAGTATCTCGTTTCTTCACTGTTTTGTATATGTTTTGAGTATTCAGTGTTTTTTTTTAGCTCGTGTTTTCCGAGCTCGAGATGTGTTGCTCTGTTGTGACATTCGCCCGGTTATACGGGTTGTTTTTGGTTATGCCCCTTTTTTTCCTAGTTCCCGTATTTCCCTCCAGTGAGTAGGAACTAGTTAATTTGCGTTAACCCTTTATATTTCCCTATATACGGGGTCTCTCCGTCTCAGTGGCCTTAATGCTTAAAGAATCCCCTTGCTGCGTTTGGTCCCTCCAACCGCACACGTCACACCCCCTTTACAGAACCATTACATCTATGGCCAATTTAGAGTCTCCAATTAGCCTAACCTGCATGTCTTTGGACTAAAAAACCGGAGTACCCGGAGGAAACCCAGGCAGACATGGGGAGAACAGGCAAACTCCCAACAGAAAGGCCCTCTGCCAGGATTGAACCTCGGTACCTTCTTGCTGTGAGGCGACAGTGCTAACCACTGCACCACCGTGCAGCCCGAAGCACTCATTATCTGCACTGCATGTACTGTTGCAGAAAAATTGGTTACATTTTCATCCACTCTGCACGTCATATTGAACCAGTAATGCGTGTATTCCAGCCTTTACGTTTTTATGTTAATGGCTGTATATTGCACTTAGAAATTCAGCATCTGAGAGACAAAGGAAATGTTAAATAAATGTTAAAATTAGGTTTGTTGAAACATACATGTTGCGCAAAGACAATGGAGTTCCTGGAAATATGCAGATTTTGCATTTTACAGTCCTCGGGCATTACAGAGCGGTGCACTCGTCAGATCGCACAATCCTTTGTTCAGCTGGGCGTGTGATGTAAGTTCTGCCCTGTCCTTTTCCTGTCTGCAGGCCCACCCACTCCAGCATATATGTCGCATCAGACTGTATCATTTCCTGTGTGTGTGTGTGTGGGGGGGGGTGTTTTCAATTTATTCATTGCCATGGTGAAGCATGCCTCAGTTTCTCCCTCCACGTGCTGGCTATATATAGAGAGTGAATAAGAAGAAAGATGCTAAAAGGATAAATCACATTTTCCCCACAGTTTATGCATGCAAATGCAGTCTTACATAGTTCTGCAGTGCCCAAATTATTTTGATGTAAATCTTCATCCACTCTCCATGGTCAGAAGTCTTAAAAGAGGTCAGCATGAGTGGTTTTAGAATATTATATATATATTGTTAATGAATACATAATGTGCATGATTTATTTTGACATATACAAAGAACACATTCCCTAATTATTTATATATGTCCTAGTTGGACAAAACCCCAAATAGATTTATAAATTATCTGAGAAGATAAGGCAATTTGAACTAAAAACATGATGACATACTGTATAGACATGACAATATATACATGAATATATACACGTACAGTTCAGTCCATAAGTATTTTGACAGTGACACAATTTTTGTTGTTTTGGCTCTGTACCCGAGCAAATTGAATTTGAAATGAAACAATGAATATAAGGTTAAAGAGCAGATTGTCATCCTTAATTTGAGGGTTTGTACCATATTGGGTGAACCGTGTAGCAATTATAGCCCCCCCTCCCACCCCAATTTAAGGCACCAAAGGTAATTGGACAAATTATCATAAACTTAAATTAAGTCATCATATTTAATGATTGATTGCATATCATTTGCATGCCATGACTTCCTGATGTCTATGACCCAACAACATCAAAAGACTCTTATTAATTAATTCATTACATTTGGTCCTCCTAAATTATGTGTAAAAAGGCTACAATTGCTACACAGTTCACCCGATGTGGATGTAAACACCCTCAAAATAAACCGGACATTCTGCTCTTTAACCTCATATTCATTCTTACATTGAAAATTCAATGTGCTGGAGTACAGAGCCAACACAACAAAAATTGTGTCACTGTCCAAATACGGAGTGCACTGTATATACATAAGTACTAAATATGAGGACTTTATTTCAGATGTTTATGTTTATTTTCCCACTTGCATTTGCTCCCCTAAAATGGGGGAACATTGTATAAGAAGGACAGTGGTAACACTTTACATTAAGTTGCACCTATACCTGTGTAGTTAAATTGTAACTAATTTGGTAACAAGCGGTTATTACTGAGTAACTCCAGCAAAGTTAACATGGAACAACAGTAAGCGGTATTCTTAATTACATATGTGAATATTTTAAAATATTTTAATTACATTCATAGGCCACATACTCATGATACACAACAAATAAACCTTGCATGTTAATTTCACAACATGTCTTTATGACATGGAATGATTTAAATTTCAGCAGGATTGATGGCAGGGCTGGCCTTGTTTCACATGTGTAATTAAGAATACCATGTTACCTACATTGGAGTTACTCAGTAATAACATTTTGTTATCAAATTAGTTACAATTTAACTACACAGGTATAGGTGCAACTGTTACCTATATTTATTCTATTTTTATGGGTTTATTTTGGGGGGGGGGGGGGGTGTTGGGGTGTTGGATAGTTTGCACACAAAAATGCATCAACTTTTTGCACAAGATGGATAATTAAAGGCTTCTCAGAAAGGGTGTTTTTTGAGATTAGTGGGCTGACTTTAAAGGCTGGGCTCTTAATGAACACAGTTTCAGAGACAGCCTTAATGATTCTTTCAATTGACCAAAGCCTTTTAATGTGCATTCATTCACTCATCACAAATGCACAGGTAAGCATTGCATCTCACATTAATATTAATACTACCAACTCCCTGTCACTGTAAATCAGACATTATCACAGGGTTAGGGGTTTTACTTCCTTTGTTCTCATCAGCTTTTAGATGCTGAAGATTTAACAAGCAACTCTCCAGCTAATGAATATGGTTAATGTCGGTGGCCACGGATTCAATAATTAATCTGTTAAGGTGTAAGATCACAAATATGTGATTAGAATGTTCTTAACTGAACATTCTAATGCTGATGCAACTATCATTACTGGTAATTGAAAGCAATGGCGTTCTAGAACACTGACTTAGAATTTTGTAAAATAAATAAATAAAAAATTCCAGAAAAACGTACTCTTCAAAGGGTTAAATGATACTGGGTCAGGGTTGCTTCTGTTTCAGGTACATGATCTTGGATCGGATGGGAGAGGGATGAGAATTTTGAAAAAACATTCCCAAACAGCCTACCCTTCAAAGGGTTAAACATGATGATGTTCCTGTAGCATAAAGCACATGGATTATTCACTGTCCAAATCGATATCCTGTTTGTGGTACGGCTTTCTGTTCTCCGCACTCCCCCCTGTCAGACTCATATCTCTGCCTACACCTCTCAACAATCCTCAGCTGCTGTCTCGCTCAGTGATCCCTGTTTCACATAGCCATGGTATCAGAGACCATTAAATAGGAGACTGTTATCTCAGCTTCCCCAGCCAATGTGCCTATTACCGTCCTCACATTGCAGCCACCAGAAACAGGCTCAACTGATTAGCGCAAAGGGATTTCTCATCAAAACGGCTGTAAAACCAGAAACTATCTCTTTTGAAGGACCGACTCCACCCTATCATTTATTAGTTATTCTGTAAATTTCCATTAACCAGTGGTTAACCAGTGAATGTGGTTAACCAGTGAATGTGTATTCCCCTTTTTCCTGCCTCAAACGAGTCGCAACACTGTTGTCTGAACAGTGCACAATAATATCCGCTGCACTCTCTGTAGTAAACAAGCAGTCAGCTCCTGCATTGCTTTAAGCCAAGAGACCTCAATCTCTTCCAGAAAGGCCCGGTGTGGGTGCAGGCTTTTGTTCCAACCAAGCAGTTACACGCCTGATTCTGCTAATCAACCACAAGAGTGTTTGCTAAGAACCTTGATTGGTAGAATCAGGCGTGTTACCGCTGGGTTGGAACAAATGCCTGCACCCACACTGGTGCTTTCTGGATAAGATTGAGGATCCCTGCTTTAAACTTTCCGGCCATGTTCAAAATGGCTCACTACTCCCTATTCCCTAATCTCCATCTAGTGAATGTCCATATGGGGGTTGATTTATTAAGGTTTGCATGCGTAAAATCACATGTATAACTGTTACCACCTGCAAAAAATTGTCAATGATCAACTAACGAGGTGCAAAGAGGACTGTGTATTAAAATGGAAAAATGAGGGTTAACCTGAATGAATATGCAAAATTGGGCATCCCTAAACGACACTGTACATTATTTTGCTAATTTACTCTGATCAAATGTATAAATTGACATTCACTTACTCGGTGAAATAAATAGTCCATGAACTTTATTTTGTGCAATAAAAAAATGCACATGCAATTACCAGTCCAATATTTGCTTTCAGGCTTAGTAAATCACATTACATGTGCTAAAGTAATCTATTTGCATTTTGCGAAATAGCGTAGGGATGCCCAATTTTGCATATTTATTCAGGCTAACCCGCAAAAATAAAAAATCTTGTACATGCAAACCTTTAGTAAATCCCTATAGTAAAAAAAAAAAAAACCTATAGTAAATAGGTATCCATTTCAGACGCAGCTAAACAAAAGACACTACTTACCATTATTCTGTCAAAAATTGAGACGCTTAAAACCACTAGAGCAGTTGGTTTTGTGTTGGTAGAAGGATGTTTTTGTTGAAAAGTACCTATAGTAAAAAAAAATAATAATAATGTTAGCGGACCATTGACGGTATGGAGTTGCTCTGCATCTACTCATCCTTTGGGCTCCTATCATCGTAGTTGGGATCAATAGAATCGTGAACTCCAGCAAGTGCCAAGACCTCCAGCAAGGGCCAAGACCTCCAGCAAGGGCCAAGACCTCCAGCAAGGGCCAAGACCTCCAGCAAGGGCCACAAACCTGGTTCCCTCTGCCAAATGGGTCTTTCAGCAACACAATGAACCTCAAAATCAACAACGTAATGGTTAAGTTACCACAAAAGTAGCCTCGGGTTTTGCAACGTCTATCTCAATCTCCAGACTTGAACCCAATTGAAAAAGCTGTGGTTTGAATTGAAGAGGACAGTCCATAGAATAGAACGAAGGAAGGTTCTGCATGTAAGAATGATCAAAGATCTGAAGATCTGAAGAAAAACACTGCAGAAGATGGCTTAGTTGTTTTATCTTTGAAAACAGAAGGTGCATATAGTATTGAAAAATTTTCGCATATTTATAATTTGATTATTTTAGTGGATTCCATTGAATCATTATTAAAATATAATACTTTCCACATGGTTTAGGGGGGAAAATACAGGTTGGTAAAACTGTATTTGTTCGTATTTGGAAGGTCCTGTAATTTCCAGGTAGAAAATAAAACCAGCAGTATTACTAGTCTTGAGGGCCCGACTTCAGGCTCTCTCAGGATTCAGTTGGTCACTGGCATTTCTGGTGCAAAATGACAATTTATGGACTATTTATGAATTTATTTGGCCAAGAACAGAACGTCAATTACCACTTGCATTGTTAATTCCGCTTCATGCATATTCATACAATGGGAATATAAGGCTCCAGTGTAATCCAAGGTTACTAAACAGGGGTTACAGCAGTCTGCCATGTAACCACTTAATGCAGTAAAGAAAAAGTACAGAAACTATGATAAATTTGATAAACGTATTGCCATTTGGCACCAATACATTGAGTGGTCACAATCTTTCTTAAATAATTATGTTATTCTAGTTTTATTAACCTTGGTGATGTTTGTACTGGTGTATTAGCTTACTGGTTTTATATAAGTGGCCATGTCCTTTTATGTGACAGAAAATCAGAATACATTTAGTTTCAGAAATAGTTGAACAACCGTCCTTGTAAAGTGGGAATCCCCCCAGCCCCAAAATCCTGATAACTTTGTTGTCTTACAGGAGGAGAAACACATGTTACACTAATGAGCTCTGATACGCTATGACCTGAATGCAAGGGATTTCTGCTAAAACTGAAGAAAATTCATCATATTAAAATGAGATCTGTTCAGCTCTCAGCGACTCAGAATTCCTCATTTCATCGGAGAACGAGTCTAATGCTTCACCTGAAAATGAGTCTAATGATTCTTCTGAGTATTATACTGTAATTATTCATTCTGACATCAAGAATAATGCTTCACCCTGAGAATGAGTGTAATGTTTCATCTGAGGATTTGATTCATTCTTCAGTCTGAAAACGGGAGTGATGCTTCACCCTGCAAATGAAGCTAATGTTTCATGCTGAGAATGAGACGAATGGTTCATCTGAGACTGAGTGTTATGCTTTTTTATTATCATTATTTTTACTTCATGTACATTTCAGTTGAGAAGCCCTTATGTTAGAACAGGCTTCACACAGTTCCATATAGTAGAAACAATACATGGTCCCTTTTGTAAAAGTGTTCATGAATATGCTAAGATTAGCCATAGCAATAGCCTAAGGCTATGAGACAGGGTTTTCAGTAACCCCCATACCTGTCAGCCATACCTGTTCTCTCTATAGTCTGTAAAATACAAAATGGTCACCCACTGACTTTTACAAGGGCTTGCGAAAAGCGTTTTGAAACCGCGGAAATGCAGTTTTCATGCCGCCATGCTGTACAAATTGGAGCCAGAAACTGTGCAGTAGAGAAAAGGGGGGACCCTTATATGGGCATGAAGTCTGGGCCGAGTCACGGTCGTCCACTGCATGTTCCCTTCATCAGCCAGGGAGGCCTACAGGTACTTGGACAGCAGCTGCGAATGTTCCCTTCCTTAACCAGGGAGGCCTATAGCTGTCCAGCTCATGAAAACAGTTGATGGTACAGCAATGAGATGGGACAGTTATGATCACCAAAAATGGGCAATCATTGATCTAAAATTTGTTGAAAAGTTGCTTCCAGTGCATCAAAAAAGTTAGAAACCCAATCTGTAGTACTGAGAAAGTACTTTACAGATACAGATGTGCTGTGATTAGGCGAACAGGCTATCAGATGTACTGTGATTGGGCGAAGAGGCTATCAGATGTACTGTGATTGGGTAAGAAATGGGATCTGAAGCTAAAAGGGGAATTTTATGACTGCAGTTGGCACTATAAGATTTCTCAACATTAACAGACAATCTTAAATTAAAGTTTTCTACTTTTTTACATTAACATTATAGAAAGGCTATATCACACACTGGAAAATATAAGCACAGAGATATTATTTAAGTCAATAAGATTATGTATTCTGAGTAAATAATGCATATATTATACAGTCTGTGTCATATCCATCGACACCTCAATATATATCTGAGAATTTCAGAGGAACTAGTGTTGAATATTTAATGGTTCTGAAATCATGAGAAATTGACCCAGTTCTGACCGTGATTAAAGGAGAATGAGAAACAGTGAGGGTATGGAAATGAGAAGGACTGGATCTTGTCAGGTACCAGCGTCATTTTAACCTAAACCTGCAATTTTCTGGACAAAACCGGTGTTTGCTTTTCCTGCTTTTGTATATTTAGCATTCCACGGTAGCGTTTCAACGCAACTCCTTTCCCTGACACTAATAAAATAAAATGTGAATTATATCCACCCCAGGTTTGTGTTGTAAAAATCTAATTTATAAAAGGTGCATCTAGGCTAGAAACAGCAGAATTAATCAAGGTGCATGCTCTTCCACTTCCCTTCCCCAAAATCCCCCCAACCGCCGACACACACACACTTTTACCTCTCGCCTGAACGTTTGTCTTTGTGATGTATTTTTTCTTGTGGTCAAGTATTGAAAACAGAAAGAACACATTAACTATTAACAGCACATTTTTGATTAAACATTGTGTCCAATGAAGGAAAGCACATGGTTCTATGAGAAATTTTTTTAAAATGGAAAAGGTTTCTTTGCTGTTGTCAACAGTCATAAGTTATGGAGCATCTAAAAATTTGAAATCGATTCAAAGCTTTCCCTCATCAGACACTCCAGGAAAGGCAGGCTTCAGAAAAAAAGTCACGTGACTAATCGGTAATGTGGGGCTGTTTAACCTGCTCTTAGGGGATTGTGAAGGAGCTGTGGGGCTGTTTAACCTGCTCTTAGGGGATTGTGGAGGAGTTGTGGGGCTGTTTAACCTGCTCTTAGGGGATTGTGGAGGGGTTGTGGGGCTGTTTAACCTGCTCTTAGGGGATTGTGGAGGAGTTGTGGGGCTGTTTAACCTGCTCTTAGGGGATTGTGGAGGAGTTGTGGGGCTGTTTAACCTGCTCTTAGGGGATTGTGGAGGAGTTGTGGGGCTGTTTAACCTGCTCTTAGGGGATTGTGGAGCCAGGGGAACAGGAAAGCTGTATAAACACCCATAACCCCCCCCCCCCCCCCGCACTGAGAGCCCCCCAGGGGCTAGGGGTTTGATCCCTACTTCTGAGCTGAGATCCATCCTCTGCTTTCTCTCTGTCTTACTGAAATATTTAGAACTCATCTGTGGAAACTTCGTTCTCTGTTGGAGACATTAGGATTCGCCCCTATACAAGGCCAAGGCCATCTGTTTGGGCCTTTGAGGAGGGCATGGGGATGGAGAAAGAGATATTAGTCCTACAAACATTCTCTGCCCACAGGCATGTAAGACAAAGCAATGTCACTGGAAATTACACTGTCTCAGAACCTGCCAGCCCAAAAGGCCACGCTCACCAGCCACCGGAACATTCTTAATGTCACTGTGGTGTTTTATGTTTGGTACTCCACCCGGTGTCAGTTCTACTTCACAGCTCACAGACAGGAGCCCCACCTGCTTCAACACAGACACACCGAGGAAGCAGAATTTATGGTCGCTATTATAAGACACTGTTCTGATCAAAGCCTGTTCTCTGTAGAACAAACACCGGCTTGCGCTGTCAGATTAGCATCTGACGATGCCTTTTTCTCCAGTGATAAGCTGTGTTTTTTAAAGCTTGAACTTCCACATGAGGTGCTGCAAGCTGATATGAATTAAAGCAAAAAAGACAAATCAAACTGTTTATTCCACTGTTTAAAAATCCATCATATCTGTGCTGAACTTCAGTCTAAGGTCTCGCCAGTTAAGCAGAGGGGAAAAAACCTCCATCTATCCTTTTAGTTTATTTAAATCAATTAAATTTCATAAATCACTCTCCAGTGACTCACACCACCACAGCAACTTTCTGGCCGGGAACAACTCAGCTCCACACGGCCACTCTTTAACCATCTCATTAGGGCTCACCCCCACCAGAGCCAACCTTTAATTGAAATAAATGTATTATGAGAAAAAAAAATGCCTCATCAAGAAATCATTATTTTTAACAAAACCACATGTGCCACAATTATTGACATCCCTGCATTTATATATAGAATAAAGTAATCATTTTGGCGCATATCCTTTGCATGCCATGACTTCCTGATGTCTGTGACCCAACAACATCAAAAGACTCTTGATATCTTATTTTCTGGTACTCTTACAAGCGATACTATAACGTCTCTGTATTTGAATGGATCTCTTTGGGAATTGGGGGGTGGGACTAGATTTAGCTGTAAATTATGCTGGAACAGTATGGAATACATGGTTGGTAAAATGGCTGTAAGCCATCAAGGGTCTGAGGTATCAAACGAGCCTCAAACCATCACTCTGCTGCCAGATATGCAGTAGATATGGATGGATCACTTTAAGGGCTGTTTCTCCTGACATATTTTCCTATTGAACTCTATGGAGAAATTTGTCAGAAAAAGAAACCCTTCAAGTTATCCATCCATATCTACTTTGGTAGCTAACTAATGAAAATGCATGATGATAATGACATCAAGAGAAACATGCATACAGAATACATGCAGATACACACATGCATTGTATCTCAAAGAAAGACACAGGCATGAATTCTCTGCTTTAGCCTACCATGAACTACAAATAAATTAAAGTGTAATTTTAATTGCATGATGGTACGTAGCCTATTTTAAATGGTTGTATCGCCTACAAGGTAGACGTAGTAACTCATGTATAGCCTACAAAGCACTATTTTGTAGGTAACAAAATAATTGGTTACATGAGGTAAGAGCGTACAGAAGTTAATGTTTTTAAGGGCTGAGAGTCTGTGGTCATTGGGTTATTTCTGTAGGAAACCTTTTTTTTTTTTAAAGTGACGAACTCTCGGTGCTGTATAGGTATGGGGAATACCCCACCAAGCCGTAACTTTGCGGATGGCATACCTGCCATCCCAATGTGTGATCTGATCTTCTGAGTTCTTCCTTGATATGAATTCAACTAGGCATAGATAGATAGATATCTATAGACTAGCTGGCTCATAACTAATTATGGATTTAGTAATATTAACTAACATTTTCCGGGAGATTTAGCCTACTAATACATAGCGTTATAGACAGTGCACGTAAAAAAACATGCCACAAAATATCCGCTTACTGTCTATAATTAGCCTAGGCTACTTAGTTAAATAAACAACAGTCTGCAATAATCGCTGGTCCACACGCCTGAAGCTTTTGGTTGTTGAAGCAAATAAGTGTCCCTGCAATTATCTGAGGTTTTATGGTAGTTTCCAGTTACAGTGCCCGAGGGCGTGACATTTAACATATTGTACTGCAGCCTGGGGTTTGCAAGAAGGAAAAAAATAACTGGAACAAAATAATATAACATTATTAACCAATTTACATACTCTCAGAATAGAGTACTCAAGTGACTACGTCACACTGGTTTCGGAAGTAACTTCCCCATTCATTTAGAACATAGATATTAACTAAAACTTACTTTTAAACAATTTCTTGTGATTATGTCTTACCATCAATTTCCTGGATTGTTCAATATAACACCCATTTGCAAAATAGTTTTTTTCTGGACCAGCTTCGAGTATATTTTATGTTTTAGTATTTTTTTGTGAATATACCAGCACTGGCACCATTTAAAAACTCGATGTCCCATAATTCCCTCCGGACGTGCCACCGTAGCATAGTCTCAAAATGTTGTCATATAACGTTAGCCAGCAGTAGCACACAGCTCTGTTTTTAAACACTTTTTTCTAAAGTTAGCTAGCTACCTTGAAGGACTAAAAGCTAGAATTGCTTCATGTGGTTAATCGTAGCCTAGTTTCTGACCTTGTCAGACGGGCTTCTCAACTTAGCAAGCTAACGTTAGCTCGTCTTCAGCGGCAGACAAAAATATCCCGACGAGATGATGATATCTGATTGGTCGAGAACCACCCGTGCATTGCAGTAATGGATATGTAGTCTGTTAAAGTGCACTACAAACTGGACTACAATCCTTAATTATTACATTTAAAAAATAAAAATAGGAACATGCGATGCATGCTCTATATCCTTATACCACACAGGCTAATCCAGAAACGTTTCGGCTCATTCTATAAATCAGAAGAAATTGTCAATAGTCTTTGAAGCCCGTTCTATCTGTCATATGGAATTTACTTCCGAAACCAAACTCCGCCCACGTCTGACGTACTCACTTGAGTACTCTAGCATTTTCTCTCTGGAACACTTCGTTTTTGTTTTCGTTCCATGAAAAATTTTGATTGTTTTCATTTATCGTTTCCGTTCCCTGAACCGTTTCTAATCCCTGATATATATCAGGTTTCATTATATATTTCCTGTTCGGCCCCCCCATAATTATGTATAAACTGTATGTTACCATTCTGACATACATTTATTCTGTTGCAAATATGTGAATGGTACAAGCCTCTTCTTTCATTTAAACTTTAAACCATGGATGTGCAGTCAACATTTTTTGAGATATTGACACTTAATTGAGACTAGTAAAAACTAGATGAAAATTGCCCTCAATGGGCTAAATAGGGTTAAGACTTTCAATTGATGATTGATTTCAATAGAATGTAATATATTGGCAGTTCAAATTAAAATGGAAACAGAAACCATGTGGTATTCTCTGGCCATGCTGGGCCCTGACCACATAAATAACTTTGTGTTCTGGTGACCACTTTAAGATTCATATCCATAGATAAGCCTCAGTGTGACTTAATTGCCTCTTTTGTGCCTGTGGAGTGGAGAGGGTGAGAGAAAGGCAGATCCTCGGTCAGGTCAACCAGAGCAGGCCTCTTGATAACAAAGTACTATTGAATGGACTATGAGCAAGTTTACCATATCAAAGACATTACTCTAAAAGCTATATACCCAAAATGGGTGAAGCTCAAACTCCATTTTGTTCTTCAGAAAGGCGTTACCATGGCAGGAAAAAAAAAAATACTCGTTTCTCTACTAAAAGCCTGGGAAGAAGATTGGTGGTGTGAAACAGATGAAAATGATTTGGCTCCAGAAGCAATTTGTCATTAAACTAAATCATATCTGTTAGCTTCTCACGAGAAAATAGATGCCAACCATGTGTAAATACTAAACTGGCAACCAAAGCAGACCAAAATAAATAATTTCATGTTCAGAATGAAATACTTTATATTATGTATCTATTAAAGTAAATAAGGAGTTATCTTCTTTCTGCTGTCTGTACGTGTAGGGAATGGACAGGCACAGAATATGAGAATATCGGGAGAAATCTCCTAACTATAAACACAGTAAACAAAATAGATAGAATGCCATACATGATCTGTGATGAAATTCATGGTTTTTACTTCCAGCAGGAAAACGCAGGTGACATGCAATAGCACATATAACCATGAAAAAAGAAAGGTCACCTGAAAAATGTCATGATTTACCTGCTAAACAGGAAACACTACATTTTACACACACCTGGGGCCACATGTATAAAACTCTGAGTAAACGAATGCGTAAAAGAATGCTGAGGGAGAAAGTCGGAAATCTGCTTACGCAAAGTTTCACATTTTCTCCCTCTGCCTGTTGATCACGGTGTCGCCATTGACTCCAAACACTGCGCACGTATGGTGTCCAGCGTGTGCAGAGGTACGCAGGTTCTCTTATTTTATACATCTGAATTTCTGCGTGGAAAATCACTTAAATAGCTTTCTGAGGGCATTTTTCTGCTCAGCACTGTTTGTGTGGCCCCTGGATTCATACTGAAGGCTGTGCTCCTACATCTGGGATCAGCACTGAGGCTTAACCACAATCCCGTTATAAGATGGCAGAGGGGACTCTCACTTGACTTATGTCATGACAGTGCTATCCAACACAAACACTCGGCAGGCCACGGTCGTGAGTTGAAGAGGATTAAAGTGTTCTCTAAGTAACATCTGCTTTAAGTGACGCTGCAAGCAGGTAGACAGATAGATACAGTGCAGTCCGTAAGCATTTGGAGGAACTGTGTGTTAAAAAGGCTGTAATACCTACAGAATTCACCCGATATTGATGCAAATACCCTCAAATTAAAGCTGACAGTCTGCACTTTAACCTCATTTCATTTCAAATCCAATGCGGTGGAGTACAGAGTCAAAAGAACAAAAACTGTGTCACTGTTGGACTTACGGACTGTACTGTGTACAGATACTGTAGATAGATAGACAGACAGAGTTAATTAATGCGTGAGTCGAATGGTATAGTGGTGTATTTGTGATGGAATTCAAAAACAAGGAGTAATTGGTTTGTTGGTAGAGTGGGTGAGGCCTGTGAGTACAGAGGGACATGTCTTCAAGATGAGTGGCAGCAGGAGGGGCCTATCAGGCCTGCGCTGAGCTCCTGGGATAGCACACACTGTCAGCATTTCTTCTTGAGGCCTTCTTCTGGGAATCAGAGCCCTATCTACCACATCCTGTCTCCTGTGTACTGTTTCGTATCCTCCATATTATTTTCCAACAGAACTGTGGAAGTGTCATAAGACTTCCCACCCTTGCACAGCCTTGTCACGTGTTGTTTTTGTTCTTATTGATGGAAAACGTCCGTGAAGCTGCGCCTCACTTTTAAAACAAAGCAGCGCATCATATTTGTGCGACCAAAATGTTTGCATACTTCTTCAAAAAGTATGCTCCTGAATATACTCAGCAAAACCCCGGAAGTAAGTATATTATCCAGGGGTTTTAAGTAGATGACATTTAGATAAGATTTTGCGTACTTAACTACTTTCTGGTCCTGTCTACTCAACATACGTACTCAATAGTATGGAAGGGTGCTGATTCGGACACAGCCCTGGAAACAGTAACCGTCCTTACGAGCCAGGCTTGACAGCAGGTCTGGTGCCAACCATCCATTTCCATGCGCAAAGGCTGCAGCATAAGGGGATTCAGCTATGAGTGAACAGTGGACTTTCCCAAGTGATAAACAAGCACCGTGCCTTACTGCAGCTAGGGGGCAGTATGTGTTTACATGCTAGTCAAGCACCCAGTTGCCATCAGACGTGCAAAAAGCTGGCCACACACACATACTGCTAACAAGGCAAGAAGTCCTTGGCTGCATTCGGAACCAATTTTTCCTGAAATTTTTCTCTCAAGAAATCTTCACTAACGTTGCCGCAAAGACCGGCGATGGTGTTTTAGAAGACTGGCTGGTGTGTTTTTATGACTCAAGATAAGCTAGTGTATGGTTGCTATGAATTATTCATGACCGTTCCAAAGTCATCCTACAAAAAAAATACACTGCACACAGAGCAGTGGTTGCTATGAGGTAGCTTAGGTTACGAGGGCCTTTCAGTTCCATTTTAGTTTGTTCCTCGTCTATCCTCCCTTGCAGAGCACGCACCTGTTAAGTTCACTTGTTGCATCTCTTTTTTTTTTTTACCCTATCAAATTAAATTTCCTGTGTAGCAACTGCTTGAGAATTTGTCGCTTCAGCCCCATCAGCCAGTAGTAGGAAAGAGGTTGCACGCCCTCTTCAGGCCGTAAGTCCTCAAGCTCCTGACCGTGATTCCAGCTCGCCAGAGGCCATTTTGTTTGCGACAATTCTCCCCCACCCCAGGGGCTGCCGCCAATTGCCGCTCCCTCAAGTCACCGTCCATACTGGGATCAGGAAGGACCGGGGATCGAACCCCCGATCCTCGGGGCACAACCGCACAGACTGAAAGTCTGCGCCTTAGACCGAAAGTCTGCACCTTAGACTGCTAGACCTCATAAATTTCATCGTAAAATAGCCCACTCAAGGGAAGAGAGCAAGATAAGGGAATGTGTTAAAGTGGATCCGAATGCAGCCCCCTGACCCTGACGGCAATCAGGCTCAAATAAGGGAGATCAAAGCAAAGAGGTTTCAGCCACTTGAACCATGCCCATTATTTTACAAATAAAAAATACAAAAGAATAAGGCTCTTTATGTCAGCACTTTGTCTCACCCTTCAGTCCTTATTGACACTTGACAGCTTACCACCCTCTATTTGCTTTTCCCCCATCCATTTCACAGTATGTTTGTTAATATTCCTTAACAGCCTCTCAGTCTATGAGACATTTATTGCATGTTGTTTGCGATACTCTGCCTCAGAAAGCATAGTCATTTAAGGCATTCAGCGCCTTTGCACAGTGTTTTTCCATTAAATAACTTCAGTGAGAAGAGAGTGCACCCAAGTTGTTTCTCTTCAGACACCAATTACCTAGAATCCTGTCAGATGATCTTTTAGCCTGCCCCCACGCTGTTAAGAACACTGGTAATGGGTCACATCTATAAATACATCCAGGTCTGTCACGTCAAGAGCCACACAGAAGGCACTGGTTGCCCTGGTGTTTGCTGTTGCGGTATCTTATTTTTTTATGTAAAAACCAAAGCGAGAGCTGCTGCCTTTAGATGTGCAGAGCACTGTGTCAGTTTGTGGGTGGGCAGTTGAGCCACAGTGCTGACATGCACTAAAAAGGCATGCCACTGCCCCACAGCCCCTCCCTATTCAAGTTCAATAGTGCCCTATTGTATAGCCAACAAACATGGTATTATAGTTATAGGTGGTCCAAGTTGACTGTAGGGCCTCTGAATACACAAACCAGTTTCAAACCATCTATCCAGGCTGTGTTTTAATGCACTCAGGGGCTGTGTGCATCGGTGTCCTGGGTGTGTGCTATGTGTGCACAACAAGAATTATGAGCATGTTCAGTGCATTTACAGTGTATTTCTTTGAAATTACGCCTCTGTCCTCATGATAAATATAATTTTAAAAAAACATTATGTACCATGCCAGGAGCTGGAAATGACCGAAGTGTCGGAGTATTTCTTTATTCAACGATCAGATCTGTGGGTTGTGTTAGAATGCTGGAAACGCAAAGTGGATGCACTCTGCCATCTGGTGGTACCGTGACGCTATTGCAAGGGACTGAACTCCAGAGGTTGAAATTCAAGCAGAAAATCACAGGTTTTCAAGAGTTCACTGAACAGATAAACTAAATAACAGTGTGCTGTATAGATTAGCTACATTCCTTTAAGAGAAAAAGTAGAGAATTGTCACCTTTTTTGCAAAGTGAAGTGGGTCCGTCCTGTCTTTGGAATCCTTCAGTATAAATGGCAGTACTATTCTCTCAAAACAATGTATTGAAAGCGATGTCAGAGTGATCATGGTGTTTTTTTTATGATTGGACAGTACTATTCTTTAGAGGTATGTGGTCACAGTGTGACATCAATCAATAAATGGGCACTGACTGACTATATCCAAGATTGTTAAAACATCAATTAGGAAATTTGTTTCCACAGCCAGTGCACATAGACATAAAGAGAAGTAGAGAAACTAAGAGGGAGAGAGACAGAGAGAGATGAAGAGAGAGAGAGAGAGGGTAGAGAGATTGCAAAAGCTGAGCCTAATTTCAATATAATGACAACTTACCAGCATCCATAAGAAATGTTAAGTACCTATAACTACCAAATACCAGTATAGTATGCCAATACTCTGATGCATTGATGGGAATCATTCAAAACAGGTATGTGAGTTAGACAGGAAAACATCAACGTCAGACATTTTCCCACTTAAACAGACTATATGCAATATGCACTGGGGAAATGCACACTACATGGCATGCAGAGGCATTCTCCAAAGACTCACTAAGTTGTTTCAGTCTCAATAGTAGTTTCTAAGCATCACGCCACATCACATATCACAAACATGTAGGCTATGCCTGTGGTCACACATGCATGTTACAGCAGTAATTAGGCATCTCAGCACATGATATGGCAGCACAATATGGCAGTGTAGCACAATGTGTTAGGAAATGGGCTTGTACCATAATGGGTAAGTGTTACGGACGCGATAGTCAGATCGCGTCTGTATTGTTGCAGGTTGGTTTTTCTCTCTGTCTCTCTCTCTTTCTGTCTCTCTCCCAGGCATTGCTTCGGCTCCTCCGTGTTGTCCGTCGACCAATGGTGTTCGTCTGCCTGTTTGTCCAGCGTCCAATCAGAGGGTCGTCCGCGTTTATTTAAACATTTTGCTCCCTCTGTATAAGGAAGAGATGGCGCTCACCACCGGTGTTTTGTTTCTGCTGTACTGTCTTGTGTGTGACGACTGTTTTGTGTCCACACAGTTCTAGCTTTTGTCTTTGTTGTCCAAGAGTACTGTGTTCGTTCGTCATCCTCCCGATCGTTAATGCCTCAGGGGAGGGCGAGGTATGTAGGTAAGATGCCCACTGGCTTACATTGCGCAACACGCAGTTTGGACGTTGTATAGATCCACCAGGATAGTTTTCCCAGGCGGGTGCCGCCTCATGTAATTTTTGGTTTAGTTTAGGTGGGACAGCCAGCCAGGAAATAGGAAGATAAATTTGTGTATTTAGGTTAGGGGACTAGGAAGTGCCAGGGTCTTAGAATTAGCTGGGGTGTTTTGTTGATTTCATTGTTTTGGTACCCGTTTGTTATGGCGTCCTCCCCTTTGGTCTCCCTATGTGTTTCCCTCGTGTTGAGGTGATGATTATTATTATTATTTGTAAATAAACCTTTTGTTACTTTTGGTCTTTTTACCCTCCTTGTCCTTGTAGTTCTGTTTTGTACTCAATATCACCATTGCCCAGCATAACATGTAGTCACGGCATGTTACGTTTTCCCCCTTTCTACCCCTAGACGAGCCATCCAAGGGGGGGGTTCGTAACAGTAAGGAACTGGGCTTGTAACCCAAAGGTTCCCTGGTAGGACACTGCCATTGTACCCTTGAGCAAGGTATTTAACCTGAATTGCTTCAGTATCCAGCTTTATAAATGGATACTATGTAAAAAATGCAAACGTTTTGTAAGTTGCTCTGGATGAGAGTGTCTGCTAAATGCCACTAATGTAATGTAGTATTATAGCATAGTGCCTTGGACGGAGGTGGCATATCCCCAGTTTTTCGGGTGTTCTCACTCGGGATGGCCCAGAGCTGCCCTCCATCCTTCCCGTAGCTTCCCATCATTCTTCTCCCTGTTCGCCACGGTAACTGGGAATGCGGAGACCGGGACAAGGCAGGCCTAGGCAGAAGCGCCAATGAGTGCATACAGAAATGCACAAATGTATACTTCCCTTCACTACCTTAGGTCTCCAATGAGCTGTACACTGCAGGGCACAGTCTGAAGTTCATTAATCACTGCTCGTTCCCTACTGAATCTACAGCAATGAAAGAATGGGCAGCGATTCACTGTGCACAATCATATAGAAATATTAAATGTTTTTTGACTGCTTGAGTGAAACATTATCTGGATTAATTGTAAAAAAAAAAAAAATCAAGTTTACAGCCATATCTACTGCAATTGTTAAGACATCAGAACACCCGGAGTTGTGGAAATGACAGTTGGAAAAATAACATATTGCGGTTCCTTTAAACATCCACTAGATGGTAGTGGAAATTCAGTTTCAAACTCAGTGTTGGTCTAATCTGAGCTTCTTAGCTTGAACCGCAATCAAATGTTTGGGTTGTTAAGAGAGACAGTTAACAAAATCTGCATAACAAGTGCATTAACCCTTGTATTATGTTTACATTTTATGATACCATTCATGTTTGGGGTCAAATTGACTCCAAAAGTTTAAACTAACTCAAAACTATTGTAATAGAAAAATGTTGACACTTTCTGCATCACATTTTGTGTCTCCCAATTGACTTGTCTTTTATCCCTAAGTATTAAAAATCTGTGATGAAACATCTAATTTTAGAGCCTGAGGTAATGAACGTTTGTGAAGTTTAAAACCTATATGGGAAAGTGCCACCAGAATTACCCACAAAAAAATCAGAGTTAAAAACTATATTTTCTTACATTTTATACAGCTTCCCCACCAATGCTGCCACACAAGACCTTTTATACAAAGTTGGTATAGGACTTTTAAAAATATAGCATTATATGTATTGTGTGTTTACTATTTAATCCCAATAAATTATGAAAAATCATACAGTGTCAAGATGAAAAAATAAGGTTAACTGGTTTTAAAGGGAAGGCCAAATATTAATACGAGGGTTAAGCAGTAATCGTTGGATGCGTCCCAGGGTGTGCCCCAATATTCTTCACTCCCCACCTCCACTCCTCTCCTACCCGGAAATATGGAAAAGTGATTGGAGGATCACCTTTTTCGTTAGACTTAGAAAAGTTTAGAGTTGCCTTTTTACTTGTCAGTCAAGATAACTAACTTAAACGAATACTTCATAGCATACTGAAAGTCCTTCTTACGATGCCCGTGTCTAGCTACTGCTTCGGTCGAGCGCTCATTCAGCTGTTTGAGACGTCTGAAAACCTACCTACGGAACAGCATGACAGACGCGATTGGCGATTATGAACATTCACAATGACTTTTAAATCGACACAGAGCGGGTGCTTAGGGAATTTGACGCAACCGGGACAAGGAGGGTCAATCTCACATTCTAAAGCCCTATTCGGACGGGATACGTTTTCAGGACAATGTCTGTAAAGTAATTATTACCACAGGACGTCTGTAATGTTAATGGCCGATTCGGACGTGATAAAGTAGCTATCTCCGTAAGCAGCCTCTAGAATTACAGAGATGGGAGTGTCTACTCTGATGTTGTCGTCACACCCAAAATGTTCCCCACGAACAGGCTGGGCCTAGGCTACTCCTAGTTAGAACCTCTTGTAATATGCGACCCTATGAGTGCAAAATATATCGGTAAATTACGTTGTAACGTTAGTCCTAACTAGTGGCTTTGTTTTCATGTAGCCTATGGCTTGGCCTTCTCTGTTGCGTACACAATATACAATGTATTGGGATGCACCCCCAATATTCTTCACTCCCCACCTCCACTCCCCGGGTGTGTCCCAATGGTCGAAAAATGCAACCTTTCCTCTACTCTGTGCCCCGGAAACGGATCTTTGTGTTTTAATCTAATGTTGCTGATTACATCTTAATTAAGTATACATGGTTACATATTAATTAATGTCTCGACGCAAGCCGCAATGTCAGGCATCCATCTGCAGACTCGCAGACCAGCCCTGGCCTCATTCGTGATCGGCCTCATTCGTGATTACAGGAAGTTCGCAAATGCGCATGCGCTTACAAGACGAAGGGGGAAAAAAACTGAAAGAGCAGCGTGCAGGTAAAGCCACACTGAAATAAAACAGTCGCTCGTAATTAATGGAACCTTCTGAATTTCAAAAGCAATGGTATCTAGCCTACTGAGTGAAAGTTTGAGTTATTTTTATACAGTCTATGATTGGGAGACGCGAACCCCACTGTATTGCCCAATACATGGCCGGTTAGGCACGTCAAAGTTTCTTTTGAAATAAAATCATAGCTACATTCGATACGGAGGTAGGCTACAACGATTATATTATGCATCTCTCACACCGTGCACTGTAAAATGTGTGTCTTTTACATGGCGTTGTCATCGTAACCATTAAAGCAATTCACCCGTAACGCAAATGTTAAATGGCCATTGAATCATCAATGACTTCTTGAATTATTTCTAAACAAGTGTAACTCCATTGTAGCGTCAATAACATCAATCATAGCTATAATGGGCAATGATGCAACATTCCAGCACCTGTAACGTTTAAAACTGGAGTAGCCTACTTGAAGTCCCAAGTCCAATTTAGGCTATAATTCCGGCGTTGTTGAATAGTAGCCTTAGGTTTATAGCCTACTTGAAGTCTAACTTCCTCCTCCTGGCAATCACTTAAATTGAGCCAGAAAAAAAGGAATAAACGGAGTGCTGTCTAAAAGAGAAACTGGAAGTAGTCTATTTTACATGCAAACGTCATTTTAAAGACAGAGGAGTAAGACGAGTAAGTAAACGAATGAATAGAATGGAATAAAATAATACAATATTGGAGTAAGTAGGCCTGTCCTGTTGTGGAGTGGGGTGGAGAGAAGAGCTAAAGGTGAAGGGGTGCAGGGTTTGAATGTTAATCTGCATGTATAATCGCATTAATACGCATTCAGTAAAACAGAAAACTGGCGATTTAGGTGTAAAGCAATTTAAAGTAATTTAAAAACTACATTTTAAGTTTTAGCCTACCTGTATTTTGGTAGGCTACTGATATTTTGGTATGATATTTTATAAACGTTTTTAACTATTCACATATGATGGAAGTCACAGGCCCTGTCGTTTGACTGAAAGAGTCGGCCACATTTTGACAGTAGCCTAACGGAAAAACAAGCGAAAACTTGTGGAACAGTATTGAACAGATATTGATTTTGCACTGAAATAAGACGGGAATCCAGCGTAAATGCAGTGCTTATTGGTTGACTTGACATCAGGTGATTGGTAGCCGACTTGCGTACCCAATCAAAGTGACCGATTGTTTTCTATTTCATCTAGTGTAATATTTATTAATAAAATGAATTCAGACACATTTTGAACAAATGTATTTCCCCACACAGCAATAATAGGCCTATATAAGCCTGCATCTCTTGAAATGAGAGAGTGGATAGAATAATAGTTTTGTTGGACATATCACATATTTGTGTGAGCCTTGTGTGGACTTTCTGTGTTTATGTAGCCTACATCAAAAAAATCTTCCCTGGGAACTTGTGGGAAGTACAGGGACCTTTTCTGGTTCTAATGAACAAATATACATGCAGTGCGCTTCATAAATATTGGGACAGTGAAGTCAATTATTTTTTGCTCCATACTCAACCAGTTTGGATATGTGATCAAACAGAGTATGTATGGGCAGAATGTTAGCTGAATTTCTGTGTGTGTGTGTTTTACCATTTTAAAATAACAGCATTTTCTTGTGTTGTACCCCCATTATAGGTCATAGTAAGAATGGGGACAAATGAACCTAAATTGATTTTAAGCTGTTAAATTCTCTGACTTGTCTCGGTCTCGTTGGTATTTAGATTCAGACTTGTCTAGGTCTTGCCATTTATTGTGGTTGGCCTCAACCCTTTTTTATTATTATAATATTTAAATTTATATTGTTAGGATTATTTTTCAAATTTTTTATTGTTTTGCATGTTGTTACCGACTTACGGCTCTGCCCTCTCCTCACCCAACAAAATCATTGGGCGTGTTTTAAAAAAACAACTTATTCATTAATATTTGTACCAAAGCTTGCTTATAATAACCTTACAGCTTGTTCATTCCTTTTTCTACTGACACTTGCTTATCAATAACTAGCCTACAGTTTGATCATTCATTCAATTTGCGCACTGATCAATAATGTTACAGCTTGATCATTCATTAATATTTGTACCAACACTTTCTTTTACATACCTAATGTATAAATTGGCTTGACATACTGTATTTACTAACGTTGAACAATTCTGGAATGCCTCTGGTGCTGATGAAATGCCAAATGGCAGTCTTTTGAAATGGAATCTCCAAAATGTTGTATTAAATGTGCATAACCTTCAACTCTATTCATCAAGCTGAATTAGCCAGAATCCGGTTTGCATGAACAACTGAGAAAACCTTTGCATTTGGCATTTCTGCCACCACTTCACTGACTGTGCGTAGTCCAGAGTGTTCTCTTATGATGGCTTTGTTTAACCCCTTTGCACAGATGCCAAATTTGGTGATTTCTCACCTACAGTGCAGTCCGTAAGTATTTGGACACTGACACAATTTTTGTTGTTTTTGCTCCGTACTCCAGCACATTGGCTTTGAAATGGAACAGTGACTGTGAGGTTAAAGTGCAGACTTTCAGCTTTAATTTGAGGGATTTTACATCCATATTGGGTTTTTAGACATAATCTCCCCCATTTTAGGGGCCCAAAAGTAATTGGACAAATTAACATAAACTGTTAATATGTGTAAAAATGGCTACAAATGCTACACGGTTTCCCTGATACGGATGTAAACACACACAAATTAAAGCTGAAAGTCTGCACTTAAACCTCATAGTCACTGTTCCATTTCAAATCCAATGTGCTGGAGTATAGAGCCAAAACAACAAAAATTGTGTCACGGTCCAAATACCTTTGGACTGCACTGTATTTAAAGGGTGCTCTATTTATGGCTTTATAACTCCATCATGATGTCTCAATGTTTTTTCTTCAGGGCTCCGGCTTTCTTCAGGGCTCTTTGGACCTAGGCATGATATGTTAGCACACACCTCGATGGTTAGGTCATCAAACATGATGATCGCCAGGGGGCGCCAAGCCAGAATTATTATTTTTTTTTTTTTTTTTTGTGGGGGATATATATTTATATATATTTCCCAGATCCAAATTTGTATGTTTTGAGAATTTGATAAATAAAAGCTAGTGGCACCCCACGACGACTCCCCCCTCCATCGTTTTTTTGGTTTTGCCCAGCTTCACAGCAGCACTGTGATTGGAGGGCAGAGTCAGAGATCCGTTTCGATTTCAAAATTAGAATGGTCGGTTTTATATCGCATGTTCCAATTTTTATTTTTTAAAGTAATGCATTAATGATTGTAGTTCGACTAGTAGTCCACTTTAACGGACTGACTGCATATCAGTACTGCAACGCACGGGTGGTTCTCGACCATTAAGATATCATAGTTACATCATCTCGTTTGTCTGCTCTGTGGCAGATGGGAGTAGGCTACTGTCCCTCAAGATGAGCTAACGTTAGCTTGCTAAGTAGGCTAGAGAAGCCCGCCCAACAAGGTCAGAAACTATGCTACGGTTAACCACATAAAGCAATTCTAGCTTTTAGTCCTTCAAGCTAGCTAAAACAGCTGTGTGCTACCTACTGCTGGCTAACGTTATATGACAACGTCTGGAGATAAGGCTGCTCGTTCAGAGGGAATTATGGGACGTGGAGTTTTTATACAGTATTTTAAACAATACTAAAACGTAAAATATACTCAAAGCTGGTCCAGAAAAACGACAGAGTTGCGAACGGGCGTTATATTGAACAATCCGGGAAATTGGCGGTAAGACATAATCAGTAGAAATGGTTTAAAAGTAAGCTTTAGTTAATGTCTACGCTCTAAATGAATGGGGAATTTACTTCCGAAACCAGCGTGACGTAGTCACTTGAGCACTCTATTGCAGTATACTTCAAACACCTGGGCTGTGTCCGAATCAGAGCCCTATCTACTGCGCCCTGACTCCTGCGAAGAGTGCACTGGCAGAAGTGTGCACTGGCAGAAGTGTGCACTGGCAGAAGTGTGCACTGGCAGAAGTGTGCACTGGCAGAAGTGTGCACTGGCAAAAGTGTGCACTGGCAGAAGTGTGCACTGGCAGAAGTGTGCTGTTTAATGTGCACTGTTTAGCAGGACGCGAAAAATATCCGCTATACTATTTCCAAACCGTACTGTGGAAGTGTCGTAAGCAGGTCATAAGACGTCCCAGTCCAGTGTTGCCATGTCCGCGGTTTTACAGCTAAATTGGGATACTTTCAAAGTGCAGTCATGGGTAAAAATGAAAAGTCGCAAAGCACGCACTTATTTTAAAAAGTAAAAACATGATGATTTCGATTTAAAATACGGTTTCGGTTAAAAATAGCCTACAAATTGGCTAGTGTGTGACTGTCGACCGAGTTATTGTCAGTGAGGAGTGCAAGTATGACAGTATCGTCCCGTCCGAGTATTTGAGGTATGTAGTGATGGGTGAGGGGCTGACACAGTCACTGGCTCCGGGGCCAGATGGCATCCAGGCGCGGGTACTGAAGGAGTGCGCAGCGGAGCTCACTCCCATCATGCACTCCCTCTTCTGGGAATCCTACAAGACCGCCTCAGTGCCCACCCTCTGGAAAACATCCTCCATCATACCGGTGCCCAAGAAACCCCATCCGTCAGAATTAAATCATTACCGGCCAGTTGCACTCACATCCATACCCATGAAATGCCTGGAGAAACTTGTAATGAACATCCTCCATCCCAGTCACCCCCTCAATCCATGTTTCACTCTGCTCCCATCAGGCCGCAGGTATAGAGCCCTGGCCTGGAAACGGGCCCGCTTCAGTAAGAGCTTTGTTCCCTCTGCCATCACACTCCTCAACAAGACTCCCCGACAACCTCCCTAACCATAATATGTTATGTGTATAAGTGTATGTATATGTGTGTGTATATGTGTAAATACGGTGGTGATGGAATTGTATGGTAAATGTAGGTGACTGGATTGTTAGGTAAACATATATGTGTGTAAATGTAGCTGGGAATGGGAATGTCTTATGTGTGGCGCTGTACAGATGTGGAAATGAATTTCCTGTAAAGGACAATACATAATCTATCTATTTTATCAATGGAATGTATTAATCCATTCCAATACCTCGTCACGCAAGAGCAACTACGATGCGCAAAGACAGGATTTTCCAAAAGGCAAATGCGGTTATTAAAGGCACTGTCACTGACATGTTGAAAATGCATAACCCCAAAAACATTTTTTTTGTAGATACCTGGCAACCCAGGGGGCAGGTACAAGAAACAGGTAATTAGAATATCATGCCCTGTACCATCCACATTTTGAGATAAGCACCTGCGCAACACAAGGTAGAATACGGCGAAAGTCAGCTCGCGTTAAATCCGCGCAGGAGAGGCACTTAAACACATAGCCATCTCTGAATCTGACCCTATGTGTTTTTTGTTGTTGCTGTGATAGTATAACATTTTTTGGTGGTTAAAGAAGAACTGTATGGAAGAACGGTGGCACGTAGGAACTTCATATTGTGTCCGATAATCGCCCAACTCGCGCTGATGAAGACAATATGCAGTTTCCCATGGCACCTCGCTTTCTGATGTAGTACAGTAGGATGTTTGTGATGTAGACCCCAGGGTCTACGCCACTATGGGCACTGAACAAAGGGCTAACTTCCTCGCCTGTTTAAACCTTCCCATCATCCAATTTCTAAACAGTCGACTTAACCCTATAGACTTCACCCCTAGTGGTTGAGACGCATGCGACTCAGTTACAGTATTCATGTTCATCTGAAAATATAAACTACAGCTTTAAGAAAACCCCGAAAATTTTGACGCAGTATTTTTTTAAAGGGTAGCCTCTTGCGAAAACCGCAGCTTCTCCAGTTACACTGCCGTGCAATAAATTAGGAGGGTGCTATTAGTAGCCCACAGCACTTACGACCTTCCTCTGGCTACAGCCACAGACTGTAAAATGCATCAAATGCACCGTTTATACACGCTAAGAAAATCATGTTGACGTATAGAAACAATAATATTTTTTTTAAACGTTGTACAAATGAGTATTCGCCGTTTTCCCTTGCTTACTGTACTATATACAGTAGCTGATGCACTTTCGGTTTAGAAGACACCTCATTTTTTGCTCCAAAATCTCTCGTATAAATATGTTTAAGAAACCAAGTACTTACCAGTATATTCAGCTACAGCTGTTTTCTCATGAACCCTGAAGAGTTTATCTTGTTATATTTCGCCAAAGTCCCGTACAGTCGACATTTCCGCAGTGACCACCCCTCGCACTGAGAGCTGAAATACGTTGCTGTACTTGTGTGAATACACACGCGCTTTCGTACGTTCTTTTTTAAACGTATTTAAATACATTAGGCGACGTATGTTATGGTTATTATATATATACTGTATGTGACTATTCTGAAATAAATGTATTCTGTAGCAAATTTCTGAATGATACAGCTTCTTCTTCAGTTCAAACTTAAAACCATGGATTTTGCAGGGAATATTTTTTTAGATATTGACATTTAAATAAAACTAGTAGAAACCAGGAGGACATTGCCTCAAAAGGGCCAAAGTAAATAGGGTTAAAATGCTAATATCTTCGGCCGTGTTTCTCCCACAGTAATCTACAACCCACTATGCTATGAGCTAACTATCTGACTTTTTGATCCAACACCAACCATTCTGAAAGGCCGCCCTAGGTAGTTGGACAAGTTTTATGACAATTTTGACTTGTTTGCCTATCATTTGCCTGTCAGGTTTCTCTCTAGCAAACTAGCCAGCCAGCTACCGAACTTAGCTAACGTTTGCAAGTTAGTAAACGCTAATGTCTCAGTGTGAGATGATGAGAAAAGCAAAACTCTTTGGTCATGCTGTAATAAATTATGGTCCGAACTCCAACTTAACAAGGAAAATAGCTAACGTTGTATCATCTATCTGATAGTTTGCTTCTGATCATCTATCTGAGTTTGTTTGCTAGCTAATGCGTTAGCTTACTGGTCGAGAAGAAAAGTGGCCATCTTTGCATTGCTTCTCAAGCATTGCAATTTGTTCAGCTCCCTCCAATGACTAAATGCCGAACCAATGTTGACCCTCATCTTCCTTTGGTTCTTGTCATTAAGGACCTGCGACGGGTAACAGGGTTTCTGGGATGGGTACCTGAACTGCTGGTTGAGGGCTCTGGCAGTGGAGCCGGACGCTTGCCATCAAATTCAGCCATCGCTGTCGGACAACCAACTGAGACTCCTGAAACAGAGATGGGTGTGGTACCAATGTCATAATACAACTTTGTTAGAGGGGGGAACCAAACTCTGAAATCTTAGACAGAGATAAACACTACACTCTCTTGGGGCCCGTAAAAAGAATTTGTAATGATATTATTTCATAATAATAATTTTTTAGGGAAAAGCAATACTTTCATTCTGCACCTTTCAGCAAGCCCTGTGGATGTATTTTTTATTTTTTATTTTTAGTCTACATAAAAATCTATAGCCTTTAACTGAAGTGAATAGAAAATAAACAGAAATGCTCTGTTATTATTGCTTATCAAAGTAATTTCATATTGCAGAGGCCATGTATAGAGGTACTAAACAATTTCATGTTGTATGTTTTTTACACCTTGTTTTTACACCTTGGTCAAATACACACATTCTTCAGATTCTGGTACAATATAAAACACTCCTGCAGATCACTGAAAGATGGTGATACACATGGCTAACCAAAATGTACAATAATATCATAAAAGATTTTGTTCTGAGTATTGGTGAAAAAACCAATGCCAAAAAGTACTGGTAATAAAGTATTTCACATAATTATTAGAGCAAGATCTGCTTTCAGTTCCAGCAGAGGACCACAGAGAGCAGGCACCTACTGATCTGGGATCAGCCTAAATTCCTCTTATCACAGCTCAGACTGGAGGCAGTGTCATGGACCACAGAGAGCAGGCACCTACTGGCCTGGGATCAGCCTCTCTCCATTCCTCTATCACAGCTCAGACTGGAACCAATGCTGTGGTGCCACTATTTTATGGATCTAGTGTTGCGGGAAACCTAACTCTCAATGTAAACATACAGTCTGATAACAAAGGTAAGGAAGAATTTGTCGTTCTTTATATGTGATCAATGCACTTTACATAATTCTGTCCCTCCATAATTATTAGGTGTGGTTGAAAAACCACACCTATTGTTATCGCTCAGACTGACCGTTATTATTCTTCCGCCGATTTTTCAAAACCTAACTCCTCCTACACCGTTCACACCATCGACACCATTCATACCTCATATTATACCTTTATACCCCCTCCAGGTTGCTATTACTTTTTACCTTTATACCATATACACTTTTTGAGATATTTGACATTTTATCGCCAAAAAATTAATGGGGGTCAATGGGCACGTGCAGTAGGCTAGCTCACGGTGAGAATGCTCAGTGTGAGCACTGAGCTGATTTTTGAATCAATTAACGTTCTGTCAACAACCTTGGAAAAATGCCGACGAGAAATTCCATAGCTAGCGACGTAGCCTACTTCCGTCTGCAACTGAAATGATCATACTCACTTTAGCTTTCCAAAATAATAATCATTGCCATTGGACTATAACTACAACAAATGCTGCATCAAGCGCAATGCGCTCCTTCGCTATGGCTATTAGCCATATCTACGGTGCTAGCCTAGTCGTCAATGTCCCAATTATTGTAGCCTATTCATGTTTCTCTGAAATTGTAAACAACTTTAAACCCTCAAAATTCCAATGCAGGATTGCTGCAGAGTCGCCGCTTGTGCATAGGCCTACACCAACCTCTCAAGTTGCACTGCATGATAAAATAGCCCAAACCCGTTACAACCATCTTGCCACAGTCAGACAATAACACAAAATGTACCGTTTCTACACACTACAAAAACGTTTGTTCCGATAGAGGCTAGCCTATAGGCTATTATTAAAATGATGAAACTGTTACAAATAAACAATCAGTGTATTTTCCTTTGCGTAGGTGCGCCTACCCAATGTAGCGTTCATATTTATTTCTACAAATCTCAGATAAACAGATTAAGGATCAAATATCCTACCTCGTAACGATTCTACAACTGGTTTCTGTTGTTGAAGAGATTCTTCTTCCATTTTGCCACTGCCCAGCAATGTTGATGTTTCCACAGCGCTATCGCACTCGCGGCTGTAATAGCATACGTTGCTGTTATGTAAAAACACACGTAACATTACTTTTTAAGGTAGAGCCTATAAATACATTGGGCTACGTATTTTATCCGAATTATGCACATAACTGTTCCGTTGTATTATGAATGAGTATGTGATCATTCTGACATCGTAGCTATCAGCAAGTGGGTTGATGTGGGTCAGTATGACTGAGTAGCCTATCTGCCACAGTTCTGTATCTGCAGATCCATAGACTAGAAAAATAAGCAATGGCATCACGGAAATAGCTTGAGTTAGGAACAGCGCCTACAGTGGCTGAATGGGAAGACTACACAGGGTCGGCGGTTATTTTATTCACTGATTTTTATATTTTTTAATAAAGCCTTTACTTTTTTCAGTTTATGATTGAGGCGAGGCCCCTTTCAGTTGAGAGGCCCGTTTCAGCTAGGTGAAATGAATGAAACATCACAAAGATTACTATGCTTCCCGTCTCTGATCCAAATCCAAATGCTGTCACGTAACGTTATGTTCTATAAGTTACAAAATAGGCTACAATTGAATTGTTAACAAAACCTATTTTTAGCGCTGTTGAAATGTTTTCCTATGTTTTAGCTAAATGCTCATCTAGCCTAGCCTACTAATCACTCCATTCAACATTATTCAACAAATTCTGATTTAGGCTATGTCTTAATAACGTTAGCACAGACAACTTCCTAACAAAACATGACAAAAGCATAAGCCAGCTAGGCTACTGTGGTTAAGCTACCAGGAAAAACAAACCTTTCACTCTGCATGAAAATGCCAAGGTGACAGGTGCCAGTAGACTACGTTAGCAAAATGACATAGCTACAGCAAATAAACTATCCGCTACACATGATTGGGTTATAATCTCAAATTTATGCAAGTCAACAACGTTAAACTAAGTTACTATTAGCCAAATGATAGCCTATGCTTAATTATTTCTTTAGATAGCTGCATGCTAGGTAGGCTGAATAGAACACTGAATTCAGCACAGGACATGTGGTTTGGACTTAACAAAATGGTGAGATCTGTAATCGGAGTTCGTTTAATAGTGGTGAAATCAGTAGATGAGCATTTGGTTAAAACCTAGGGAAAAATTGTATGAACCAATATTTTTATACAAACACAACTACGACTGTGTCCGAATAGTCCGAATCAGCACACACTACTATTTGAGTATGCCAGTTGAGTATACTTTCTTTTGAAAAGCTGTTAAATTAGGCCTTACCTGCGCGGCCAAATTGAGTGTTTTCAATATCCGCAGATGATATAGCCAAAGAGTGTAAAGGAACTGCATGTCACTGCAGTATAGACTACAGTAAGCAGAATGCTAGTACACAGGACACAGTAAATTGGGCATTCACAATTCCTTCCTCCTACCACAAAATAGGCTACATCAACATATTTTAACACTTTTACCTTCACTAGATCCCTTTATACCGCATTAACAGTTCATACCATTTCCACCTTTTATTTACCACCTCACACTATACCATATTACCATCTTTCTATGCCATTTCCAGCCATTGATATTTGTGAAACAACCACACCTACAATTTCTTTAGGAATTGTTAATCTAGTTATTATATAATGCATGTGCACTTATTTGGAATTGGGGTTGAGAGCCCGTTTAGAATATATTTCAGATTTTCCCCAAGATATAGTTATAGTTTATATTTCTAACTTGTTTTATTCAGAAAGCACATACCTGTACAGTATAAGCAGATATGCAACATTGTCTGTTAAAGTTGCTGAATTGTCTGCTTGTAAAGCCAGCTTCTTTCCCTGTAGGTCTTACCTCAGGATCCGAGCAGGAGACAGGGCTGGGAGGCATGCAGGTATGAAAGTACTACAAAATCCTCTTTCTTTAAAATATTTAAAACATTACTTTGAAAAATATTTTACAATCCTGAGTTTTAAATCACTCATTGAGTATTTTTCATGATATTATATTGAATATTTAACCAAGCTTTTAATGATGGAGAAAGGCTTGATTAATGTGAGCTGTGACAGGATGCCAGTTCTATTCTGGATTATTCTGTACTGGACTGTAAAACAATAAATTGTTTATGGAGAAGAATATATTTTCTAAATTGGCATTTACAATTGTTAATTTGTCAAAATGTGTAAAATAACTGGATGTAAAAATAACCCTGTAATATTGCTCCTTATCAGGGTTATTCAACTGCTTCTTAATGGGGCCGTTTTAAAAATGAGACAAATGGACCAAACATTTTCCACACACTATTTATAGAACAATATATGAATATGATGTATTGTACATTGGGCCTCATTCATGAAATGTGAGCAGAACGAAATTGCATGTAAATCGTTCGTATTAGCAATTTTGTTCGTATTTTGCCATTCATCAAATCTTTATTTTATTTAACCTTTATTTAACCAGGTAAAGTCTCATTAAAATCTAATTTACAAGAGAAACCTGGCCAAGAGGGCAGCATAAAACAAATAAACATCAATAAACATTCATAAAAATACAAAACATTTAACACAAATTATCCAAGTCTCAGGATTACATGTCGCGGTTAAGCACAAAGACAATGTCCAATACTGCCACATTCTAAGTCCTTTAAGACTGAAGCAAATTCACCATACAAGATCAATTTAGCCAATTTTAAGTCTTTCTGTAGGGTGTTCCAAGCAGAGGGGGCAGCGTACGTAAAAGCATTTTTGCCCAGCTCAGTGCGAACACGTGGAACAGACAACTGCAAGACGTCTTGAGAGCGCAAGCTATAGTGGCCTTGGATTCTGGAAAGATATATACATAAGGAAGTGGGAACCAGTCCAAGGAGAGTTTTCTAAATGAAGCTCAACCAGTGGGTACGCCTGCGTACATACAGAGATGGCCACTCAGCTTTTGCATACAATGTACAATGGTGAGTAAGATATTTACAGCCAGTGATAAAACGTAAGGCACAATGGTATACAGTGTCTAGCATCTGCAGGCATTGGGCAGATGCGTTCATATACACCAAGTCACCATAATCTATCAGAGGCAAGAAGGTTGCTGACACAATATATTTCCTAACTTTAAAGGAGAAACATGATCTATTTCTAAAGTAAAAGCCTATCTTCACTTTGAGCTTAGAAACAAGATTTGCAATGTGAGATTTAAAAGATAATTGGTGGTCAATGTGAATACCTAACTACTTATAACTTGAGACTAGCTCAATTTCTTTTCCTTGAGAAGTTAAAATACTTGAAAGATCAGGTGGTAACTCTCTAGCCTTGGTGAACAGCATAAGTTTAGTTTTGTCAGTGTTTAATACCAACTTAAGTTGCCTCAGGCGGGACTGACCAACATCAAATGCAGACTGCAGGAGGCCAAGAGCATGTACAACAGAAGACAAGGAACAATAAATAATAGTGTAATCAGCATAAAATGATACATAGTATTTGAAAAGTTTTCGCATAGGTTATTTACATAAATAGAGAATAGTATAGGTTCTAACACAGAACCTTGGGGCACCCCCTTTGATAACGTCAAAAAAGAGGAGGTAGACCCTGCCATCTGAACACATTGCGTTCTAGCAGACAGATAGTTGGTAAACCAGGCTATTGCTTGCTTAGACAGGCCAATGTGGCGGAGCATGTTGACCAAGGTGCTGTGGTCAACCGTGTCAAATGCCTTTGACAAATCAAAAAGTGCTGCACAAATTATTTTGCAGTCTATTGCCTCAGTGATGTCATTTACTACTTTAAGGGTAGCCGTAACAGTACTGTGTTTTTTCCTAAAACCGGACTGATATTTTGATAAAATGCCATTTGATTCTAAAAATTATTTTAATTGATCATTGACAAGCTTTTCAAGGACTTTTGCCAGAATACACAGTTTGGAGATTGGTCTGTAGTCATTTACATTTTTACATTAGATGGACCCCCCCTTTCAGCAGAGGAAGGACAAAGGCAGATTTCCAGATTTTAGAAATCTCATTGCTAGTAAGACTAAGATTAAAAATAATTGTGAGGGGCTCAGCAATGAAATCAGCAGCTAACTTAAGAAAATAAGGGTCAAGCTTGTCAGGGCCTGCAGAGTCCAGCTGCTTTAAAGCTCTATGGACCTTTAACACAGATAGAGGTGTAAAGTAGGCAATCAAAAGGCCCACGTGACACAGGGAAAGTGTTGTCGACTTGGACATTAGAATTAGTCAGTTAAGGACACAAGGACTCAAATAAAAATCCCACAGAAATAAAATGCTCATTAAAACAATTAAGCATGGCTGACTTGTCAGTCAGAGTGCCGGAGTTTCTAACAATGTTTGTTGGCAATTCACTAGAGGGTACATGGCCAGAAGAGGATTTAATTACTTTCCAAAACTTCTTTGGATCATTTAGGTTTTTTTGTGGTTTCAGATAAGTAAAATTCAGATTTTACTTTGTTGATAAGAGACATACATTGGTTCCGGAGCTGTCTAAAATGGAGCCAGCCAGCCTCAGTTTAAAATGTTCTTGCCCTAGCCTAGGCAACATCCCTTTCTTTAAGGAGACTGGACAGCTCTGGGGAAAACCAGGGGTTGTTTCGATCTTTTACAAGTTTTCGGAAAGGAGCATGTTTGTTCACAATACTCAAAAAACCATCATAAAAGAATTTCCAGGCCAGTTTTACGTCGTCAATGAGAAACATTCTATTCCAATCATAGTGAGACAGATCATCAAAAAAAGCTTGTTCACAGAAATGTTTAAAATCTCTTTTAAGGAGAAGTCCGTGCCTAGTTTTTGGGAGTTTTACATTTCTAACTGCTGCTACAACACAGTGGTCACTCAGATCATTTGCAAAGATGCTTATGTCAGAGTATTTATGAGGGGTGTTGGCTAGTATTAAATCAAGCAAAGAAGATTTTGCAGGACATTTTATGTTTGGATGAGTTGGAACATCAATTAATTGAGTAAGGTTAAAAGAGTCACAGACAGATTTAAAGCTGTCCGAGGTAGAGGATAACCAGTAGCTTTGATAATGACAAGTGCGTGCACCTTATTTTGCGATTACCATAAATCCACACCCATGAATTGCCAAATATGGCAGTTCCAAATTCCATATAAAGGTGCATACAAGTTTTATTAGCAGATGTTCAGTCAAGGAAAAATAACTGTTTAGTATTGTCCGTTCTGGTGTCATAGGAACTGGTAAAGTAAAAAGGCCTGGCTGGCGATAACATGTGCCATCAATGCAGGATCTGCCATCACACAAACTGTTAAAGTTCAAGCCTTTCTGCATCGGACGAGCGCATAGCTTCCATCTGCCAAGCACTACGGTCCTTCTCACAGCCTGGAAAGAAAATAAATAAAATGTTATTCACTTTGTCATTTTGTTCATGTTCTGTGCATGAGAGAGGTAGTTTGAAATCCTGTAACCCCTATAGTTATGGAAAGACGTCGTTCTAAATCTATATACTCTGACACAGTAAACAGCAATTTGACAAATATATTCATACCAATAAGCCAGCTGCCTCTCACATCAGCGTGCTCCAAACAAGTGCCAACTGAAGTTCCCCTCAGAATGAAGCTGTCGTGGGTCCCACCAAATGCTAAATTTGTGCGATCCTGAAGATGCATTCTCTCCAAAGGACGCCGTGCCACAACTCCTCCAACAGCACAACATCAGCCATTGCAACGCTGGCTACTTGTAAGCCATTGTATAGCAAATTTTGTTTATTGGTTAAATGTGTGTTTTATTTAGCATATTTAACATAGAGTATTTTAATGTAATTCATTTAGAAAAATTGTAGCCTACTGGGAGCCTTAAGTTATGGGTGTAATTAAAGGGTAAGTTCGCTATTTTGGACCTTGGACCCTATTTGCGGTCCGTCTTCCATGAATCTGACCCATGAAGTCCATTTTTTCGCTGATCGGTCCAGTATTGAGTTCGGTACAGATTTCCTGTAGGCTCTCACTGGGCTACAATGGAAGTGAACGGGGCAACCAGAAATGTTCGATAAATGTGCTTTCATGTACAATAAATGAGACGGGAAGCTCAGGGTGTATTGTTACCGGTCTCAGTATGCTCTCCTGTGAAATGTATCTCAATCCGAACATTTTTACGTGCTTGGCATGGCTTGGAAGTAAGCATTTCTCTGTTGCTTGTTTTCGCTGCTCCCGCGGAGTACTATGTGTCGGGGGTAGGGGAGCGGGAAGGTGTGCCGGCCGTTTACGAAACTATCTAGCTGAGCAGTCTGCGTTTGTTTACCTGCATCAACGTAGGCTACAATTTCCACAAAAAAACTTGGATGATGGATGACTATAATGATTACGAAGACGAAGAATTCGATTTTGACTTTGACGTTACTGGCTACAGATTTGAGCCAGAATACACGGACACGGAACTACAAGAGATGGATGATAAGAGAGCAAGAGAAGAGAGAGAGGCTGAAGTTGCGCAGGTAATGTTATCCGAAGTCGCTGCCGAGGCTAGACCAAGAATTTCGGGGGACTTTTGGTGTTCTTGCAAGAGGTGCAAGCAGATGCCCAGAGAGGAGGAAAGTTTGTGTTGTAGGGAGTGGGATCTGTTGCTACCGAATGCCATTGAAAACCTGGATGTATCCGTGGATGACACTGGATCATCTCCATTGATTACCATTACACTATGACTGCCAACAGATATGTGATAGATGAGAACTTTGGACAGGACACCATGCGTCAAGCATTTGTAAATAAAACATTATAGAATTGTAAAAAGTTATAGTTGATGAACGTTTCCGACAGTTTTGTTACAAGAAAACAACTTATGTCAAGCTCGGATTTTGTTAGTTGGTAGGCTATTGAGTGCTGGGTCAGAGGACGCGCTCAAAAAAAATAAAAATGTTAGTAACGTTATAGCTAAATATAACTTACCTCCGCTCCGGTGCTTGATAGTGCTGCAGGTCCGACACGAGGAACAGCTGTGTTCTTTAGAAACCAGTGTTTTGCTTCTGATTTGCGGTTACAGAAATCAGTAGCGTCGAAATGCGCTCCACAAACTCGCGAGTCTGCCAAACGGAGTTGATTGACTGGAGTGTTTATGTCGATCCGTAAGACAACCAGCCAAAGTCTCAATCTTTCTGGGTCAGAGAACGGAAGCCTGTGAAAACTGGTATTTGAGCGTCCAGACATTTTATTCCCACAACCGGGGACTGCACATTCGCGCACCATTGCTGTGATTAATTATTACAAATGATGATTACAAAAACTGCGTTACAAATATTTCTGCTGTAGGCTACTAGCTAGTAAACTCCAACGGGAGGTCAGGATTTGTGATCAACTGCTTTTCAAGCGCCCCCCCCCCCTCTCTACAACGTAGCTAGACTGCGGAAGTTTACAGTGCGAGGTAGTGCGGTCGGAGAAATAGTTCTGTTTCAAATGGAACTGTTGTTTCAACGTTCGGTTTGCGTTTGCGATAGCCTACATTTCACAGGAGAGCATACTGAGACCGTAAGAATACACACTGAGCTATAAAAGCACATTTATCGTTGTTTTTCCATAACATTTCTGGTTGCCCCGTTCACTTCCATTGTAGCCCAGTGAGAGCCTACAGGAAATCTGTACCGAACTCAATAATGGACCGATCAGCGAAAAAATGGGTCAGGGGTCATGACCCATGACTTCATGGGTCAGGTTCATGGAAGACGGACCGCAAATAGGGTCCAAGGTCCAAAATAGCGAACTTACCCTTTAAATAAGTTCATAGCCTACAATTGATTAATAGGCGTAGTCTAAAGTGCTTGCTTACAATTGTAATTATTACGTTTGCATTGTGCCCTTCAAAGGCTACATTTAGTCTTGAGAATTTAACAGAAAATAAAAATAAATTCATATTCCAATTAACATTCAGAAGCTACATTTAGCAGCATTTTTAATTTATGAATGCTGTAGGGCCTACGCGTGGTCCTGACCAGGTGTAAATTTTGTTTGTATGTACGAACAAATCTCAGATATGAAAACTTTGAATGCCAAGATACGGGCAAAATTGCTGATAGGAAGGATTTATGCACAAATTCATTCTGCTCACGTTTCATGAATGTACAATACATGCTACACTCACACTGTACAGATGCAGACCTAGGCCCCATTCCTTGTACGTGGATAACTCAGTTAGCTGGCTAATTGTGCTGAGTAAAACCTGGAAACCCCAGAATATGGAACATATGAACTAGCAAAGACATTATTCAAGATTTTACTCAGTGCAGTTATCCAGCTAACTCAGTTAGCCAGCTACATTACATTACAGGCATTTAGCAGACGCTCTTATCCAGTATGGTATCCATTTTATACAGCTCGATATATACTGAAGCAATGCAGATGAAGTACCTTGCTCAAGGGTACACCTGGGAATCGAACCTACAACCTTTTGGTTACAAGCCCAGTTCCTTAACCATTATACTACACTGCCACCCAGGAACGAGGAATAGGGCCCAGGAAACGTTTTTGATGCATCAGAATAATAATAATTCTATTTATTTCAATACTCCATAATCCATGGGCTAAGAGTATGTCTGTGTTGGGTCATTTCACTCTAGTTTTAAATTATGATATTTATTTATCCCTATCTATCTAGAGAGACGATCTGCACCTTAAACTGAATAACGAAACAAGTAAGATACCTTTTAATTCATTGCCTAAATATTACTTGTGTTCCCCTTGCTTGTGCCTTCCCTAATGCAGGACAACATTTAGAGAAATCAAAATCAAAGGATTACTATTGATCTCCATACAACTTACAGACCTGCTACAGCAATGGTCTTGGGCTTTTAAAATTTTACTGAACATCATTTCAGTATACTGTATAACGAACGTTACGACGGTAACTATGTTCTATGAGTTTCGGATGACCATTAGGGTCGTCAACCACGAATGAACCTTCCAGGTGTCCAATGCATCGAGACTCTTATGTCAATATTTGTCATGGACATGACCCGCACGTAGTGACGTAATTCCTCCCTATAAAGGGAGGCGCGTCAATGCGGAAATCCTTTGACCCTTTTCTCGCCCTTAAAGGTATACTATGTAGTTTCATTGTAAACAACTCGTTCTTTGTTTATATTCAAATTTTCTCCCCAAAAAACATTGCATGTGTCCTTGTGGTCTAATAAACATGTTGAATGTATTTCCTACCTCATAAGTCGTTCGCAAAGTGTTTTTTTGTTAATGTTTTGAATGTTACACTGTTGACATCCCGCCGCCATTTTTAAAGCCAGAAACAGCTAAAATGGTGTAAACGTCATGAATGGGTGGTTCCTGCTCATTTGATTGACATGGCCAGGCCATGTGGGCAGGCTTCCAGGTAAACTCTTATTTTAGCTTAAGACCAAAACATTCCTCACGCAAATACGCGAACGTGGACGCTTCGAACTACGCAAACTATTTTCCTAATATGTATATTAAATATTTATTAAGGGTGTAACGGTACACAAAAGTCACGGTTCGGTACGTACTTCGCTTTTGAAGTCACACTTCGTATCTTTTTTCATTGCTTTCAGCTGTTGTTAGTTAATTGAACAGATTGGAGTAACACGGTAGCTTAGTTCATTTTGAATTGTTTGCAGTTAGTCCGTAGCTTGCTCACTGTAATTGGGCCAGCTACCTGTCTTTTGTGTTGCTAATTAGAACTAGTTGAATTAGAACTCACTCTGAGGTGATGAACTGCAAACACGCTTAATATACACACAGGTGAAACTGGTTCCAACCAAATTAGCAACGTAATGCTTATCTGAGTGTAGCCTAGACGATCCACGACGCAGCAATTATACACTCTGTTACCGAAGTGTGACTTCAAAACCGAAGTACGTACCGAACCGTGACTTTTGTGTACCGTTACACCCCTAATATTTATATATAAATATTTCCCCAAAATAAATCAGAGATACCCTCAATTAAAAAATTTTACAGACATCCAAAAACTCCCCATCCTCTTAGGAGAGGAGAGGACGTGCTGTGACCTGGTAGCACAATATATACCTGCCTGCCATCGTCTTAGGGACAGTGAGTGACAGAGATCATTATAAACCAATTTTAATTTTTTATATTTATTATATTCACTTTATAAGATCATATGTGTCGTTCTCATCATCATTATTATAATTTCTATTTATAATTATTATTATTTTTAATTGTACTTCATTATTTTACATTATTGTTATTTCTAAATCCATAATCAAAGAAAAGTTATTGTTTTCATGTATGGTTACTGTTCATTTGTTTCTAGTCTTTGCTGTTTTGTATTGTTCAGAGTTAGATGTATGTCTTCGACTGTTTTAATGCAGTATGCTTTGACAATACAGATTCAATGTCTTGTCATGCCAATAAAGCGAATTGAATTGAGTCCACGGTCAGAGAAAATATGTGTGAAACGTCACCACAATGCTTGTGTGTCGTCGTGCGTGTCTGAGAAGAACACGTGATAAGCAATTTTCGGGGAGCCCTTTTCTCCTACGTGCTCAATATCGCCATCTAGTGTTCTGAAACTACATAGTATACCTTTAAAGGGTCCCGAGTGATGGTCATTTGGAACTCATAGAACATGGTTACTGTTGTAACCGTTGCAGGCGGACTGACGACGAAGAGTTCCCCTGCCATACAAGGGTTGTGCTTCACCTCTAGCCATCGGTTGGGACCTATGAACACCAGAGTGTTGTGGGGGGGCATCTGCTGCTCTCTGTATCTTAATGCCTCTACAGAACGCTCAAGCGTCTGTCTGGCTACTTCTGTGAAAACCTGGCTGGGAATAACCAGCAGGTCCCTGATGGTTCTTTTTGTGGCGTCCGAGAGGGGCGACTGAGCCAACCACACCTGATGCCGAGAGCAAGGACATAGCTTACTCGGCCTAGCTTACGTGTCATAAATGCGAATGCCTGCAGAGATGCGTCACTGTCATCAAGCATCGTCTGCGACTGCGCGAGCATCAGCCACGACAGCGAATTACCAATCCGCACTGTCCTGGCGGCCGCATCATAAGCCTTACAGAGCAGAGTAAGCCTTACTCTGTTGTTCTGCATTGTGGCTTAGGGCAGTGGGCGTCTGCCTGGACCACCTCCTCTGGGGATGCTACCAGCTTGCCGCAATGCCGTGTTCCACAGAGGGCATTCGGTCCAGCCCATGGACCTCCGCGTCTGACATGGACGCCAGTGTCCTACAGTGTTTTAGCCACCCGTTGTAAGCCGGGGCGTGACCAACATTTACTTTGCTCCGCCAGAAAATCGTTGGATGCTGGCGTGGCAAACTGCGGCCCCTGGGGGGTCCGTCGGTGAAATCTAGATGTCTCCATAGTGCTGGCCTGAGGCATATCGCAACCCATGTTGCAACCCAGATTAGTTTCTAGAGAGGCCGAGTAACCCACTGAACTGTTAGTGGAACCCGAGCCTCCCACCTACCCTCTGTCAGATTGGTCTTCTGTGTCAGACCGACTCTGAGCGAACGGGGTGTTTGACGCCGCTGTAGAGAGTGCATCAAACCCGTCCAAATTCAAATCCCTGTATGAATCCTCCTCTACTGGGAGCCCCTGTGGGGGACCGAGCTGGGGAGCCGTTTCTGGCTTTGCACGGTCTTCCAGCATCTCAGTCAGTTGTTGCACTGCAGTGCGTAGCTCTGTGACTTCTGCTGATAGGTTGCTACCCGCCAGCCTTACCCTATTTTTGTGAAGGGCCCTCGGTGGCGGAAATACCCTTACGTTTGGGGGCAACCTCTGCCGCGGTTGGCGTTCTGCCCGAGGGGGTTGCATGTGGGACATGTACAAATCCAATCAGGCCTGCTTGTTCTCCAGCGACATATCCATACTGCATGGGCCGGGGTCTGAGAACACCTCTTGCAGGTGCCCTCGGCCGAGGTACAGGCAGCGCCGGGTGTGCCCATCAGCTATATCCATGGCTCCTCCACATTCCGTGCACAAGGTGCTCATGCCTTAGCAGTATAAAAGAGCACCTGCAGACGCAAACGCGGAGAGTGGTCTTGAGTAGGGGAAGCCGGGGCAGGCTACTTCTGCCACACAAACCAATCGATGTAACGTCCGCACTCATCGATTGGGAAAGTCTTACTGGGGTGCAGTTGCAGCCAGTACAGACTTAGAATCAAACAGCGGAGCCGTAGCTCGCAGATTGTAAGAAAACCAAATCTCACTGGGGTACTCCCACGCCCAGGTTCAATTTGGAATCAGTGAAAATACAGAAGGATACAAACCTGTACTTGCTGTATACCAACCTGTTCACCATGTGAATATGTTACGCTTGAGTGAACCAATTAAATGCGGTAGCACCGTGTGCCTAACCGCAGCCAATATATATGCTAAATGTAAACAACCGTAGTTTTTAGCGTTAGCAGTATAACCAAGAAAACGATATCTGTCTTAAAATAGCCAAGCTATTAGCGGATATCACATGCAAGCGCTTATCCCCGCCTTTGGAGGACTATAAGAATCGTAGCCCCAACCAAAGTCACAAAGCGTTTCGGGATTTGCAGATACTCACGTCTCTACTCTGCATCAGCGAGAAAAACGAAGAGGATTTCTGCATTGACACGCCTCTCTTTATAGGAAGGAATTACGTCACTACGTGCGGGTCAGGTCCATGACAAATGTTGACATAAGAGTCTTGATGCATCGGACACCTGGAAGGTTTTTTCATGGTTGACGACCCTAATGGTCGAAGGAACAAAATAGAACTCACTCACACTGGCCATTAATGTGAAATCTCAAGAGTATTCTTTTGAAAGGACACCAAATAGCGCTTTGTGATGCTAGTTTTATACAAAGTTTATCCTTTATTCATTCTGTCTTCAATGTACAGCATCCTTTATATTTAAGTGTACATTTTTTAAATAAGTGTTCATATTTGGTGGGCTATGCGCAAGAGCCAGAATTGAGTCTTACATCTATGATCTGATACATGTTAGCTAGCATTCTGTAAAGTGTAATGCAAGATCCATGGGAAGTGATTTTCTCATATAATAAATAAATTTAAACAAATTGATGTTAAATACATAATGAATGTGTTGTCACAGGCAAATGTTAATTTGGCACAGCTGCATGAACCAAGATATAAAATCAAATAAGATTTGATATAGTAATATTTACATTTACGAAGAAGTAATAAATTAAGATTGACGGCAAGGGCCATATTTATGTAATCATGTACAACATAGTGCCTGCTCATATGTCCAAATTAATAACCTGGCACACCTGCACTTACTGTTCAAGAACTGTGATAAAAGTAGAGGCCTGCTGAATTTGATTGGTTGGCCTTAATGCATGTGACACACTCTCAGCTATAGAGCATACAGTGAAGAAAACCTTCCCTGGGGAATTTTTGTTTTGCAAAACCACTCCACAATGATTCAGATAATTCAAGGAGGTTCTACTGAAGCAACCTAATTGTTGTGCTCAAATGCAACACAACCATGAATAGTTTAACACTGGTTTTCCTTTTCTCAGAAGAATCCATAATGAGAGACCAGCAGACACTGAAAGTGGATCTGAAGAATATGTTTGACCACATATTTGAAAGTTCAGCAAAGCAGGGCCACCCAACCCTCCTCAATGAGATCTATACAGAGCTCTACATCACAGACGGGGGAAGTGGGGGGGTCAATAATGAACATGAGGTCAGACAGATTGAGATAGCATCTAAGAGACAAACAACACAGGAGACTGCAATCCTCTGCAATGACATCTTTACAGCTTCACCTGGACAAAAGAAACCCAGAACTGTGCTTACAAAGGGCATCGCTGGCATTGGAAAAACTATCTCGGTGCAGAAGTTCATTCTGGACTGGGCAGAAGGAAAAGCCAATCAGGACATTGATTTCATCTTCACTCTTCCTTTTAGAGATCTGAATTTGAAGAAGGAGATGGAATTTAGTCTGATGGAACTTCTCCAGGACTACTTTCCGGAACTTACTTTCCAGAACCATTTTTCCCAGCAAGAGATTAAAAGCTTTGATCGTAAAGTCAAAATTTTGTTCATCTTTGACGGTCTAGATGAGTGTCGACTTCCTCTAGATTTCAAGAAAAATGAGATTTGGCGTGATGTAAAAAAGCCAACCTCCGTGCATAAGCTCCTGACAAATCTCATTAAGGGGAATCTGCTTCCCTCTGCTCTCCTCTGGATCACCTCCCGACCAGCAGCAGCCAGTCAGATTCCACAGAAGTGCCTCCACCGTGTGACAGAGGTACGAGGGTTCAATGATCCACAGAAGGAGGAGTACTTCAGGAAGAGAATCAGAGATCAGAACCAGGCCAGCATAATTATCTCACACATAAAGTCATCCAGGAGTCTCTACATCATGTGTCACATACCAGTATTCTGCTGCATTTCTGCTACTGTTCTGGAGACAATGTTGAGTGAAGCAGAGAGTGGAGATCTGCCCAAAACTCTGACTGAAATGTACACACACTTCCTGCTCATTCAGACTATTGTGAAGAATGAAAAGTATTTCGGCACCGATGAGACAAACCCAAAGATGTCGGAGTCAGATACAGAAATCATCCTGAAACTGGGGCAGCTGTCTTTTCTACAGCTGGAAAAGGGCAATCTGATATTCTATGAAGAGGACCTGAGAGAGAGTGGCATTGATGTTAGTGACCCATCAGTGTACTCTGGGGTGTGCACACAGATCTTTAAAAAGGACTATGGGTTGTATAGGAAGAAGGTCTACTGCTTTGTGCATTTGAGCGTTCAGGAGTATCTGGCTGCCTTGTTTGTGTTTCATTCGTGTGTAAATGAGAACAGAAATGTACTCAGAGCAGAAGAATCAAAGACTCACAGTGACAGAATGCAGCTGTCTGAGTTACACAGGAGTGCAGTGGATCAGGCCTTGGAGAGTAAGAATGGACACCTGGACCTTTTCCTCCGATTCCTTCTTAGCCTCTCTCTGGACTCTGTTCAGAATGTCTTAGGAGAAATAATGACACAGACAGGAAGCAGATCACCTGTACCAGACCCACAGACACAGACAGGAAGCAGATCACCTGTAACAGACCTACAGACACAGACAGAAAGCAGATCACCTGTACCAACCCCACATACACAGACAGAAAGCAGATCACCTGTACCAGACCCACAGACAGGAAGCAGATCTGATAGAGGAAGAAGCAAAAAAAACATTGTTACTTTCTTTCAAAGACTATTGACACAGAGAGGAAGAAGACCACCTGTACCAGACTCACAGACACAAACTGGAAGAAGATCACGTGTACCAGACCAACAGACACAGTCAGGAAGCATATCACTTGTACCAGGCCCACAGACACAGACAGGAAGCAGATCACCTGTACCAGACCCACAGACCCAGATAGAAAGCAGATCAGAGAGCATTGAGAAAACAGTCCAGTACATTAAGAAGAAGATCAGAGAGACATCTTCAGCAGAGAGGACCATCAACCTGTTCCACTGTCTGAATGAACTGAATGCCAACTCTCTGGTGGACGAAATCCAGAATTCCCTGAGATCAGGAAAACTTTCTGATGAAGAGCTGGAACCACACCAATGTTCAGCTCTGGCCTTTGTGTTACTGATGTCAGAGGAGATCCAGGATGAGTTTGACTTGAAGACCTACAACACATCTGCAGCAGGTCATCAGAGACTGGTACCAGTAGTGAGGAACTGCAGGAAGGCCATGTGAGTATTATGCCACTAATAATGTACATTATTTGCAGAATATTTTCATAAACACCTGTTTCTAGTGAGAATAAAGTGATTTAATTTACAAATTATCATCAAACATACCAATTGTCAAATGAATCATACATTCTTTGATAGGTAGACCAATCTGATGGATCAGTCTTTGTCAAAACATACAACTCACAAACAGATTAAAATGAAGAGATGCTTTATTAAGTTACAATGTTAAGAAAAACATATAGTTTAAAAACAGACTCAACTACCTTAAACACAATATTAGACAGAGATGTAAATTAAAATATAGCTGCAAGCAGTGATTCCCGGGGACCGAGCGGCATGAGCAGCATTTGTCAAACACAGAAACTGCAAAATGGTAGACAACTCTAGACTGGGTTGACCCAAAATACAAATATTTGTTTCTAATCAGGGCTTTTGCCATTGTTGATGGTATCTTAACCCGATCCAGTAAGGGCTTGTGTGTTACGTCTTTTAAGTACAAGTGAAACAGTGAACAGTTAATGCTGTTAAATTTCTTAACTTTTGCAATAAAAAGGTGTTTCTTAATGTGAAAACAACATTAAAATAAGCATAGCATTTGCACAATAGTTTTGCCGCCAAACACTAACTTAGCCATTGGTACCAAGCTGGAATTGAACCACTGACCACATACATGGAAAGCCAAGCTTGTATCCACTAGGCCAAAGCAGGTTAACAGAAAAGTGAGGCCAAATAAGACTTTTGTGTTGTGGAATCAGATTGTTTTGGCTTACTGACTTCATAATTCAAACAGTTAGCTGGTAATATTGTGAAATTTCTTAGCCTTTGCAATAAAAATAACTTGTTTTATGTTAAAAGAAGATTCTTAGCATGACATTAACATTGTGTGCCTCAAACAAAATGTTGGGAACAGGTGGGGATCAAACCACCAACCTACGACACAGCAGTCCAATGCCTTAACCACTAAGCTGCAGGAACTTTCACGGTTTATATAGTAGGTAGACGGCCTGTTAAGCATAGATAGTGTACTTGGCGGATGGCATACCTGCCATCCCAACATTTGTATTTCTATAGCGCCACCACACGGATTGATTGGGTTAAAACTTCAGGGCTCAAGTCTTGATCTAACTCTCAATCAACCCACCAAGTTTCAGAACTTTATACAAACGGTTTTAGAAGTACTATCATTTATGTGATAAGCCATGCCCAATACAAAATTCATTGGCTTCTCATTCGGCCAATTTTTGACATAGGCCTTAGTAAAGAAATGCATGTATGTAGGGATGCGGGTTGAGTCCCTCGAACAGGTTTGGTGCAAATTGGTCTAATTCTGTAGGAGGAGTAGCATTTTAAGTGTTTTACAAAAAATGCTAATTAGTGGAAAATCGAAGATGGCAGATTTCATGGTTTCTTGAGGCAAATTTGTTGGGCATGAGTAGCGGGACGTGTACACCAGAGTTTGTGACTGTAGATCAAACGGGGCGTCGGCAGTGGGCGTGTCAATGATTTTTAGTGAATTTTTAAATATTTTATTATATTTTGATCTTTATTGCGCCACCACATGGCTCGATTGGGTTGAAACTGGAGAGCTCAGGTCCAGATGTTACTCTTAAAAGACCTCCCAAGTTTCATAACTTTCTGTGAAATGGTTTTGGAATTATTAGCATATTTGTGATAAGCCACGCCCACTGAAAATTCATTGTCTCGTCATTCGGCCATCTTTTAAAATATCAAGATTCTGTATATATATTTGATGAAGCATGGTCTAAGGAGTGTGTGTACCAGGTTTCATGTTAATTGGTCACATTTTGTAGGAGGAGTAGCATTTTAAGTGTTTTACAAGAAATGCTAATTAGCAGAAAATCCAATACGGGTGACTTGATAGTTTCTTTAAGCAAATTTGTTCAGTATGAGCAGAGGGACCTCTATAACACATTTTGTGACTCTAGATAAAACGGGGCGTATGCAGTGGGCGTGTCAACGATTTTTTGTGAATTTTTAAATATTTTCTTATATTTGGAGCTATATAGCGCCACCACGTGGCTCGATTGGGTTGAAACTGTAGAGGTCAAGTCCTCATATTACTATTAATAGACATGCCAGGTTTCATAACTTTCTGTCAAATGATTTTGGAATTATTAGCATTTTTGTGATAAGTCACGCCCATTGAAAATTAATTGGCTCGTCATTCGGCCATCTTTTAAAATATCAAAAATCTATATATAACTTTTATGAAGCATGGGCTAAGGGGTTTGTGTACCTGGTTTCATGTAAATTGGCCAAATTTTGTAGGAGGAGTAGCATTTTAAGTGTTTTACAAAAAATGCTAATTAGCAGAAAATCCAATATGGCTGACTGCATGGATCCTTCAGGCAAATTTGTTCAGTATGAGCAGAGGGACCTCTATACCACATTTTGTGACTCTAGATAAAACAGGGCGTATGCAGTGGGCATGTCAATGATTTTTAGTGAATTTTTAAATATTTTCTTATATTTGCATCTATATAGTGCCACCATGTGGCTTGATTGGGTTGAAACTGCAGAGGTCAAGTCCTCATATTACTATTAATAGACATGCCAGGTTTCATAACTTTCTGTCAAATGATTTTGGAATTATTAGCATTTTTGTGATAAGTCACGCCCATTGAAAATTCATTGGCTCGTCATTCGGCCATCTTTTAAAATATCAAAATTCTGTATATAACTTTTATGAAGCATGGGCTAAGGGGTTTGTGTACCTGGTTTCATGTAAATTGGCCAACTTTTGTAGGAGGAGTAGCATTTTAAGTGTTTTACAAAAAATGCTAATTAGCAGAAAATCCAATATGGCTGACTTCATGGATCCTTGAGCCAAATTTGTTCATCATGAGCAGAGGGACCTGTACACCACATTTTGTGACTCTAGGTCCAACAGTCAGCAGTGGGCGTGTCAATGTCACAATATTTTCACGTGCAGTACAGCGCCACCAACTGGCCTATCGCCACCAAGTTTGGTGAGGGCTTGTGAGATGACAACTTCTAACTATATGCCAAGTTTCATGAGAATCAGCCAAGCGGTTAAGGAAAAACACAAAGAAGTAATAAATGAGTACATTTAAGACAAAATGTCGGCAAATTCAAGATGGCGCCCACCAAATTAGTAAAGATCTATGATCCAAATCAGGGTCTTCTGAACTAAAACTGTAGAGGTCATGTTCTGATGTTACTCTTAACAGATCTACCAAGTTTCATAACTATCTGTCAAATCGTTTTGGAATTATTAGCATTTTTGTGATAAGCCACGCCCAGTGAAAATTCATTGGCTCGTCATTCAGCCATCTTTTAAAATATCAAAATTCTGAATATAGAATTAGAATACTTTTATGAGGCATGGTCTAAGGAGTGTGTGTACCAAGTTTCATCTCAATTGGTCAAATTTTGTAGGAGGAGTAGCATTTTAAGAGTTTTACAAAAAATGCTAATTAGCAAAAAATGGAGGACTTTATAGGTCCTTGAGGCAAATTTGTTCGAAATGAGCAAAGGGACCTGTATACCACATTTTGTGACTCTAGGTCAAACGGGGCGTCAGCAGTGGACGTGTCAATGTAAAAAATGTGTCACGTGCACTACAGCACCACCAGGTGTTCAATCTGCGTCATAATATAGATCCAAGAGTTTGGCAATCCCAACAAGCATGCCAAGTTTGGTGATTCTAGGCCAAACCAGCTCACGGGAATTTTTGGTGAAATGGGAGAAGAAGAAAAATAATAATCTGAACAAATACAATAGGGCAGTGGTTCTCAACCCTGGTCCTGGAGTACCACTGTGTATGCTGGTTTTCGTTCCAACCACAATTGCAATACCAGAATTTTAACAAGCTGTTATTTTTTCTTAATTAGGTGTTTTTATTGTATAGAGAGAACACTTTAAACTCTTTACCTCTCTTAAGCCATGTTATGTTAACAATAGCTATGCATGCTTTGAAGAAAAAAAATCCCATGTTCGTTATGCTCATTGTGTTATATTGCAAACAATTGCGAAGAAGAGGTAAGAACTCAGGTGAATAGGCTCCTAATTAGGTAATTGAACACAAGTTAAATTTAGATGTGTGTTAGCTTGCAAAACTGCGGGAAGCTCGTCACCCTTACCCCCAAAAGTAAAGAAGCAAGTTCACTGTCAACTCTGAAAGATGTGTGTTAGCTTTTGCATCTATACATTTGGTGGTAGCTGTGCCAAACATCCCACAGCATTACAAACTCACTGTCCACTCTGAAAGACAGGCATCTGCACTTCTGGGAAGGGATTAGAAGGGTTAATTCCAGAGAAAAGATCATAGACAAGGTAGATAGGCCCTTAGCCCCAATTCAAAAAAATTATAGTTTAAGAAAGGGGGCTATTTGGACCAGAATTACAGGTGTAGAACTGGCACAAACATCTTCCTCAGAGCATCGTCAACCTTAAAATCCTCAATGAACTCATCACTGAACACTATCATTGGTAGGTTTCAAATATGATGTTTTATATTGCACTATTTAATCATAGAATAATATATCTACTCTTCTTTGCAGACTGAACAGCTGTGACCTCACAGAGAAGTCCTGTGATATTGTGGCCTCAGCTCTCCAATCATTAAACTCACCCCTGAGAGATCTAGACCTCAGCTACATTAACTTGGGAGATTCAGGAGTGGAGCTGCTCTGTTCTGGACTGATGAGTCAAAACTGTAAACTACAGAGACTGGGGTGAGTAGTGTTGTTGTAATGAGTAAATATGGGCTGTGTAAGGGTTTGAATTTTGTCACAGGGAGGAGAACAAATTTACTGACTCCATCGATTTCAAAACCTGTAATTTGAATGTTAATGTGTGAATACGGGTTCACATATTAGCATATTGTGTGCTCATATGAAATCATGGGCGGCAAGACCTTGTACCCTGGAGAGACTATCTACTGCTGCCAGGCATTCATCAGAGTGTTCACTGACACTAAGACCTTCTATCCTGGGAGGTAAACGTACTGCTCATCCAGGACTCTTTGCGATTCATAGACTTGTGCCATGAAGAAGCAACTTAAACTGTTAAATCTGCAGATCTGGGTATCAAAACTATCTCTGGGATCAACCTAATTAACCTGATGGAACTTTGCCCCCTAGTGGTAGTCGGATCCAACCAAAGTACAGTAGTCATGTTTCTCTGAAATTATAAACTACAGCTTTAAGAAAACCGAAAAAATTCAGACGCAGGATTATTCAGAACGGTCTTGACTTGCGAAAAGACCTACCTCTCTCAAGTTGCAGTGCAGGGCAATAAAACAGCAGGGTGCTAATAGCCCAAACCATGTTTACAACCTTCATCTTTCCATAGTTACAGACAATAAAATGCACCCTTTATACATGCTAAGAAAATCATCTTCTCATATAGGAACAATAATATATTTTTAAAACGTTGCACAAATAAACATTTTCCGTTGCTTACTGTACTATGTACAGTACCCGCTGTACTTTCGGTTTAGTAGAGATTTAATTTTTTTCTTCAAAATCTCTGGTATAAAAATGTTTCATGAAAAAAATATTCTACCTGGTATTAAGCTGCAGGGCTATTCTGGTTAACCCTGAAGAATTTATCTTATTACATTTAGCCAAACTCGACATTTCCACAGCGACCACCTATCGCACTTAGGGCTGAAATACATTGCTGTTGTTAAGTAAAAACACATGTGTTTTTGTACGTTTAAAAAAAAACTTATGTAAATACATTAGGCTACTTATTGTATGCATATTGTGTATATACTGTATGTGACTATTCTGAACTAAATCTATTCTGTTACAAATTTCTGAATGATACAGTTTCTGCTTCAATTCAAAGTTTAAACCATGGATGTGCATTGAATATATTTTTTTAGATATTAACACTTAAATAAGACGAGTAGGCACTAGGTGAAAGTGCTTTTTGTGTGCCACAGTTAGATCGGGTTAAGGTTTACCCCATTGGGGTGATGAGACTACAGTACCTAAATGTCCCGGAGCATGGTGTCTCTATTATTTTATGATATAACTTGAGGATTCATCTGGTTATTGACTCTTAACCGCTATCCCAGATGAGCTGCACAACCGGCTAGTGAAACTATCAAAGTGGCCAGTGATTTACCCGGTAAGGTTGTTACCCCCAAACTGTATATTTTTGAGGCCGATGCAGTGATTAGTTCTCACAGAGATGTACATCCCAGTTGGTGTATAAGCGAGCCATATACATTGGATGTGCTGTAAGAGAAACAACACTTTTCACATGACACAATACGAGTCACCAATAAGCAAGAATACACACGTTTAACAGTGGTAATAGTCAATCACTTTATTCACAAGACATGGCAAGATATTGGACAGTATGCTATAAGAAAAGAAAGGACATACAACCTAACAAAGTCTAAGATAAAGAAGAGGAACAAAAAAGTAAATTATGATATATACCCACAATACTGATATGAGATGACTATGGTACCAGGATAATTAAGTAGTCTTCCCAAATGTATATTAGAGCTTTCTTTAAATAGCATCCCAAGAACATCTCCCACATTCCACACTCTTACATCTCACCTTATATGGTCAGCTGACCAGAACTGTAATACCCACCACCATCACCAACAGACAGCCCCCCCCCCCCCCCCCCCACAGGCACAGAAGATGGTGCAGCCCAGCTGACAGTTAAAAGGGGATTTTGCATGACTGGCGTGGCCTTATGATTAAATCTATCGTACATGTTCCATGTTCTCCTGCAAGGGTCTATGGTGATGGCCCTTCTAACTGTGTGTCTTCATTCCCTGGATGTATTAATAAATCCCTTTGAAATGCATGGCTGTTGTATGGAAATGTATTCTGAATTGTCCCATTGTGAGTGGTTTGTGAATCCTGTGTTACTTTTTCAGTGTTTAAGGCTTTTTGTGATCACAAAGGAGGTGTGCAGTCCTTTTGTGAATCAGCCCCTCAGACTTTAGTCCAGCAGGACATTCAATATAAGAAATGGGGCTATTTGGGTCAGAACTACATCTGTAGAACTGTCAGAATTTGGTCCAACAGGACCTCTGATTCTCAGGTCCAAAGTGGTGCAGTTGGAGAGTGTAGCACAGATGTCTCAGAGCATCACAGACCTTAAAATGTAAATTAAATCTTTTTCACTGAACACTATCAGTGTTAAATCTAAAATATTACTTTTATTTTTTACTAATGTTATTATATTACTATAATATATGAACTGTTCTTTGCAGTCTGAACAGCTGTGATCTCACAGAGAAGTCCTGTGAAGTTGTGGCCTCAGCTCTCCAGTCATCAAACTCACCCCTGAGAGATCTGGACCTCAGCTACAATAACCTGAGAGATTCAGGAGTGCAGCTGCTCTGTGCTGGACTGATGAGTCCAAACTGTAAACTTCAGAGACTGAGGTGAGTGTGTTGTTGTAATTAGTAAATGTGGGCTGTGTAAGGGTTACATAGTTATATACTGTATGTACCAACTGCCAAGGTGCACAGTGTCACAATCAGCGGTAAATTTTAATTGTGTATGTGTGTCTGTGTGGCCTGTCCACAGGCTGGGTTGGTGTAATCTCACAGAGGGCTGTTGTGATGTGCTGGCTTCAGTCCTGCGTTCTCGTCACTCAGAGATGAGAGATCTGGTGCTCAGAGACAACGAGCTGCAGGATTCAGGAGTGAGAGCTCTCTCTGTTGGACTGGAGGACCCAGACTGTAAGCTGCAGAGACTGGGGTGAGTACAAACATTAAACCCATCAAACAAAAAGGGCTCCAATGTGACTAAATACAACACTTATGTTCATGGTTCTAATGTGAAAACAGACAAAAGAGGTGTGTATACTCCAGAGAACTGAAACAACATGTTCCTGTTTGTCCTCTGGGTAGAATAAGACTGTACACCCATTTTTAAACCCATTAAATTTTGAAAATCAACTGGACAAAGGATCTTTTTGAGAACATCAAATTAAATTATTTCCATTTCTACATTCCTCATAATGCATAAAATGAAATAAAATGAACTTGTTCGCCCTCTTACATAATGGTTAATTCCACAGCCCTGTTATTATATATTCAGCTGTAGAAGGTGTATAACACACTGCTATGTGTTTGATACACGCAGCCCTGTTAGTTTCTATGAATATGCTGTAAGGTGCGTTTGTCTTTCTCTCTGCAGGCTGTCAGGCTGTAGAGTCACACAGAGAGGCTGTGATTCTCTGGCTTCAGCTCTGTGTTCAAACCCCTCACATCTGAGAGAGCTGGACCTGAGCTACAATAATCCAGGAGACTCAGGAGTGAAAGCGCTGTCTGCTGCTAAACTGGACACACTGACACTGCTGTAGGTATAGAGAGTTTCCACACTGCACCTCTCTCTCATACACACACAGACACACACATAGTCGTAGTAGTGTCTGGGGTTAACTCACTCACTCGCTCTCTTTTCTGCTGTTCCTACAGTGTGGACCATGCAGGAGAGAACAGGACCAAACCAGGACCCAGGAAATGTGAGTCTGTATCGACACAGAACACTTCCCATAAATACACACTCTGCAGTGTGTGTGTGTGTGTGTGTGTGTGTGTGTGTGTGTGTGTGTGTGTGTGTGTGTGTGTGTGTGTGTGTGTGTGTGTGTGTGTGTGTGTGTGTGTGTGTGTGTGTGTGTGTGTGTGTGTGTGTGTGTGTGTGTGTGCGTTTGAGAAAGACTTAACAAAAAATTATCTCTTTCACACATGAACACAGAAACATACATGTACACAGACACACATAAAGTAAGTACTATCACAGCTCTTTTTCTCACACACATAATGAGGTGAATATTAATAATAACAATCTCATGAATGCCTCTGATCTGCAGACAGCTGTCAACTCACACTGGATCCAAACACAGCAAACAGAGCGCTGTCTCTGTCTGAGGGGAACAGGAAGGTGACACACACACGGTGGAGAGAGAAGCAGTCATATCCTGATCATACAGAAAGATTTGAGTTCTGGCTCCAGGTTCTGTGCAGAGAGAGTCTGTGTGAGCGTTGTTACTGGGAGGCTCAGTTCACTGTGTCTGAAGAGGGAGGGCTTTATATAGCAGTGGCATATAAAGGAATCTGCAGGAAAGGGGAGGGTTATGACTCTGTTTTTGGACTGAATAAAAACTCCTGGAGTCTGAGGTGGTATAAACACAAATACTCTGTCTGTCACAATGAGAACTCAGCACACATACCTGTCCCCCCTTCCCCCTACCACAGAGTAGGAGTGTGTGATGATAATAATGATGATGGTGAAGGATTGTGTGTGTACAGGGTAGGAGTGTATGTGGACTGTCCAGCCAGCACTCTGTCCTTCTACAGCGTCTCTGACTCTGACACACTGACCCTCCTGCACAGATTCCACATACACATCACTGAACACACACCCCTCTGTGCTGGATTTAGAGTGTATGACTCCTCAGCATCCCTGTGTCAACTCTAGTCGAGACACATCCCCTCTCTTTCACACCCACACCCACACCCACACACATGCACACACAAACATACACTTACTCTCACACCTACCCATACATGCACACACTCTCTACACCACTGTTACTTGATCCTCGAGGGCCAAGAACTGCTGGTTTTAATAAAAAATTATATAGTAGATGTTCAAAGTGTGTTTCTGTATTTTTGATGATTAAAACATGAATATATTGTATTAAGAGCGTGATACTGGCAAAATATGGCAGGGAAAATGTTTTTGAAGTCATAATTCTATATATGCATCTTTGTATGAAAGAAGCCATTGGCAAACTCTTCAAGTTAAGCATGCATTTTTTGAGTTCCAATATGAAAAATTCTGTGGGAAAATTCACCTGATAGGAGAATGCAGAATGATCACTGCAGTGTACTTATTTCCTTTCATTACTGTAAATAATGATGGGTTGAGTTTCCTATTGTATCATGTTTATTTTGTTTGAACCTGTTGCTGTCATTTTATATATTTACAGATTATATTTATGATATTCAATGATTAAACCTGAATTGTAAAAATATTGAATGGTTTGTTGTTACGATTTACTATTGTGTGATGTATTGAACTCCTGCAGTAGCATAGTAGCAATTATTTCATATTCTGTATGGGATTACGTATGGGTTCAATATGAGTACATCAGGATGAGGCAAAAATCTGCACAGCTGAAGCAATGACATTCATCTACAGTAGTATAAATGAAATCTAGTGAATTAAACGGAACAAGTTACACAGTATATGCTGAGTGGTTGTTTCTGTTACTGTCGTGTGACCATATTGTCAAGTCACTAGTCACTACTCATCTGTTGAGTTATGATTGGTACCTCTCAAAGAAATGGTTTTCCAAAACTTTTTCCAAAAAAAGTAAACCTGTAGGGTCTGAACCTGTATCTGCTCCACATTAGCTCCACAATCCACAATGGATTCAACCACAAAGCCAAAATCAAGGCAGAAGTGTGGTTTGCACGACAACCAGTTTATGAGATGTTCCTGAGGTCCTACAGTTTTTCTCAGTTGGTCAGATGTATTTTAGTAACTGTAATCACACATTACAGTATTTTTCGATTGCTTTGACTCAATGTACAAAACTCTTAATGCAACGAGCCAACGTGACTTGCGAATGTTTACCTTATTACACACATTTCTGTACCTACACACAAAGTGCAAAACTGTAATTCACATGCACAATTCTCACAATACAATCACCTGATATTGGTACAATGTTCAAGTGCTCATTGCTAGACAAGCAGATGACAAAATAAAGTTAACGTGTTTGCAATCACATCTCATTAGTTCCAAGGACATTGCCCACGTGAGTAGCACTGCAACACAATTGGTAATCCCTTCACCACAACATAAAAGGATGTTCAAAAGCCCGTATGGCAGTTTCTGACAACATGGAGCAGACTATTGCAATTGGAATTGACAGACAGAGTTGAGGCTGAGGTCATGGTCAAGGTATCGGTCCAGGTTATGATCAAGGAGGTAGAAGAAATACAGTTGAATCAAATTAAATTAGAGCCACAGTGATTAACCATGGCATACATCCAGGCCTAACAATGGAAGAAGCTGGAAGGATTGTACAGCCAAACTTACAGTTTTTCTCGATTGCTAAGACACGCTTAATGAAACTGGGATGAACTTGATTTTCATCATCACCTTAGCACAGCAGAAGTCTTCTCTTGCAAATGTGTTAACACTTTTTCATTGGTTTCACACATTTTTCACACCCTTTTTCAAAACAGTTAACACAGATCTCATAGAAAGACCCAAGACTTTATTGGATTAACTGTGTTAAACAAAAAGAAAAGATCTATTTGCAGCTGATAGAAATTATTTGCATAATTATGAATCTCTAATGCACCAGTGTGAAACTCCTTTGCACAACTCTTCAATCAGCAATCAGTCCTTGTACATCTATAAAAGATGCCACCTCTGTGTTGCTATTTTCAAGCATGGATCGAAGAGGCCAAAGGCACGTAGGGAGAGTAAGAGGCCATGGCAGAGGCCCAGAGGAAGAGGAGTTTGCATACGTGGTTGAGCTGAAAATACAGCTCAAGTTTCAAATGAAATTCGGGCAACAATTATTGACCATGTCATCAATCATGGCTTGTCCTTTAGAGAGGCTGGACAAAGGGTCCAGCCCATTCTGAGTTAGAGCACTGTGGCATCTATTGTCAGACTTTTTTGGAATGAGAATAGGTAAGTCACAGTGTTACTGTATACCACTGTGTATTTCAGCTTTAATGTACTGCCCTGTTGGCAGAACAAACTGTCTACAATAATGCAGTTGTTTCATCAATCCCATTTATGTGACTGTCATAATGTCAATTTTGACATGCTTTTTGCATTTACTTTATAGAATCCACAGACTACCACACACTGGTGGCAGAGGAAAGATCTTTAGTGCTGAACAGGAGGCTGCCATTGTAGATACAGTCGTGGCAAACAATGCGATCAGACTGCGTGAAATCCAGGCAGCAGTAATTGCAGATCAGGGAGCATTTTGAAATATCAACAGTGTGAGTTTGGCTACTATTGATCGAGTCCTTACACAAAACCATGTCGGAATGAAGCAGCTGTACAGAGTTCCATTCCAAAGAAACTCTGACATTGTGAAAGAGGCAAGACTCCAGTATGTGCAGGTAAGGATTGTATTGTAATGCCTTGTCATACCTTGTCATGAATTTGCTTTTTTCTTAGAGAATAATGGAGCTTGAAGCTGAAGGGGCACATCACATATTCATTTATGTGGATGAAGCCGGCTTCAACCTCTCTAAAGTGAGGAGACGCGGGAGGAACATCATTGGGCAGAGGGCTACTGTTACAGTGCCAGGTCAGAGGGGCGCCAATATCACCATGTCCTTTGCCACATACCAACTATCGGCCCATACAATACAGAACGCCTCATCACATTTCTTGATGCACTGATTGAAAGACTGGTTCCACCCGAAGAGAGAGGGCTGTTGAGGCCTGGCATGACTGTATGTCATCATTTAGAACAATGTTGCCTTCCACCACTCTCGCCTTGTGAATGAATGGTTTGCAGCAGAGCCCCATATGATGATGCAATTTCTCCCTGCATACTGTCCTTTTCTGAACCCAATTGAGGAGTTCTTCTCTGCTTGGAGATGGAAGGTATATGATCACCGGCCATGTGACCAGATGTCCCTCCTGGAGGCAATGAATGCTTGTTGCCTGGCAATAGGTGCAGAGGACTGCCAGGGATGGATACGCCATGCAAGGAGGTTTTTCCCTCGGTGCATTGCAAGGGAAAACATCCAATGCGATGTTGATGAGAACCTGTGGCCTAATCGTCAGGAACGAATGGACTAAATGTGAAGTTCAGAGTATTTCAACTCTTAGTTTTTTTTTGGGGATATTTCCACCCATAAGTTTCCTTTGGTTGCTTTTATGTTTATTTTATTTTTATTTACAGTATTCAGCATTTCTGAGTTTGAAAAGTATGGAAACAAGACTAGGTCAAAACCTAGTATATGGCTGGACCGTGTATGAAATGCTAGAGGGTAGAATGACATGGAAAAATCTGATGCAGTACAATAAAAAAAATTGTTTCTGAGTATTCTGAGTTTGGGTGAAATTCTTTATTGGTTCTTTGGTGTACCATAATGAACATCTGAATTTGTCTAGTCTGTAGGTCTTACATGTCAACAACAGTTCATGGGCATGGAAAGACACACAAGAATAAAATGAATGAAGAAAACCTTCTTAGAAAATGTCTCTTTTTTACAGTATTTCAAAAGTGCAGTTGCAGAGTGCAGCAGGGTTTGTTATCTCTAGTAAAATCATCTTTGGAGAAAAGAATACAATTCATGCTGTGATATGCTTGCTTGCCTTTTTTGGCACTTACTATAACTATGTAAAGTATCAACAAACGGCACAGGCATATAGCACAAATTAAGGTTGAACCGGTTCATATTGATAGCTGTATTTTGTATTTTGTTGTTCATTGTGTAATGATTGATTGAAAGAATATATTAATTTGACCACAAGTTGTGTTGTTTGATGGAAATATTTGCTTTTGTTGCATGTTTTTAATGTTTTGTGAGTGTTAGAGCATTTTGCAAACAAAATGTGTCATTTTGGCCAACGACTTTCAGTTTAGGCCTGTGTGTGAACTGTGAAATGTGGGTTACATCCCTGACAGAATTGATGTACGCCTGACCAAAATTCAGCGGCACATCATTGACAATGACGACATGTTCAACAAGGTGGAGGCCATAAGTCTGCGAACTATTGCATGCATTCTGAAAAGGCACCAGGTGTCTCTAAAAGAGATGGTGCCTTTTGAAAATAATGCAGAAAGAGTGAAGTAACTGCGTACTGAGTAACCGAAAACCATCCTGGGTCCTGCAGAACGAGTGGTCATGGCCTTTTTGTCCTCCACTGGGTTACATGCGTTGGGTGTAATTTTTATACAGTCTGTGACGTCAGAGGTGTAAATACGGGTCAGAAAGTAAAAATATTCCCCAGTATTTGGTTCCAATCACCTGGATTTGCTCATTAGCACAATTCTTCAGCCAGGAGGTAGAACTGTTGAAATCAGCTGGCTGAGTTCATGGGTGGTAGATGGCAGGACTTTTACTTTCTGACCCCTGGATTTTACACCTCTGGTCTGTGTAATGCAGTGGATTTGCTTTTTGGTAGGGTGAAAACCACGGTGTCCAGTAGGTGGCAGAAATACGCTTTGCAGCATTTAGAATACAAATAATACCTGAAAAGAAGAAGAATAAAATGATTGGCTTTGGACTGGAGCTCCGCCCACAAGTTCCCCTCCGTTTCCGGGAGGCTCCGGCAGCTCGTGTTTTCTCTCCAGATGAAACAACGGCCTTGTCTGTGCCTGTAGAGGCGAATGCAGTGAGCTGACAGTACAGTGAACTCAGTAATCACTCACGGACAACACAAAGATTTGGTGAATAATTTCTATCTACCACTTAATCATTTTGATTCGGTAAGTTGTCCGTTTTTCTGAAAGAAAAATCAGCTTACGGTATACAGCGAATATATTTTGGAAGCCCGCGTTTTTTTGTGCCAGCTAACGTTAGCCTGGTGCCCGTCTGCTCGCTAGCATTAGCAAGTTAGCGACATAAAAAGGCAGATTCCACAGCAAGCTAGTTAGTGAGCAAGCTATATATTTAAGCTTGACATGCAACAAATCTGTTTTGCACTCTATTCTGTTGTTGCGAAGTAGGTCTATTTATTTGTTTAGGCCACAAAGCTGTGGCTTAGGCGAATCTTCTGTTTCATTTCTAGTGCGCTTGCTAACTTTACGCTTTCCCCTCACGATGCATATTGTAACGTTAGCTAACCATTTTCGCTGTCCATGATTACAAATACAATTTCCACAAAACAGATTGGACTGGTCAGAAAATATATTACATTAATAGTTGGCACCTATTTAAATTTAAATGATTGGGAGAGCTGCCCCCTGGGTCTTACCCTGACATGTGGGCTTGAGTAAAAGTTTGAATCCACTTAACAAATTTAGAGACGACTCCAAACTTATGAAGCTTTTTTTGGAACGGGAAAAGCCATAACACTCGGCCAAAGTCAAGACCATTTCCCCCCTGTTTGCTTTTGTGTGTGGTATAGTATGAATTCTGATAACTTGTGTAACCGTAACTATAAACCTGGTTTGATTGGGATGAATGATATCTTTCCTGACTTTTACAACATATTTAGTTAAAATAGAGCTTATTGTTTTCTAATGCATGTTTCATAAATTCAATAGAATGTAGAAGTCATTAGTCTGTTTGATCTTTGCAGTGCTTGGGTAGCACACTTGACTCACCCCATGTTTGACATGTAAACACCAGCTAAATGGCAGAAATTGCCCTATTTTACTATTCACAACAGTAAAAACATAATTTTATTGAAATGGAGGCAAGAAATTAACCCTAAAAGATCTAATGCACACTTTCTGTGCCCATCTTCAGATTGATCATCTCCGTCATATTTTGTGACGTTGGAAGGTGGAGGAAGTGAAGTACTGTCAAATTACCATTGTTGGCTGCGCTGCTGTATGATCTCTGAAGGTAAATATGTGGTGTTTGGATGTAACAACTCTTGTTAGTGACTTACCCGTACACAAACGGCCTAAAGATTGAAATTTGTCCAAGAAATGGAACAATTTTATTCTCATGAAAAGGGTGGACTGGTGCCTCGGTACATGCCATAAACACGAGCTGCAGACAAGCTAGCGATCATGTGGGACGCATAGTAACAATGGGCATAGAAACGGACACCCCCCACATTAATTTTCTGCTGTGACTTTGGGCGTTTCCATCACCAGTATTCAATTTGTTAAATTTGATGAACAATAATTGGTCTATTATCTTTGGGGATGTAATTTTGTGGTGCTTTAAGTCATTAATCAGTAGCTTATCTAAGCATATCAACAAATATTTCTTGTGTGGCTACTATTTTAAGAAGCGTTTGGTATAGGTAAAGCTTTGTACATTGGTACTTGAAGCGCCACTAACAAACTTGGGACTGCTGGTATTGGGACTGCTGGTATTAACATTTTCAGTTTTGCTATTCATAGATTATTTGTATTGAAAAATTTACGTGTTCAGCTCAAAATCCTTGCCTCTTTTCCAGGCAGTGCTTGTACCTGACACGATGCCATCCAGCCTGGGTGCAAGCAGTCCCGCCACGGGCCTGAATGAGGTGCTGGAGAACACGGGCCGGTTGATTGACAGGCATCTGCTGGACGATCGCTGCTTCCCTGACCTTTCGGAGCTCCTCAATGTACCAGCACACAGTAAGGCTGTAGGAGCTGTGGGTGCACACACTTATTTTAGTTGCAGTATTCTTCTCTTAAAAGGAGCTCCTCAACAAGTCAGGTTAAACTGGTAGCATTAGCAGGCTACCATTCATAAACAAGATGGGTTTCTGATTAGAGTTCTCATCACCTCAGGGAAAACTCAGGTCTCATAGCCAACACATGAATGTTTTTTTTAGGGCTTTTTCAGCTTTATTGGTCAGCACAGTGTAGAGAGACAGTAAGAATGGGGAGCGAGAGAGAGGCGTTTTTTTTTTGCACCTGCTTTTGTCCAACGCACCCCCTCACAGAATCTGACAACGCCCCTCACTGGCTCTGCACTAGCGTCCTTGGTCAGAGCATAGTGACTATCATCTCTCTCCCCCAAGAATATTCGGCATTCGGCCCTTCTGCTTAAACTGGAGCCAGGCTATAATGATAACAAACTTAGCTAAGGAGATAACGCATTTCCTCAATGTCACAAAAATTAAATGGTCTTTTCTATGTGTATGGCAGTTCTGTCAGGCTCAGGATCTGACCAATCACGCTAGTGTCAAAGTCTGACCAATTGTGGCAGTGCAGATTCAGTGAGGGGCGTGGTCAGGTTCAGCGAGGGATGTGCTTTGGATGAAAGTGGGTGCAAAAAAAAATTACGAGAGGGAGAGACAAAGGTCACATGCGTACCGTTGACGTCGCAGCTCACAATGAGCATGTGGACAGTGCTCTACAGGCTACACCACCGAGACACTGCCAACACATCAACATTAGTAACACATTCCACTGAATCTGCATATCCTACAAAGTTATCCCAAACCAACTGTCAAAACAGATATCACAAACCACCTGTACTAACAGGTCGACAGCACAAATAAAATCTAATTGGCTAACTAGCGGAAAAGTGAACAGTGTAACTTTCCATTTAGTAGAGCTGATGGCGACGTTTCTCTGTTGAGTTGAATACAACGGTGCATGTTTTGCAGGAGTGATTTGGGCTATATGTGACTGCACGTTATTTATGCGAAATATTCTTATTCAACATTTTAAAAGACATTTTTCATTTACAAAAGTATTCACCCCCCACAGTCAATTGTACATAGAGCTTATGGAGCAATTGTAGGTCTGTGCCTTCTCGGGTATGTCTGTATGAGCTTTTCACATTTAGATTTAGGATTTTTTTGCGCAATCCAAAGTCAAATAGCTTTTTAATACCACACAACCAATCCTCCATGCAAATTTGCTCCAAGTCTTCAAGTTAGACAAAGAGTCTTTATTTAATTAAAAGATTTTCAGGTCATATCACAGATTTTCATGTGATGTGATTTAAGTCTGAACCATTCCGGAATACTGATGTTGTTTTTAAACCATTCATTGTTCTGTTGGAACATTTTTTTTCAGTTTTGTAATTTTTTCAGCAAATGCAGAGCTCTTGCAAACTGAAGCAGGTTCTCCTCAAGGATATGCCTGTATCTGGCATCCATCTTACCATTGATGGCAACAAAATACTCAGTCCCTCCTGTTGAAAATAAAGCCCATAGCATGATGCTGCCTCAACCATGCTTGGTGATGGGCTGTGTTTGGTTTCTGCTAAACATAACATTTTGCTTTCATGAAGTGCCTTCCATCTAGCCACTCCCCCAAAACAAGTGCAAGTCTGCGATTTGCTGCAGAGATTTTCTCCCATTTCAGCCAATGAGCTTCTGCAACTGCCAGTGTTATAGCTAGCCTCTTAGTCACTTTTTTGAGTGGCCATTGGCCAATGGCACAGTTGCTTTTCGAGGTCCTGTAGGCCTCCCTGACACAGCTGACAGTAGCCCCTTATGCTCTTCTCCCAACCCCTCCTGACATTGCACTTGCTAGTTTCTAACAGTAAGTGGGTTAGTCTTAATGCTTCAAAGATGGAGGCAAAGCCTATCTCACATTGTCACAGTGCTTTGCCATGGTTGGCTAACATTAGCTTGCTAGCCAGAATACACGCAGGTATCAATATGTGAATTTCAGAGAAGTAGTATATGTAACTACCTGACATTAATAGCAATTATTTTACTAAAGGTAGCCAAACTAGCAGGCTTTACGTCCAGTTGAGTAGGAATAGAGCATCTTATTTATTTTTTGTTGTTGTGGTGAACTCTAGGACCTCTCATGATACTTGTTCCCTGTGTTTTCTTGTCTAACTGTTTGTTATAGTTTATAATAGTATTTAGAATAGAATTGTAGTAAAGCTGATTTACCCACAGCTTACTGTGAACTACTTTCAATGTTCATGACTAGGGATAGCTGCTACGTTATGGGAAGGATGTGCTTTCTTATCTGTTCTGTAGTTACTTTGATGACGTTTCTGTATGCACTTATTGTATGTCACTTTGGATAAAAGCGTCTGCTAAATGACTAATGTAATGTAACTCAAGTATTGTGTTGGACGCAAAAATGATTTCAGAAAATATTGGCAAGAACTCTTGCAGCATATCTTGGTTGCATAGGTTGGTTAGCTTTGCTAACTCCTGTTCATCTGTACCTCATGTAAACGCTTCACATTTCAGGTGTGATAAAATGCATTTCTACATTTGTGGCTTATGCGTGATATGTTTTACATTTACAGACATGCCCTCGCTTTCGGGAGTGTCGGACATGGACTACCCCCTGCAGGGACCGGGACTCGTGACTGTCCCGAGTCTGGCGGAGCTGAGTTCGGTGCGCAGGGTGCCGTTGCCCCCGGAGCTGGTGGAGCAGTTCAGCCGTATCCTTATTCAGGCTGTACATATGTACATGTGAATGCAGAATGACCAGAACAGGCCATTCAGCTTATTCAGGCTTCGCCTACAGTGTGAGCGCATCCAGCCAGGGTGTGAAATTAACACCCGTCAACGGCCAAATGCTGGTAGCATTTTGATTGCGACTGGTCAGTTGTTGTACTCTAGCAACTCTAGCAACCACTTTGGCATGTAACCACCCAGGTTGCTTTATATTGTAAAATGTAATGTGACAGAAGTCCGCCTAATGAATCTATTGGCAACTTTTTCAGTCTCTAATGAATTTTAAGAATCTCAGTCAACCAGCCACCCCCTCCCCCGTCGACCCCCTCGACCCTGTCACTCTTCCCAATGAGTAAATGGTATATTTTTTGAACGGATGCCATGTCCCATGTTACATTTGGGATAAATATCAACCATGGCAGTTAAGTAGGCAGTATGCCTCAAACGACAAAAGAACTTTACGAAAAAGAACCACGGGCAAACATGTCCCCGAATAACACCGTTGTCGGTATGCTCAATACCAACTCCATGTTCTTTGTTTTATGTCACTCCACACAGCTGGGGGACTGGTTGAGAATGATTACGAGGCAGCCATTACCAGAGCCGGCTATTACGTATGGGGCCTACCCTACGCCAAAACACAGAACAATACCATTTGAGAACACGGGGAGGTCTAAGAACTGTTTGCGAACTGTTCACCCTGGGGGCTTGTGCACACCCCACCGTACAAACTCAAAACACAGTGTCTTTTTGTTTCTTTCTTGTTCAAAACATGTCGTTTTGCTCAAAGTTCTGTTTCGTTTTGAGTATACTGACAAGGGGCGGGATGGTGCGCAGTAGCCAGTTCCATGATTCCGTGTGTCATAGCACTTTAACTTTCCAAAAGATATGCAGTGCAACTGCATGATGGGAGTTTTCCCTGAGATCAACCGGGCATGGCTCACTATTGACAATGACATCTTCATGTGGAATTACGAGGACGGGTGAGTACAATGGAGCTGTAGACTAAATGAATAACCTATAGACAGACACTATAGGTAGAAGGGTCTCCAGTACCTCATAATGCTGTTGTCTCCTGTAGGGGCGATGTGGCTTATTTCGATGGGCTCAGTGAAACTATCCTGTCTGTTGGGCTGGTGAAACCAAAGGCAGGTGAGTACAGAAGTATGTCACTTTTTGAGCCTATTTTTGACTATTTGACTGATGAAAACTTGTGGTAGTGGCAGAATGTGGCGTGCCCAATTTTGTGCCATGTGACTAGCGCACCTGCAGCATAGTTAAAGGGGAATTTCACCGGGAAATTATGTTTGATTTGTAGAAAAATAGCTCTCTTCCTTATTAAAATGAGCTCTCAGCCAACTCTCTACCTGTAGTGAGAGTAGAGATATAACCCCAAACTACTGCGCATGTACCAGGTACATGCTTTACTGTGAACTACAACTTACAAGTTTATGGGCGGTGTCAGACAACACCAGTCCACAGGTTTCCACTCCCACTGAATATAACCGGAGCGGAGGGGCTGGGCATTTTACTACTAGTCCTGCAGTGGCAAGTTAGCCACTAACGTTACAGTTCTACTGAAAAAATACCACCACCATTAGTTTAAGGCCATTCATTTAGGGAAACAGCCCTTCATTTGTCTACTTTTGGTGTCGTGAATACATATTAGCTAGCGTACCCAGAAGTCTGCAACACTTACTAATTTCTCCTCCCGGTCCTCTAACGTTAACCTTTAACGTTTAACCTGGGTAAACGAGTGGTGTAGCCTATGTGAGGTAACTACCACAATGGCAACTGAAATGGAAGTGTTTTCTGCAATGAGTGGGACCCGGCACAGTTTCTTGCCTAAGACGTCCCGGGTTGGCTGCGCGTTCAGCTCCGGATCTGGCCGTGTAGTCAGGCTCAAAACAGAAGCCTTCCACCTACGACAAAATCTCGTAATGTATTAAAAACATTGCAATTTTCTAAATTCCAAAAAGCTGATGTGTGGCTTAGCTACTGCATGGCAAACAGATTCATAAACTCGCATTTGCACCTTTCTTTAATGCCAAGAAGCCGTGGCTAACAACAGCTAACGCACTAGCCCAGAAAATGACATTGTTAACATTACTTCTGTGATGGAATGCACAAAGTGAAACCATTCGGTTATGGTCAGCTTGCTAATGTTAGTCTACTTTTCATGGTCATGGATCATAATGTAGTTGACATGGTTCCTTACCGGGGGATTTAATAAGGCAGAGGAGATGTCAGGGAATGATACTGGCGGTCACCGTGTTGGATCATTTGTCCACTCTGTAACCATATAATGACAGCACTGTCCTGTTTGGTTTATTTTGCCAAAATATCATTAGGAAACGACGTGTAAATGTAATTTTCTGATGTTATAATAATATGGCAATGAAGGCTAGCTTGATCTACGATTTGTCCCTACTCAGAACAGTAACGCGGCATTGAATAAGATGGAAAGTGACAATAAGATGGAAAGTGTGTTGACTGTGTGGGAAAATGAATTTACAAATTTGTTTTCTGGGAATTGTATCCCACCCATTTTTGATGAGAATTTCTTGGCTGATATATGTAATACAGAAAATAAACTTGAGATGGAGATGAACCAAACTAATTACACACCAAATCAACACTTAAATGCCAGGCTCACCCTGGAGGAAGTTACGTTGGCTATTAAGAAGGCAAAAAATGGGAAAGCAGTTGGTGTAGAGGGCTTGCATAATGAAGTACTTAAAACTCCTAATGTATTACCTGTGTTATTTAGCTTATTTCAGACCTGTTTCCTATATGGTGTCATTCCTACACTCTGGTATAAGTCTATTATTAAGCCAATCCCAAAGTCTGCAAAGAATGACCCTAGGATCCCTTTAAATTACAGGGGCATTAGCCTTATGAGTACAGTTTATAAAATATATTCCAGTATTATAAACAATAGGCTGTCCCGGTATTTGGAGTTGTCAGGTTTACTCGCTGATGAACAAAACGGATTTTGAAAACACAGAGCCTGTATTGATCATATTTATACAGTTTCCTCAATTATCAGAGCTAGAATTAAAGAAAGAAAATCCACATATGTGTGTTTTATTGATTTTCAAAAGGCATTCGATTGGGTTAATAGGGATCTGCTCTTTTATAAACTTATTCAGGCTGGTGTAGATGGTACATTTTATAAAGCAATCAAAGCACTATATTATTCCCCTGTAGCTTGTGTACAAGTGAATTAATTGACCACTGGTTGGTTCCCAACACCCTTCGGAGTGAAACAGGGAGATGTGCTTTCACCCACCCTCTTTGCAGTTTTTGTGAATGATCTCATCCAGCAGATCAAGGCCTCTAATGTTGGTGTTAAAGCTGATGTAATTATTGGTTGTTTGTTATATGCTGATGATATAATATGCCTTGCAGAGTCTGAAGCCGACTTGCAGAAAATGCTTAATATTGCCTACAACTGGTGCTCCAAATGGAGACTTACAATTAATCAAAGCAAGACTCGAATTATGCACTTCAGAAAGAAGGGGGCTGCACAAACATTGCACAATTTTTCATTCGGAGCGTTGTCTTTGGAGATAAGTAATTATTATAAATACCTGGGTTTAACTTTGGATGAATATATGTGTTTTGAGGAAGGGATTGGTTTATTGGCTGACTGCAGGGCGAGCGGTTGGGTCAATAGTTAGTAAACTAAAAGCTTGTAAAGATCTTGGATACTCCGTATACTCCAAACTGTATGATTCTTGTGTATGCCCCATATTGACATATGGAGCTGGTGTATGGGGATATAAAGAAGCTAAAAGAGCTATTTCTGTTCAAAATAAGGCAATACGGTGCTTTCTTGGGTTACATAAATTTGCCCCCACTCTTGCAATTCAAGGAGACATGGGATGGGAACCTCTGGAGATCAGGCAGAAAGGGGAGATGGTTCGGCTTTGGAATCGCCTTATTAATATGCCAGAGAGTAGGATAACAAAAAAGGTTTTCAATTGGGATAAAGCACACAACCACCCCTGGACAAAAGAGCTTTGTTCTATTTTTGAGGAGGCTGACTTGGTGTACATTTTTAGGAACAAGCTGCCCTGTAATGTTAACATGATCAAGCAGAAGTTATTTCTTAACTTCAAAGAGAAGTGGGCAAATGACATATGGCTGAAACCAAAGCTTAGGTCATATGTTCAGATGAAACAATCCTATGGTCCTGAGCCCTATATTTACTCTTATTTATCGAGAAGCCAGAGGTCTTTGTGTGCTCAATTGAGAACTGGTGTCCTGTCCCTTGCCATAGAAATAGGTAGATCTACTGCTGTGCCGGAAGAGCATAGTACAGTATGTAATTTAAAAGATGTTGAAAATGAATTTCATTTTATGTTTTACTGCACACTGTATGAGGACCTGAGGACTCCTTTGTTTAACTTAATGCAAAAACATAAACCTGAATTGTTTTGGGCCGGTGATGGTGAGAAATTACTATGGCTATTCAAAAATGAAGTATTTAAGACTGCTAGCTTTATTTTGAAAGCATGGAAGAAAAGGCAAGCACAGCTTTTTGTATGAATATTGTAATTTATATGTCTGTGTCTAGGCTGTTGGAGGGTGTGACCCTTTGCTATTTCTCTCTTGGTATTTTCCTATGATCTAAATCTGTTTGATGCTGCTTTGTTTTTGTAATTTATGTTTAGAGGTTCTGGATTGTGTGCACCTCTAATTTATTTAACTTTTATGCCTTGGTTTATTTCTGTTGAAAATAATGGTGTCTTATAAACCCATGTGGGCTGGGCATTTTTGTGATGCATGACACCGAATGAAAAAATAAATCAATCAAAAAATCAATCATGTTTTCCCCCTCGCTGGCTCTGCCTACGTGTCTATGTAACTTACACGACCTCTTGATGCCGCTGTAGTTTTACAAAAACAAGGAAGGGTAGAGGTGTATGTCATTATGACGTATACCTCTACCAAAATGTAATCTTTATCTGCGGTTATCTCAGCCCAGAATTGATTTTGGCCAGCCACAATGAGAGACTTAATTAGTTGCGCCTTGATCTGTTAAATAAGGTTAATGTTGTTTTTCGGTGGTATTACCCTTTAAGGTAAGGTTTATGACTCTAAAATTAGAGTAGCCTCTATAAAAATAAGGTTACAGTAATATAAGTAGCAATTCCAGTGAAAGGATTTAAATTTCTTAAATGGGCATGACTGGATGGAGGCAAAAAAAAAAAGTATTTTGCTTTTGCGCCAACTGAAATGAGAATTTCTGTTATTCTGTTATTGTCACCAAAATAGGGCCTATAGTGTTTTTGTGATTCTGTTCTGTGTGTATGCCTGTTTGTGTCATGGCCCGGGGGGTATAGTACGAAGCAGGATTATGGAGTTAGCTGGATAAAAACAGCTGTTCTGGGTTTTACTCTGTGCAGTTATCCAGCTAACTCAGTAATCCTGGAAGTTATTTCTCAATGTAGGATTATGAAATTGGCCGGATTACTGCACTGCTACGTAGTATACCCCCCTGGGTATATTCAGGATTACGGAGTTATCTGGACAACTGAGTAAAATCTGGAACAACCCTTTTTACTTCAGGCCATGTTCCAGATTTGGGAGGGTTCTGGGTTTTACTCAGTGCAGTTATCCAGCTAACTCAGTTATCCTGCTTTGTGGAATACCCCCCTGCTCTGTGCTCATGTCGTATCCTTATTTATCACTCTGCAGGGATCTTCCAGCCACACATCCACTTCCTGCTGGTTTTGGCCACCCCTGTGGACGTGGTGATCCTGGGTCTCAGCTTCTCCAAAGCACAGACAGGTGATGTCAGACTACCCCCCACACTCCACTCACGTATACTGTAGCATAAATCCGGAAATTACATCCTTATACAATAGACCTGGGGCCTGTATCACAAAGCAGAATTGCCAAATTAGCTGGATAACTGCACTAAGTAAAACCCGGAACAGCTCTTTTTACTTAAGTCCATGTTCCAAGTGTTACTCAGTGCAGTTATCCATTAACTAAGTAATCCTGCTTCATGATACAGCCCCCTGCCCAGTTCTAATGGGTCACTGTGTAGAGAGGGGAACAGCTATGGGAAGTAAATTAAGCCTTGAAAGTTGATGCAAACAATTCCTACAGGTGTCCCAACTTTTGCAAACCCTCTGTCTGTATAAAAGCAGTGTTGGAACAGACTGTGTTATACCCTCTGAAGCATTATTGGACAATATTGCACTGCAGGAAGTAGTATATTGCTATCATAATGGTGAGAAAAAGGCCATTAACAAGGGAAGACAGACAGACCATTATAACCCTTAAAAGTGTAGGTCTGTCCTTTAGAGAAATAGCAAAGAAAGCCAAGGTGTCAGTGAGTACAGTTTCCTATACCATCAAAAGGCACTTGGAAACTGGAGGAAACTGACAGGCAGAGGTCTGGCAGACCCAAAGCCACAACAGAACCAGAAGACAAGTTTCTGAGAGTCAACAGCTTGCGTGATAGGCGGCTCACAGGACAACTGCTTCAAGCACAGCTTAACACTGGTTGAAGTAAGCAAGTCTCAGTTTCAACTGTGAGGAGAAGACTTCGAGCTGCAAGTTTGACAGGTCGAGTGGCAGTATGAAAGCCATTGCTAAGACGGCAAAAAATAAGAAAAAGAGGCTTCCCTGGGCCCTGAAGCACCGCCAGTGGACTACTGAAGACTGGAAGAAGGTCTTATGGACAGATTAATCAAAATTTGAAATCGTCGGTTCATCACGCAGGGTTTTTGTACGCCGTCGAGTAGGCGAAAGGACGGTTCCTCAGTGTGTGACACCAACTGTCAAACATGGAGGAGGAGGCGTGATGGTCTGGGACTCTTGCTGGATCCAGAGTCGACTTGCACAGAGTGACTGGCATCCTGAACCAAAAGGGCTACCACAGAATTTTGCAGCGCCATGCAATACCTTCTGGTCTACGTCTAGTTGGTCAGGGGTTTATCCTACAGCAAGATAATGACCTAAAACAGACTTCCAGGCTATGTCAGAACTACCTTAGAAGAAAAGAACAAGACGGTAAGTTTCAAATCATGGAATGGCCAGCACAGTCTCATCTTACACCCCATCGAGCTGGTTTTGGATGAACTGGACAGAAGTGTGAAAGCAAAGCAACGTACAAGTGCAACACATTTGTGGGAACACCTGCATCAGTGTTGGGAAGAACTTTCCGGGCAATATTTGATTTCCATTGTAGAAAGAATGCCACGAGTGTTGTTTGGCTGTTAAATCTGCAAAAAGTGGCTACTTTGATGAGTCAAAAATTCAAATTGAATTTTGTTAAACAAAACGATTCCATTGTTTCTTTTTTATCTCCAATTGTTTATTTGTTCTATGCATTAATTTCTGAGTACATTGAGACATTAAACTGCATTAATTTCAATAAAAACTGGAAAAAACTAGGGGTTCTAAAACTTTTGACCGGTAGTGTACCTCTATAAAAAATAATGATTGAATACTTTTTGAAAAACTGCTGCTTGTAAGGGCTTTAGTACACATGAACGGTGTGGATTCAGGGCCCTGCATGTACATCAGTATACACACCTTTTGTACTGAGCAACTTTCTTGCCACTGGTTTTCTCATTGTATGAAAACTACATGTCTTCATGCAAGCCAAATGCAATTAGTAGCTCAAAAAGAGAAAAGGCCTTAAACATTGGCTGTATAACATTGAAATAAAATACTGTAACTTGAGGACTCTTGAGAAACCTCCAGCTATCCTTCATAGCTTCATAGAAAACTTTCCTTCCTACTGACATAAGGCACAATGTCACATTTTTGCGATGTCCTTCCCGACCCTGACTCGGCTTTTTTCTGCGCTCCGCAGGATTGAACGACAGCATGTCGGGAGCGATGCAGCTGCTTCCGGACCCCCTGTACTCCATCCCCACGGACAACACCTACCTGCTGGCCGTCACCTCCACGGAGCTGGGCCGCATCTTCCTGGCGGGGAAGGACGGCTGCCTGTATGAGATCGCCTACCAGGCCGAGGCCGGCTGGTTCAGCCAGCGCTGCAGAAAGATCAACCACTCTAAAAGCAGCCTGTCCTTCCTCGTCCCGTCCCTGCTGCAGTTCTCCTTCTCCGAGGACGGTGAGGACACACCGCCCCCTGCCCGGGCCTTTGCGTGGTCTGCCCGCCGCCACGCGTACTGCTAATCTACACCTTGCGATGCGCAGCTAGTCTTGGATCAATTGAGTCGTTCTAGTGAACGGTCCTCAAAATTAAATTGCGCGTGCATAACTTAAGAAAGGTTGTGTTAGTAACTGAGAATGTTGCTTTCTAGCGCTCGGTGTCTCTTTGTCTTGTTGCCACACAGACCCAGTCGTCCAGATTGACATCGACAACTCCCGGAACATTCTGTACACGCGCTCAGAAAATGGTGTCCTGCAGGTATGATGGGGTCCTCACTCAGTCTCAGTGTTATAGCCGTTTAAGCGTGCGCACATGTACAATGCAGTCCAAAAGTATTTGGACAGTGACACATTTTTTGTGGTATTGGCTCTATACTCCAGCCCATTGGATTTGAAATGGAACGTTGACTATGCGGTTAAAGAGCGGACTTTCAGCTTTAATTTGAGGGTGTTTACATCCATATCGGTTGAACTGTGTATAAATAGTTTTTATACATAGCCCCCCCATTCTAGGGGACCAAAAGTAATTCCTAAGTGTGTTCTTACACGTATGTGGTGCCTGGAGCAATTCATCCCTCTTGGTTCAGAGAAAACTTACACTCACGCTCTTCTCTGCATTTATTTTCAATTCTGTAGCTAGCCTTGAAATTAATATTGGGTTTAAAAATATATTGTATTGAATTAATGAATATTGTGTTTTTAAGTAATACTGGGTTGGGGTTGTTTCTGTCCCAGGTGTACGACCTGGGAGCCGATGGGAGAGGGATGAGCCGCGTGGCAGCCATGTCCCAGAGTTCCATTGTAGCAGCAGCAGGAAACATTGCCAGGTCTGTGCACCGTCACCCACAATGCATTTGGGGTGGAGAGAGATATTGGAGAGCCTGGAATCTCATAGTGCGAGGCCCATGGTGTCCCTTGTGTCCCGTTGCATTCTACCGCAGCGGCGGCGTTCGGTTTCCGTGAGCGCGTCTGACGCATTTCTTTTTCTTCTCAGGACTATTGACCGCTCTGTCTTCAAGCCCATTGTGCAGATTGCCGTGATCGATCTGTCCGAGTCTTCAGACTGTCAGCTGTTGGCCGTCACTCATGCAGGCAAGGAAAGAAAGGAGAGAGAGGGGACCTGTAGGAAATGGGATATTTCAATGTAAAATATATAAAATATGCTGGTCCACAGGGCATTTTGCACCTGTGTCTCTGTGATATTGTGTTTTTATTTAACATGAGCAAGTTGAAATGCAGCACCATTAACAGATTTAGTAAAGGTACATAGTGTAAATATTGGGATGCATGATAATATTGGGGTCATATCGGGCGATAATCGGGCGATCAGGCTTCAAACAAACAAACAGAGGCCAATCATTTGATAAGCTGCTGATGTAAATTAAGACAAAGTGAAAATGCCATTACATTGCTCTGTGTTCTTTTTTATATAGGTAAAGAAGTCCCATATTTAGAACATATTGTAGTATGTTCCATTTCTGTGGGTGGAGAGGGGAAAAATTGAGAAAAAGGCAGAAAATTTATGTTCTCATGTTGTTATTTTGAGTTTGTGATGAGTTCAGTGGCCTTATGCTTTCTCTGTGTTGCTCAGGGCGATGAGTTCAGTGGCCCTAAGCTTTTTCTCCCTGTTGTTTGGGGTGATGAGTTCAGTGGCCCTAAGCTTTTTTTCCCCTGTTGCTCGGGGCGATGAGATCAGGGGCCCTAAGCTTTCTCTCCCTGTTGTTTGGGGCGAGGAGTTCAGTGGCCCTAAGCTTTTTCTCCCTGTTGCTCGGGGCGATGAGATCAGGGGCCCTAAGCTTTCTCTCCCTGTTGTTTGGGGCGAGGAGTTCAGTGGCCCTAAGCTTTTTCTCCCTGTTGCTCGGGGTGATGAGATCAGGGGCCCTAAGCTTTCTCTCCCTGTTGTTTGGGGCGAGGAGTTCAGTGGCCCTAAGCTTTTTCTCCCTGTTGGTTCGGGCGATGAGTTTAGTGGCCCTAAGCTTTCTCCTTGTTGCTCGGGGTGATGAGTTCAGTGGCCCTAAGCTTCCTCTCTCTCCCTGTTGCTCGGGGCGATGAGTTCAGTGGCCCTAAGCTTCCTCTCTGTTGCTGTGTGTATTCAGGGGTTCGCCTATACTTCAGCACTATCCCCTTCGCTGCACTAAATGCCAAACAGGCCACAGCACGGCCCAGCCTCCTGGCTCTGGTACACGTGCGCCTGCCGCCTGGCTTCTCGGCCTCCTCCACTATGCAGAAGCCTGCTAAAGTCCACAAGGCCTTGTACAGCAAAGGTAGGTGAAATCAGATCTGGTTTTTTACTTTTTACACAGTGTTCAGTATTACATGAGTTACGGGAGTTTATTGGATGCGAGTGAGACTTGATACTTGTTGAAATGGGTGATTCATCTCTGCTTCTACAAACCACAATTCCAAAGAAGTTGGGACAGTATGTAAAATGCACATAAAAGCAGAAAGCAGTGATTTGTAAATTCTCTTTTACATATATTTAATTGAAAACAGTACAAAGAAAAGATATTTAATGTTTTACCTTATCAACTTTATTGATTTTTGTAAATATATGCTAATTCCGAATTTGATGCCTGCAACAAGGTCCAAAAAAGTTGGGACAGGGGCAAAAAATAAAAAAAGACTGGGAAGTTCAAAAAACACCTATTTGGAACATTCCACAGGTTAACAGGTGATTCAGTCATGATTGGGTATAAAAGGATATCAAAAGACCCTTGATATCTTATTTTCAGGTACTCTTACAAGCGATACTATAACCTCTGCATTTGAATGGATCTCTATGGGAATTGGCGGGTGGGACTAGATTAAGCTGTATTTTTCCACAGAGTTCAATTGGAAAATGAATCAGGAGAAACAACCCTTAAAGTGATCCATCCATATCTACTGCATATCTGGTAGCAGAGTGATGGTTTGAGGCTCGTTTGATACCTCAGACCCTTGATGATTTACAGCCATTTAGCCAACCATGGGTTCCATACTATTCCCATGTAATTTACAGCTTAATCTAGCCCCACCCCTTGTTGGCTTGGGACAACAAGTTTAATAGCAAGAAAACTATGCACAGGACAAAATAGAAAAAAAGTCTAACTCAGCTGTTCTTAGAGGTGGGTCTCTTACCTTTTATGCAAAAAAGAAAAGCCGATGCTTAAGTGTATAGATGTTCCTTTTTTTTTTTGATGTCCGTCCTTGGCTCCCTGTGCTTATTGGACCAGTCCATAAGAACCCATTACTTTGTCTTGTTTCGCCCTCTTAGGGGTTTTGCTGATGGCAGCTTCCGAAACGGAAGACAGTGACATTCTGTGGTGCATCAACCATGACTCATTTCCCTTTAAGAAACCCCTCATGGAGGCCCAGGTAGGAGTTGGACTCAGTATAAGTGTGTTCAATGTTATTTACTCTGTTCTCAGACTGTGCGTAATTAGCCACACAGAGAACCTATATCATGCTTAGTTTGCAGGCTGAGAATTCATCTTGTAAATCAATTTTTGCACTTTTCAAATTGGAGCAAAGGTTTTATCTTGTATGCTTTTGTAAAATCCAGTTTCAAGAGTTTCATTCCGGCATGTTCAATCCTACAGTTTTGCTGTTATTTCCTCATTTTAATGTAGGCGATAAATTAAAACTGTTGAACTGGAGTGCATGAAAGGAACTTAATTGAGTATATTAATAGTTCATTATTATTGATTTATTAATTCCATACAGATGACATTGAACATAGATGGCCACTCCTGGTGTCTGTGTGCTATTGAGGAGGTGAAAGCATCCAAAATCTCCACACCCCTCAACAAGGATCTTATTCCCATTACTGACTGCCCCGTGGTGGTTCAGCAGCATAACATCCCGCCAAAGAAGTTTGTCCTCCTCTCTGCCAAGGTTCAGTTTTGTCCATCCAAATTTAAATTCTCGTATGCTCTCTCTCCTTTCAGAGCAGGGGCTGTTGTCTCATGTGTTTGTTTTTGTGGCTTATCACGCTTCTTTCCTTTTCAGGGGAGTCACATCTTTCATAAGCTGCGGCCAGTGGATCAGTTGCGCCACCTGCTGGTTAGCAGCACTGGTGGGGAGGGTGAAGAAATTGAACGATTCTTCAAATTGCACAGGGTGAGAAGTCCAGCCTGACCAATGACAGGTTTCTGGGACTGATGAGGGTTAAAGGTCACTGGGTACAGAGAGAGTGTCTGAGGTCAGAGAGCGAGCGCGCCTGAGATCAGAGCGCAAGCATGCCTGAGACCAGAGAGAGTGTCAGATCAGAGCGAGCGTGCCTGAGACCAGAGAGAGTGTCAGATCAGAGCGAGCGTGCCTGAGACCAGAGAGCGAGCGTGCCTGAGATCAGAGAGCGAGCGTGCCTGAGATCAGAGAGCGAGCGCGCCTGAGACCAGAGAGAGTGTCAGATCAGAGAGTGAGCGTGCCTGAGACCAGAGTGAGTGTCAGATCAGAGAGCGAGCGTGCCTGAGACCAGAGAGAGTGTCAGATCAGAGCGAGCGTGCCTGAGACCAGAGAGAGTGTCAGACCAGAGAGCGAGCGTGCCTGAGACCAGAGAGAGTGTCAGATCAGAGCGAGCGTGCCTGAGACCAGAGAGCGAGCGTGCCTGAGATCAGAGAGCGAGCGTGCCTGAGACCAGAGAGTGTGTCAGGTCAGCGAGCGAGCGCGCCTGAGACCAGAGAGAGTGTCAGATCAGAGAGTGAGCGTGCCTGAGACCAGAGAGAGTGTCAGACCAGAGAGCGAGCGTGCCTGAGACCAGAGAGAGTGTCAGATCAGAGAGTGAGCGTGCCTGAGACCAGAGAGAGTGTCAGATCAGAGAGCGAGCGTGCCTGAGACCAGAGAGCGAGCGCGATCTGAGACCAGAGAGCGAGCGTGCCTGAGACCAGAGAGCGAGCGCGATCTGAGACCAGAGAGCGAGCGCGATCTGAGACCAGAGAGCGAGCGCGTCTGAGACCAGAGAGCGCGCGCGCCTGAGACCAGAGAGCGAGCGCGTCTGAGACCAGAGAGCGAGCGCGTCTGAGACCAGAGAGCGAGCGCGTCTGAGACCAGAGAGCGAGCGCGTCTGAGACCAGAGAGCGAGCGCGTCTGAGACCAGAGAGCGAGCGCGCCTGAGACCAGAGAGCGAGCGTGCCTGAGACCAGAGAGCGAGCGCGTCTGAGACCAGAGAGCGAGCGCGTCTGAGACCAGAGAGCGAGCGCGCCTGAGACCAGAGAGCGAGCGCGCCTGAGACCAGAGAGCGAGCGTGCCTGAGACCAGAGAGCGAGCGTGCCTGAGACCAGAGAGCGAGCCTGAGACCAGAGAGAGTGTCAGATCAGAGAGCGAGCGTGCCTGAGACCAGAGAGAGTGTCAGATCAGAGAGCGAGCGCGATCTGAGACCAGAGAGCGAGCGTGCCTGAGACCAGAGAGCGAGCGCGATCTGAGACCAGAGAGCGAGCGCGTCTGAGACCAGAGAGCGAGCGCGTCTGAGACCAGAGAGCGAGCGCGTCTGAGACCAGAGAGCGAGCGCGTCTGAGACCAGAGAGCGAGCGCGTCTGAGACCAGAGAGCGAGCGCGTCTGAGACCAGAGAGCAAGCGTGCCTGAGACCAGAGAGCGAGCGCGATCTGAGACCAGAGAGCGAGCGCGTCTGAGACCAGAGAGCGAGCGTGCCTGAGACCAGAGAGAGTGTCAGATCAGAGAGCGAGCGTGCCTGAGACCAGAGAGTGAGCGCGTCTGAGACCAGAGAGCGAGCGCGTCTGAGACCAGAGAGCGAGTGCGTCTGAGATCAGAGAGAGAGCGCGTCTGAGACCAGAGAGCGAGCGTGCCTGAGACCAGAGAGCGAGCGCGATCTGAGACCAGAGAGCGAGCGCGATCTGAGACCAGAGAGCGAGCGCGATCTGAGACCAGAGAGCGAGCGCGTCTGAGACCAGAGAGCGAGCATGCCTGAGACCAGAGAGCGAGCGCGCCTGAGACCAGAGAGCGAGCGCGTCTGAGACCAGAGAGCGAGCGCGTCTGAGACCAGAGAGCGAGCGTGCCTGAGACCAGAGAGAGTGTCAGATCAGAGAGCGAGCGTGCCTGAGACCAGAGAGCGAGCGTGCCTGAGACCAGAGAGCGAGCGCGTCTGAGACCAGAGAGCGAGCGCGCCTGAGACCAGAGAGCGAGCGCGTCTGAGACCAGAGAGCGAGCGCGTCTGAGACCAGAGAGCGAGCGCGCCTGAGACCAGAGAGCGAGCGTGCCTGAGACCAGAGAGAGTGTCAGATCAGAGAGCGAGCGTGCCTGAGACCAGAGAGCGAGCGTGCCTGAGACCAGAGAGAGTGTCAGATCAGAGAGCGAGCGTGCCTGAGACCAGAGAGCGAGCGTGCCTGAGACCAGAGAGCGAGCGCGCCTGAGACCAGAGAGCGAGCGCGATCTGAGACCAGAGAGAGAATGAGATGCTTATTAATTTCACAAATTAAGTCAGAGACACTGCTGCATGTTTTTGGATGCGTGCTCAGTGTAACTCATGTCAGAATAATATCCTTAGTGCTCCAGTGCTGACTTCTTTTTCATGCCTCCCTTAGGAAGACCAAGCTTGTGCCACAGCCCTGATCCTGGCTTGCTCTAATGCGGCTTGCGATAGGGAGGTGTCTGTCTGGGCCACTCGGGCCTTCTTCAGGTCAGTGCACTGCGAAAACACTGCACTATATGCAGTTCTTTTCTAAATGAGGGAACGGGTATGTCTTATGATAATATACCCTTTTATAACTCGCCAACACTGCTGACAATAAGCACTTTCAGGGGCACAGAATTATTTTGCCAATAAGAAACAGAAATTTGATCTCTTATTTTCCAGTGATTGAAAGCTGTATTTGCATTTTTTATTGTTTCATTTGGTTTAAGTGTAGAATCACACTTGCATGATGTAGACATGACTTTTCGAATGTGTAGACATTCGAACATGTAAGACTTTTAGAATACAACTGTCCCTTCCGCATTTGGCCTCACACACCCACATTTTAAGTTTTATTGAAAACCCCCTTGCTAGTTTGTCTAACAGTGTGCACTTTCTGTGACCTTTGACCACTGTATATGTACCGTAGGTATGGAGGAGAGGCACAGATGCGTTTCCCCTCGGCCCTCTCTGCTCCCAGCAATTTAGGGCCCCTCCTGGGCTCCCCAGTGCCAGGTGAGGTATTCAGTCTTTTTATTGACCAGTCTTTATTTTCTATAACTGCATCAGATCACCCAGCACTTAACACTGGACTTTTTTCAGAGCAAATCATTTCAAATGATTTGTATAATTTGTTGCTCGAGCCTGTTATATGTTATACTATCATTTTACGGTTGTTCAGCGACTAATGGAAAAAGCTACATGGACGAATGATTGTGCACTTGTTAGGTTAACTTGCTTACAGCTGCTGACATTGTGTGATTGATATGCAGGTTGTCATGTGAGCATTTGAATTTGGCTTTAATTATTTGTTGAATTAATGAGTAGCTGACAAGTGAGCTTTAGGAGAAAAGATGTTGTGAAATGTGTCTGTCTGTTGTTTTTAATTTTAGGGTCCCCGGTGCCCATTGGTACTCATCTCCCCAGCGCCAGTTTCCTAGCCACGCCCATGCCAGGTAGTATTCTCAACCTCCCCTCCTTTTCCCCTCCTTATGAATGTTTGGCGAATGTTTAGCAATCGTTTTGCAAATGTTGTCTGGTTAGCCATGCGATAATGAAAAGGCTGAGGTAGCTAGCTTTATTCCCTTCCTGTTCCTGATTTTCATACAAATGAGTGTTTTTGCACTCATTCTGCCAATTTTTACAGGTTTTGAGAAAATCAAAATTTTTTATACTTAAATTCTTCTACAAAACATTCTTTCTGTGTGAGCTTGGCTTGTTATGTGATAAGTGGTGTTTCACATTGCATGCTTCATAGCACAAGTTTTTTTTTTTTTCGTTCTTATATAGCACCTTTCATACAACAAGTAGCAGCCCAAAGTGCTTCACACTAGGGAAATAATAATAAACAGTTAAAACAGGGAAAATATTGTATAAAACGATATAACATTATATAACATTAATATAACAATAAAACACAATGAAATAAAAGACAATATAACAGGGAATAAAACAAATCTGAAGAAAAAATAAAATGAATAAATAAATGAAATAAAAATTATAAAATAAAATCTTTATTTGGGAAAAAAACTATATAAAATTAATAAAAACACCAAGAAATAATAATAATAAAATGGGATAGAACAAAATGCAATAAAACACAATGAAATACAAGACAATATAGATGTATATTTATAAAACAAGTAAAAGCAAAAGACAAGTAAAAACTAAAATAGGATACAATCAAGTAAAAGCCATCCTAAAGAAGTACATTTTCAGAAGGCTTTTAAAAAGTGCTACATTTGGTGCCTCTCTGATCTGTCTGGGCAAGCTATTCCATAGTGTGGGGGCATAGAAATAAAAAGAAGCTTCTCCACTTCTTTTATAATTTACTTTTGGAATGCATAACAAGTTATCACCAGAAGATCTGAGGGCACATTTGGGCTGATATCTATTCAGCAGGTCAGATATGTAAAGTGGTGCTAAACCAGTTAGAGCTTTAAAAACAAGTAAAATAATTTTTAAATCAATTCTAAAACCTCCCCTCTTTTTGTCTACACTCTCCCAAATTGATATCAGAGGGTCTGGTTATGAGCACTGATGAACGATTGAGCATTCCGAATTTGGAGAAAAGGGGGAAACTGGAAACTTAGTGATGTGTTTTTGTCTTCCCTCATCCAGGTGTGATGCCTCCCAATATGTCCACGCCCTTCCTCTCGCCCTCGTCCCTGCCCCCGAGCGGAGGTCACATGGCTGCAATGTCCGCTGGACCGGAGGTGGTGTTCTCTGGCAAGCACAATGGCATCTGCGTCTACTTTACTCGCATCCTGGGGTGAGGCTCCAGCTGGACAATTACGCAGAAGCGTTCTGCTACAGGACTGTCTAACGAAGGGGAATTTAAAAAGTGGGTTATTTAAAATGAGTCCAGGAGCAATTGTGTAGAATTAGGCAAAGATATTTTGCATTTGCAAATAGTAATCACTTATCACAAACCGTTATCACTGTAGCTGAGCAAAATTCTTCCAACATTTATAAGTTGGAATGTTGGGTAATTAAACATTTATTTAAAAAATAGGAGGAGAGATACTTTTCTACAAATCGAGCATCATTTTCCGGTGGAATTCCCCTTTAATAATACAGCCTGAAATGTCAATCTTCGGAATCCGTATAAACCATTAACCAATAAGCTGGGACTTTAAAGTTATAAGACGGGATTTATCAAGTGTCCAACGAAATAAATCCACAGACTGTTTCTAATTGTTTTTACGCGATTTCTCTTAGGCGGCTTGAAAAAACACACGGCCCGCCTAAGACATTGCAGTAAAAACCCTGATTATAGTTGTTGTTTTAATTCCTCACTGTATTTCCATAGCTTGAAAAAAAAGAAAAACTATTTCCCAGTTGGATATTCAAGAAAGAAAAAATGCCCATTGCACGCGTAGCCAAAATCAGTTCACATTAAGGCGTCTGCGGAAAACCTAAAATTTAAAATGTTATTTTGATTGTTCTGTCATAGGAATATCCTGGATGGGAGTCTGGCGGTGGAGAAGACTGTCAGTAAAGGAAATCAGGTTCTCAGCGTGGTAAGTTGCATCCATGTTAGAGTATATCAGTATGTGTCAGTGGATGTTGTTTTCTGTAATTATACATGCACATGAAAGGAAAAGCTGAAGGGGACTGCAGTAATTGCTTAAAGGTTGTATCAGCGATTTTGGGTGACGTCACTTCTGAAGCGAAATCCCAAACAAACATACTTATGAATAATTATGTTATGTTTTAAAAAATAGTGTTCAAGCATCCAGAATTATAACCACGTTAATAACGTTTGTAAGAAACCAAACCGTTTGTAAATCCGTCAAGATTTCAGCGAGATAAGAGTATTAGCGTTTGTGCAGATCATTGTGATTGGTTGGAATACTGTTTATTTTGGTTTTGACTGGTTGGTAGTACCATTTGTTTTTGTGTACGATCTCGGAGCATAGGCTGCCTACAGAGACGCGGTTTTTTGACGGCCTGCTTATGGGGCGGGCAGCTAGCGGATCGTGAGGAAAAATCAGATGAATGTGATCATTTATGTTTCCACCCAAAATCGCTGATACAACCTTTAAAGCTAAGGTTAACCAAGAATGCTGATGCACATTGTTTGGGTACTGACAGCCATGGCAATATTAACAACTCCGCATGAGTTCTCGGTTAAAGTCCTTTCCAAACTTTTTTTGTCTTTTGTTCAGCCAACGAGCAGGCAGTTTGAGAGAACCTAACTTTCATACTTCTTTTCATACTACAGTCAAGCCGGAAAGTCTGCACACCCCTTTCACCTTCTCCACGTTTTATTACGTTACAGACTTATACTACAATAGATTGAGTTCATTTTTTGCCTCAAACATCTACACACAATAGCCAATAATGACGAAGTGAAAACAGGTTTTTAGAAAATATGCAATTTTATTTTACTGACAAAAATAGGTTATTTAGGGGTTACATATCTGTACACACCCTTAGCCTAATACTTGGTTGCTGCACCTTTGGCAACAATTACAGCTTCAAGGCGTCTTGGGAAAGAAGCTACGAGCTTGGCACACATTTTTGCCCATTCCTCTTGGTATATCCTTGCCAGCTCCGTCAGGTTGGATGGGGAGCGTCGGTATACAGCCATTTTCAGCTCTTTCCACAGATGTTCAATTGGATTCAGGTCTGGGCTCTGGCTGGGCCACTCAAGGACATGCACAGACTTTCTCCTGTTTTCACTTTGTCATTATGGGCTATTTTGTGTTGAATTTTGAGACAAAAAATGAACTCAATCTATTGTAGTATAAGTCTGTAACGTAATAAAACGTGGAGAAGGTGAAAGGAGTGTGCAGACTTTCCGGCTTGACTGTAACTTAATTTGAAAGGGGGATATCTAAATATGGAATGTATTCTTCCAAAGGCTTAACCTTATGTGATTGGAAAAAACCCTAAAAACGAGACATGCTGCATAGCTAGCTAGACATGTCTTTTCATTTGGCTCACTATGTAACGTAATGTAACCATACTCGCAGCAACACACACTTTGCCAGACAAATTAAAGGTCTGTGAAATCTGTGAATTCATTTTTGATGTGTTTCAATACTTTCTTGAATTCAATGTCCCAAAAATATTTGTCTTGCAAAAAAAACCAAGCAAAATTGGAAATGGTGAGTGATGTGAAGTTTAACTCTTGAAAGTGGAGAGTGATGTGCATGAGCGTGTTTCTCAGATGGAGAGCACGGTCAGCTCGGTGGACCTTCAGTCGGTGCTTTTGGAGTTGCGGGGGCTGAAGGACTTCCTCGACAAGAACGCCCAGTTCAGCCCCACCTCTCTGGGCTCAGCCAGGTAGGAACCAACCATTAGTTTTTTCAAAACCTTACTTTGTTGTGTTACTGCATTTTTCCTTCCTTGGCAACATTGTACTGCTATATCATTCCCAGCTCCTCACAGCATTGATGTCTATAACAGTACTGCTCAGGCTGTCTCTTTGTCTTTCATTGGGTCAGGTTTGAGTATCCAAGACGGTTATCTGTCAGGATTACCTGTTATGTCTGTTGTTCTTTCCTACAGAACAAATTGTCTCTCCTATAGTTTTGGATCTATAAGCTATAAGCTGTTAGCAGTAGCAGTACATCCAACTTGAGTTGTATTTTTTTTTTTTGATGAAACTTTGATGCAGGCTTTCGCCAATTTCTTACATTGGTGATATTCTCTGCTCTCTAGAGATATTCTCTAGTTTTCAGGCTGGTAGCCAAACCAACTGATTTTGAAAAGTGCCTTCAGCTCTGTTGCTATCCTTCAGCTACTTGAGCTTGGTAGCTAGCTAGTTGGCTGTTAAAAACTTAAATTTAGCTAAATCGGAATTTGCATTTCGGCACTGTGGCTTCTGTGTGTCCCGAAGTCGCAGATTTGTCACTGTTTAGCTGGCTAACTAACGTTAAGGTCATTAGTTAGCCACCTGCAGTAGCTGGACAGGCAGCAGATATGTACCATATGCCAACGCTCTCTACCAGAGTTATCCCCAGTGAGGGCTCTTATGTTCATCATGTGTCAGGACATCACCAAGAAACCATTCCAGGGCCTCAGGGATGACGGCGCAACTGTGACCCATTTTTTGTATGGCTAGGGCCCAGGGTCCAGCCCTCTTTCCTGGATTAAACCTGACTTCCTCTGTCCTGCAGCTTCAGCTCCCCCGCGAACCTGCAGCAGAGGCTGCTGGGATTCATTCGGCCAGAGAGGGGCAGCTCTCAGCAAGTTCAACAAGAACTGCAGAGGAAGTACCACAGTGAGTCCCTGTGCATGTGTGTGTCTGCTCGTGTGTGTGCGCACGTGTGTCTGTGTATATATATAAACTCCTCAAAAAAAGTTCGGGAACGTTATTTCGGTCGATTATTCCTCCCCTTTAATAATACCAATTGGTATTGTATTTTATATCGCTGGAAAGCCTGATTAGTCACCTTTACAACGAGGTACAACTTGTAAGGATCATGCATTCGTGGAATGAGCAACACAGCTAACCGTGTGGGTAGCGGCCCAAAAAAATGTGCCAAAATCCCCTGCAATATTCTTCTGTTGGTATTCACTCTCGTTTTGAGTTGCTTGGTGGATTGGATGATTGCACTCTCCCACAGTAATAAGGAAAAAACAACACATATTGGCCATTTTTACACTTTATTCATTTTTCACTGTCAGGGACCTCAGTAGCGTGTGGAAGATCCATACGCAGTCACAACAGCTTGGCACCTCCTCCTCATGCTGGTCACCAGCCTGGTCACACACTGCTGTGGGATGGCATCCCATTCCTCAACCAGGATTTGCCGCAAGTCAGCCAACATGGTTGCGTTGGTCACTCTGGCACGTACAGCACGCCCAAGCTGATCCCACAGGTGTTCAATTGGGTTGAGGTCTGGACTCACGGCAGGCCATTCCATCCTCTCCACTCCCAAATTCTGGAGGTACTCTGTGATGATCCTGGCTCTGTGGGGGCGAGCGTTGTCATCCTGGAGGATGGAGTTAGGTCCCAGATTCTGGAGATATGGGATCGCCACTGGCTCTAGAATCTCATTCCGATATCTCACTGCATTGAGATTGCCTTCAATGATGACAAGTTCTGTTTTGCCTGTGAGAGAGATACCGCCCCACACCATGACACTGCCCCCATTGAAAGGTGTCACGCGATCTGTGCAGCAATCTGACTGGCATACACTGATCAGGCTTTCCAACGATATAAAATACAATACCAATTGGTATTATTAAAGGGGAGGAATAATCGACCGAAATAACGTTTGCGAACTTTTTTTATATATACGTATATATATGTGCGCATGTGTGTCTGTGCGTGCGTGCGTGTGTGTGTCTGTGCGCGTGTGTGTATGCGTGTCTGTGCATGTGTGTGTGTGGGCATGTTAATGAGGAGAACTTTTTCTTCAGTCTCTCTGTCTTTCTCTTGACAGCGGAAGCACAAGCATACGAGAAAGTCTCCCTTCATGGGATTCAGCAGCTGGTGCATCGTTCCTGTCAGACCTTGGCCCTGTGGAAGCTGCTTTGTGACCATCAGTTCAGCCTGATTCTGGCCGAGCTGCCAAAGGTTCCTCTCCGTACCCAGATTGCACTGGGATTATTCTGAGTTTGACTGACCGGCTATGCCCTCCCTGTATTCTCACTGTGTTCGCTGCAGCCTGTGTATCGGTTTCCCTGCCTGCGTCTCTGTGCCTTTACCCTGTGTGTTTTGCTTCTCTCTGTGTGTAACCTGTAGTGTTGCACGGTACACCGAAACTTCGGTACTTTTTCGATACTTTAAAAAAAAAACGGTTCGGTATTAGAATTTTCCGACGTTCGGTACTTTAAAAAAATATATATATTATTCTTTTTTTTTATATAATCTTTTTTTCTTTTTCTTTTATGTAGCTGCAATATTTCCCTTACCGCAGAATGCTGGAATGATCAAAATAGCATCTGGAAAAACCCTTGCCAAAACAGCTTCGGTTTCCCGTTAGGCCTAATTCAATTTTCAATGGCAGCGCTGATATTATGAGGGTGTAATTATAGTTTCCGCCTCTACGCAAAATGGCGCACTTTCGTCCGTTTCGCTATCTGACCAGAACTCTTACATTTTAGTGTAGAGTAAAAGCTAATACTGCAGAGGCAGGAGTTTGATTCTGCCTGTTTTTAAGGACTGATTATGGATCAGCACTATGGAGGAGTCTCAAAAGCAGCTCTACAGTGCTGCAAAGATAGCTGATCCAGAAACAGTCCTTAAAAACTGGTAGAAACAAACTCCTTGTCCTGGGTTTAAGTTGTATAGTTCTGAATATCATTTGTGAAGCTAAGGGGGGTTTATTGTATATAAGTTCTGTTTTAAGTTTATTAATATTATAAATAACTAATATTTATTTACCATACGCCTTTGTGAGCAAATGTTATTTTAGCTCAGAATGGAGAAATGCACCACTTTGTTACCAACACCCTCCCCATGTGTGCGACGACTCTCCGTACCCCCGACCTGCGCGATGATACTACCTCGGCCCCGCACGCGCGTTTGATGACACCCAGGGTGTCCGCAGGTCATTAAAAAGTCTTAAATAGTCTTAAATTCATATTTATTAAAAAAAGGCCTTAAAATGTATTAAATTCGTTTTTGAAAGGTCTTAAATATTTTTTGAGGCGATGTGTTCCCAATCTCACTATACGGTGTGATTGAGTTTTGCCAAATGATAAACTGAAAGAAAACCAAATATTTTTTTTTTTTTTAAATACGCAAGGATCCTTTTTAGGTGAAGTCACGTGACTGCAAGAGTTCGCGGGTGCTGTTCCACAGTAGTAGGCTACTGTCAGTAGGAGCGATTCTGACAAGATTACTTTCTAAATTTCTGCTTCGGATTCAGTCAAGGGAGGTAACAATCTAAGTTCTATGTAATAGCCAAGCTAGCAAACTAACGGATTCATGGGTAAATGCAAGTTTAACGATAAATGGCTTGAGAAAAGCGAATACTCATGGTTAAAACCCGTACCCGGTAATGTCTCCGAAGCCCGATGCAGTAACGTTATATGTCGCAAATGTTTCAAGCTTGGTACAATGGGATTCAGGGCGGTAGAATCCCATATGCAAAGCGAACAATATTCAAGAGCACGCCAGCAGACTCCAATTGCTCCGTTCTGCACAATTATACGATCCCAGATTTATGCGTTTTAAACCAATTTCGGTACTTTCCTGTTCTTTATCCTGCTCTTAGTCTTTTAATGTTTATTTGTTACAGGGATCACTCATTGGCAGCTGAAGGTAGTGGCGATTCTTTTTTTATTGTATAGCTGATTATCTCGCGAAATTCGTCTGTGTGCAAAGCTATTTTTCATTGACCGCGCAGTTTATTTTAGCTGTTTTGGCGCCATGAACGGGTTTTCTTTGCAGCGCTTATTTGGAGTTACAGCCCACACTCGTGTTGCCGCAAATTCGAACATCTCTTCTTGTATTTGCCCTGTCAAGTCAGGATTGAACTGACCACAGTGTGTATGTGTACAGTCCTTACACACCAATAACCACTTTCCTGGGATGAAGGAGAATTATTCTTCGTTGTCCAAAGAAGGGCATAATTTTTTCTGTGCCATTTGATGTTTGAGAGCAATAATGTAGCCTAGGCCTAGCGATTGATTCATTAAACGGGAGCACTTCCTTTAACAGTGTGACCTTTAGGACAGAGAGTGGGTTTATAAAATGCTTGCTTTGTTGTCTAATGGTTTAATATCTATTTTCAGCTTCATATTACAATCATATATCCAACCCCTGCCCAGTCACCATAGCTAGCTGCATAGCTAGAGGTAACGTTACTTACAGGTCCAACAGAAAACACGCCAACTCCACATCGCTCTTCATCCCCTTGCTGAACTTCAGCTGTTGCCATCGAGGAAAAGCAATTCCGATTCTGGTTTTTGAACGAGCCCTGTCGGCTTGTCATTTCACTTCACTGAGCTTCTTCACCTCCGCCATTGCAGTAGCTATCTAGCTACAAACCCTCCGCTGAAACCTGATCCCACCCCACAGGCTCTGTAGCCACACCCACCCCTATTTCCCTGTAATAAACATTTGGACAAATGTCCTTAAACTCAAGTAATTAGTGTCGTTTTGCCTCAATGTTGATTTAGAACTGCATTCATCAAAAGTTTGACCTCGATGTAAATTAATTGTAAATCTAATCTACACATTTATGTTCCCATTTACGATCAAATTTGTACTTGAATGAGGCCCAATTGGGTGCTGAGGCCCAGTGGGTGCTGTTTTCAGGCTCTTACTCCAGTGCGCTGTGCACTAAGACAGGTGGTGTGGCGAAAATGTGGCATGGAATTGAATGCAGTACACATGCAGTAGACACAGAGCATTCCATTCCATTACACATTTTTGCCACACTGCCTGTCTTAGCGCACTGGAGTAAGAGCCTGAAAATATCGCCCATTGTCTTCTCCAGTTAGGCGTACTGCTCCCTTTCAAGAGCATCCGGTGGTTTGTGGAATACCAGAACCACTTCTGCTAACTTCATTCTTGACAATATTACATACTCAGTTGCGAAGAGTATCTTTCACTTTTCATGTTTATTTTTGTTGCAAGTTTGGTCTTAAATTTCATTCTAGGTGGCATTAAAAATGTCTTAAAAAGTCTTAAAATTAACTTATTGATACCTGCAGACACCCTGGACACCGTGTACGCGCAACAACACTGGTAGTTTCGAGGGGCCTACCACCCGGCCTGAAAAAAAATCTAGGGGAAACACTGTACTGTATGTGACTTCTGAAATAAATGTATTCTGTAGCAAATTTCTGAATGATACAGCTTCTTCTTCAGTTCGAACTTAAAACCATGGATGTGCAGGGAATATTTTTTTAGATATTGACATTTAAATAAAACTAGTAGAAACCAGGAGGAAATTGCCTCTGAAGGGCCAAAGTAAATAGGGTTAAGGTCATTTCAGTAGAGGTACCGAGTATCGAATCAGTATCGTTTCAGTTTCAAGTACCGTTTCAGTATCGAGTATCATGATACTAAACCTGGTATCGGTATCGAAGTCAAAATTTTGGTATCGTGACAACACTAGTAACCTGTGTATTGTGTGCTCCCTCACCGTTTTCTTACCCTGTGCTCTAGGGCTGTGCTTTTGGCAGATTGGCATATTGATTATTGAAGCCAAGTCATATCGGTGCCCCATTAAAATGATGAACGTTTCTCGCTTAAGTGTGGTCTTTAAGCTATTTTGGCACTATTTCCATGCTGTGGGTTATTTACTGTTACTCTGCGCCCCCCCCCCTCCCCGCAGGAGTTCCAGGATCAGGTGAAGGGCGGCAGTTTTAAGGATGTGGTGATTCACGGCCGGGAGCTGACTGGGGCGCTCATCACCGCCCTCATTAACGTCTACATCAAGGACAGCGCCTCGGTGGACGCCATCAGCAACCACCTCCGGGAGATCTGCCCCGTGCTGTACAGCAACGAGGACAGCATCTGCTCCAAGGTCTGCTGCTAAATGCATTATTATTATTATTATTATTATCGCTAACCTATTCATTTAGGAGCCGCTCTCATCTAAGACTAGAAACATAAGCGCATACATCAGACTGTTAGGGACCATTCCCAAAGGGTTCATATCTCTCAGGTATGCGTATCTGAGCCAATGCAACGCCGTTTGACCCTGCTTTGCACTTGGGCTCTCCAAATTTTATGTCATCAAAATGTACTTTTTGTTGCTTTTTAAGTTTTAACGCATCTTAATTTGGGTGTCGCGGATCGTTCGTTCTACCGTAACACTGGAGTACTGATCTGCTATATAATTCGGCCAGCAGCTATGTAAGGAAGTGCATGATTGATTGCAGGGAAGCACATGATTGGTTGTCACATTGTGCCAAGAAGAGAGGGTTTCAATCAGCAGGGATGTGCCCGTCTCATGAAAAGAGAAATGAGAAATGGGGTATAAAATGAGAAAAGGAAATGAGTGATTTGTTTGTTTTTTGTGACCCCCCCCCCCAGGCTAACGAGCTGCTGCAGAGCTCAAGACAATTACAGAACAAGATAGAGAGGGAACGTACACTGAGAGAGTCGCTGCGCCTCTATCAGCAGATCAGCCATCACACTGACCTGCCGCTGGTCTGTGCACAGTACCGCCAAGGTAAGAGAGAGGAGACAGACTGGCCCTGTCTGCAAATTCTGCCTTTTTATTATTTCCACTGCCTTCACTTGCAACGATGGAGGAATTTATGGCCTTGGTCACCTTTGTCTCTCGGGCTTATCCAGGCCTCATTCTGCTTGCACGCTTGGACCTGGGCTATTCCCCTAGCCACTTGGGGTATTTCGCTAGCTGTTTGGTGCTGTTTCGCTTGCCGCTTGATACTGTATCACTAGCCGCTTGGTACTGTATCACTAGCCGCTTGGTACTGTATCACTAGCCGCTTGAGCCTGGGCTATTTCACTAGCCGCTTGGTACTGTATCGCTAGCCGTTTGAGCCTGGGCTATTTCACTAGCCGCTTGGTACTGTATCACTAGCCGCTTGAGCCTGGGCTATTTCACTAGCCACTTGAGCCTGGTCTATATTTTGGATGTGGACTTTTTCTGATGAGCTGCAGTTAACTGTTATTCTCCCTTGTCGTTCAAGTGCGTTTCTATGAGGGAGTGTTGGAGCTGTGTCTAATGGCCGCCGAGAAGAAGGACCCTCAGGGACTTGGACCACACTTCTTTAAGAATGGGGAGCATGAGGAGGATGTACCAGGACAACAGGCCTTCCAGGAGAGGTAATATTGGTACCCAGCATGGGGCTGAACATGTCCAATTCCCACCCTAATTTGGAATGTCCAATTAGCTATTTCCTACCACAGCCGCGTTCATGTGTGTTCCCTCACTGCTGGTCCTTCAAAACATATGGTCTTCTCAGTGTTTGTTTGTTCATATGCATGTCTGACCATGTCTGTTAGGGGTGTGAATCTTTGGCTTCACAGCGATTCGATTCGATTAACGATTCAGTAGTTGGCGATTCGATTCAAGGACACTTTTTTTTTTTTGGAACGATTCGATTCTGTAAACCACGATTCGATTCAGTAACTTTTAACCAAAATTCTATATCCATGAAATAAACATGCAATATTGCGAGTGAGACTATCTGTATTCTTCTGAAAGGTGAAAAAAAAAACGGACAACAGAATTACTTATTAAACATATTTATTCTATAAAAAAAGTAGTCCTGCATAATATTTTATGCTGAATACAAAAATGTAATTAAACATGGCTCAGTTATTTTGAACATTTTTCAATAGGCTACATGCTGGCAGGGGAGAGAGTGGGTGGGTCAGTGAGTGAGTTAAGAGTCAGTGAGTGAGTGAGAGGGTGGGTGAAAGTGAGTGAGAGGGTGGGTGAGTGAGTGAGAGGGTGGGTGGGTGAGTGAGTGAGTGAGTGAGAGGGTGGGTGGGTGAGAGTGAGTGGGTGGGTGGGTGAGAGTGAGTGGGTGGGTGAGTGAGTGAGAGGGTGGGTGAGAGTGAGTGAGTGAGTGAGTGGGTGGGTGAGTGAGAGGGTGGGTGGGTGAGAGTGAGTGAGTGGGTGGGTGGGTGAGTGGGTGAAATGCACCAGTAGAGGGTGAGGGGGAAAAAAACTCTTGGCGGTACTTCCTTGCAGGCTGACTAGCTCAGTGTTTCCCCTACCATTATCTTGGCTGGGCGGGACAAGAGGGAAAATAAATAATTTTAATGAAAAAAAAAAAAAATTTATATTATTCTTTTTTTTAAATATATATATATATAATCTTTTTTTTTTTTTTTTTATGTAGCTGCAATATTTCCCTTACCGCAGAATGCGGGAATGATCAAAATAGCATCTGGAAAAACCCTTGCCAAAACAGCTTCGGTTTCCCGTTAGGCCTAATTAAAATTTTCAATGGCAGCGCTGATATTATGAGGGTGTAATTATAGTTTCCGCCTCTACGCAAAATGGCGCACTTTCACCGCCCGGCCTGAAAAAAAATCTGGGGGAAACACTGTAGCTGATGACAGAGGATTACTGAGCTGGATTACCGAACTGCATTTCACAAAAAATGTGTAAACTAAGTCTTAAAACAATAATCATAATTAAGAATCGCGATTCATTAGATTTAAAGCATTTATATCGATTATTGGTGAAGCCAAAGCGATTCATTCTATTTATTTTAGCAGATCGATTTAGTTGAATCGGTAGGACTGACAATCGATTCATCGATGCATCGCATGAATCGTTACACTACTAATATCTGTGTATAATCCCCTGTCTCAGGCTGTGCTGCTATAAGTGTGTCACAGACACCATGCAGGAGTTGGTGAACCAGAGTAAGGCTGCACCTCAATCTCCCAGTGTCCCCAAACAGCCAGGGCCGCCTGTTCTGACCTCTGACCCCAACATGCTAAGTAATGAGGATGCTGCTGCCCATGTGAGTATCACACCAAGGAGGTGATGAGATTATAAACTGCTGTACCCATTAAGAGCCTCTAACTTGTGGTCTCTTTTGGTCTGTGTTGTGTAGTTTGAGCAGATGATCAGTCTGGCGCAGAGATCTCAGGACGAGCTCTTCCACATAGCCCTGTGCAACTGGCTGATCCAGGCTGACCTCACTGACAAGCTGCTGGAGGTAAGGCTTTGCAAGTAAAGCCTGCATCCTTTTTATAGACATCCCTTCTCTGAAGTAATGTCCAAATGCAAGAGTGCAGGGAAGGTGTTTTCTCCCAGATGTGAAGATGGTCTGAATGTAGGGCTGGGCGATATACTGCCAGAATTTGGGGTATTGCCTTCTTTTCGTCTTTTTCTTGAATTATATCTGATACGGTAGTAAGCATCCAAACTTCAGAAGCCGCGTGAAATGCTTCCAGGGAAAAACGTCACCACTGTATTTAGTGTTGATGAGACGGTCAATCAGCCGCAAGGCCTTGAAGCTGTAAGACCTTGCTGCTGATTGGCTGTCATAACAACTCGGTCTTGGCTTCCCGTTCGTAAAATGAGTCCACCCAATCGTGTAGTTTGGATGTTTACTACCGCATCATAATAGCCTATAATTAAAGAAAAAAATACTAAAAGAAAGGCACTATCCCACATGGATGGCTGCTGTTGCATTCGATAATTATCGTTGCGGTATATCGCCCAGCCATATCTGAATGGTAATTAATTTACTCTGTACAGGACAATCTAGCTAGCGGAGTTGCTAAATAGAGGATTAAATCTTTTCCCACAAAAAAACTAACTTGGCGAGCTAGCATGCTCTGGTACACTTGGTTAATTTGGCAGTGCAGTGACTAGTTGATGTAAGCTGTTTACCTAGCACTCATTTTGAATTGCTTGTGTTCTGTTCCAAATGATCATTGCCTGAACTAGCTATCTAATAAGTGTGCAGAGAACAGGCGGCATCTGCGGGAAACAATTAACTACTGAGGAGTTAGAAAACCTCTTGGCGGTTGAGGCCACATCTGTCTAATTAATATGATCCTGAGTGTTAGGGTGGTTTCTTCCCGTATGACCCAGGTAAATTCCCTGTTCCTGGAGGAGCACCTGATGCGCATGATCAAGCAGAACCAGAATAAAGTGCGCAACATGGACCTGCTGTGGCGCTACTATGAGAAGAACCGCAGCTTCAGCAAAGCAGCGCATGTTTTAGCGCGGCTAGCTGATATGCACAGGTATGACCAAACCTGCACAATCAAGCTCTCCCACTCCACCTTGTGGGTCATTGTCCAGTAAGTGTGTGAAAGGTGGTAGGTTGACCCAGTAAAACTGGCGGTAGGTTCAGCCTGTAAGACTGGCGGTAGGTTCAGCCTGTAAGACTGGCGGTAGGTTCAGCCTGTAAAACTGGCGGTAGGTTCAGCCTGTAAGACTGGCGGTAGGTTCAGCCTGTAAGACTGGCGGTAGGTTCAGCCTGTAAGACTGGCGGTAGGTTCAGCTTGTAAGACTGCTCCCCCTCTCCTCCCAGCACGGAGATCTCCCTCATGCAGCGGCTGGAGTACATTTCCCGGGCGATTCTTTCCGCAAAGAGTTCCTCCTGCACATCCGCCCAGGGACCTGATGGGGAGTTCCTGCATGAGCTGGAAGAAAAGATGGAGGTAGGGAATCTTTGTGGGTGACCCCAGATCCCTTTTTCGGGGCATACGTCATCGTTACGCTGAAGTGGGCATTGAACAAAGCAGAACTACGACTGCGCAAAAGAATATTATTTTAGAACGGAACGGAATAACTTATTTTCCCATTAGGGAACTTCAGTTGTAGCCCCAGCAACAACAAAAAAGACATACAGTGAGGCAGACCCACAACACACAAACATATCAAATAAAGACATTCGATAGAATCATTGCATTAATCAAGTGAATTAAAGTGGAATACAGCCATGATTAAAAATAGCCCCCGCTGTCCCGAGATGTCCAGTGTCATTAAGCAGTCCAACACACAAACTCCGCCTACACGACTTTCCTCCATGCACGCAGTGTTGCGGTCTTTGTACACTGTCGAAACGGAGCACGGAACTGCGTCAACCTTCCCAGTCGTCGCCTCACTCCTCCCCCACATTATCTTCTCCTTCCCTTCCCTGGTTGCCTTTTGGAGATTGCCTGCACTCCCGGATCAGTCCCGACATTTTCAACTCCAACTCCAAATCCAACGGACATTCTCGAGCATATGTTGTGTACCTCTATATCCTTATACAAGGCACCACCTCTGTAGGTGTAGCAGTATAACCGCAATTAGTAATCAGTCTCATAAAATTACCATTATCTAAAATATTTAACCATATATTTGGAACTTCAATTAATGATCAAAATGACAAATATTAGTGGACAAATGTAATTAAATCAAAGATTTAATAGATACTCTGAAGGATGGAGTTCTTGAATAGACTATTTTGGCTCAGATTCTCACGTTTACGCAACATCAAAACAGACACGGGTTTAATAATATAATTTATTAAACAAACATGTAAAAATACAGAGAAATCAAACTAATATAATATGGGAAGGCTACGCTAACTATGGAAGTGTGGTGTGCGTGCGTGCGTGCGTGCGTGCGCGCGCGTTCTTTGTCTCTGAACAAACAAAATTATATCGACTAGAGAATTCGTCAATATTATAAAAACGAGCAGCAGGAGTGCCATGAAAAGTCTCTAGCCACGTGATTGATGGCTGCCGCAAAAAACAAAAATTATGATTTTTAGTTTAGAGTGTCAAACAAAAGTTTTTACAAAGCTTAAAGTTTTAAATCTCTCATGGTCTGTATTCAGTGCAATACAGGAGTAAATGAGACATTGCTTTCCCTCCACCTGGTCTGCAGACTGGCGCCAACGCTCCACACACTAAAGAAAACCAAGCAAAGGGATTGTGCACCGCACTGAATTTGTTAGGCTGGTGAACAACATTTTACAGGCCCTGTTTGGTTCACGTAAACCTACAAGCTACGATGGACGCATCATCTCAGTATATGAACTGTACAGTGCCCCAAAAATGGCTTTTTAATGACACCAAATATGAATATGCTGTACGGGAATGCTCGTATTACAGTATATTGGAGATAAGTCACATTTTGCCTTAAGAAATTGACAGTCTTGAGAGCCCCCTGCACTTCCTGTTTGTGCGATTGGGCTGCAGGGCAGTTGAGCAGGGCACAGTTGAGGTGATGTCACCGATTCTTTACTTTTAGCTGCTGGCCCCTTGCCAGCACTTTGAGCACTGTTGGCATTACTGTGAGAGATACACAGGAGATCTGATAATTACATTGCATTTACTTGGCAGACGCTTTTATCCAAAGCGACGTGCAATAAGTACATGCCGAATGTCATTAAAACGACTACAAACAGGTCCAATAAAGGTCTGTCATAACGTAGCAGCTATCCATAGACATGAACATTGAGTCTAGTTCACATAGTAAACTGGCTAAGTCTTAAGGCTTGGTCAATGAGATATGCTAAACTACAACAACACAATGAAGTGTTCTATGAGTGTTAACGAATTAAGGTAAGGGACACAAGAAACAAGTCCTATATGACAGTGGTACTAAAGTGGTGTGTCTTCAGACAAGACGGAAAGCAGGCTGTGATTGGGCAGTTCGTAGAGGAATGGGGAGTTCGTTCCACCACTGGGTGGGGAGCTTGGGTGGAAAAGCTCCGCGGTCAGGATGAGCACGAGCCGTTGACATGGAGGGCAGGAAGTGCGAGTCGCCCTGCTGCGGCAGAGCGGAGTGGTCGAGCTTGAGTGTAGTGCTGGATTATGTCCTGCTGGCTGCAGCGTAGGCCAGGGTCTGAACTTTGAACCTGATCCTGGTGGCGACTGGCAGCCAGTGGAGTGACGTGTAATAAATCTTCTTCTGGCTTGTGTGGGTTAGGTGGTGCGGATCCAGATGCAGATACAGGAGGCGCTCAGCCGACAGTACTCCCATCATCCCTCTGTCCAGGCGGCCATATCCCAGCTGGACTCAGAGCTTATGGACATCACAAAGGTAACGGCGCAATAGTGCTGTTGTATCAAGTTACTTTTTTAGGGGATTCTTAGGCCCTGTTTACACTTGTCTTTTCATGTGACGTACTTCCAATTTCTCAACAAATCCCATACGTACTGCCTTTGCTTGTGGGTTAAACACCAGAAGCTGAATATGGTTCCACATCCAGTTTGAGTTTAGTCTGTACCAGATTCAGCTGCTATCAGATATGAATGGAAATACTGTGCTATCAGTCTTCTGTCACCGGCATTCTACATTCTACTGACAAATAATACCCCATAATAAGCATGCTGGAGTCCCAGGATTCCCTTTTGTAGAACCTGGTCTGATTTAACCATAACCCTAACACACTATGAGAAATGCCAATAATCCTTATGCACCCTAACCCTAAACACACTGAAATGGATATGCAGCACCGTAAGAACGTGAGTGTAAACGGACAAGTATTAAAGGACACAGAGATCTCCAGTGTGAACGGGGACTGTTTTTTTTTTTCTCCCTGCCCTTCCCTCAGCTTTACGGGGAGTTTGCTGATCACTTCAGATTGTCAGAGAGCAAACTGGCCATCATCCACTGTGCCGGACACTCCGATCCCATCCTGGTGCACTCTCTGTGGCAGGAGATCTTGGAAAAAGGTCAGTGCTATAGAAATGTTCGACTATCTATTCCCTGCAATGGATCTAGAAAACTTGTCATTCGGTTTTCCTTGTCTAAGGCCTGCTTCCACCGGGGAGGATAAAGATAACTATAATAATGAACTATAAATTAGCTGCCTACAAATATTTAACATTTGCTGACCAACTAGGTCTTATGAAGACTGGAGATTGTTTTTACATCAAGTTTTTCCCCATGAAATCTCTGGGCTCTTGGCTAAAGGTTATTGTCTTGTTAGCTACATAGTCAAATGTATGACATCACATATTTGCTCAGCATTGATTACTAATACATTTTAGATGCATTCAAAATATCTCTGATGGTAATCCTGAAAATGTCTCCGTTTTATACTAACTTTATTATGCAGATTTGTAAATATTTTTAGTGTTGTTGTAACGTGGTAGCAGAAAGAGTGCAGTACTTGTGTCTGTGCTGCAGAGCTGAGTGACAGTGTGGCTATGAGCCCAGCAGACCGCATGAGAGCCCTGAGCCTGAAGCTGGTGTCGTTGGGGAGAATCTACGCTGGAACACCCCGCTACTTCCCCCTGGGTACGTCTTCACTTCCCTTGGCCTCTGTGAGCATGTGTGTGTGCGTGTGAGAGTATGCGCGCACGTGCGTTTGCTTGACGTGTGTGTCTGAATCTGTTGTACATGTTTTGCTAAAATGGCCCTCTTGCACTCCCTCTCAACACTACAATCCTGTTGAAACATGTCCGTCCCCAGGCTGTGTGTTAAAGAACTGTCCCCAGGCTGTGGGTAAAGAGCGGTCCCCAGGCTTTGGGTAAAGAGAAATAATTTCCCATACGCTACCAAAATTGGCTGCAGCTTTGCTCTGAATACCACAGAATTCCACATCCCTGTCCGCATCTCATTCTCTGAAAAAACAAGGCTTGGTCAGTTTATTTTCAATTTACCCAAGAAGTGTGAAGTTAACAAAAGTTACTCCGAGTTTTGTAAGTCACCTGTGTTCTGCACTGTACTTGTGTGCTGATTCATTGCATGTTTTGCACGCAAAAAATCTTTTTCAATAGAAACACAGAATCATGGAATAATTTACCATTAAATATAAGGACAAATATACATTTTAACAACTTTAAAAAAACGGCTCAAATCTCATCTTTTAAATAACCAAATCTGTCAACACTAGACTATAATTAATTTCAGGTCACGGTGTCTGCTCCATAAACACTCACTTTTTTTCTTTGTTTCTACATATTTCTTTCTGAAATTTCTCACATTTTAATTACTTCATATCTATAGAATTTTTACTCTTGTCCTTTTTATTTCTCAAATATTATCTAGGATAAACTGTCTTAAACAAATTATCTCCTTTCTTTTCATCTCTTTCTTTCCTTCTTTCTATGCTGTAGGACAGGGAACCCTCTGTAAACCAGTAATGTACTGAGTAGGGCCCAAAGATTTTAGAACTTTTATGTACTATTATCTTTTTTCCCTGTATTAATAAAATAAAAATGAAAAAAATGAAATGTTGCGTCCTGTGGCTGTGCTTTCAGAGTTCCTGGTGAAGTTCCTGGAGCAGGAGGTCTGTCGTCTCAACTGGGACGTGGGCTTTGTCACCTACACCATGCAAGAGATTGGGGTGCAGCTGCCTAGCCTGCTGGAAGTGTACGATCAGCTCTTCAAGACACGGGTATGGATAGGGTTCAGGAAAAATGAGCCTGTAAAAACAAAAACAAAAAAATCCTAAAATATGTCCGTACTAAATTATTAATGTCATAATGGAAACTGTTCTTTTGGGAAAATTCCACAATTTTGAAACAAGTTTTTAACTGATGCATTATTAATGTTAAACCTCACAGTTTTATGCCTGGCCACCAGCTAAAAAACATAAATTATAAATGTCTGTTATTATAACGTATACCAAAATATGTTTTTCAGTGCCAGATTCAAATGAAATATCAAAACCTTTCCAAATTGCTGGGCTGCCGGATGGCTCATTCGGCACCAGTCTGGTGCACGGATGAGCCTCATGGCCTCAGATGGAATCCGGACCGCGCCAGTACCGAATGTGGCTGGTAGCTCCATGGGGCGCAGTTGGCGATAGCGTCTCCCAGTGAATGGGAGGGTTTCCGTCGGATAGGGTTCCATGTGCATTGCTATTTAGAGCCCATAGTTTGCAGTCAAAGCCGCATATGAAAAGTCTTACTCCAACTCCATAGTAGCTGTAATCATAGCAGCTGGCAACACCACGAGTTTCGGAGGAGACAGGTGGATGTCTACATACTCCTGAATCAGTGCCTGGGTTCAGGTGATGCACGCAGCTGCGGTTGCAGGCGATTGGCCATTCCAAATTGGGGTGGGAGTTAGATATGCTCAGCCCTGTGTTGGGTGCCTAATTTATCATTTTTATTTATTTATTTTTTTTACTTTAAACAACACTTCCAAATTCTCATGACTAATTTTTTTGACAACATAAACAAAATAATAAATTATAAAATTATATAATACTGAGGAGTTGCAGCTGAAAAGACAAAATCAAATACATTTCCTATGCTGACATTTTTTTTAAATTTGATTTTAGAGTATGAATTTCCACAACTTTTTCCAAACATTTATCAACTTCCAAAAATTTGAGCCTCAAAGATTTACATTTCGGGAATACTTTACACGTGATTTTGTGATATTTGTTTATTTATTGTCTACTTGTGGAATGACAGGTTTTCACAGGAATGTTTTTTTACCGATAAAATTAGGTGGGGAACTGTAGTGGCAGTTTTTTAACATTTGGTGGCCATCGGGCCACGCTTAATGTGAATGGAACTGGTTCATATCTGAGCTCACTCTTGCAGGATCCATGCTGGCAGCGTCTGAAGAAGCCTCTTCACCTGGTGGAGTGCATCCATGTGCTGCTCTCGGGATACGTGGAGGACCCTAGCCGTGTGCCCAACTATGACAGGTTAACCTCTGAGCCTTTCTCTCCACTCCACTATGGTCTTTGTGCAGGGGTGGGCAATCTTATCCAAAAAGGGCCGGTGTGGGTGCAGGTTTTTGCTTTAAACCAGTAATAAGACACCTGATTTTACTTATCAAGTTCTTGTTTGAAGTCCATGATTAGTTAACTCATTCAGTGCCGCGGGCGACACAAGTCGACAAAAATGCAAACGGTTTAAAGTGCCGAGGGCGACGAACGGCGACCACAGCCATCGTTACACTGCTATATCAGTAAAGAATTCAGGATTTGAATCGGAAATGATTAAATGATGACAAATTTACACTGATGTTCATTTACCCGGATTTGCTCTTGTTTCCACTTTTTTTTGCTGTCAGCGTGTTTGTATGCCTACCTTATAATGAAACTTATTCATGCATTCCGTTATTTCAACAATTCTGAAATAATATTGTATATCACAAGAAACCGGTAGAAAAGCGTCTTTGTGCTGCCTCTAACGGTTGAAATTTCCTTTCTGCTCCCCACACTGCCCCTGCCCCAATCGTGATGTCAGAGTACCTCTTTGGAGGTACCTCTACGTCATATGGATAATTGTTGTCGCCCACAACAGAAACAGCCGGCACCTGATTGGTTAGACCCGCTATGTTACTTTCGTTTCGCCTCCACGTTTTTAAAATAGGCCATGCAGTTACTGAATCTTGATTCATATTTGATGTACAATGTCTAGTTTGACAGTTAGATCAGAGTTATACAAAATCATTTGTACAATGTGCGACGTGCGTTAATTTATGCAAATGACGATGGACACAGCTCCTCCGCCCCCACCCCTCTCCCTCGCTCACCCCACAAAGTATTTTTCTAAATTGTGCAGTAGACGGAGACAGGCTGAGACAGTGGGTGTAGTTACTCTTTAAGGCTACCATAATTCTAGATGGTAATATTTTAAGTTGTATTTAGCCTGTTTTAAAATTAATCTAGAATAACAGACCACCTAAACCAACATCAGGGCGTGGGAATAACTTGTCTCTGTCAATTTGTAGGCTACCAATGTGTTTCTGCGCCACGTTACTTTTTACTTTTTACTTTTTGGATAACCGGTTTGTTTTGTTGAAACTGTTGATACAAAGTAACTCATGCAGACAGCTCATTTTTACATATCTATAGATATGCAAGAGCAGATTTTTATGGAAAACTGTTTTCAGTATTACACATCACCAATGTAAGAGTCATGTTAACCAAACTGAAAAGCCCTGAAAATAAATGATTTCTATCACCATCAATATGGTTTGATGTTGCTCTAATAGTGAACTGAACCAAACAGCTGTGCCATCTATCAATTAATTAACAAAGAATTCTGTTCCAATGGGTAAAATAATGTTTTATTAGATGTTTGCACATTGACAGGATCAATCAAAAAAATTAGCATGTCAGCAGCCATATTGGCTAGGCACTGCTGCAGCTTAGTTTTCCAGGACACTCTGGCGCTGAATGAGTTAATTAGTAGAATCATTACATTACATTATAGGCATTTAGCAGACGCTCTTATCCAGAGCGACTTACACAACTTTTTTTATCATGTTTTACATATTATCCATTTATACAGCTGGATATATACTGAAGCAATTCAGGTTAAGTACCTTGCTCAAGGGTACAACGGCAGTGTCCTACCTGGGAATCGAACCTGCAACCTTTCGGTTACAAGGCCAGTTCCTTAACCATTATACTACACTGCCGTCCCACAGGTCTCTTAGTGTTGGGCGAAATCAAAAACCTGCACCCACACCGGCCCTTTTTGGATACGATTGTCCACCCCGGTGTTTAGTGGCCTTTCTCTGAAGCACACTGGAGTTTGACTGTTCTATTTTCTATTTCTTCTGTGTGCAGGCGAAGGTTCACTAATGTATGTCTGGACAACATCTGTGGCTATCTGGTGGAGCTGCAGTCCCTCAGTCCCAACGCCTCACTGCAGCACATCATTGGCAATTTCAAGGCCCTACAAGCCAAGCTGGAGAAAGTGCACTGAGTCAAAGGTCCAGTGTATAAAGAGGAGTCATTACTGAAGTTTGAAGATTTGAAGATTCCTGACTAGCAAGCACATACAAGGCTTTGTGTCCAACTAGCTCCAGGCTAGCACTCACATTTTTCTTTGACACATCAATGTTAGCCAGGTGAGCAGCCACCTGGGTTACTGGCGGGTGCTTCACTGGTGCATGTCACTGAACTCTCTCTATATTGGCAGAGGAGATAGCACTGCCATACCTAATGCCCCCTCTGTGTTTCTCATGAAATGCAGAAAGTACAAGAAGATTTGCGCAAGTTTTGAAACTCAATCAGCCTTTTATACTTTTAATGTACGCCTGAATTTGAGTATGTGCTGAACCCTGCAGACTCAACTGCCACCTCCAGCGAATGTGATTCCATCAACTACTTCCTGTGCTTGGAAAACCATTGCATTGTAAGGGTGAAAAATAACAGGCAGCGAAAGCAGAAGAACATCTTTTGTCAGGGTCAAGGACATTTTGCGGTGAATGATTTTATAAAAAGCATGCCTAACCCAAAGCATCAGCATTCTTTCGGTGTTTCATTTTGTTTGTGCATGGAAATATGTCACTGGTAGGTATAAGTATAGGGGTATCATTAGTATATTTGCGGTTTCCTTCCTCCATGGTTAACATATGTAAATAATTTTTATATATGCAAAGATTAAGAAAAAATGTAACTAGATTTTTCTTCAAATGCACTGAGGTAATGTCAGGATACTGTTTTCGGAAGTATTTGTTGTCTCGAATAACACATGGGTGGGGCTAATGTTGGTCATAACATACCCGCACTGGCACAATACTCGCTAGGAACCTCGCTGTGTCTCACCGTGGCCTTGGTGTGTTCAGTCCAGTGGACTGTTCATCCAAGTTACCGGCATCCTTTGCTGGGGATATTTCTCCATTGGACTGAGAACAAGCTTGTGCACTGGAGAATAGCCCCAGCCCTCAGTGATATTTAAACTTCAGTGTACCACTGAATGGAACCTAAAGAGCCTTGGTCTTTGCTGATAATTCTGAGAATCGGCAGCACGTTCTAATTTTGATAGATGTGTGCTGCATTTCACTTCCCATTTTCTCTTCGGCTGCGTTCTATTTGGCGGCTTCATCCGTAGCCTAGAATTTAATTGTTAAATTAAGAATTTCAATTTACTTGGATTAAAATGTGTTCCTCACTTAACTGAATAGCGTGCTTGGTTTTTGACCAAATGTCGTATTCCGTTAAGTTGTGGATGAATAAAGGTTATCTCTTTTATGTAAACCTTTTCTTCAGTTTTGTATTAAGTCTTGCATTTTTTATATTGATTATTTGTAGAAAACAGAAAGAATAATAAAACATTAACTTACAAACATGTTTTTATTTTGTCAATTTTTTTCTTTTCTTTTTTTTTTTTTTTTACACAAAAGGCTAATTGATGAAGCCAAACAAGTAGGGAAAGTCAAGTGCCTTGGCATTTGTTTGCCTCATTTACCCTTCATCAGGTTACAAAATGAACACCAGCTTGCTGGTAAAAGTTTGATTGTGGCTGGTAAGACTTTCTACTCTAGCAGCCACTTTGGCAGGTAAACAACCAGGTACTATATTGTAACAGGTAATGTGGCTGGTAAAGTGTTGGCAATGGCTGGTGATTTTTGGAATCCACAAGCCACTTTAGCCAGTGGGTGAAAAAGTTAATTTGTACCCTGCCCTGGATATCATGGACCTCAGGTTTTTCTCAATACCAAGTACGCACAAGTACGGACTTGCGGTCTTGTGACGCACGTAGTTGTCAAGTGTCCCTGCAAAAGGGCACTTGCAAAAACACGTTCTTGTGAATAGGGTGACATCATATTTGTCTGTCCAAATTCTTCATGTGACTCTGAGATGAACACAGACTGCTTGATCAATCAGGCGCCTGTTTGGGTAGGAACACCCCCCCGTCTGTTGAGAAGGAGAGGGGAGATCCAAATTACACACACACACACACACACACACACACACACACACACACACCTTGAGGTGATTGCAAATAGCTGGTCCATCTATGTTTCATTGTTGGTTCCAAGGGAATGAGCCAATCTGTTGTATGGGTGCCCTAAAGCCATCTACCAGTTGGGATCAAAGTGATTTTGACATAAAACCCAGGGAACTTTACTAACATTGCTCTGATGGGAAAGACACAGTCTTACCCGTACCAGACGCACCACTAAAACCCTGACGGACTTCTGCGTTTTCCAACCCGCATCTCGCCTGACCACCGAGACTGAGTTGGCCTGCCACCGTCCACAGAATAACCTAAGCTGGTTTATTCTCAACAACTGTTTTGAGGACACGTTTCCTCTTCGAACTGTTCCTCTACTGTCTCCCTTTGCGACCGGACCCAAGTGGAGACCTGTGCACGTCCACGTCGACCTGACTGGAAACCTGTTGTGACCCGACTTCGGAGAAGAAGTCTCCAGGAGTCCACGCACCTGCCGGGACTTTGGATCAGCTGACGAGCTGCTCACTTACGGAATCGGGACTGGCCTTCCCTTTGTTACCGTTAAGTATTGAAACACATTTTATTTAGCACTGACATCAATTGATAGGCTAAAACCTGTAATACCCTGTTGAGGTCATTTTACTGCTGGTTCCTACTGTTTGTATTTTGTTTTGCTATGCGCGTTTCGGTCGGGAATAAACAATTTCCCTGACCTTATAGTTTTACACTGTGAACTGTATATGTATGAAACATAAAACGATCTAACCACAAAATATAGTTTAGCATGTCATTAACCCATAACACAAACTAACCTTTGTTAATGGTAGGACTGTTAGCTTCTATATATAGCCATCACATAATTTCCTCTGATTAAGATTAAGTCATAGAATATATAGAATGTTATATCAATTATTGTTTCTATTATTCAGTATTCATAGTTGTAGCCAATAAAACATGTCAATTTTCCAACCCATTGTCGTGTCTACGTTATTTCACTAAGTTTGGCTCTACTGACGTATAGAATTCTAATTGAGTTTTGAACTTAATTAATTCTGAAAAAAAGTGACCAAACCTCACTACACTGGACTGTCAGGAAAAGTTGCTGCCTGGTTATAGCTATTTTCTACAGTCTATGGTTTGTAGTGGTAGCGAACCCACAGTCCAAACGTCAGAAGCATGCATCAAACAGGCTACACAGAGCTCGGAAGCAAATGTTTTACATATTGTTTTGAGGAATGGAACTCAATGAAAGCATGACATCCTGATAATGTGTTGCGTGTTTCTTTAATATAGGGGATCTTTTAAATCACCAGTGTGCCTTAAGTAGTTGCCCTGCCTCTTTGGTTTGTTAATTCAGGTCAAAATGTTTGCTAGAATGCACACACTTCTCAAACCCTTACTACAGTCAAGCCGCGTTTTATTACGTTACAGACATATTCTACAATAGATTGAGTTCATTTTTTGTCTCAAAATTCTACACAAAATAGCCCATAATGACAAAGTGAAAACAGGTTTTTAGACATTTGTGCTAATTTATTAAAAATCAAAATGTAAAATATATGTACACAAGTGTGCACACCCTTTGATATGACACCCAAAAGTGAGCTGAGGTGCATTTTGTTTCCACTGATACTGCTTGAGATGTTTCTACAACTTAATTGGAGTCCATCTGTGATAACTTCAATTGATTGGACATGATTGGGGATTGCCAACACCTGCCTATATAAGGTCCCACAGTTGACAGTGCATGTCAGAGCAAACTCCAAGCCATGGGGTCAAAGGAATTATCTGCAGACCTCAGAAACAGGATTGTGTCAAGGCATACATCTGGAGAAGGGTACGGAAAAATCTCTGCAGCTTTACAGGTCCCAAAGAGCACAGTGGCCACCAGCATTCGTAAATGGAAGAAGTTTGGAACCACCAAGAATCTTCCTAGACCTGGCCGCCCGGCCAAACTGAGCAATCGGGAAAGACGGGCCTTGGCCAGGGAGGTGAGCAGGAACCCGCGGGTCACTCTGACAGAGCTCCAGCGTATCCTTGTGGAGATGGGAGAACCTTTCAGAAGATCAACCATCCAGGCAGCACTCCACCAATCAGGCCTTTATGGTAGAGTGGCCAGACGGAAGCCCCTCCTTAGTAAAAGGCACATCACAGCCCGCTTGGAGTTTACCAAAAGGCACCTAGAGGACTCTCAAACCATGAGAATCAAGATTCTCTGGTCTGATGAAACCAAAATTGAACTTTTTGGCCTGAATACCAAGCGTCACGTCTGGAGGAAACCAGGCACCGCTCATCACCTGGCTAATACCATCCCTACAGTGAAGCATGGCGGTGGCAGCATCATGATGTGGGGATGTTTTTCAGCAGCGGGAACGGGGCGACGAGTCCTGATAGAGGGAAAGATGAATGCAGCTAAGTACACCGAGATCCTTGAAGAAAACCTGCTCCAGAGCGCTCTGGACCTCAGACTGGGGCGAAGGTTTACCTTCCAACATGACAACGACCCAAAGCACACAGCCAAGAGAACAAAGGAGTGGCTTCGGAGAAAGTCTGTGCATGTCCTTGAGTGGCCCAGCCAGAGCCCAGACCTGAATCCAATTGAACATCTGTGGAAAGAGCTGAAAATGGCTGTGTACCGACGCTCCCCATCCAACCTGACAGAGCTTGCAAGGATATGCCAAGAGGAATGGGCAAAAATGTCCAGAAACAAGTGTGCCAAGCTCGTAGCTTCTTTCTCAAGACCCCTTGAAGCTGTAATCGCTGCCAAAGGTGCAGCAACCAAGTATTAGGCTAAGGGTGTGTACAGATATGTAACCCCTAAATAACCTATTTTTGTCAGTAAAATAAAATTGCATATTTTCTAAAAACCTGTTTTCACTTCGTCATTATTGGCTATTGTGTGTAGATGTTTGAGGCAAAAAATGAACACAATCTATTGTAGTATAAGTCTGTAACGTAATAAAACGTGGAGAAGGTGAAAGGGGTGTGCAGACTTTCCGGCTTGACTGTATATTTAGATTGTGACACAATTCTTTGTCTTGTGGCCAGTGTTTGACCATTCATCAAATATCCATTTTAACATTTTCCTGCCTGTGTAACAATGGTCACAAAACAGCATGAGCCTGATATAAACAACGTAAGATTATTTAATTGATTCAGGATGCTTCTTTCATAGCCTGTGTTAACATGTCTTCTAATGAAATGTAATTGTACCCTTGAGAGGGTTTGTGTGATTACATTAAATTCAGTCCTTTTAATTGCATTTATAATTGGAGACAAGGGAGGTGCTGTAAGCTGGTGAAGAAAACTTTGGAACATTTTGTAGGTAAATAGCATCTCCATCATTCATTGTCTTGTAACCAGATACCTTTTAACTTGTTTTATAAGTATATGCAATTTATTTTCAGTATATTTATATGTATTGGGAGCTATTGCCAGTTGTAAAAATACTTGTAATTTGGCACCAGGAATTTGTAATAAACTTATAACCATGAACTGTAGTATCAGTAACATATTCAGAAATGGATAAACAAGTACATTTCCAAGTCAGAAAGAGGGGGTCCTTCTGTACAATACCTGCTTAATACAAATTAAACCAATAAAAAATAGTCAAGTATAAATTGTGAAATGGCAGCATTTATTGACTTGAAAGTGCATTTATCTTTATACCTACATGTACTGTACTTTACTGGGTATGTGCTATCATATTGTGTTGGTATATGGATCCAGTGATGTCTTTCATGGGATTGTTTGTGTGGGGTTTTCCCTCGATAGGAGATAAATACATTTAAAAATGTCATATATATGCCTATTGACTTCCGCTGGAATTTGGTTTATAAATGTTAATGGTAAGTGAACATGATCATAAATGCTTGGTATTGCTGAATTAAACATACAAATGTTTGATATTGAACGCTTACTGTATTGGTGGAATCTTAAGTTGAGGGCAACGTTTATTATTAATAATTACAACCAAAGTAATTTTTTTCATATTTTTATTGGAGAACTCAGTTAATTAAATGCCTCAAAAATGTACATTTAACAGTACTACAGTAACACAAGGTCAAAAATAATAATTATAATAATATAATATAATAATAATTATCCTCACGTTAAATGAATCTTCATATTTGTGCAATGTATTGTAGAGGAGAGGAGAACTGGTTCTCCATTACCGTGTACAGTAGCACGACAACTTCCTGACACCATACAGGAACATGTACGGAATAATGCAAGTGTAAGAAGCTGCAATGTAACTGGCCACCTCCACCACCAGAGAGGACTGGTTGACATTGCTGGTGATGCGGAGCAGCAGGTGAGTCAGCCAGCAGACCAGGAACACGCTGGCCACTGCCACCACACTCTTCGCTGCTCTTACCTGGTTGCCTGGGCCAGCGCGGGCCTTGACGGGCTTAGGAGATGTGGTCTCTTTGGGGCTCTGCATTTGGTTGGGAACGGGAGCTACCGAATTGGAGGAGCTGACGTCCTTTGAAGACTCCGGCGCAGAGAGTGCAACACCAGGTGATTGAGGCTGAGTGTTGCAGGGTGCTGATGAACCTGGAGCTTCTGCAGGTCCTGTGACTTGTGTGTCGGTGCCATCAGTTCCATGTCCTGACCTGGCTTCTGGTTCTGCGTCCTTAGTGGAGTGGACATTTGTAGCGCTACTGTGGGTTTCAGAGTTCATGGCCTTGACTTGGGCCTGGTGGTGAAGCAACGTGATCACAATCTGAATGGACGAAAAGACCATGCCAGTGATGGGCACTGCGTTTGCAAGGGTCAGGTACATCACCTCATACGTTTGCTTTGCCACAGGAGATGGATATTTTTCCTGACAGTCATCTGAGGTCTCATTGCCCGTGTCCAAGGAGACAAAGAAGAAGTGGGGGATACTGAAGACCAAAGCGATGCCCCAGCCTCCAGCTAGCAGGGCGGCCACGAGGCGTAAATTATCCAGTCGGACTGGGGCTGTGCCGCGCCGAAGAGATCCCACCAGTTTCTGGTGCCAGTACACACTGATCAGCAGTGTTGAGATGATGCTGCTAGTTTCAGACAGGTCTGAGCAGAACAGGAAAATAGCGCAGTAGGTCCTTCCCATGAACCACTCATCAGCAAAGTCCGCCATGGTGTCAGGCAGGTCCACAAAGTAGTTTGTGATAAGGTTGGAAATGGCCAGATTGATGAAGAGGGCTTCATTGGTCCGGATTTGGGACATCTTTCTTGGAATGGAGCGAATGGCCAGCCAGTTGTTCCCAAGAATCCCCAGAAGGCACATGAAGCCTCGGACGAAAGATTCAATCCATTCACCTGCGTCCATTTTAAGGGAAACTTACAGGATATCTTATCGCTCTTCCTATCTCTGTATATTATGTAACTATAGAGAGTATTGCATATAAAACAATGGGCTTTTGCCACTGTCTTTCCTGGAGGTTGGGTTATTGCATTTACCTTTTTTGTATATATATACAAAATGGTTGTAATGTATGCATTGCACAGGTCCTTTATAGCGATTTAATATGCATGTTAAAATTATCCAGGTTGTCATCACCATTAGCCAATCACAATCAGGGCTCCACCTCTGTCCCCTTGGCCCCAGAACAGAGTTACTGCAACATAAATGAGATGTTGCTGTGCTCTTGGGTTAGTAGCTGTTATATCTTTGCTTACCTGTTGAAGTGGGTTTCAAGATCCCAAGTCAAACTCCAAAGATGAAGCAGCAGCAAATGGATCAAATAGACTGTTTATTCACCAATGACCATGTACAGGGAAAAGTTAATAAAAATAACACATTTAGAATTTTTGCACTTTTCACTTTTTGGAATATTATATTATGTATTTTGCTGTGTTCTGCTGAAACAAATTTTTCGTAATAAAACACATTTTTATTCATTTATTTCACTGTGGTTGTTGAATAAACATGATTTCCTATCCATCTGAATTAAATAATGACATGTATTTTTTCTTCACATTTTGAACATAAGACAAGAAAAAATGGTGGGAGAATTGAGCTACTGAAATTTCAAGAAGATGGTGACACTCGCTTTGTGAGTAGCAAAATCATGTTGATAGGCAAATGTGTATCAGTTTTTCAGCAAGCTTGATTTCTACCCATAGACTGTATAAAAATAGTTTCTACCTAGCGAGCCAACTAATTAACCAATACATCCTCTGCAGACCTCCCTCTTTTTTTTTTTCTTTGTAGGTGGGGGTTACAATTGTGGGGAAGGAAAGGGAGGCAAACATGTTTATTTAAAATGTATGATTTTATTAATGAACAGTTTTAAAAATTGTCAGGATAGTCAGCCAACAAAATTAAGGTACAGATGATGTCATTACACTGTAATATGGTCTAATCATGTTCGGAAAAATAGAAGAGAGTAAATTCCCGGTTGTAGTTTGAAATTTTCCGCCCTGATGACTGATGAGACAGGATTGGTGATTGGTGGGGTTGGCTTGCTTCACGCGAGTCTTGTTTCCAGGGTAGCGACGTAGCGTAGCAGCCACAGAACTGTAGCAGCCCTGCATTTATGTTCTGCGGTCTGCGCTTAGCTACCCCAATATTGCAAGCAAGCTAACTTGAGCTAACGACGTTAGCGAAGTTGTTTTAATATGAGGGGCACAGCTCAAAATGAGGAAGATACTAGCTGCTCGTTTACATTATTCGCAAGCTGTCCAGATACCGGATTGTATTGCTAATTGTCACATTTCTCCTGATACAATTACAGCAAGTACTTTAAGATAGACGAACGTTAGTGGTATAGCTAGCTAGCTAGCTAACATTAGCTACAACTTATGTATCGCACAGTTAGCTAACATAAGCGAGCAGGCCAGATTCATCAAAAAGTTTGTTCATGGTAACGTTCATTCTAATTTTTATAAGCTAGCTTGCCAATGTTAGCTACAATTCCAGCATATTGATACACATCTAAAGTTGTCCAGCAACAGCGGGGTTGTTTGGGAAACAAATACGTCAGCGAACTTGTTACGTTTATGTAAAACCACGCATTTCGTCAACTTTCTAATATATAACGTTGCCGTTATTTTGATAACTTATAGTGTTAGTTATGTTAAACACCCATGTCTATATAGCCAGCTTGACTAGCTTGAATTATTGTAACATTAGCCAGTTAGCAAGAAATATGCGAAGCTTACTCTTTCGGAGAGCAGCAGAAATCAGTTATTTTTCTGATGGGTAACGTTAGCTAGTCTGTTTGAAAGGTGTGCTCCTTGTATTGACGGGATCGCCTTCATATCAGTATGGAATTGCATCTTGAGGTGGTGTTGCTGTCTACTATCAAGAGGAAGAAACCGTGGCCTCGATTTTGCTGGCTTGGATTGGTAAGACAAACAACAGACCATTTGGGTGCTTTATCGATCAGTCAGTCTCTTGCAGACGGTCTAGCACGGGAGCCGCCGCTGACACTTCCTTGCCATCCAGGTGAAGTCGGGGGTCTGCAGACTCCCTTATGGAAAAAGAATATAGCATACTGCAGTATATTGTAAATATCAAAATTATCTTCACAATATATTTAAAATATACTGCAGTATATTACATTTCCACATTGGTGGAAAAATGTATGAACTTAAAATGCATAATTGGTGGTGCATTTATTTGGTTCTTGTTTAAAAAAAATGCTTACATTTTTGTTATTTTGCTTCTGAACTTTATAAACACAATGGAGCAAAGGACTATATGATTGTTATTATGGCATTGCCTCCATATTCGAGTAATTCCATATGAATCAGACACGGAAAGGTGGATTTCGACACCCACCATCAGATATCGTTGTGAAAAGTGCTTTAGGGATAATAAATGAATAGGATTAGCATCCGTGAAGCCTTATTTTGTTAAATTATTTGGTTTAATGGAAATGTTGCTAATTGATTACATCCAGATATAACCTTTTCCTGCCATAGGAATTATATAATATTGATTTAATATAGTTCATAATATAAGTTTTGCACCAACATATTGCCTGATAATGTTTCAGACATGAGAATCCGTCTAAATTGTCAAAATACACCCAAGGACCCCCCAAACCCTACTACAATCTCATCCTTATAGAGAGCATAGAATGCAAGTTCTCTATGTGGGACAACACAAGTTGTGGCTTGGTTTATTGTTTCTTCATATATTTATAAATATACACAGTGAAAATGGTGATGGTTAAATCCCCCCATGAAGTTGAATTAGTGTTTGAAGTTGGCCATCTCATATCCTTGCATATCACATAGTACTACCACAAGTCTGCAGGACTTCCTTTATTTCCCACACTTCGGCAGTACAATGTGTGGTCTTGTTGTGGATGACGTCTGTGAGCTCTGGCGTGGAGGAGAGTGGTGTGTACGGTTCGGAGCAAGAGGGCAGAGGATGGAGAGGAGAGTACTGAGAGACCAGTAAATGACTCCAAAAGGAAACAACAGGTGACAGATTACGGAGGCACGCCACAGAGAGTGGTTGGGGAGGAGCAGGAGGAGGAGGAAGGATACTGAAGTAGTAGTCAGACAGCTGGAGGAGAGTAACTGAAGTCAAAGGGGGAGCAGCTCTCAGGAAGACCAGGTCCAGCTGATCACCTGCCTGTGCGTGGGAGAGCAGCTCTCAGGAAGACCAGGTCCAGCTGATCACCTGCCTGTGTGTGGGAGAGCAGCTCTTAGGAATACCAGGTCCAGCTGATCACCTGCCTGTGCGTGGGAGAGCAGCTCTTAGGAATACCAGGTCCAGCTGATCACCTGCCTGTGCGTGGGAGAGCAGCTCTTAGGAATACCAGGTCCAGCTGATCACCTGCCTGTGCGTGAGAGAGCAGCTCTTAGGAATACCAGGTCCAGCTGATCACCTGCCTGTGCGTGGGAGAGCAGCTCTCAGGAAGAAAATGGCAAAAGCAAAAATCACCCAAGCATTCAGTCATATGATAAATTAATGAAATGGATGCCAGAAACAGTTAACATAGAAATTCCATGCACTTTTTCAAAAACATAGATGGATAAATTTAATGACAGGTTATTTTGGCCCACTCAGTATGTACATGTTCCTTTGCTCCTTTAAAAACATTGGAAATACTTTCCCTCTGGGAAAATATAGAATGATGATGGAGTAATCATCAAAGTGTCTTATTCTGAAAGCATAATGTGAATGTTATGGAGGAGTTTGGGAAGCCTTTGATGTGTCTTATTCCTGCAGGAGAAGGAGTCGGTGTTCTTGCTGGATGACAGTCGGATCAGTGAGATTAATATGGTGTCTGGCCGTACCAAAAGAAAGATCCCCAAACTGCAGCCCCTGCTCCAGAGGGCCCTGACTACTGCCGTGTCCCAGAATGGTGCGCTTTAAACTGTAATCATTTATGAACAAAAACAAACTGCAGTCATTTATGAACAAACACAAACTGCATTAATTTATGAACAAACACAAACGCATCTCTCTGTTTCAGGGTTGGTCAAGGAGGCTGTGTCATTGTGGCTTTCATGTCAACTTCTGCTCTTAACTATTTCATTAGCCCAGTCTCTTATGGAATTGAGCTACTTTTATTAGCAAGCCCATGGAAGACAGCTGAAGACTGTACTGTGTGTTCACTGCTTATATGGAATCCTTTAACTGTTGTCTAATATACCAATGAACAGGATTTAGTCTATACCACAAATTAGATAATATAAATTGTTGGAACAAAAAACTGCATGCACACTTACCCTCTAAGAACAAATTGTCCCCATATAATTGCTTTAGCTGGTAACAGTTTGTTTGAGAAAACCGACTTCTCTGAATTGTTAAATTGGTTAGATAGATTTTTGCTAAACCTAGCTCTGCGCTTTCTTTCTGTAGGCATGTGGCTCACTGGCCTGCTGGTCTCTGGAGATGTTTTTCTTTGGAGCAAAGACAGAGGCTGTCTAAAGATGATCGACACTGCCCCCTCTGTGTCACAGCTGGTCACTGCAGCTCATGGTGCGTGTGTGCGTGAGTGTGCGTATGTTGATTTGGATCTTAACTCTGATCAGTTTTATGTACCGTGGCACATTATGTTTCCCTCAGCCAATTAGTGTGCACTGTCTATTGTTCCCTCCCTCTCTCTCTCCTGTCTGTTTTCAGAGGGCTCTGTGCGCTTGTCCCTGCTGGTTTCGGGCGATGGCCGACGTCTGCTTCTCACAGCCCTCACAGGACAGGTGTTTTTGTGGGAGTGCTCAGACAGGCAGGACCTGGCCGGGACGCGGGACGGGGCAGTTAAAGGACGCTGGCAGCAGATTCTGCCCTCGGAAAGGACAGCTCTGCCCTCTCCCCAGAACAAGGAGGCGTCCCAGAACAGCCTGTTCGCCCAGGGGGAGGTGAGCACAAAAAAGGCACACAATCAAGTACCGAGCTCAACTGTCACCTCCACATTTTTACAGGTTACGAGGCCGGACAGGATAAATAGTCCTGTGTCAACCCTCAGCTTTCGTTAATCTCCGTTTCAGGCGGTGGGGGACTGTTGCCTGACTGCATTCGTCTTTACCGTGGGTGCTCAGCTGAACGTCACCTTCCTTAAGATCCAGTGGGAAGAGACCGTGAACCTCAGGTGAGGTCTTTGGTGGGTGCTGGTTAGAATGCTTCTGCAGAGCAGTGGCACAAGGCTGTAATGGGCAGGGCTGTACAGTGCTCCTGTTTTAGGAGCATTTGCCCCTGAAAATTGATGTGTGCTAGCTGGAAAAATTATTTAGGAGCACATATTTTTCAACTTTAGGAGCGTGGAATCTTAGCGTAGAACTCTGATGGGTGTGTTCTGTCTGCAGCCCTGTTGGGTACAGCGTGCGCTGGGTCACCCAGACATATCCCCTGGCGCAGTTGTCACCACCTTGTGGACCGGTGAAGTCCAGGGGTGCCCTGGTTCCTGCTTTCTCCCCAGATGGGCAGCTCCTGGCTGTGGCCTTGAACCAGAGGGACCCCAGGGTGAGTGTGTATCTCAAGAGGAATATCGACTGAATTAGTGCTGCGGAACCTCAGATACAAACCCTCCAGGAATGGGGGTCAGAACTGGGGCGAGAAATGTTTGTAACTATTGCGCCAACAAATTTACTTTAAAAAAAAAAAAGTCAAAACACACAAATTTTATTGGAATGGTTAAATGGTTATAGCCAAGCCAATACACCTGTAAACTGGGATCTCATGAGGACTTCAGCTTTACGAAAGATGTGGCACAATAAGAGGCAGCATCGGAATAGCTTGTCTATTGGCTAGCATCTGGAAAAATACTGTCCGTTTGCGTTCCCAAAAACGGAAACATTTAACTGTTAATGTCACGCAAAAAAAAGCCTTAGGCTAGCCTATGCGCATAAGTTACAGAGAACTGTTCACTGCAAGGTACGGGTGGCTCTTGTCGTTTCATGAAAGACGTAACATCAGTGAGGAAATATTGAAAAAGGAACAGCGGCCTGCAGACGTGTGGGCAGCTCCTAGAACTGTGAATGAATAAATTAATCCGTGTCCCTTCAGAGAAACACATTCAAGCACCCGTTGTTTTGTATACGAGAAGGTGCCAATGCTTTGGTTTCATTACACCACTCTATCGGACTCTTCTTCCAAAATAACCGATTTTAAACGGATCCAACAGGCAGGGATAGAGGGAGAGACGGGTGTTTCCAGTTTTGTTTAGTTTCTTCTTCTAGTTTCGTTGAATGTTCACCCTTTGCATCAGTAATAATATCCAAGATAATCTACATGGTATATGGACCTTGTAAAGGCATAATTGTGTTTGTACCCAGTTCAGCTGACCAAACAGTCTGAACTCTGAGGTTCCGGTCTGTGAGGTTCTGCTGTATTATGTATTCTCAAACAGACCCTTATTTGTGAATATTTGCCTTTTAAATTCACCATCTCTCCACTGCACAGGCTACTCAGGTGTTGTTTGTCAGCACCCAGAACTTTGTCACTGTGTCCAGCTGGCTGGGGGGGTGTGGCAGCAAGAACCTCTCCATCCCATCCAAGTATGTTAGGTACGTATACAGGAGCAGGACTACTCCTCTCAACATTGTGGTCTTTAGCAGTCTGTACATCCCTCTCACACAGAACTATGTTAGGTACGTATACAGGAGCAGGACGACTACTCCCAACATTGTGGTCTTTGGCAGTCTGTACATCCCTCTCACACAGAACTATGTTAGGTACGTATACAGGAGCAGGACTACTCCTCTCAACATTGTGGTCTTTAGCAGTTTGTACATCCCTCTCACACAGAACTATGTTAGGTACGTATACAGGAGCAGGACTACTCCTCTCAACATTGTGGTCTTTAGCAGTCTGTACATCCCTCTCACACAGAACTATGTTAGGTACGTATACAGGAGCAGGACTACTCCTCTCAACATTGTGGTCTTTAGCAGTCTGTACATCCCTCTCACACAGAACTATGTTAGGTACGTATACAGGAGCAGGACTACTCCTCTCAACATTGTGGTCTTTAGCAGTCTGTACATCCCTCTCACACAGAACTATGTTAGGTACGTATACAGGAGCAGGACTACTCCTCTCAACATTGTGGTCTTTAGCAGTCTGTACATCCCTCTCACACAGAACTATGTTAGGTACGTATACAGGAGCAGGACTACTCCTCTCAACATTGTGGTCTTTAGCAGTCTGTACATCCCTCTCACACAGAACTATGTTAGGTACGTATACAGGAGCAGGACGACTACTCCCAACATTGTGGTCTTTAGCAGTCTGCACATCCCTCTCACACACAACTATGTTAGGTACGTATACAGGAGCAGGACTACTCTCAACATTGTGGTCTTTAGCAGTCTGCACATCCCTCTCACACAGAACTATGTTAGGTACGTATACAGGAGCAGGACTACTCCTCTCAGCATTGTGGTCTTTAGCAGTCTGTACATCCCTCTCACACAGAACTATGTTAGGTACGTATACAGGAGCAGGACTACTCCTCTCAACATTGTGGTCTTTAGCAGTCTGTACATCCCTCTCACACAGAACTATGTTAGGTACGTATACAGGAGCAGGACTACTCCTCTCAGCATTGTGGTCTTTAGCAGTCTGTACATCCCTCTCACACAGAACTATGTTAGGTACGTATACAGGAGCAGGACTACTCCTCTCAACATTGTGGTCTTTAGCAGTCTGTACATCCCTCTCACACAGAACTATGTTAGGTAGGGCCGGTGTGGTGTCCATGTGGTGTCCTGCCTTTCTGTCAGTCTTTCTTCAGTCATGTGAAATGCTTCCGGAAAAACAAATTCACGGATATCTTTTGATAATAAGACAGCCAATCAGCAGCAAGGTCGCACAGCTTCCATGTGATCATGTGATGTGTTGTTGTCAATCACATGGAAGCTGCAAGGTCTTGCTGCTGATTGGCTGTCTCAGCAACATCCAATAGATATCAGTGGGGTTTTTTCTGGAAGCATCTCACATTTCACAAGAAAAAAATAATGACAGGCAATACACCACATGGTGGCAGCCTCTGCTCTCGGTCATCCCCTCCCAACAGGGATGCACAGCTAAGACAGGCTTGTTCTTGCCTCTTGCCCCCAGTGGTACAGTGAGCTACCAGCACATATCAGCAATACTGAGTCATGCGCCATCTTCAGGCTTCAATGCACCTCTTCAGCAAATCTCCTGACTGCTGTTGCCTTAATTCTCTTCTCTACTGAACATACACACCCTGCAAAGCATAACCACCATCATAACTCTATGAAGGCCACCTGAGAAAGGCGAGGAACGGGGGTAGCTGATGGGATTTTCCTCTAGAATAGCGAGCGAGTTATGCCGCCGTCTGCTTATGAATTATCTGGTTACATCTCATTCTTCATGTGTACATCTGTCCCCTTGGCCGAGTCTGTCTTACCCTTTGCTTCCGTTTGTGTGAAGTGAACACACCATGTAAGCATGTCGCTTGTCTTTTCCTTGCAGGTCTTACTGGGTGGCCTGTATGAGTTGGGCTCAGGGAGGCCTGTACCTGGCCTGCGTGTTGAAACGGGGGTCTCTTCTCCTCCTCGCCCGGCTCGGGGGACTGATCTCCCTCTCCACTTCAGGGTGCAGTGTTGAGCTTGGCCCCGCCCACTTCCTCCCTCTTCACCCGCTGGTCACCTGCAGGTCTGTACCGCTGGAATATGGCCTGAGCCACACCGTAAAGCCGAGGTCATCTGCTCGCTGTTACCATCAATGCACGGTGCTGACGCGGTGTCTTTTATCGTCGCCTCTCCAAAATAACTTTGTGTTATTAACTCGACTGTTTCAGTAGTCGCACTCTTCATATTCTATTCCAGGGGTAGGGAACCCTGGGGTGCGTCCCAATTCTCGAAAAATGCACACTCCTTTCCTCCACTACCACCTCCTCTCCTCTGTGCCCCGGAAATGGATCTTTGTGTTTTAATGTAATGTTGCTGATTACATCTTAATTACGTATTAATGGTTACATATTAATTAATGTCTCGACGCAAACCGCAATGTCAGGTACATTCTATACTGTATATGCAGATACTTGTACTCAAAATGTTCAGGCAGTTTTGAATACTTCCAGGTAGGAGAGGAGTGGTAGTGGGGGAGTGGAGGAAAGGAGGTGGGGAGTGAAGAATATTGGGACGCAGCCCCTGTCCTCCAGTGCCAGAGATAGTCCTGGATTTTGCTCCATTCAAACCTATAACTACATAATTGGATTCACTTGAATTAGTTTTAATTAATCAGGTTTAATGAATGCAGGTGACCGCGTGCTGGAGTTTCATCATTCAGAACATTCAGGCTCAGACTTTTAATTATCAATCAAACTCTGTGATCAAGCTCAGATGGAACAAAGACCATAAACGTCAACGACACTGGAGGACCAGGGTTGCCTACCCCTGTTGTAATCTTTGAAACTGTGTTTCTGTCTTTCTTCCCTCAGATTACCAGCACCTGTGCTGCCCCATGACGTGTCCCCTACCAGCTCCTGTGCTTCAAGCCGAGATGTGCTGAGGCAGCGCTACTCAGTCACTTGGCACCCACGCTTGCCGTACCTTATAATGTCGGACGGCTACATGGCCAGCGTGCTCAGAGTGCCCCTGCAGCGCTCTCCTGCCGCGCTAGTGAGCTCCCTCCTCCTGCACTGCGCAGAGGGGCTGGAGAGAGCGCGTAAAGCTCTGCCGCATAGTCAGGTGGGTGGAGACAATTTGTGGTCACGCTGAGTAAGACTGTAGCTGTGTTAGGTTTTCCCTGGAGAGAGCGCGTAAAGCTCTGCCGCGTATTCAGGTGGGTGGAGACAATCTGCGGTCATGCTCAGTAAGACTGCAGCTGTGTTAGCTTAATTGTGTTTGTCCCCTCTGCCATTGCAGTAGCCAGCTGGCTACAAACACTCAACCGAAACCTGATCCCACCGCACAGGCACTGCAACCACATCCATCTCTCCCCACACAGAAAAGAGCGCCACGCCCAGAAACGTCCCAAACACATCTTAGAATAATAAATACAGGCAGAGCAAGGTTTCGGCAATTCGTTTTTTTAAACAGAGATTGCCAGTGTACAATAGATATCACTGAGCATGGTTATTTTATAATATTTTCTAGGTAAAAACCCTGCAAAGTGCACCTTTAAAACTTGGTTAACACTTGCAAAAAGTCTAGCTTGTCTTTGCAAGATTGCACATTATACGTATTCCACCTGAAAGTATCTTTTAACTGCAAGAAGGTGTTACTAGGACTATTATAAATTACTTAAAGTTTCAAAGTTACAGTTTTGAGCATCTATCAGTATGACATGACACAAGTATCGTCGTCTTATGACTTGTGAAGATTCACATTTAAGCATTTAGCAGGCTGCTCTTATCCAGTGTGACTTACATTCAGTACATAAAGGTTGAGGCAATGAGCAGCGAATATGCCAAGTCATCCGGGTCGTGACCTACAGCAGTAAGGAATACATAACCAGACGTTTTTATGGGGATAACACTGTCCCCTCATAGCAAGAAGGTCCAGGGTTCGAATCCAGGCCAGGAGCCTTTCTGTGTGGAGTTTGCATGTTCTCTCTGTGTCTGTGTGGGTGGTCTCCTGGGTCCTTGGTACTCCGGTTTCCTTTCACAGTCCAAAGACATGCAGGTTAGGCTAATTGGAGACTCGAAATTGCCCGTAGGTATGAGTTGTGAGTGAATGGTGTGTGTCGTGCCCTGTAATGGACTGGTGACCTGTCCAGGGGGTATTCCTGCCTCTCACCCAAAGCAAGCTGGGATAGGCTCCAGCCCCCCCCCCCCCCCCAACCCTGACCAGGAATGAGCGGGTTAGATAATGGATGGATCTTATCATGGTGGTCTTTACATACTCAAACTGAAGTTTTTTTCTTTGCTGAAGCAGAGTTAAAGGTTTCCATTTAAACTCACTGGCTCTTCCCGCTCAAAGCCCCAGGTGAGGCTGCTGCTGGAGTCCTTGCCCACGCTGAAGCTGAGGGCCGGTTTGCAGGAGCTTAGGAAGCAGGAGGCCGCCTTATCTACCCTGCCGCTCTTTCTGCAAGAGGAGACCGATGCTACAGACACCACACAGCTCTATTCAAGAACTCAGGTGAGAGTTCAAGCTTTAGTTCTTTATATATATATAAACATATATGTATATATATCTCTATATATATAGAAAGCATAAAAACTCTCTTTTTTGCCTTACTATACTATGGTTGACTTACTGCACTACACTTTTCATTGTTGTGATATGTATTGTTCAAATATTTGTCATATAAGAAATATGAACCAGTTGACGGGTGAAAGATTACCGCCAATATAAAACCTCTGTAGTGTGCAGGAGAGGAGGACTCCGACGATGAAGGCAGTCCGTTCCCAGGCACACGTGTGGGGGACAGAGGGAGGCTGGAGTTTGCCTCCATGTTTGACACTCTCCACGCCCATCCCGGTGCCCGCCTCGATGACCTCTACGACCCCGCAGAGACCAGTGACCCCGAAGAGGACACCCAGCCCCTCCTGGTGGAGCTGGAGCAGGCTCAGAGAAGCTTGCTGACAGCCTGGGCACTTGGCGTGTCCATGGGGGGCGTCTTGGAGGACAGAGGACGTCTACTGAGAGCCGCCGTCCACTGCGCGGTCCGGCTGGCCCGCCTCCTCCAGGTGACCCCGCTGCGAGAGCCCCAGAGAGGGGAGAAGCCGCGCACCCCGTGGCTGTCCCGTGTCTGGCCTCTCTTCCGAAATCTGTATTCCCTACTCCCGTGGGACGTCCTGCGGGGAGGTGAGGACAGCTGCCTCGGGGTGGCCGTGGAACTCACGAGACGGATAACTCAGCTGATTCTCTCTCCCGGTCCCGGCTCTCCCAAACACGGGTACCCTGGGCTCTTCTCCAAGACCCTGTCCTCTGCCCTCCTCTTCCTCCGAATGGCCTTGCGCAGTCTGGACCTCGCCTACTCCCTCCCCAAGGGGGCGCCACTGCTTTCCTCCGATGCCTTTTCCGTACCGTTTCTTCATGAGGGCGATGAGACTGGTGTATCCCAGAGTGAATTGCTCACCGGACAGCGGCCTTCTAGCAGGTGTGTATGCTCGCTGTTCTCCAGGGGGATCTGAATAGACCCCAAGGCCCCTCAGGTCACAGAACTCCAGCTAAGGCTGCACAGGTGATTGGCTCAGAATCAACGGCCAATTCCTGCCAACCCTGCAGGATGGCAGATTACAAATGAAGAACAATTATCAATTATGACTTGCAAGGGTATGTAATATGCTGGTGAGCTAAATGGTCAAGCAATTGTTAGTTGCCAGCAGCGTGTGAAATTAACACCCGCCACCAGCCAAATGCTTGTAAAATTTTGATTGTGACTGGTCAGATTTTCTACTCTTGCAGCCACTTTGGCAGGTAACCAACCAGGTTGTGTTATATTGTAAAAGGTAAAAGTTGAAAATTGGCTGATGATTTTTAGAATCCACAAGCCACTCTGGCCAGTGGGTGTAAAAGTAAAGGTCATGCCCTGGTTACAAGAAAAGTTAGGGGTTTTGTAAATGTAAACCTGAGCTAGCAGGAAAGGTGTTATATAATAGTTCTCTATGAGGGTAATTGGACTGTAAGTGTTTATGGGCTTGTCTCTCTAACCCCACGGCGCATTACTTCTTTACCCCTATAGATTACTGGAGATGTGGCGAGTTTTATATGGTCAAACGCTGCAGTACCAGGTTGACACGGTCTCCCAGTTGGGCAACGCCCAATGCAGTGCTGAGCAGGGAAGGACCGCAAGCATTCTGTACCAGATCCAGCGGGTGCTGCAGGAGCATGGTGACCAGCTGGGAGACGGGCCTACTCTACACAGAGTGGCAGGTCTGACCATGGACTATTCCCCTCCTCTCTGCCTCTCTTACTCAATTTCACTTAATTTGCCCAGTTCCTTTATATGAAGCGGGAGACAGCAGCGTGAAGTATTGTCCAGGAGAACTTGATTAATCAACGACCATTTTAAGATGCCGTACTGAGATAATCATAATAACCGAACAACTGAAATGCTGTCAACGTGGTAGGACTGGGATACGTCTGTTTGTTGGTGTTAAGACATTTTATCTTCTCCCAGATTCAATTCCCTCAAATTTTTGAAGAATGTTCTGTCCAGGACATACCTGAATGTAGTGTTAGTCCTAATCCTGAGAAATTCATTTTCAATTCAGGGGAAGAGCATTTCCTGTCTGGCTCTTATGCAGAAAGTGCTCGAGTATGGAGAGCGGTGCTGTGTGAAGAGAAAGAAAGAGGTAATAATGCCGTAAACCATGCAACATACTAATAATCATGGTGGTTTATGTAAATATGCATAAATAGGGATGGGAATCGTTAGATTTTATTGATACCGATGCCATTATCGAGTCCGCTTATCGATCCGATTCTTTATCGATTCCTTAAATATTATTTGCTCCCAGGCTATTAAAAGACCAACTATTACTATTCGGTGGTCATCTAAAATGGATTCAATGACACAATATTTATAAAGTATAAAGCATTCGTTTTTCATTCATATTTCTTAGTCATATCGTGGAAAATATTTATCTGCTATATTTATGCCTACACAAGTGGCCGAGCATCCAATAAAAGTCTGAATTGTATAATTCTGTAAATTGAAATGGCATTATAAATGTCATTTGGCTTGATCAATACGAGTGCTTAAAAATATCAGACGTCAAAGAAAATAAGAGACACTGAAAAATAATGAAAAAGGACGCGAGAAGAGAGGATAAATTATCAGTTTAACTGATAAAAAAGGATGGCTAAAATATTGTTGTTTAACCGCTGCTATGTGATTGGGATATTTAGTAGTTTTATTCTCTAACGAAGATCGCAAACTTTACTTATGAGTTATTTACGCTCCTAGGCGTGTTTCATAAAGCTGCACCGTAACGTTTGGGTTGGTTTCTGTATTATCAGAACAGTTTCAACTGTCACCATTCTCCCCTTTCTCATTTAGCCTATACATTTACATGGAAGAAAGATGAGATCTTTAACATTACCTGAGGCAAGCTGGCTTCTCTTATTAGCTGAAGATGACGAAGATTGAAGATTATCATTTAGCTAATTTAGGTTAGTTATTCGCTTTCCAAATCTAGGCTACTCATCTGTGCGTCGCCAAGCAGGCTATCGTTGTCAGATTAGTCTACCGCCAATCAAAACACTGTAGTTTTACACTTGTAGTTGGTTATAGACTCCCGAGGGAAGTCCACACACTCCACAAATCTGTTATAGTTCTGAATAGTTGATCATTTCCGAAGACGGATCACAAAATGGAGCTTACGCGAACACATTTTCTATTGATTTTTAAATGACAGTAGCAGTAGTATTAGTTTTTAAAAAATGACGTTTACATTTTATATTTTTAGACGGGGCGCCAAACTCTGCCTGCCATCATGCGCTGACTGAATTAAAAATGACGGCGCGCATGACGTGACTTTGTTTTGCTATGCATAGCTGTCGGGAATACGCTGGAATCAATAAGAGAATCGATAAGCTCGAAGGCGTACGATTCCCAGGAATCGGACAACTTGGAACCGGTTCCTAACGGGAACCGGTTCTCGATTCCCACCCCTATACATAAATATACATTTTCTGTAGAAGAAATATTGAATTCTGTCCTGAATATTATTTTAGTCAGAACCGACCAGTGAACTCTTATAGTTTTACAGTGACCTTGTGGTCCTTGTTTGTCCACCCCAGGCGGTGCGCTGTTGTGCATCCTGGAGACCAGGTTCTGTCTGGCCCTGCTGTACGGACACCTCTTCCAGTACCAGCTACGCCAGGCCCAGGGTCTGTGTGATCGCCTGGCCCGGCAACTGATCCCATGGTCCAAGCTGGAGGAAGAGAGCGGAGCGGAACCAGCCGGTACGCACGAGCGCTTCCTCTAGTGCAGTGGTTCTTAACCTGGGTTCGATCGAACCCCAGGGGTTCGGTGAGTCAGTCTCAGGGGTTCGGCGGAGGTTAAGACACACACCCGACTCATATGATTCGTGATGACACGTCCCGCTTGGCCATCATTGGCTGCAAGTGATCACGCTACATCTGTGCTGCAGGGAATTTGGTGCGCTCGGTAGTCGACTTGTGACTGTCGTGATGGTACGTGTGATTTCTTTCTTAATATTTTAATCCCTTCATACTAACTATGTCGAGCAAAAAAAGAAAGTGGTCGGACGAATATGTACAATATGGATTCACATGTATAACGGAACGTGATGGGAGTCAGCGTCCTAACTGCGTCCTTGTGCACCAGTAAAACATATACCTATGTTTTGAATTTGAAAAAATCATATTTTATTTTTCCAATTAAGAAGGGTTCGGTGAATGCGCATATGAAACTGGTGGGGTTCAGTACCTCCAACAAGGTTAAGAACCACTGCTCTAGTGTGTGCCTGGAAAGAAATTATCGCCTAATACGTCAGACAATATTGTGCTTTTTTTTTTTTCTTTTTTTCTTTTTTTGCAGTTTCATTTCTTGGGACCTTTCATTTCGGATGGTTGTTTCATGTGAAATGCATGTTTGCATGGTTTCCTCAGTCTGTTTACAAGGTCTTACACCTTCCGCATGATCATGTGATGTGTTTCTGTCAGTCACATGGAAGCTGCCAGGCCTTGCTGCTGATTGGCTGTCTCAGCAACATCCAATAGATATCATTGGGGGGTTTTTTCCGGAATCATTTCACGTTGCTTCTGAAGTTCGGATGTTTACTGCCGCATCAGGTATAATCTAAAAAAAATGTTGGAAAGAAAGGCAATACACCACATGGTGGTGATGACCGTTATTGCGCTCAAAAAAATATTCAAACGAGTATATCGCCCAGCCCTAGACACAACCTCCTATAACTCAGTTGTGTGTGCACATTTTTGTGTGTACATTTTTCCACAAACCATAGCCTGTTCTTATTTTGCTTGGAACTTTCTTTAGCATGAAGGTTCACTCATTTTACTACGATGTCTCATGTTTTCTCCCATTTCTTAATGCCTGATGTTCTTAATTTTTAATTTTTAGAAATCTGTGTTTTTTCATTACAGGTTTTACATACGAATATTAATTACTTCGTCCCCACATACAAAATGGGACGTAGCACAGAAAAGTCCCACTGTTACAACTCTATAATTTTGTGTCTCCTAATTTCCTACTTGGCCAGGTATTCTGAAGTGCTGAAATATCGGTATATTTGAATATATTACAGTTTATTGTGCTTCCATAAGGGATACATTTCAGTATTTCCTTCTCTTCTGTGCAGAGGACGTAGAGCAGGTGGGGAAGGCCTGGCTGCCAGTGGACGTGGGTCAAGAGGCCGCGTGTGCTGTGGTGCAGTCGTTTGGCAGGTTTATGGCGGCTTTCTTCACTAACCGGCCCCTGACCATCCTTCCCCCGCACAGTGTGGACGTCCTGCCTCCCCTCCATCTCCCTGCAGGTGAGTGGGGATCACCTGAGTTTTAACACCAGAGAATTTAAAATATGCCCTTCAATTTTATTTGTGTAGAACATTTACAGAGACACTGTCAATAAGGAAAGTGAGAGACCTGTTCCCAGTATTAAGAATGGCTTTAAGTGCTGCATGCTTGGAGAAATGCCCTTTCCATTCAGTCAGGAAATTAATTGAAATTCAGAACATTCGAGGGATTTTTCATTAATGAACAGAATTTTCATGTTTCTTAATTGACTGAATTTAAATGGAATTGACCCTCAACCCTTAGCTGTTCCTGTAAGTGTCTCTGAAAAAGAGGACTGTGTGTGCATGTGTATTGAAGAGGAGCGTGTGAGTGTGTGCATGTGTAATGAAGAGGAGCATGTGAGTGTGCATGTATTGAAGAGGAGCATGTGAGTGTGTGCATGTGTATTGAAGAGGAGCATGTGAGTGTGTGCATGTGTATTGAAGAGGAGTGTATGTGAGTGTGTGCATGTATTGAAGAGGAACGTGTGTGTGTGTGTGTGTGTGTGTGTGTGCATGTGTATTGAAGAGGAACGTGTGTGAGTGTGTGCATGTGTATTGAAGAGGAGCGTGCGAGTGTGTGCATGTGTATTGAAGCGGAGCGTGTGTGTTTGTGAGTGTGTGCATGTGTATTGAAGAGGAGAGTATGTGTGTGTGTGTGTGTGTGTGTGAGAGTGTGTGTATTGAAGAGGAGTGTATGTGAGTGTGTGCATGTGTATTGAAGAGGAACATATGTGTGTGTGTGTGTGTGTGTGTGTGTGTGTGTGTGTGTGTGTGTGTGTGTGTGTGTGTGTGTGTGTGTGTGTGTGTGTGTGTGTGTGTGTGTGTGTGTGTGTGAGAGAGTGTGTGTATTGAAGAGGAGCGTATGTGAGTGTGTGCAGATGTATTGAAGAGGAGCGTGTGTGTGTGTGCATGTATTTCGGTGTATGACAGGTCCAGCCCTGGGCCAGCGCTTGGTACCCCTCTGTCGGAGCACGATTTTGGGGGAGGTGCGGAGGCAGCAGCTCTCGGAGGTGTGGACGGTAGACTGCGCTCTGGACCTCCTCCTCCAGGGGGGGCTGCTTCCAGAGGCTGCGTGGCTGGCTCACAGCCTGGGGGACTGGAAGACCGCCGCATCCCTCAGCCTGGCCTACACCACCTACTGCAGGGACCAGTCTGACTTCAGCAGGTAAGACCAGTTTCACTTCAAACGGCATTCAGGTGTCGCGTGAGCAGAGAGCAGATACCGACTGCGTTTCTGTCGCCCCAAGGCTGAAATGGAGGGAACTGTGCCTCCCTGCCCATCTACAGCCTGGCAGCATTTTCCAGAACCAGCTAGAGTGTCTGCTGGGCCTGGAAGCGGGAAATGTGCTGGATCAAAGCGGCGCAGACAGCAAGTCTTACAAGCATTTTGCAGGTTTGTGTTCACACTGTCACGTTCCTGACTAAATATTTGAGTGCTGTGATGCGTAACAGAAGCTTTACGCGGTGCAGAATCTGTGCTGTGATAAGAAGTGGCGGCCGGCATCACGTGCTTTGGAGGACCGCGCATACTCGCCGTCTGCGCTCTCGCTAATCCGCAGCAGAGTTTGCGATGAGCGTTGTCGCGTCAGCATGACCGCGTATTATTTTTGCACCGTGAAGGAAGAGAGGTTTCTCACTTGAACACTTCTGCGCACTTCCTGTCAGATGCAGTGATGGAGGAGGGTTTGGAGCTGCAGGTGTCTGTGCAGGAGATCCTGAGGGCCTCGGTCATGGCCCAGGTCGATGTCCTCTCCCAGCCTCTGCACAGTCTCATCGAAGCAGCCAAGGACCTGGCGTCCCATCTCTCCGGCCTGGTGCCCCCAGCAGTGTACCTGCCCGCCCCTCCGCTGTACTGCCCCCAGCCAGCCTCCGACACACAGGTCAACCATCGCCTTGCACATATGTCCACCGTTCATCATGCACCTCAATATTACCTACATCTGTTTGTTAATTCATTGCGCTATAGAAGTCAAAAGGTTCCGTCTTCCAAGCTTGCGTTAAAGGATGCGTTTACCCGTACATCTTAGACTGTAGAAATCATATCACAAAGGTCCCACACGCCGGCAGAGATAGGGATTTGATTAGGCGTCCTACTTCTACCTTCTCTATAGTTCAGATGCAATGTGGGGTCCACGCATGGTTGTATGGAACATATTAGGCCATTTACCTGCAATGGCGAAATCAATATTTTCCAGGGGTGTAACGATTCATGCGATTCATCGATGAATCGATGGTCAGTCCTACCGATGCAACTAAATCGATCTGCTAAAATAAATAAATAGAATGAATCGCTTTGGCTTCACCAATAATCGATATAAATGCTTTAAATCTAATGAATCGCGATTCTTATTTATGATTATTGTTTTAAGACTTAGTTTACACATTTTTTTGTGAAATGCGGTAATCCGTAACTCTGTCATCAGCTACAGTGTTTCCCCTAGATTTTTTTTCAGGCCGGGCGGTGAAAGTGCGCCATTTTGCGTAGAGGCGGAAACTATAATTACACCCTCATAATATCAGCGCTGCCATTGAAAACAACCGAAGCTGTTTTGGCAAGGGTTTTTCCAGATGCTATTTTGATCATTCCCGCATTCTGCGGTAAGGGAAATATTGCAGCTACATAAAAAAAAATAAAAAAAGATTATATATATATTTAAAAAAAAGAATAATATAAATTATTATTTTTTTTCTTTCATTAAAATTATTTATTTTCCCTCTTGTCCCGCCCGGCCAAGATAATGGTAGGGGAAACACTGAGCTAGTCAGCCTGCAAGGAAGTACCGCTCTCACTCGCTCACTGACTCTTAACTCACTCACTCACTCACTCACTCACCCACCCACTCTCTCCCCTGCCAGCATGTAGCCTATTGAAAAATGTTCAAAATAACTGAGCCATGTTTAATTACATTTTTGTATTCAGCATAAAATATTATGCAGGACTACTTTTTTTATAGGATAAATATGTTTAATAAGTAATTCTGTTGTCTGTTTATTTTTTCACCTTTCAGAAGAATACAGATAGTCTCACTCGCATTATTGCATGTTTATTTCATGGATATAGAATTTTGGTTAAAAGTTACTGAATCGAATCGTGGTTTACAGAATCGAAACGAATCGAATCGTTCCAAAAAAAAAAAATGTGTCCTTGAATCGAATCGCCAACTACTGAATCGCAATCGAATCGAATCGCTGTGAAGCCAAAGATTCACACCCCTAATATTTTCTCAGATTTTACACAATATGGGCCGTGATCCCATATTTTCTTTGCCTAGCTGCATCCTTTTCCCAGACGGTAATGTAATTTCACACTGAACTATTAACATTTTTATTTTCAGTGCATTACAGTCACAGTGAAATTCAGTATCTTAACGTGAGCTGTGCTGTAGAAATAAGCTTTGTATTAAAATCTGTATTAACCATACTCCTATTTACCTTTCTGCCCAGTATTATACTGCCCTGTAACAAAGACATTTTTTAAGAGCCAATGATCACTTTATGACACTGACAAAATGGCCTTTGAATAAATTCATTTCCAGAGGAACTGAAGCACAATCCTGCGCTGTATTACCAGGCCGTTCTCACATACCTGTTATTCTCACTACATTAACGGAGGAAAATACAGGAATGATCAATCCATCATGCCTCATCGAACAATTGGAGGGGACCTGCAAATCAGTATATATACTCCAGTGTTTTAAAACAAAATGACCACAAGGAGAGGATGACTTAATACGTTGCTTTTATTGCATAAAAAATAAGCTGTGTGAACATGGGCGTATATCTCGGGGGGACAACATCATCAAACTTTGGCAAAACATCAAATAGTCCCCCCCCCCAATATTATCATGTTGCATTGGGTGGTACTGGTAGTGTCCACCCAAAAGAAATCATAAGGAAAAATTCCTGTTTGTTGTCCACCACAAATTTGAAATGAGATCTACGTCATCCTATGTAACCTATGCCACATTATAATGAAGACTCCACAATTGCATACAGAGCATCTTTAACAATGTTACAAACTTCAGTGTGACAAAGAAGATTTTTTGGAACATTCAATAAAAATATATTAGATTAAATTACATTAAAGTGCCAGTTGTTGGGCACATTTGTTTCTTAAGCATTGCTATTGGAAGATAAAAAATAGGGACACCCAGGCCCTCACCTAGGGCCTCATTGATAAGACTTTGCACAGGATCTACACTAAGAGGTTGCATGCGCACGGCGTCCGTATGCTCAACTTCATGCAATTTCCTCACAATCTAATAGACATTTTTCATACGTGCACGAGCCTCGTATCCTGCTCTATGAACTCGCACAGTTAAGCAGAAATGGTTAATGGAATGCCCCATGTGAATATGATGTACATATAAAACACAAAATGGAGAAGTCAGACCACAAAGCAAAGAAGAGAACCTTCACGGAGTGTGAAATCGAGAAGCTCGTTACGGAGGTAGAGGACAGTCATATTGTTTGGTGGAAATAGTTCTGGTATAACCAATAACAAAAGAACATTTGTGGAGTGGCGGCATGTCACAGCAGCCGAACAATTTCGGGAATTAAAAAGAAGTCGTCAGATGTCAAAGTGGATGCATCTGCGTCTGCGTTCTACCTTAGCTGCAGGGGTTTAGTGGTGCATGCAGGGAGGCCAGTGAGAGAAGGGAACAGCAATAGTACAGGTGTGAGAGCACGAGGGCCTGGATCATAGACTCTAAAAAAAAATTGACAAAATGACTGAAGTCACCCATTGACTTTCCATGGGCTTGCGAAAAGCGTTTTGAAACCACGGTGCAGTTTTTGTAATTAATAATTTGTCTTTATAACTGTAATTTGTAATAGACTAGTAATTGTCTTTTTATAATACCTCTGTGTTACCGTACACCTGGTTATTATAACTGGTGTGGATTTTGGGATGTAACATCCACAAGCAGGCCATTGCAGTAGTCCAGGCTTGAGAGTACCAGGGTCTGCATTAGGAGCTGTGTAGAGCAGGTGTGAGAGTATCAGGGTCTGCACTAGGAGCTGTGTAGAGCAGGTGTGAGAGTATCAGGGTCTGCACTAGGAGCTGTGTAGAGCAGGTGTGAGAGTATCAGGGTCTGCACTAGGAGCTGTGTAGAGCAGGTGTGAGAGTATCAGGGTCTGCATTAGGAGCTGTGTAGAGCAGGTGTGAGAGTATCAGGGTCTGCACTAGGAGCTGTGTAGAGCAGGTGTGAGAGTATCAGGGCCTGCATTAGGAGCTGTGTAGAGCAGGCGAGAGAGTATCAGGGTCTGCACTAGGAGCTGTGTAGAGCAGGTGTGAGAGTATCAGGGCCTGCATTAGGAGCTGTGTAGAGCAGGTGAGAGAGTATCAGGGTCTGCATTAGGAGCTGTGTAGAGCAGGTGTGAGAGTATCAGGGCCTGCACTAGGAGCTGTGTAGAGCAGGTGTTAGAGTATCAGGGTCTGCATTAGCAGCTGTGTAGAGCAGGTGTGAGAGTATCAGGGTCTGCATTAGGAGCTGTGTAGAGCAGGTGTGAGAGTATCAGGGTCTGCATTAGCAGCTGTGTAGAGCAGGTGTGAGAGTATCAGGGTCTGCATTAGGAGCTGTGTAGGGCAGATAGCGAGGAAGGGACGGATTTTTAGATGTTGAATGTGTAAACCCAACCCACTGCTGCTACGTGGAGAGAGAAGCCTCCAGCAGTGAGTGAGCTGTCCTGTAGTATCTAGATTAAAAGAGAGGTCTAGCAGTGGTGAGGACTCGCAGAGAATGTAGAGCATGTCAGTCTTATCCAGGTTCATCTTACGTCCTCCATCAAGCACAAGATGGGTATGTCATCAAGTTCAGAAATTGGGATGACAACTGACATTTTCTTCTGCTGTGAAATTACATTTAAATTCTTTGCACATTCTAAGGGCGCTTTCACAAGCCAGCATTTAGTCCGTTTTAATCAAGCCCTGGTGCGGTTCAACCGCTGGTACAGTTCGTTTGGGCGGTTGTGAAAGCAGTAATCGTACTCTGGTGCGGACCAAATAAACTGGTCTCGGACCGTTTCCAAGCGAACCCTAGTGCGGTTCAATTGCAGTGAGAACATAATTCGACCAAATTGCAGGAAGTGAACCAAAACGCAGAGAAATATGGGCTGCCTGCGCGGGCATTTGTTGAGATAGCCTAGCAACTAGCTAGATACTAGCCTAGCAACTAGCTAGATACTAGCCTAGCAACTAGCTAGATACTAGCCTAGCTAGATACTAAGAGCCTACCTTGATCTTCCTTGAAATGTCAATCTGAACAGGTCATGGTAGCGCCGCATCAAGGCTCACCTTCTCTGGTTATACCGTTGTCGGATTGCAACACGTCTTCTTTTGAAATAGTGTATCAACATCATATTGTTGACAACCCGGAGCCTTAACAGGCGTTCGTTCTGAGCAATACTCTCCTGTGTTTGGTTGGAACACTAAAGCAGGATTACTGCCAGTATCACCCAACGTATCCGTGGCTCCATGTTGCTCGGTTAGTGTTCTTCTCCGTGCTTGTTGATTTCCGAGTTTACATTTTCCACCACCAAATTTCTGAAATATGCTAACTAATGACGAAAGTATTGCAACCTGGCTCAATCTTTCCGGCGGTTTCTTTCTTGTCTTGCTCACAGGTCTCGGCGGGGGATGTGGGCGTGGTCTCAGCAGGGGATGTGGGCGTGGTCTCCGAGGGGCGTTCCCGTCAGTGCATATCTGGGGTATTGCAGAGGGCGCTGCTGCTCTTCAGGTCGGCTAACTGCTCTCTTCCAGCTGCCCAGTGGTACATCACCAACCTGCAGCAATGTCAGCTGCTGCTGCACAAGGTTATTCACACACACTCTCCACCTGTATCACACACACTCTCTCCACGTGTATCACACACACTCTCCACCTGTATCAAACACACTCTCTCCACCTGTATCACACACACTCTTCACCTGTCTGTATCACACACACACTCTTCGCCTGTCTGTATCGCAATCTAGGTACCAGGGAAAACATGTTTGATTAAACATAATCAAACATATAATATAATATGTTATTAATCTTTTGATTGGATTACTTGGCAGAAATGCAGCCAGTCCTTGAACCCATTCCCAGAGGGACTGAAGGAGTTTGTGACTTCCGGTGCCTTTTTTAGTTCTGGAACCAATGGGGAAGGACACATGGACAGTGTCACTGTCAAGGTTATAGGTAAGGGCTACAGTAAACACAGTGTGTGTGTCTGTATGATTGACCTGCTAGAACAGTGTATTTTATGCCCTATAAACAGCAATGTGAAGGTTGGCCAAGTGTCCAAATCAGGTGGACACCAGCATTGTTTTTCCTATGCTGTAAATATTCACTCGCTGACCTCAGATGCAGCTAATCAAGGTGACTTTGAACTATACCAGCCCAAGCCCTCTGTGGGCTGTCCTCAGTGTAAGGCCTGAGGCCTTGAAAGGGGTTTAGTTGGTAGAAAAGCTGATATGATGACCGTATGACAGTTAAGTACAGGACACAACGTAGTGTCATGGGGATAAACTGCACTTTTGAAGAACATGTAGTCAGGTAGCTTCTCTATTCCCCAGCATGCTTCAGGGAGGTGTGTGCGCTGTGCTGGATGCTGCATGTCCGGGACCAGTTGTCCATCTCCTGCAGGAAGTACCAGTCTGCAAGGGCCCAAGTGGGACTGTCCCAGGTACATGGGAGGGGCATAAGAGGGAGAGTTGACTTCAGGGTTTTGATAATAACAGACTTCAGGGCTTTGATAAGCACAGACTTCAGGGTTTTGATAAGCACAGACTTCAGGGTTTTGATAGGCACAGACTTCAGGGCTTTGATAAGCACAGACTTCAGGGTTTTGATAAGCACAGACTTCAGGGTTTTGATAGGCACAGACTTCAGGGCTTTGATAAGCACAGACTTCAGGGTTTTGATAAGCACAGACTTCAGGGTTTTGATAAGCACAGACTTCAGGGCTTTGATAAGCACAGACTTCAGGGTTTTGATAAGCACAGACTTCAGGGCTTTGATAAGCACAGACTTCAGGGCTTTGATAAGCACAGACTTCAGGGCTTTGATAAGCACAGACTTCAGGGCTTTGATAAGCACAGACTTCAGGGCTTTGATAAGCACAGACTTCAGGACTTTGATAAGCACAGACTTCAGGGTTTTGATAAGCACAGACTTCAGGGCTTTGATAAGCACAGACTTCAGGGCTTTGATAAGCACAGACTTCAGGGCTTTGATAAGCACAGACTTCAGGGCTTTGATAAGCACAGACTTCAGGGTTTTGATAAGCACAGACTTCAGGGTTTTGATAAGCACAGACTTCAGGGTTTTGATAAGCACAGACTTCAGGGTTTTGATAAGCACAGACTTCAGGGTTTTGATAAGCACAGACTTCAGGGCTTTGATAAGCATGGACTTCAGGACTTTTGTGTTCATAGCCAGTGGAAGGCAGCTCTCTGCTCTCTTTATATATTCCAAAGTTTGTAACAGTGTGTGTTTTCAGGGCTGTGATTCAGTGTATCACACCAGTGGCAGCGATGTGGTACAGCGCTGTATGGACACGCTGCGCTGGGCCTGCCGCCTCCTTCCCTTCTCTCGTTTCCTGAAGGCAGAGGAAATTCTCCAGGATCTGGTGCTCAGTTTGGCGTCCGAGCTACCCCCCATCACTATGGTAACCGTAGCTTTCCTGAATACTTAACACCACTGGAAACGGGAGGTATCACCGGTTGCGTATTTTAACATGGGGCCGTGGACTCTGTTCCTCCAGGTGGCGGACATTCTGGCTCAGGTGTTCCCAGAGGAAGAGGAGTCTGTTCAGGTCTCACTGAGGGAGAAATATAGCGGCCTTCTGCAGAGACTGCGACACTGCACTCTCCCTGGTAAGGGTTTACTGTGAGCTGTTAAGACTTCACTGGAAACTGACACACTTCACATAGTCCTCAACGTTCTATGAATACTGCAGCAGTCAGAAATGACATAAAAGCTGGTTTGAGTAGATCCTGAGCATCTCCCTAGCCTTTATTCAAACTACACTTTTAAAATTCAAGAAAGATCCTGTCTAGCTCGTACCTTCTTACTTGTGCGGTGGAATGGTAATGAATTGAATACTTACAGACTTATACAGACAGTCCCATTACTGCAGGATGACCCAGGCTAGCCTAAGCATTCTCAGAATTGAGTGAAATTAGCCTCTGCCCATTTGACTCTGCAGTCCTGAATGTTGAGGAGGATCTATCACAGCAGGTAAGTCATTGCTATTGAGTGATGAGGCAGGGGACGGTGCTTGTCGAGATGCCCGGGTCAGATGCGCATCTCCACAGCACTGGAAATTCTAGCTTTGGTCCCGGCCATAGGCTACTAAAAGTGGGGGAAAACTTTTACAACTTTTTGAAATAGGTCTAGTTTTGCTGCCCTCCATTTTTACTTTTAATAAGTGACTCTATCATTAAAGGACACGAGTGTGAAGGGTCTCTAGTGTGAAAAGAGTAGTGTGAAAGCACTGGTGTGAAAGGACATGAATGTGGAAGGACACTAGTGTGAAAGGGCTCTAGTGTGGAAGGACGCTAGTGCGAAAGGACTCTGGTGTGAAAAGAGTAGTGTGAAAGAAGTAGTGTGAAAGCACTTGTGTGAAAGGAATCTAGTGTGAAATTACCCTAGTGTGAAAAGACTCTAGTGTGGAAGGATATTACTGTGAAAGGACTCTAGTGTGGAAGGACTTAGTGTGAAAGGACATTACTGTGAACGGACTCTAGTGTGAAAGGACTCGAGTGTGAAAGGACATTACTGTGAAAGGACTCTAGTGTGAAAGGACTCTAGTGTGAAAGGACTCGAGTGTGAAAGGACTCTAGTGTGAAAGGACTCTAGTGTGAAAGGACTCGAGTGTGAAAGGACTCTAGTGTGAAAGGACTCTAGTGTGAAAGGACTCTAGTGTGGAAGGACATTACTGTGAAAGGACTCTAGTGTGAAAGGACCCAAGTGTGAAAGGACTCTAGTATGGAAGGGCATTACTGTGAAAGGACTCTAGTGTGAAAGGACTCTAGTGTGAAAGGACTCTAGTGTGGAAAGACTCTAGTGTGAAAGGACTCTAGTGTGGAAGGACATTACTGTGAACGGACTCTAGTGTGAAAGGACTCGAGTGTGAAAGGACATTACTGTGAAAGGACTCTAGTGTGAAAGGACTCGAGTGTGAAAGGACATTACTGTGAAAGGACTCTAGTGTGAAAGGACTCGAGTGTGGAAGGACATTACTGTGAACGGACTCTAGTGTGAAAGGACTCGAGTGTGAAAGGACATTACTGTGAAAGGACTCTAGTGTGAAAGGACTCGAGTGTGGAAGGACATTACTGTGAAAGGACTCTAGTGTGAAAGGACTCGAGTGTGAAAGGACATTACTGTGAAAGGACTCTAGTGTGAAAGGACTCGAGTGTGGAAGGACATTACTGTGAAAGGACTCTAGTGTGGAAGGACATTACTGTGAAAGGACTCTAGTGTGGAAGGACCCAAGTGTGAAAGGACTCTAGTATGGAAGGGCATTACTGTGAAAGGACTCTAGTGTGAAAGGACTCGAGTGTGGAAAGACTCTAGTGTGGAAAGACTCTAGTGTGAAAGGACTCTAGTGTGGAAGGACATTACTGTGAAAGGACTCTAGTGTGGAAGGACCCAAGTGTGAAAGGACTCTAGTATGGAAGGGCATTACTGTGAAAGGACTCTAGTGTGAAAGGACTCTAGTGTGAAAGGACTCTAGTATGGAAGGGCATTACTGTGAAAGGACTCTAGTGTGAAAGGACTCGAGTGTGGAAAGACTCTAGTGTGGAAAGACTCTAGTGTGAAAGGACTCTAGTGTGGAAGGACATTACTGTGAAAGGACTCTAGTGTGGAAGGACCCAAGTGTGAAAGGACTCTAGTATGGAAGGGCATTACTGTGAAAGGACTCTAGTGTGGAAGGACTCTAGTGTGGAAGGGCATTACTGTGAAAGGACTCTAGTGTGGAAGGACACTATTATGGAAGGACCCTAGTGTAGAAGGACTCTAGTGTAGAAGGACTCTAGTGTGGAAGGACCCTAGTGTAGAAGGACTCTAGTGTAGAAGGACTCTAGTGTAGAAGGACTCTAGTGTGGAAGGACTCTAGTGTGGAAAGACATTACTGTGAAAGGACACTAGTGTGCAATGACCTTAGTGTGAAAGGACGCTCGTGTGGAAGGACACTATTATGGAAGGACCCTAGTGTAGAAGGACTCTAGTGTAGAAGGACTCTAGTGTGGAAGGACCCTAGTGTAGAAGGACTCTAGTGTGGAAGGACCCTAGTGTAGAAGGACTCTAGTGTAGAAGGACTCTAGTGTAGAAGGACTCTAGTGTGGAAGGACTCTAGTGTGGAAAGACATTACTGTGAAAGGACACTAGTGTGCAATGACCCTAGTGTGAAAGGACGCTCGTGTGGAAGGACACTATTATGGAAGGACCCTAGTGTTAAAAGGACCCTAGTGTGAAAGAACTCTAGTGTGAAAGGAGTATTGTTCTCTGTTGTATCACTTTGTACATATCAGTCTTTTAACATCCCTCTCTGTCAGTCTCAGAGCTGGGTGGTGCACAGCCCGAGAGGGAGGCGATGGTGACCGTCCTGATTCAGCAGCAGCTGGTCCACAGACGGCAGGTTCTGCGTCGAATCGCAAAACATCTTGCTCCGATGAAAAGGCAGATCTGGGAGAGAATAGAGGAGGACGAGGAGGAAGATAGGTCGTTTGATCGCTTTTCTCCAAGTCGCAGCACGCTTTCTGACTGTAGGTGCTCCCCACAGAGTGATGACAACAGAGGCGCTACTCCCACTCTCAGCCAGGAAAAGCCTGTATTCAGGTAAGGGCACCTCTAGCTCTGGAGACACTTGGGCAACTTAACGTTCATTGTAAGTTCGTACAACTGAGTTCATTCAAATTAAATATATTTACGTAGCACATTTCACAATACATTTGTTGTAGTATGCTTCACGGCATGCTCTGGCCTGAACCGCCGCAAAAGCAGGCGGAGCTGAGAAGGGACAAAGAACTCTAGGGGGGCAAATGGACAGAAGCCTTGTGAGGAACCATGCATTAGCTCTGAGTTTAGTGAATGTGTTGATGAATTCTGAAAGGGTGGATGTGAGTTGAATCACTATTCATTAATGCTGAAAGGGTGGATGTGCTTCTCCATGTTCTCTTAGCTCCAAGCAGCAGAATGGGCAGAATTGGTCAGACAGCAGGGATGGAGTTAGGTCTGCGGAGAGGGGGACAGGATGGAGCAGAGAAAAGGAGGCTGTCCTCAGGCAAACGGAGAGCACTACCCTGCCTCCTGTCGGCACCTGGGAGTTTGAACTGCTGGATGAAGAGTACCCTCGGTTCCTCGTGCTTTTCCTGAGCTACGTACTGGAGAGGGACTGCGCCGAGGACAAGGACTGTGCCCTGCCCCTCCTGAGCGGCTTTTCCTCACAACTGCGAGAGACGGAGTTACATTCCCTGGCCTTCGATGTGCTGACCAGCCTCAAACGCCGCCAGAGGGGGCAGCAGGACGCTACAGGCAGGAGGCATGGTGGTGCCCAGCCACTGGCCTCCCAGGCCCCCCCATGGCTGCCTTCCTCTGACCTCAATCTCCCCACCCAGACCGAGGCCCACATGAGGAGCAGCACAGCCTGCAGCCTCCCCACCCCCGGCGCAGGGAAGCCCCAAGGCTTATTCAGCCTGCGACAGCTACATCAGCCAATGAGAGCCACCCAAGCAGAAGGGGCGTGGACTGGTTCTGAAGCCAGTCAGAGCTACACCGAGTGGACCCCCCTACCTGCCCCACCCACCCTGGACCTCCCCCGACCAGAGGCCCGGTTCCAGTTTCTGACCCGACTGTTGGAATGGATGATACGCTGGGCAGACCGGAGGGTCAGGGTTAGTCACCCTACCTCAAGGAGAAACGGCGCAGCGGCTGCTGAGGGTGTGGTAATGCGGGCCAAAGCCTCGACCCCAGCAGTACTCACCGCCATGAGGGTGCTGGAGTGCAGATACACTGCCGCCCTGCTGGCGACAGAGAAGCACTGCCCCTACTACAGGGTGAGTAGCTAAGTGTTGTGTGTGGGGCTGCAATAATGAATATAACCTATTATTACAAAAGTAATTGGAATCTTGGGCCCGATTAACTGCTATAATGATTTTAAATGATTTAAAATCCTAATCATTTAACGTCTGTCAGTGACAAAACACTGCTAATTGCTTTGGGGAATGACTGGAGTGCTGACTCTGAGGCTTCCGCAGGTAAACAAGTTCCCTTCTCTGATTTTGAGGGTGGAAGGTGTCTTAATATAATTTACTTAACTATAGAATCCAATCTCAGACATTGTATTTGATATGGGAATAGTTGTCAGAGTTTTATTCAGATCCTTCATTGCGGCAATATATTTTTGTTTTATTCTATATTCTAAAAAAGAATTGAAAGAGTTATCGATAACACAATAATCACTAGCTGCAGCCCTAGTTGTGTGTGCTCATATATGAGTATTCATGCATTCTTCAAACCTGTGTAAATGCAGATAATTGATTTGTGCCCTTCGTACTGTGCATGCGGTGGCATGATACTCATATCTTGTGAAGCTTGCAGTATTCTGTCGCTTCCACTAGATGGAGCGGTCCACAGCACATCAATATTTAGACAGACAGGTTCAAGCAGTCCATTTTCTGTGGTGATTCTGGAATATAGGTTACATGTTTAAATGCAACAGTTTTTATAAGCTAGTGAATACATTCCCTCTTCAAAAAATGTTCTTTTCCTGTTTTGGCCATCCATATTAGCCAGAATAATGGTCTTTTTAAAGATTTCCTTCAGGCATGTAAACAGAATTGTGTCCCTTGTTCATACACGCATGATCCAAACAGAACTAACATACAGAGCCATCCTAAGTATCGCACTTCAGGCCCTTCATTCATTTCGGCACATTAAACCAGGGCATTTTCTATGCTATTTGATATATAAGGGGATTTTGCTTTTTTTATTCTATTTTTTAAATACATTTGCATTCCTTGCAGTGAAGGCCCTCACTGCAAGGAAAGCAGGGCTGCTGTTTCAGACAGCTTCACGATGTTGTTTTGGAGATCTTTTCCTTTTGGAGGTGCAGTTCTTTTGGGTGCAGCGCAGGGCATGAAATTAACTTTTTCACCCACTGGCCAGAGTGGCTTGTCGATTCAAAAAATCACAGGCTATTTTCAACATTTTACCAGCCACATTAACTTTTACAATATAACTCAAACTGGTTGGTTACCTGTGAAAGTGCCTGGTAGAGTAGAAAATCTTGCCAGCCACAATCAAAATTTTACCTGCATTTGGCTGGTGACGGGTGCTAGTTTCACACCCTGGTGCAGTGTGATACGTAAAGGCCTTACTCTGCGCTTAGTTAAGCTAAACCCTGATTGGGACAGTACAGTATGTCATTGAGCATTAGGAAGTGCTTCTTCCTTTCTGTGCCTTTCATTGTGTAACCATGAAATCTCCATAAACATCAGGTCCCAGAGGGGGAGATGACTGCAGGCCCTGTGCAGCCCGAGATGGAGAGGACAGTGGACACAGTATGTACTGCATCCTCTGGGTCTGACTCAAGCCTGGAGAGCCTGCATGGGGACATCTCTGAGTGAGTGCTGCCCCCTGGAGCCCTGGAGGCTCACTGCATGCACACGTGCACAATGTGATTGACTGTTGAGTTTCACTATTATGAAGGTGGTTTGTGTTTGAAAGGGAGGGGCCCTTGTAAGGGGCGTGCAGGGATGACATTACCTGTTCCACCAAAAACATGATCTGTGTCTGTATTTGGACAGGAAACCAGAAGTGGGTATGGCTTAAACCATGAGTGTGTAAAGGAGAGAAAATGCCACTTTTCTAATGTACTGTGAAATTTCAACTGTTGTGCTTACAAAGCGCAAACCTCCTGATTTAACACTGATATCATTAATCATAACGTATAATAACAGATCATTTAGTTTTCAAGCTGTATTTTACAACAACAACAAAAAAAACTTACCAATGAATGAAAAAGAGAAAATCTTCCAGATATGATCGGTCAACTTTTTGAAGAAACAATCTGTTTACACTGCAGTATCTGTGCATTTCCAAATAGGGCATTTGGGTTTGGATATGCCTTAAATCCCTTGTGTGAGTGGGTACGTTTGGATGACAGATCGCACTGTGGTATCGGAACCCAGTAATAATTCTATGTGATATTCTACAGAGTAACAGAATTGGAAGAGATGGAGCCCGAGGCAGATGTGGGTAGAGCAATATACCAGTGCAGCCAAGAGGGGGCGGTGCCCTATGACCCAGAGAGTAACCCAAGGGAAGCTCATGGAGGCTCGCCAGATGAAATGTCTGCCTTTCCTGCTGAGCCAGAGGGTGAGTTGATACACAGTGCCATTCAAGTGTATGGGCAGTATGGTGGTGCAATGGACAGCAAGAAGGTCCCGAGTATGAATCCTGGCTGGGGCCTGGAGTTTGCATGTTCTCCCCGTGTCCGCGTGGGTTTCCTTCGGGTACTGTTTCCTCCCACAGCCAAAGACATACAGGTTAGGCTATTTCGGGGGGTCTTAACAGGGCGTCGCTGTAAAAGAGCAAGCATGCTCAGTCAACCTACCCTGTATAAATAAAAAGGTTCATTTATACTGTTGGTGAACTTTAACAAAGACTTTTATCAAAATGTAGGGCCACAAGTTGTATGTTTATTTGGTTTCTTCTCCCCCATATGAAATTCCCAACAATGTATCTGCGCTCATTCAAGGCGAATGGTTTGCATTTTGAAGAGTTGAATCACTTCAGTTTAACAGGTGACTTGCAGACCCCTGAGCGACCAGCAGGGGGCTGGAAACAGCTTGGATGACAGCGTCTCCTTGCGCACAAGCGACCCCTGATGGTCGATCGGGGACCTGCAAGTGCACATGAAGGCACACTTAAAAAAAAAAAAAAAAATTCAGCTTATCTACTCTTCATAATCATTTCCTATCCTATGTTTATATAGTGCTTGCTCTCTGCTCCAATTCTCATTTGCTGCTTTCAATTTCTCCTCCCATGATTGGTCCACTAGCCCTTAACAGGATTCCAAATTATAGTTCAGTTGTTTCTTGCAAGTGCCAAAGAAGGGTATTAATTTATGTTTTATTTATTAAATTCTGATTTAATACATTTCCTTTGAGAACTTAAATTCACAAGCAAAGGAAATCTGACCTGAGCTTGAGGCATTCTGCTGTGCCCCAAGGAGAGTACATTAAATATTGATTGCAGGGTTTTGAATAGCTTTGGTCTTCCGGGGTTTTCTTTAAATCAAGCAATCGTGTAAACTGTGCTGTTGTTGATGGATAAAAATTGAATATATTTAGTCAGTGACATTAAAAAAAACAATGCTGATATTCTGTTAGTTTTAATGTATCATATAGGGTGGAAATGCATGTGGAAATGTTTCTGCTCTATGGCCTATGTGTAGATTTGCTTTAATTGTGTGATCCTGTAGGTGAGAGCAGAAGAGAGGACACCTTGGAGGCTGCATGTGTGCCTTCGTGCATTTCAGTCCAGATAAAGACCCTCCCCAGAGTGCCCAAAGGTTTCCATGACCAGGTATGATATAGTAAGCCCAACTTCAACCCAAATTCTGTGTAGTACTGGACCAGCTTTTAAGTCTGATATTATGTGAGCATAGACTGATGGCACAGCTGTATTATAATTAATAAGGTACTGCTACTCTGATTAATAAGTTACTGCTACTCCGTTTAATAAGGTACTGCTACTATATTTAATAAAGTTCTGCTACTCTGGTTAATAAGGTACTGTTACTATATTTAATGAAGTTCTGCTACTCTGGTTAATAAGGTACTGCTACTATATTTAATGAAGTTCTGCTACTCTGGTTAATAAGGTACTGCTACTACATTTAATACGGTTCTGCTACTCTGTTTAATAAGGTACCACTACTCTGTTTAATACGGTACTGCTACTCTTGTTAATAAGGTACCACTACTCTGTTTAATAAGGTACTGCTACTATATTTAATACGGTTCTACTACTCTGTTTAATAAGGTACCACTACTCTGTTTAATACGGTACTGCTACTCTTGTTAATAAGGTACCACTACTCTGTTTAATAAGGTACTGCTACTCTGGTTAATAAGGTACTGCTACTGTATTTGATATGGTTCTGCTACTCTTGTTAATAAGGTACCACTACTCTGTTTAATAAGGTACTGCTACTCTGGTGTTGTTAATAAGAAAGAATTGCAGGTCCTCTATTTGCATTCACCTTCACAGACGCTGACCCTGGCTGATCTGGATTCTGACAGAGAGGAGACAGACGGAGATGTGTCTCAGTTCAGTGCTTATATTTTTCACTTTTTCCTCGTTTGATGAAATATGATATGAGGCTTTTAAAAAAACACTTTATATGTTGCAATACCTTCTGTATTGACCCTACTTCATAGATTGGCATGCATTCATTTCATACTTCTCATATCATTCAGAAAATATAATGCTGAAAAGATTTAACATGACAGCATTGTAATATGTGATTATAATATTATGTGATTGTGTCCTAGCATGTATGGAAGCCTATGTAGACTGTAAAGACACAAAGTCTCCTCCTCTGAGATCAGGACCAGCGCCCTGTTCCTCATAGCTGACTAACTGTGCCAAGTAAAAACCGGAAACCCCACGAGTATGGAATATATGAACGAGCAAAAACACAGTTCTGGGTTTTACTCATCACCAGCTACGAGGAACAGGGCCCTGGAGTGTCGCCAAGATTTTGAATCTGAGACCAAAGGTCCCAGCCACCCATTGTGAAGGAGGTTAATTATAACAGATATAAAACAAGGTGCTTTAGTCATTGCTATTATAGCAGCTATATTTATTTCACTAGTGGTTGCAGTGTTTCTAGGGACCTGTGCAGTGATTCAGCTGTCCGTCACCCTCCATAGCTGAAGACCCTTCGAGTGTCTTCAAGCAATAATAGTACGGTCAGCCTATCTGAAATTTGAACTTAACAAAAATGTTCTCAGCCCCACATTGTCTTCGCACCTCTGCAGCCCTACTAATGATGAGGTCCCGGGCCCTGACACTGACACTGGCCTGGAGCCAAACCTCCAGCCGAGGCCTGTGCTAGGCCTGCATCCTGGCCCTCAAGTACAGAGTTTACCCAGCAGCAGCACACCACAGCCGGGGAGGAGCCCTGACGCACTGCCTCCGGCAGCACAGCCAGACCCCTTCAGTCAGGTGGTCCAGGATCAGATGTTCAGATTGGTGCAGGTGAATGTGATTGCACACTACTGAAAATTGATTTTGAAAATTAAAAATTCAGCATTCACACTAGAACAGTGCGAGTCATGCCCAAGGTTGGGGTAAGTTTCATTTTAGGAAATTAAGCTGAGTTCATGACTTGAAAATTGCCTATAAGTTTCTATATTTTCTATTCATTTAAAAATAAATTTCAATGCTGTATAGCAAGGTGGCTAGTTAGAAGTGTCCAACCACTAGCTAGTGCTAGCAGCTACCTACTGCTGTAAGAAGTATGCAAATACCATCAGCTTAGCATGCTACTGCTGTTATGCTAACCACTGGAATATACTGTATGTTCACCCACGAAACTGAATTTCTCTTCCCCCTTTTTGCCTTACAGTTCCAACAGATGAGCTTCATCAGCCTCTTGCAAACTATGGCTGCTTCTTTTCCCAGTCTGCCCCCATTAAACCAGACCCAGATTCCCACAGCGAATCTGCCCCCATTAAATCTGACCCAATGGCCCATTTCCACAGCTAATCTGCCCCCATTAAACCAGACCCAGTGCCCGCCTCCCACTGCTAATATGTCCCAGCAGACAGGAGCTCTTTTTTTAGAACCCAGACAGCAGGCCCCACACCAGCTCGGGCCCCAGAACCAAGGCCCAGTCACAAAGCCACAGTCCACAGCACAAAAGCCCGACGAGCAGGAGCGTATTTACACGGACCGGAACCAAGGCCCAGTCACAAAGCCACAGTCCTCAGCCAAAAAGCCAGATGAGCAGGAGTATATTATTCACTCTGTGGATCCCAGCAGTGCGAGCCAATGCCAGAGCAGCATGGAGAGCATCATTGAGGTAATACAGCATTCAACACCTGGATGTTCCCCATGCCACCTGTGTAGCGCACAACTGATTCCAATGAAATGTCATAAATATATCAAGTTACTTGATGTAATTTTCCGAATAGAGTTCTAAAACCTGAGGATTGTTTGATTTTGTCCGATTTATGATACTTCCATTGCAAGTCTATCGTTATCATGACATGACTGATTCATTTCTGTTGCCGTGGCTCTCTGTAGGAAGTGCAGGAATTTCCTGTCCACCCGGAGGAGTTGAGGGAACGCCAGGCCGAGAGGGAAAATTTTGTCCTCAGGAGCACCTGCATTCCCCCTGTTCCCCACCAGGGGGTGCCGCTGCTGTCTGCTGCTGCTGGCCCCTCACAAGGCATCTCGAGCGTTATTCCTCCAGCACACATGGCTGCAGGGATAAAACTGCTGCAGCTACCACCCCCTCCTCACTCCACGCTGCCCGCTCCTCCTGTCCGGGGTCTCGTGTACAGCAGTTCCGTCCCCCTCGTCCCGAGAGAGGCTTTTGTGCATCCTTACACAGCCGTGTGCCCAGATGCACCCGTAACACTGAGAGAGGCAGGTTGGCAGAAACCGGCCCAACGGGCATCGACCGTTCCCCAGGACCGCGTCCGTCTAGACCGGGGTCAGCTGACGCACCCCCACGTCCCCGACAGCCTGGGGGAGAGAAGGGGGCGAGGTGTACCCCTCGACCTGATCCTCACTCCCCGGTCCCACAGACCCCCTCCACCCCATGGCCTCCCGCTGCTCCGCTTCCACCCCGAGCCCCGTCTGCCTGCCACTGTCTCTCGCGCCCCTTATGCCACCTTCGCCAGAACACTGATCTCTGTGCCAGACCACCCTGCACTCCCAGACCACCCAGGACACCCAGCAGCACACCCAGGCCTGCAGCTGCTCCAGAGGGACCCTGACCTGCCCAGCAAGGTACCGCACACAGTGACTGCGCACAGTTCCGCACACACTGACTGCGCACAGTACCGGACACAGTGACTGCACACAGTACCGCACACACTGACTGCGCACAGTTCCGCACACACTGACTGCGCACAGTACCGGACACAGTGACTGCACACAGTACCGCACACACTGACTGCGCACAGTTCCGCACACACTGCCTGCGCACAGTTCCGCACACACTGACTGCGCACAGTACCGCACACACTGACTGCGCACAGTACCGCACACACTGACTACACACAGTTCCGCACACACTGACTGCACACAGTACCGCACACAGTGACTGCGCACAGTTCCGCACACACTGACTGCGCACAGTACCGCACACACTGACTGCAGAGTAGTATAAACAGTGACTGCGCACAGTTTCGCACACACTGACTGCACACAGTGACTGCGCACAGTTCCGCACACACTGACTGCGCACAGTACCGCACACACTGACTGCGCACAGTTCCGCACACACTGACTGCAGAGTAGTATAAACAGTGACTGCGCACAGTTTCGCACACACTGACTGCACACAGTGACTGTGCACAGTTCCGCACACACTGACTGCGCACAGTACCGCACACACTGACTGCGCACAGTTCCGCACACACTGACTGCGCACAGTTCCGCACACACAGTTCCGCACACAATAGCACACAAACAGCGGTGTTGGTCATCTTTCATCATGGCTAATGATGTTATGATTGATCAGGTAATGGTTTAACTATGGCTATTAATGACTAGCAATTTAGAGATGATCAGAGGGGACATCCAAAAATATAACAGCCTCCAGGAACATAACGTAAACTGATGAATGATAGTGATAACCACCCATTATAATGCTGCTAGTTTAATGGTGGAAATTAAACTTTTGGATCACTATGTCGACACCAATTTAGCAATTTATTTTTGAAAGACAAAAAAAATTATATATTTTAATTCCAGGTTTTGGAACATAACGCCTCAGAGATTTGTCCCTGACTTACAAACTTACAGGCCAAAAGAAGTTGAAGTGCTGCAGAATGAATGCACTGCAGGTGACCTTAGAATACATCATCAACACTGGGTCTACTGAAGGTTGTGTGCTGTCACCCTTCATATTGGCCAATATGTTACCCCAAAAGAATTGCCCTTACAAGCAGCCAAATAGGCACTTCATTTAATTAGTGAATGACACAGCACTGGCTAACCTTTTAAATGACTAAAATAAACACAGGAATGTCTTAGAGCACCTTTTTTGGGGGGGGAGGGGGGGGGGTTGATAAATCTCGTCTTCAGCTAAATGCATCAGAATCCAAGGAGATGCGGTTTTATTTTAGGAGTAAACCTTTGCACCTCTTAAAGGACACAACACAGACATGGTTTAATAGTCTATAAGAAGAGCCAGCAATGTTCCGTTTTTAAAAAAAGATTTTTTGGTCTGTTATAACCTTATAAATAAACCTGAAGAAGGCACCCTGCTGTGGTGCATGGATGAGCCCCAGGGTCTGGGATCGAAGCCTGACCGTGCCCGGAGCCGACTGGTCGGTAGATTCCATAGGGCAATGCACAATTGCCGATTGCATTGCCCAGGGTACCAAAGGGTTCAGTCGGTAAGGGGTCTGCGTTTCATCGCAGACCCCTGTGTGTGTGGATGTTTTCAACACAGTGATCGGTCTGTGTGGATTTGTTTCTATATCAAATATTTTGATATATTTGTCGATTTTCAATGTATTTTGGCAGAAAAGTCGGACAGTGCGACATCCGCCTTCCCTAGTGATGGTGGGTCACATATAATCTTGTATTTGAGCTAGAAGCACAAGTCAGCTACAATAACGGTATGTTAACCGTTAACCATCATGGCTAGCTAGCTAACACTTTTCCCCCCAAAGTCTATTCACCTATTATGGCCGGCAACAGGGAAGGTAAAGTGATGTTGAGATGCCCTAGAGTCCTGTGTAACTGCAGCAGCCTGTAGGACAGCTATTTTCCAAACATGTGTTTAAATAAACTCCTGAAAATGGTTACATTGGCTGTATGTATAAACACTTTTTATAATAATGGGACCTTTGGTCATATCGACTGGTGTTTTGGCCTTTTCAGCCTGGAAGTTGCTTTCCCATTTTTCTTTTTGAATTTCCTTTTGTAGTTGTAATGTGTAGCTGTGTAATAATTGGTGATGTACTTTCTTTTTACAGTACTGATTTTGCTTCTTGGGCTAAGTTTACTCATATTGATTATAAATTGGCTTTCTGTGTTCATCCCAGTCAGTCTATGTATCATGTTCAGCTCTCTGAACTTATGTTCTTTGTACCCTTCATACACTGATCTTGAAAACGTCAATCCGAAGACACTTTTGCAGCGATGGAACCAGGCCACACACTATGAGCAGGCTGCAGCGTCCTGTACAGTTTTACTGGATTAAAATCTGGACTGAACAGCTTAAGAAAATGCAGAAAATTACTGGGACAGGGGCAGTCTACACATCTGAGATCAATGTCCTTTGAAGTGGAGTTCTATGTGCACGACAATTTGCGACCTTTAATGGGTACTTTATTTAATATCGATCCTCATAAGGAATCATTTTTCATATTTGTAATGTGTCACATACAATACTGTGGCCCACAACAGTTCAGATGAGCAGTGCGGTTAAGACTAAACTAAAATAAGATTCCAATATTATTCATAGTAATTATTATGACTTCAGAAATATAGTGAAATAAAAGATTAGTCTTCATTAAAGTTTTCTCCAAAGTTCTTTTAACTTCCTATTGATTGTCAAGGTCAGGGTTTTTCGGATAACCTCTGTGGCGTCTAAAAGAAGTCCATCGCTCATTCCGCTGTCCTGATCCACAGCCTTTCAGAGGGAAAGGAGGGGAATTATAGGTCAGTATCAAACAAATCAAATAGGGATTGAAACATTTTATAGATACCTGGTGTGAGTGCAGGCCAATAACTACATGTTCAAACACAGCCTAACTCATCCAATGCCAGAGTGTTCTGGAACACTAAGCCTCAGCAGTGCCAAGCCAATATGGCTGCTGACGTTCAGAATTTTTAGATGGATCCTGTCAATGTGCAAACTTGTAATAAAACACATTATTTGACCTATTCAACAGAATTTTTTGTTAATGAGTTGGGTTAACATGACTTCTTAGTTGGGTTACCATGACTCTTACATTGGGGATGTGTAATAATAGTGAAAACAGTTTTCCATAAAAATCATCTTTTGCATAACTATAGATATGTAGAAATTAACAATAAACATAATCATGGGTCATTTGTATAGATATGTACAAATGAGCTCTCCACGTGAGTTACTTTGTATCAACCGTTCCAAACAGAAATTGCGTTGCGAGGAACAGGCAGGAAGCTGCAGGCTGGCGGGTAAAGCAGAACATCAGACAAAGCGTTAATTTCAGCAAGACAAAACGAGACTGTGAAGCGTTAGTTCAGCAAGACAAAGGGGAAAACACGGAGCACAAACAGGGATGGGGACTAAGAGGGAACGGAGAGTGTAACATACAACTTTTAACTGCATAAAGGCAGTGATGAAGAACACTTCACACATTGTTAGGGAGAAAACCATGGTTTTTAAGAAATATCAAAAAAGCATGATGTTGGTTTACCACAATGTGAACATTTATTTGCATGTTTTTTTTTTCAAATGCAGTTTGTTTTAAAAAAAGCATATTAAATACGGAAACATAAATGCAGAAATATATTTTAGGCATTTCCTTCCATCTAAGACAGCAAATTAGATGGTCCTTATTTAACCTTATTTTAGTCAAAATATTAAGTTATTCCTAAATATTAAGAATAACTTCATCTTTTGACTAAAGTAAGGCTAAACAAAAAATTTAACTTGACTTGCTTGACCTAGGCTAATTATTTATCTCAACTGCAACTAGCTTCATCTTTAGAAAGAGACTGAATAGCCACCAGCTTCTCAACTCTTTCATTTGTCAGCCTGTTGCACACACTGCTGTATGTTCCACCAAACAGGGACTAGTTCAGCTCTGATGCAGCTCATGTTGGAGGGATCTGGAGAATAATTGAAGCAGCAGGGGAAATGGCTTTGCACACACAGAGTCCCTTCCACAAGGTTGATGCCTTGATGTGTTTAGCTGCCTCCCAGATGGCGTCAGCACTCCACAGCCCTTCCTTACCTTAAAATTTTGCCAAACTTATAAGAACTTTCCTCTGATGCTATGCAATGGTAGTAATGGTACCTTATGTAATAACACCGTCATATTTTTCCTCTCCAGCAAGGACCTGGGCCTGTTCAGCACATTTTGTTTATTGTTTTTTTTTAAAAATTGTTTTTGTTTTATTAGCTTTGTTTAAGCATGTGATTGCTACAGTGAGTGGTGATTTTCCCTGGAAAATTACCAAAAGTTACTGAAAGTTACCTGGAAAATAACCTCCCTTTGCAACCCTATATATGACTGAAGGGTCTGTTCTCATTATTATACATTCTTAAGTAGTATCTGTAAACATATTGCCATTTTCTTCTGGCCACCTGGATCTAATGTGAGTAGTGAAATTTGTTGGTGGTTGGGTGGGTGTTTTCTGGATTTACAATGTACATTGTAAAGATTAAATCTCATTTTGCCTGTTTATGTACACACTGGGACAAACTGATGGAAATGAAAGAGAATGCGTCATTAACTTGTTTGCTAATGCTCCCCTTCTGCAGATGCAAATGGGACAGGCACCTCCTGCTCCCCATCTGATCCCTCTGCAGGTGCTAATGGGACAGGCAGCGCAGGAGCATCGGAGCACTGCAGCGGGCGGGGCTCTACATCGCCTCCTCACGGTGGACACAGGGGCCTGCCCTGCTCACACAACACTCACCTCCAGCAAAAGGTGAAGGCTTGGAAAATACTGCCATATTTTTTTGAAAGATATTGGTGCCTAATGTGGGGCTGGTGTCCAATTCCCACCAGAATGTGGAATGTGCTGTTTGCAACCTCAGCCACATTGGTGCGCAATCCTTCGCTGCCCATTCGGGAGAGTTGAGGCATCCACAGTTCTGTGGTGTGTGATGTGATGAAACACAGACTCCTAACTGACTGAGCCCTCCCATTCCCTGGGCGATGCAGTCACCAATTGCACGTCGCCCTCCGAGCTACTGGCCACAGTCGGCACCGGTACAGTCCAGTGGGGCTCATTCATGCAGCACTGCGTGGTGCCTTAACCAAATGAGCCGCCCAGCAACCCTCTGTGTTATTCTCTATCTTTCCAAACTTTCAATTGCATGTAGTTAATTTAATAATAATAATAATAATAATACTTTAATTTATTCAGAACTTTTCTTACAAATGCACAGTGGTTTACAGAGATGTTGAGGAAATTAAACAATAAAATAAATTCATAGTTAAAATGTACATAGATATTAAGGCTTTTCTTTAATTTAAAAATTTAAATTACAATTAAATATCGAACAACCACTATCGAAGAACAGTGGAACTTGGAACAGCCAATCCTGTTTACATATGATCGGCACGCATTGCTGCAACCTCCGCCATCGATCCGTGAGAGTGCAGACGAGCACAAGCTGTCGCTGAGGCACGTCATTTCAAGCACAGACATGAGTCAGAGGAAGACATTTTGCAAGCAGCTCGGCGTTGTCATTCTGGCCAACTGAAATCGCCTGTCTTCAATTCAATTTTATTTTATTTAGCGCTTTTATTTTACTTATTTTGTATAGTGCTTTTTACAGAGAACTATCACAAAGATGCTTTACAGAGAAACAGAAGGAAAATTGGGTAAAAACCATGCCTGAACCCGCAAAAAGCAAGTGAGGTAAAAACTCCCCAGTGGGAAGAAAATCATTCCGACCTTCTCTGGCTGACACTAGAACCAGTTGCACAGTCCGGATTCAATACGAGACCATGGGGCCCATTCACACACTAGAACAATTTCATAACATCGCCTTAACGGCCACCTAGTTGCAAGTTGCACATCACAGTTACACATAGTTGCAAGCCAGGTTATAAAGATGTCTCTAAAAGTGTTTTAGAGGAACTGAGTGGTGTTTGAGGTCCCACCCTGTTTAGAGTCAGTGGTGTCTGTGGTCCACAGGCAGAAGAGGAGGGATGAGAGAGAGAAGGAGGGAGAAAATGAAAGCATCGCCAGACTGGAGGGTTCCAGCATCTCTCCAACAGAGGTACCACATCAATTCTCCTTACATGTTACGTCACACAGTTATACCATACCTACAATCTCAATATAAACAACATACCCTCCTTATATGTTACATCAGTTATACCATACCTACAATCTCAATATAAACAACGTACCCTCCTTATATGTTACATCAGTTATATCATACCTACAATCTCAATATAAAGAACATACCCCCTTACATGTTACATCACTGTTATACCATACCTATAATATCAATATAAACAACATACACCCATTACGTTACATCCCACTGTTATACCATACCTATAATGTAAATACAAACGATACCCTGCTGATGATAGTCATTCATAAAGATATTCTGAAAAGTATGTACCGTACAAACATATCACATAAATAATGATTTTGTTCATGAAAAATCAATTGAAGACTGGGAGCTGTGTGACATCAAAATAAGGTGAATTGAAAATATAACACTGAAAGCTAGTTAAGGTTTTCTTGCTTCTTGATTTTCTTTCCTGTTTTGTTACTTTAGCCTGATAAAGTTGAACCATCGGGGTCTGCATTGGAGGAGGACTTTGTCATAACTAATGGTGAGCATCTCCATCAATGTAGCTGACATCTGTTAATTTATGTGTTGAGCCTGGTTCACTGAAATCTTCAGCTGTTTACCAAAAGATCTTAGAACAATGGTCTGTTGTCCAGGACTTTTTGCAGAATATTCGTGTGCGTGCGTGCGTGTTTGTGAGAAACATGGCAATGTGATGTCTTTCTGTATATCTTCTTTGGATTTATTTACTATACAAAATATCACACAGCTGCTCTTTCCCTTGAAGCTACATCTTGTTGATCTTGAAAGATTGGTTGCTGAATCAAAACCCACCCCCCCACCCCCACCCGAATATAGTATGCAAGAGCGAAGCATACAAATGTTTCACTTAAAATAAGCTATAAAGTCATTCTGACCTGGTTATATGGCTACAGTACACCTTTTCCTTCACAGTTACAGGCTAACTAAACCACCCACATACGTAGCTGCCTACAACTGCATACCGAGCGCTTAGTATTCATAAGCAAAGTGTGTAGTATCAAAATATAAGCATCTATTAAAAACCACAAGGGGAAACTGCAGTTTTACACAAAATAGCACTCAACCCTGCATCTTACAAGATGGCCTCCCTGCAACTCAAACACACCTGCTTATAACCCATGTTAACATTAATAGAATAACTAGAATGTGTGCAATTGGCTTTAATCATTCACAGCTTCTGACAATTGGCAGTTTACGGTAGACCTGACAATTATAGCACATACAGAATAGGTTGAAGATACGTTCCCTTAACACACTCAAAACATGTCAATCATTCAAATAAAATCTTCATGGTGCCTTCATCTTCCTATATGTAAAATGTAAATGTGCTTCCCGGAATGCTCTCTCATGCAGACCAAAAGATACACTGAATACAGTATATGAATCAATCGAACAGTGATATATATGCATGCCAGTGTGCTTGCTGACTAAAACTAGCGCTCATTTTTCTTCCTTTCAGAGTCAATTCGTTCCGCGCTGGCAGGGCAGGATGTGGTCTCCAGGGCCCTGTCCACTGCAGCTGAGCTCCATGCATATGCCAGCACGCAGAAGAGAGCTCCTGAGGTCCATGATGCAAGCACCAACACAGCTTCCGGTATTTTTATCATTGAGGAAAAACCTGTTCATTATGGTTTTTCAATGCTTTAACAACAGGGCAAAAACAAGAAATGGTAAAGTAAGACATGCATGTTAGTGATATGAAAGCACACCATGCAAAGCACATTATTTGCAGGACAGAAAGAGCTGCCACACAGTATGAACACCATTCAGTATGAAAGTCGCATGGTATAAAAGACACACAGTAAAAAAGCCACACGGTGAAAGCCATGCAGTATAAAAGCCGTGCAGTATAAAAGCCGTGCAGTATAAAAGCCATGTAGTATAAAAGCCGTGCATTATAAAAGCTGTGCAGTATAAAAGCCGTGCAGTATAAAAGCCGTGCAGTATAAAAGCCGTGCAGTATAAAAGCCGTGCAGTATGAAAGCCGTGCAGTATAAAAGCCGTGCAGTATAAAAGACGTGCAGTATAAAAGCCAGCCGTGCAGTATAAAAGCCATGCAGTATAAAAGCCTTGCGGTATGAAAGCCGTGCAGTATAAAAGCCGTGAAGTATAAAAGACGTGCAGTATAAAAGCCAGCCGTGCAGTATAAAAGCCATGTTGTATGAAAGCCATGCAGTATGAAAGCCAAGCAGTATGAAAGCGCCCAGTGTGAACTGTTTCAGTGTAATATGCTGTACCATGTCTATATGGGAGAAAAAAAGCAATAAACATTTATTTAGATAGCAGCATATCTGCAGAAAAAGCAAGGAAAGCCGCTTTGGAGAGGGGGCATATATGGGTACATTTTTCTATTCTCTTCCATCTTGTGTTCTAATGCACAAGAGATTGTGAGGTAACAACATCGATAGCATTTGATTTATTACCTGGCCTGTCATAGCCAGACCAAAATGTTCTTTCTGACCTTTTTATTATTCCACTTCAGGCTTTTGGGAATTGACTCCATTTACAGCCTTTAAGCCGTTTTCGTGAGCTCCAGAATTAGTATCCCTCCCTGTATAGTCACAGCGTTTCCTCTGTCAACACTGCAGGGTAAATTGCTATAGCGCGGCTGAATGTCAGTGGGGAGTTAAATCACAAGTTGTTGCACCAACAGTATATTATGAAGTAGGGTTTCAAAACATGGGCATTGGGAGTAAACTTCTCTCAAGCTGGAATACACAATTGGAACAGTTCTTGAAATTGGCTCTGTCTTGTATAAGCAACACTATCTGTCAAGATACTAACTGCATCGGCCCTAACAGTGTAGTGGAGACTGGCCTCCAAAAGGCTGTCTTAAAGCAATTCTACCTGTCATCACTGGTAAGCTGTTCAGACAGGAAGCTGTTTAAATTTTAGAATCTGTAAATCCCATGGATGTGGCCCGAGATGAGGGTTCTGCCAGATACTACTGCAATAAAACCATAAGCAACGATGAATGAAACTCGGGAGGATGGTGATTAAAATGTGTTGCAGATGATGTCATGATTTGGGCTTCTATAAGTACTTTCACAAGAAGTTCTTGCACACAATGTAGCAGACATGACTGTGAGTGAGCACTTGATTAATTCTGTGTCTATGTGGTGCCCTCAGCTGGTGACGTACAGGTAGATACTGCAGCACCGGTGTGTCCTGGTGTATTACTGAACCTACAGTTCCCAAGGGAGACAGAGAGCCCAGATAGAGCCCAGCAGGATGGGGTGAGATGTACATTTTTATTCCCGGAAATATAATGGCCATGTAAATGAGAGGGAAAAAAATAAATAATAATCGTAATATGTGTGTTAACATTGTTTTTTCTTTTATCATATTGCATAAATGCATGCATTTTCAAGCTGAACAGAGAACGTTTTAATTAAATATTATCACTTCTGTGTTGTAAATTATCATGCAGTGGCCATGTATAGGTATATCATTCTGAGCAAAATAGAATAAGAAAGATAAAAGTGTGCCTCACACTGTTTGGTCCTCTTAACAAGTGGTAATAAAAATGAAAGGGGCTGCACAGACACTACATGGCCAAAAGTATATGGACACCTGCCTGTCCAACATCTCATTCCGAAATAATGGGCATTAATATGCAGTTGGTTCCCCCTTGTGGAGCTATAAGAGCCTCCACTATTCTGGGGAGGCTTTGCACTAGATGTTGGAACATTGCTGTGGGGATTTATTTCCATTCAGCAGGAAAGAGCATTAGTGAGGTCGGGCACTGATATGGGGCGATTAGGCCTAGCTCACAGTCAGCTTTCCAATCATTCAGGATCATTCAGGGCTCTGTGCAGGCCAGTCAAGATCTTCCATACCAGTCCCGACAAACCATTTCTGTATGGAACTCATTTTGTGTACGGGGCATTTTCATGCTGAAACAGGAAAGGGCCTTCCCCAAAGTATTGCTATTGCCACAAAGTTTGAAGCACAGAATCATCTAGAATGCCATTGTGTGCTGTAGTGTTACGTTTTGCCTTCACTGAAACTAAGGAGCCTAGCCCCAACCATGAAAAACATCCCCAGACCAATACTCTTGGCCGTGTAGTATAGATTTGCATTGCAAATTTGGATTTCCAAGTTGTGTGTGGTCTTTTTTTAAATATACTTTATTACAATTATCACTTCTGGACCAGCTCTTGTAAGTGCACAATAACTCACTGAAGTGTTGGGGTGGAGTGCTGATGGATTGTAGCTGCTGGCCTGATAATGAGGACTTGGCAGTGATGTATCCGATAACATGGCTTCCCTCAGCATGGCACAGGGCGCCACTTCATCAACGTGATCAATCTGGAGGACGGGGAACTGCTGCACCACCTACCCTCCTGCCAGACTTCCGCTTCCCTGAACGGGCCAACCTCAACCCCCCCAGTCACAAATCTCACCCCCCCAGACCTCCCGTTCGCTGCCCCAATGACAGGGGATATTATGCTGGACCCACAGCTGGGTAACATTGATCGCTCCTCATTTTGTGTGTTGGTTTCTTTCTGTGTGGGTCACAGCCGATTGGAGATGCTGCATCCAGACACGTAGCTTTATAGTTTAGAAAATATGTTTAAAAAAATAAAAAAAGGTTTAAAATTGCCATTGTTGAGGGTTCAAGGTTTCTCAGATCTTCTGCATTAACTCGTACTTTAATCTACCTCCATGAATATTCATTTTATTTTGAAATATATACAGTGAAAATCTTGAGCTTGCAGCTTGATTTGTCATGTGGAAAACTGACATTCTTACAGGGTTTCTCCCTTACTATGTACTTGTGTTCTACCTGTAATGTCACTCATAAGCTCCACTCACCTGTTATCTATGCCAGTGTGTTGCACAGCTTCACTCTGTAGTTTTACACTGGAAATGCTCCGTTTGCTTCTTCCAGAACCCTATGGAAGGCCCAGTTCCCCTGCTGCACTGGGTGTACAGGCTGATTCTGAGTCCGTGCAGGAAAAGGAGCCACTCGGGCTAATGGAGAGAGAGGTGTGTAGCCCACCCCTGCTGCCCTGGCAACAAGGCGATAAGGGTGCAGTCTCCGCAGTGTCCCAGGACTTTGTGTCAAAAGTCTTCTTTTTGTCACCTCAGAGTCAGCATGTGTTATAATGCTTCTTTCTTGTTTCCTGTCTAACCTGGTCCTATGAACTACTGTGTATACTTTTTTAGCATCTATCCCTCGTCTGTGTCCACACCTGACTTTGTGTCCATGGCTTATATAGAAGTTTCTGTGTGATATGATTTGTGATCCTTGTGTTTGTCACCCTTCAGTCTATGAGCCTCTCTGACCCTTTGGGCTGTGGCGTGGGTCTCAGAGACGTGGCGGAACAGACCTGCAGCAGCTGGGTTGGTATAGGAGGGGCAGTAGAAGGTAAGGGGGTAGTGTGCAATTGTGAAATTCTTATGTAATTATACCAAGTCATTCTACTATCAATATCTGCTACAAAATATGAAATAAATATCCAATCCTACCATTGATTTTATGCATAGAGATGTCCCTTTCAAAATTCAGTGGTCATTTGTTGTCTGGGACAGTGGACAATTTGTTGTCTGTTATGTTACGCTTCTGTCCAATCAGAACATTTTGTTGTACCATGTCAAATTTGCTGTACATTGTGGATATATAATGTGTTTGGTGAGACATTTCAGAAGTTTGTACAGTGTGGTACCTTTAGGCCCATAAATGCTTTCTGTAATTTCACACTATGTCATGGTTCACATTCTGTCATATCACTTGATAGAAACTAAGTAATGAGGTGAAATTAGAACAAATCACCATAGTATTTCATTTAATCTCTGCACTAAAAACCAAGACTTTAGCAGGGAAAGCTACCTGCCTCTACAACACATCATCATCACTTGTTTACTGGGCGGTAAAAGTGGGCTTTTTTTTTGCAGCTTTTGATACCACAATGGAAAGATCTGGAAAGTAAGTGCCTGTTTTTCTTTTCTCATGTTCATTCAGTACTTGACGTCATACACTGTGTGTTAGAGTAGAACACAAATACGGCCTCTCCAAGGCTCATAGTGCTTCTCTGTCCCTGTATTTAATGACCCCCCGTCAATACACTGTCCCCCCCTTCCAAACACTGTCCCACCCAACCTCTACTTCTTTTTAGGTCAGAAGATGAGCCTGTGAGCGTGAGTGACATGGCAGACAGCCTGGCGCAGTTGGTAAGGGTGAGAGGCGCCTACGGCTCTTTGCTCCGTCTGTCGGACACACAAACAGACGGACTGACCAGGTAATGTCCCAGTGGGAGCCAATCAAAACTCCCTAATCACTCCCCACATTCCAGCCACATATGACTGACAGCTGTGTGTAAGCTGGTTGTTCATTGTTTGACCATGTAAAATGAGCTGATTGTTGTGAGAAAGCCTCAGTAGTTCATTTGTTCTCTGTAATAGACTGGGTGAGCGGAAGGAGGAGCACCTGGACCAGGAGCGACAGGAAGTGCTGTCGTGGATGAGGAGGAAGCAGAAATTGAGGCTGGCAGAATACCGCAGACAGAGGGAGGAGAGGAGAGAGAGGGAGCACCGGCCATTCACACCATCAACCACTCAGGTGAGGGAGGAGGGGAGAGAAAGATGGAGTACCGATCATTCACACCTTCAACCACTCAAATGGAGGAGAGGAGATAGAGGGATGAGGGGAGAGAGAGAGGGAGCACAGGTGAGGGAAGAGAGGAGAGAGAGAGGGAGGAGAGGAGAGAGAGGGAGCACCGGCCATTCACACCTTCAACCTCTCAGGTCAGGTTGTGCACAGTGGTCCCCTGCTAACCCACAAAACAACACTCATCTGTTATTAGTGGTTTACTGATCAATCAGATGAACCATAGAGCCACTTGTGGGCCCAACACTGTTTGGCCCATAACCTTGTAATGGTGTTTTAAATATGATTTAGTGTATGCTAAGGGCCTGCATAGATCTGAAAATAATACCAGACCTTGACCCAACTCCACTACCTCTGACCCAACCTAAGGTTACTGGTCAGACCCGAGGTGCAAACCATGACTTTAAAACTACCCGTTGTTCCATGAATTAGTAATTAATAGGTTTCCGGTCTAAATTTACGGAACATATGTATTTACATTCATTGGCTCTATCTACAGAATCCCACGTCCAGAGATCTTTCTACCAACAAGAAAGTGAAGGAAAGGAAGGAAAAGTGAGTGCTTTACTTTAAAGACCCACTCGAGGGGAAGCTGTGCCCTGACCTTCACTACACTGGGTCTTTAAGCAATGCTAATTCACAAATGGTGCTGCTTTTTCCATTTTAACCATTTTAGTGAATATTTTTCGTGAAATTGTGTCATCATACTTCATACTGTAGGGACTTCTGATCACGCCATGTACAGGTATGCGCATTGACATGTTTTTTGTTGACGATCAGGATGTTGCTGCTGGAGCACCGCACACAGAGAGCTCGTGATGCCTGCAGCCTGATAACAGAACTGCTAGCACCGTCGCCAGCCCTGTCGACCCTCACCAAGGCACCACTGTCACAAAGCACCAGTCAGAGCAGCCGCAGGTCAGCAGCTTCCTGCGCGGATATTATCTTTAAAACACCCTCAAACCATCATAGTTCTTAAAAATGCCCACTACAGGGGAATTTGGTTTTTGGAAGCTAAAAGGCTTACGTGGGTAACACTGTGATTAATACATTTAAGCGGTGAGCAGTGCATTCATTTATTTGGCTGCCAATAAAATTAATTTGAAATGTAAATTGAGACTTTATTTCAAAATCAAAATAGAGGGGATATTGGCATAACCATGGTTCCCTGAAAGAGGGAGGCCCCCCCCCCCCCCCCCCCCCCCCAAAAGTCACGCAAGCGGAAGGGGCGTGCCCACGGCCAATCCATGGGATATCCCAACCCGTTGGCTCTCCATTGGTTTTCTGGGGAACTGTAGTTACGACGTAACTGTTATGTGAGTAAGCTTAACCAGGCCTAACGGTTTCTCTGTGTTCCAGGTTGGCATCGCGGGGCTGCAGTAAGCCTGAGGGGAGGAAGGGGAGGAGAGCTCAGTTCCACACAGTCGCCTCTCCTGGGAGGACAGCAGGGGTGCAGAGCGCTGCAGCGTTTGGACAAAGTCAGCCCAAGGGCCGCCAGCTGCGCAGACCTGGTGAGTTTTCACTTATGCATGTCTGTTACATAGACATGTTTGTTACATATGCGTTTGTCATAAGTGCATGTTTCTCGCTTATGCATGTTTGTCACATAGGCATGTTTGTTACATATGCGTTTGTCATAAGTGCATGTTTCTCGCTTATGCATGTTTGTCACATAGGCATGTTTGTTACATATGCGTTTGTCATAAGTGCATGTTTCTCGCTTGTGCATGTTTGTTACATAGACATGTTTGTTACATATGCGTTTGTCATAAGTGCATGTTTCTCGCTTATGCATGTTTGTTACATAGGCATGTTTGTTACATATGCGTTTTGTCATAAGTGCATGTTTCTCGCTTATGCATGTTTGTTACATAGGCATGTTTGTTACATATGCGTTTTGTCATAAGTGCATGTTTCTCGCTTATGCATGTTTGTTACATATGCGTTTTGTCATAAGTGCATGTTTCTCGCTTGTGCATGTTTGTTACATAGGCATGTTTGTTACATATGCGTTTTGTCATAAGTGCATGTTTCTCGCTTATGCATGTTTGTTACATATGCGTTTTGTCATAAGTGCATGTTTCTCGCTTGTGCATGTTTGTTACATAGGCATGTTTGTTACATATGCGTTTTGTCATAATTGCATGTTTCTCGCTTATGCATGTTTGTTACATATGCGTAAAAAAAAGTAAACAATAATTATTTGGCATGTCCAGTGAGGAGATATTTAAAAAAAACAGGGTACAACTTGTTTTTAGAGAATTCTTCAGTTGACATGCAAATTGATTAAGGCATTTTTAATGTTTAAAGACCCCCTCCACTCTAAAATGTGTTTTATTAATGGTTAACTCCTCTTGGAAGCTTAACTTTAACTATATAGATTGATATTTGTGCAGAAATTGTCATCTGAGCACTGTTTTAGCATTCTTACATTTTAAAGGCAGAGCTTCTCCATACTTCTCAGAAATCTGAGTTGAAACCGTACATGTACAAGCACAATTTATGATGTCAGAAATTTGTAGAACCAATAAGCTGAAACAGCACACAGAAAACTGACTAGTTGGACATTGTTGTGACAGTTGGTTTGTTAAAATGACAGACTATGCCGTTTTAGGATGCAATCCCGAGGTAGTAGCTTTGTTACACTCCTTACCAAAGGAGCCCATTCTAAAACAAAAATGGTTGTATTTTATTTATAAAAATCGTGTGGATGTGCCTGATAGCATAGACAGAATCCTTGTTTGTGGCGCACATTTTACAGCTTCCAGAAACTAATGCAACAGTCGATGGGCTTTGCAAAAATACTGATTTTGAATGTGGATGCCGTGCCAACCATATATACCAGGACCACCGCAGCAAGTGGGAGTCAACAATGTATAGTTATCCATTTTATTGACCAATGTCAGAAAAGTCAGCAACATTCCCCATCTACACTTTTCATAGGTAGCCTATCTATTGTAGCTCATTGCTAAATAAGGTGTTGTTGTTGGCTGGTTAAATTGTTCGGTGTGTATTTACAATAGTACAGAGATCTGTAAGGATGTAAGAAGGATGTAAGAACTTGGCAAAGATAATGAGGGTAAAGGTGTCGAGATTCTACTAAGCCATTTTCAGTAGTTTTTTTGGTGGAAAAAACATGTTAAACAAATTATTATTCAATCTAGAATATTTGTTAACGGTTTAAAATATGTGTGGAGGGGTACTTTTACACGTGAAGAGTGCCTTGGTGATATTTTAAAAATAGTCTTTTAGACATGGTTAGTGTAGGATTACATACAGTAACTCTTTCTGTCCATGGTTTGTGTAGGATTACATACAGTAATTATTTCTGTCTGTAGTTAGTGTAGGACAACATACAGTAATTCTGTCTGTAGTTAGTGTAGGATTACATACAGTAACTCTTTCTGTCCATGGTTAGTGTAAGATTACACACAGTAATTATTTCCGTCTGTGGTTAGTGTAGGATTACATACAGTAATTATTTCAGTCTGTGGTTAGTGTAGGATTACATACAGCAATTTTTTCCGTCTGTGGTTAGTGTAGGATTGCATACAGTAATTATGTCCGTCTGTGGTTAGCGTAGGATTACATACAGTAATTATTTTTGGCTGTGGTTAGTATAGGATAACACACAGTAACCCTCTGTCTATTGTTAGTGTAGGATAACACACAGTAACTTTTTGTCTTATCCTTATGGCCCCAGATGGTGCCCTCCCAGATGAGCGTCTGACCCATTGGGGCCCGCGAGACATGAGGGGCAGAAGACCTGCGAAAGGTTTGCCTCGTTAATCAGTACAATTTCAATAACTGCTGAAAATATAATAAATAAATGTCTTTGGTTTAAAACCCTCTGTGTGATTCGTTTACCAGTTGTGCAGTAGAGTTATGATGGGCCCGGATATATTATGGTGTCATTTTCCTATAGGCTGGATAAAGGGAATGGGGCCATCCTTGAGGGAAGATAGAGGAAGAGGAGAGAAGGAGCTGAGAGAAGAGGTAGAGGAGAGTGATGAAGAGCAGATGCTGAGCCCCTGGAACCCTCCTCTGGAGATCCGCAGGCTGCTCGGACTGGAGGAGCAGGTCAGATTTAATAACACTACAGCTGCTGTGGAATCTATTGACGCTCATTCACATTACATCCACACATATAATCATATATCATTTTACATTCAATCATTAATAAAAAAGCTATTTAGCAGTTGTGCAAACAACGCAGTCTAGGATGTGTTGGAGGCGTGTAGTACGTTTGCGGGAGGCGTGTAGGATGTGTGTGTGGGAGGCGTGTAGGATGTGTGTGTGGGAGGCGTGTAGGATGTGTGTGTGGGAGGCGTGTAGGATGTGTGTGTGGGAGGCGTGTAGGATGTGTGTGTGGGAGGCGTGTAGGAGGTGTGTGTGGGAGGCGTGTAGGAGGTGTGTGTGGGAGGCGTGTAGGAGGTGTGTGTGTGTGTGTGGGAGGCATGTAGGATGTGTGTGAGGGAGGCGTGTAGGATGTGTGTGTGGGAGGCATGTAGGATGTGTTTGTGAGAAGCGTGTAGGAGGTGTGTGTGGGAGGAGTCTAGGATGTGTGTGTGGGAGGCGTGTAGGATGTGTTTGTGGGAAGTGTGTAGGATGTCTTTGTGGCAGGAGTGTAGGATGTGTTTGTGGGAGGAGTGTAGGATGTGTGTGGGAGGCTTGTAGGATGTGTGTGTGGGAGGCGTGTAGGATGTGTGTGTGGGAGGCGTGTAGGAGGTGTGTGTGGGAGGCGTGTAGGATGTGTGTGTGGGAGGCGTGTAGGACGTGTGTGTGGGAGGCTTGTAGGATGTGTGTGTGTGGGAGGCTTGTAGGATGTGTGTGGGTGGGAGGAGTGTAGGATGTGTGTGTGGAAGGAGTGTAGGAGGTGTGTGTGGGAGGCTTGTAGGATGTGTGTTGGAGGAGTGTAGGATGTGTGTGTGGGAGGAGTCTAGGATGTGTGTGTGGGAGGCGTGTAGGATGTGTTTGTGGGAGGAGTGTAGGATGTGTGTGGGAGGCTTGTAGGATGTGTGTGTGGGAGGCGTGTAGGATGTGTGTGTGGGAGGTGTGTAGGATGTGTGTGTGGGAGGCGTGTAGGAGGTGTGTGTGGGAGGCGTGTAGGATGTGTGTGTGGGAGGCGTGTAGGACGTGTGTGTGGGAGGCTTGTAGGATGTGTGTGTGTGGGAGGCTTGTAGGATGTGTGTGGGTGGGAGGAGTGTAGGATGTGTGTGTGGAAGGAGTGTAGGAGGTGTGTGTGGGAGGCTTGTAGGATGTGTGTTGGAGGAGTGTAGGATGTGTGTGTGGGAGGAGTCTAGGATGTGTGTGTGGGAGGCGTGTAGGATGTCTTTGTGGGAGGAGTGTAGGATGTGTGTGGGAGGCTTGTAGGATGTGTTTGTGGGAGGCGTGTAGGAGGTGTGTGTGGGAGGAGTAGGCTGTGTGTGAGAGGAGTGTAGGAGGTGTGTAGTATATGTGTGGGAGGAGTGTAGGATATGAGTGGGAGGAGTGTAGGATGTGTGTGAGAGGAGTGTAGGATGTGTTTGTGGGAGAAGTGTAGGAGGTGTGTGGGAGGAGTGTAGGATGTGTGTAGGAGGCATGTAGGATGTGTGTAGGATGTGTTTGTGGGAGACGTGTAGGATGTGTGTGAGAGGAGTGTAGGATGTGTTTGTGGGAGGCGTGTTGGATGTGTTTGTGGGAGGCGTGTAGGAGGTGTGTGGGAGGAGTAGGAGGTGTGTGGGAGGAGTGTAGGATATGAGTGGGAGGAGTGTAGGATGTGAGTGGGAGGAGTGTAGGATATGAGTGGGAGGAATGTAGGATGTGTGTAGGAGGTGTGTGGGAGGAGTGTAGGATATGAGTGGGAGGAGTGTAGGATATGAGTGGGAGGAGTGTAGGATATGAGTGGGAGGAGTGTAGGATGTGAGTGGGAGGAGTGTAGGATATGAGTGGGAGGAATGTAGGATGTGTGTAGGAGGTGTGTGGGAGGAGTGTAGGATATGAGTGGGAGGAGTGTAGGATGTGAGTGGGAGGAGTATAGGATGTGTGTAGGAGGCATGTAGGATGTCTAAATGCTTGAGTAATAATGATCTTTTTGCTATAATAGGAATGTATGACATCACCCTGGCATATGGTCTTCTTTCCCCAGAGCTTTGTGGAAGAGGGGAATGAATCTGCAGACAATGGACTCTGGCTGAAGGGTCTGGATTCAGAATCTTTCTCTGAGAGCACTGGCAGCATTCTCAGTAAACTGGACTGGACTGTGATTGAAAAGATGGTGGCAGGGGAGGAAGTCTGATCCAAAGATTTTTTTTTTTATAGGCAACATGATGTGTGGCAATTAAAATGTCAAATTTGCCAGGTTTAGAGTTGTTCAATTGTAATATGAATTTTCAATTTTGTTTCGGTACTGTCAGTGCTCTGTACTCTCAGTAAATGCAATATTGAGTGTGATCTTAATGTTCCTTTTATTCTAATGTGTGATTCAATGTGTTCGTAGTGCAATGTCATGTTACAGAGAAGATTTTACTTTCCAAAGTATCAGTCACAAAGAATGCAGTTGATCTCACAGATACAAAGAAGGCCACAAATCACTTTTATAAATGATGTAAGAAGCCTGTGATAGTGCCATTGGTATTTCAAATAAAAAATTTTAAACAAACCTAACATAATGGTGAGATTTGTCACCAAACTACTGTTGTGCTGGCTATTAATAAAAATTAGGTACATAAAAAGAGAAATATAACTGCAAGCAGTGATTCCAGGATCCAAACAGTTGGTGCTACTTTCGTCTGAAAACCAACTATATCCAAGTAACCCTCAATGATCATGGTTTTGTACTCTGCAATACTAAAGCACCCCCACACCACCACCAATACAAATCTCCAGACCCAGTAATGCACAATACAGAAGACAAGTTTAAGATGGTTTCGTAAACAGCAATTCCGCAATCTACAGGCAGGCTTTTTTATTGGTGAATGTAGATATAATACATTTTCAAAAAGCATTTATTCTAAAGTACTTATAGGGAATCGCATAAGAAATGAAATGATAAGAATGATAATTTGGCACACAGGGCTACTGGGTGGGGAAACGTAGTGCAGGACTGTGGGATCATGTATGCATGGTGCTCCAAAACAGTGGATGTGATCTTTTAAAGAACAGAACTGCAAATAAAATATGAAACAACTGAGGTTTTAGGACGTGCGATTGTTAGCAGGGTGACCTTCAAACTGGTGCTTTGTTTTCTGAACAAAAGTTTTACTGACCTGAATGAATCAGGTTATTTTCCAATCCGCACTCCACCACAGAAGGGGGCGCAATGTACCAGTAACTTGGTGTGTGCCCTTCTCCCAAGGAACCAACCGAGGAAGAATATACAAACAATCATGGATGCGGGCAGTGGTGGGAAGGGTAATATTGATATTTTAAAGTATAATTGTTTCTGTTGCAGTGAGGTATTGTATTAGTGTATTTATGGCTAATTAACTAACTGAAAAGTAACTAATTTGGCTCGAGCAACGTTAAGAAACGGTCTACGTAATCCACTGTGGCTCTTGCATGCTAACGTTAACTAACAAAAGTTAAGTAACGTTAACACGCTAACATTGCTCTTAAACATATTTCTTAAAATAAAAGTCAGTTCCTGTTACTTTTCTGTGGTCGTAGATAGAGTCCTGTCGTCGTGGACCGAAATATTCAAAGTCTCTTTTATTCATACAGCGATTCGTAGACTGAATGTGCACGTGTGGTCTTTTGCATTTTTAAGGTCGTTACTTGACAATCTGCTAATTTTTTGTGATTTAGCTGTTATTGTATTTGTAAGTTACTATTTGTATTTCTGTACAGTACAGTAATTGGTTTTAGCTGATGTGTTTTTATGTATGTATGGTTTTTAGTCTTTCATGGTTTATAGATTATTGTGTTGGAATATTGTTTTAAGTTCATATATGTCTTGTGGTGCCTGCGTTTGAATTTCCCCAAGCGAAACAATACAGATTTGATTGTCTGGCTACGTAATGGTCAAACTAGCAACGTTAGCTAGTATTTGTGTAATAATATGTAGCTAGCTATATTGTAGTTAAGCTATTTGTTATGATTCCGATGTGTATATACAGTGCGCACCCTAATTCATTGGACAGTGACACATTTCACATTTCCATATCGGATGAACTGTTTAGAAATTAAAGAACCTTTTGTACATAGTCCTTCCCCCCCATTTTGGGGTATCAAAAAATATTGGACAGTTTAACATAATGTAAAATCAAGACCGAGCCTGAACCCCCAATAGTCCTAGCGAAGTAGTCCGGGTTTGGTATCCTTTCTATTCCAGCACTCACCTTTGTGACAGTGTCTCTATAAAAAGCTATACAAATTAAATTAAATTAAACTGAATATCGCTTTGACTATACGAGCCAGATGTGCTGTAAGGAACGACCTGAAAATAATTTTGACAAAATGATAAATTTTTTGTCACATTTGGTAAGTTTTCCACAAACCATAATATATATAAAAAATTCTGATCTGTTTTTGCTTTCAGAGATAAAAAGCTCCGATGATGATGGAGACATTGCGTCAGTGATGGGATTCTCTGGCTTTGGTAAGTTATTTCTCACGTGTCATAAAAAGCAGGAATTACTTGTAAAATGCGCTACAAAAAGTAATTGTGGTATAGATTATTAACGAGACGTGCACTTAAACGATGAGGAGCTATGTCCTCTTTAATGCGTTTTTAAATTAAGTCTTTAATGAGTTCTTCATTGGTTTAGCTGCAGAATATAAGTCACAAGTAAGCACAATAGTATATCATGCAGGTACTTGCATATTCTAAGGCATCGCAGAGCTATCGCTGCCAATTTTACTTAGCAAGTTAATTGCAGTCGGATTTTCTCTCTCGATGGCACTTGGTCAGTAGATTCCCTCACACTGAACCATTCCAAATATCCAGCCAAGGAAAATATTGGTTTTGTTCTTAGCTTAAGTTCTTTTTGTAGGGTTGACTGCAGGACTATCAGACTCTGTTACAGTCAAAATTCCAAACATGACTTTAAGAAACCCGATGTTAACGAATAGCCTGTGTGTACCACACTTGCCATTTTGTGTCATGTTTACAGTGCTATATCGAAAGAACCCTTCAGATATTCATCTTCATATTAGAGATATTCATACCTGACATCCCAGCTGCTCGTTTTATTTTTCGTTTTTTGTGGAATTCTATTTTATTAGATTATTTTTAACAAGTCAGAAAACATAGACAATTCAACAGTTGCATTACTTTTTATACATAATGTGTAGACTATCATAACATGGACATCTGTGAATAGACTTAATCCAGCCAAAAAAGGAAACCCCAAATAGTTTTGACAGCATACATACCTGCACACGCAAATAAGCAAGGGAACATGCACACACGCACGCACGCATGCACGCAAACGCATACAGCAACAGAAGGGGTGTGATATTAGTTGAATTAGTTGAATGTTCATGTTAAAATATTTTTAACTTTGTGACTTTTCAGCTTTTCTCCTCTTCCTGTTATGATTCAGCCCACATTTTGAACAATGGTAATGTCTAATGGTATATAACTTTATACTGTAATATAACATTACACAGTATATAACACTACGCTGTTTACAATGTAATATAACATTTCGCTGTTATAGCGTTACACATTTCCATTGTTCACAATTTAAGTTCCATTTTTGGAATATACGTTTTTTATTATAAGTGATGAGTAGAAGACAGTCCATCCCACAGGGTACTTCCATGTTGCACCATGCCTTTTGTCTTGGATTAGGCATAATGGGAATATTTCCAGCTTTGAGGGTGCTTTGGAGAAACAGAGGCAAATAAAGGCTGACCGTATACCCTCTCACACTGTACGACCTACGATTCAAGGATTCACCCACATGGGCCATATGATGCTTAAAATTGTTCGGAACATCATAGGTTGTGGCAATAGCGTACTTTCTAATGATGTTTTTTTTTTTTATCCTGTCAGGGAAGAAGGCTCGCACCTTTGATCTGGAGGCTATATTTGAGCAGACCCGGAGAACAGCAATCGAAAGGAGCCATAGGGCATTCGGTGAGTGCTGATCGTTCAGCTTATTTAGTGCATTTTCAGCAAGAAGTTTGAGTCCAAATATATTCAAGCCTCCCAAGGGGGCATGTCGTTAACGCAGTTTGTCATAACAAACCTGGACTGCGCCAGTGCAGACTGGCCTATTCCTTGCTCGCACTACACACGCGAAACACACGTCTGTTTCGCCATCATATACGCAAACAACCAAGGTGGAAAAGCAGTCTTTTAAAGGGAATGGAATGTGACATTTTGATTGGTTTATTGCATGTTACGCCCAAGACACACTTCTAATTAATGACGAGACTAAGTTCAGCCCATTTGCATCTTGCACCGTACTTAGTGCTCAAATAATACGCCGTCTAACTAGCAGAAGTGGACTTGGACACGCCCTAAATGCACTTGTGCCTAGCGTTTTAGTCGATGCGCCAAGATGGTCAAGATAGAGTCTTTTATCAGATAAAAGGATGAATTTTCTGATCTAATAGGAGGACCCACAACATCACGGGAGAGTAATTGGTCACATTAGTGCAGTGACGTTGATCTTGATTAAGGCGACATGCCTCTAGCATGCATGGGCACAAATGGCAATCTTTTGAGTTTTAATCATCTTGTGAAAAGACAACACTTATTTTCATTATTTGTGTTTACTTGTGCTTATTATAGGTGTAACTGTTTGCTAGTGAGATCAAAAGATAGTTATCCTACCATTTATTTCAGTGCGTTTCTACCAATTCGAGTACATTGAAAGTACATTCAAGTTAAAAGATGTAAAACAGTTGTTTGAACTATTAAAAAAGTAGCATGTACCACTATGCAAGACAAGTATTGTACTTTGTTTACATATTCTTATGTATGTTTATTTACATGGGAGGAGTGTTTTTTGTGGTGTTGTCCAATTTAAGCCCGACCAAGATAAATGTTCAACAGATTTATCTGCACTTAAGCAGCAAATAAGCATGATTAATATCTGTACACAAACAGGCAATGTATCATAAATGTTTAAAAAATTAAGAGGGCCCGCTAAAAAGATTAAGAACTGCGGCGCGTTAATTAAAACGTCAGACGTGGTGGAGTGCTGTGTTAAGTCCTGACTCTGAGTCTATTCATTAAACTGCATTTAAAGGAGACTACAGCAGACTGCAACGTGACGTTCGGCTGTGCACTGGACTGCAGGCCAATGCCTCTAAACATCATTCATTTGTCCCTTTTCTGGTACTTTTTAAAAGTATTACCTTTTTCAGGTCCGTGTGTGATTTCTAGATTTTGTAGGAGCATTAATTTTAATCAGATTATCAAATGTAAAGCTAATCTGCTAGCTCGGTAATAATATGGCCATGTTTTTGTTTGTGTTGGCAAGCGAGCCAGCTAAGCTGTTTAACAATGGATGCACAATAAGAACAGTAATGATATGAATTTACCAATTTGAATGTAAGCTTCTCTGGAAAAGCTGTCATTTTTTGATCGTGTTATGTTAGCAGCATGGTCATTTGCAAATGTGTGAATCTCAAGAATATGTTGTTAATATTTTTATTGATTACATTACTGCAATTCATGGATTCATACACATGTTTATTAGTTCTTGTTGTATTATTCAAATGAAATGGCAAGCAAAAACATGAGATGTTTAAGGGGGGCTTTCATACCTTCCCTTCCCCATGCCCCCCCCCCCCCCCCCCCCCCCCATGCTTTCGGATGGCTGAGGCCATGCTCCAGGGTCTGAGAGTTTGCAAGCAGCAAAAGGGCGAACTACTTCAACACTAGAGGGGTTACTTGTGCGTGTATCATTTGTGTCCATACCCATGATGTAGTTGATTGATGGAAACCATTTTTAGCTAATTCCATGCTATCACTTCTTTTGGACATACACACGTTGCTAATGCTGGCGCACCTCTAAAGTAACCGGTAGCATCCACTACCAAACACACTTAAACACTCCACAGTGCACCCAAGTGCACAGTGTGTGTAGTAACTAGTTTGCTATTATTTGTCGTATAGATTGCATTAACTAGAACCGGCTACTAGGCTGAAACCATGCATGCTAGCTGTAGTAGTCAGATAATGCCTGGTTCAGACTAACGCAACAAGAACTTGTGTGATCTGTCTGTCCTAGATCCGGCAAGTTTTATGCTTTTATTTGTCCTATATTTATTTTCTCCTTTATTTAGCAGTTATGAAAACCATCACTCATTAGTGGGCTTGGTGAATAAATGGTAAATGTTTCATCGCGTTATTGTGCAATTCTGCAACAACAGAAAAGATTTTTATTTTTTTTATTTTTTTACCTGAACTTGTAGCTGACAGTTTTACTGTAACTTTAACGAACGTTATGCCAGTCTGTAATCCTGCCAGTCTGTAATCCTGCAATCGTATCTAGAAAACTTGGATGCACATTCGCAACGAGGTCTGGGGAAGCAGTGGGGTGGGGGTGTGTCTCTTTCTTGGCAGGGCCAAGGGATGTTATGACTGTGAAATGTTTTGACAACAAATGCAACCGTTGAGAAAGTTGCGTACTCCAGCTTTAACACATTTGTATGTGTGTCTGTGTGTGCTGTGTAGTTAAACACATTTGTGTGTGTTGTGTAGAGGAAAGACAGCAGGAAGAGGCCGAGCAGGAAGAAGCAGGAAGTTCACAGAAAGGCAAAATCAGACCTGCAGCTGATTCCAGCAGCAGTGATAAACCCACAGCTAAAACATCACGGTAAATTATTTAAGATGTGCCTCAACATGAACAGTGTATATCAGGAGAGTAAGACACATGCTGGTTGTATAGGTCTTGAAACCTGGAAGGGATAGGGAAAAAGCGCATATGTTCTCATGTGCACAATCCTGAATTGACAGCAGTAATTGTAATCAGCATTTGGCGATATAAAAAAAAAATAATAATAATAATAATTTTATATAATTGTATGCCATCAATTGATGGCTTTGGCTATTCTATGCCAAGAACTGCATGTAAAGAATTTGAATGTACAACCATAAAGGTGCACTATGCAGGATTTTTACCTTGAAAATATTATAAAATAACCATGCTCAGTCGTATCTGTGAAGCAATGGCAATTGGTTTTTTTGCGCACATTAGCTGAATCTGTGCTCCTCTGCCTGTATCTGTAAGATGTGTTCGGGATGTTTCTGGGCAGGACGCTCTTTTCTGTGTGGGGAGGGTTGGGTATGGCTACAGAACCTGTGGGCTTGGATCAGGTTTCAGCAGAGCCTAGCTACTGCAATGGAGGCGGTGAAGAAGCTCAAGTACACTAAATAGAGCCAACCAAGGATTGGCTTTTCCTCAATGGCGACAGCTGAAATTTAGCAAGGGGATGAAAAGTGACGCGGAGTTGCCGTGTTTTCTGTTGGATCTATAAGTAATATTACCTCTAGATATCCAGCTGGCTACGCGACAGAGGAGGAGACTTCTTTGATTGTAAACATAGGACCACAGCAAGGCTAAAAATCCTGCATAGTGCACCATTAAAGCATTGTTGTTAGAGAGTAGCAGTGCGCTTTCTCAGTGAACACAGGAGCAGCATTGTTGTTAGAGAGTAGCAGTGGGCTTTCTCAGTGAACACACAGTAGCAGCATTGTTGTTAGTGAGTTGCAATGGGCTTTCTCAGCTAACACACAGTAGCAGCATTGTTGTTAGAGAGTAGCAGTGGGCTTTCTCAGCTAACACACAGTAGCAGCATTGTTGTTAGAGAGTAGCAGTGGGCTTTCTCAGTGAACACACAGTAGCAGCATTGTTGTTAGTGAGTTGCAATGGGCTTTCTCAGCTAACACACAGTAGCAGCATTGTTGTTAGAGAGTAGCAGTGGGCTTTCTCAGCTAACACACAGTAGCAGCATTGTTGTTAGAGAGTAGCAGTGGGCTTTCTCAGCTAACACACAGTAGCAGCATTGTTGTTAGAGAGTAGCAGTGCACTTTCTCAGCTAACACAGTAGCAGCATTGTTGTTAGAGAGTAGCAGTGGGCTTTCTCAGCTAACACACAGTAGCAGCATTGTTGTTAGAAAATAGCAATGGTCTTTCTCTCTTTCTGCAGGCAGCGGGACAGTAGTGACAGTGGGGACAGCAGTGACAGTGGCTCTGACTCAGACTCCAGCTCGGACCTCATTGGTCCCCCCGTCCCCTCCCAGCTTGCTCTCCACAGGTCCACAGGTCAAGGGGACCCCGATGACTTTGTCGGCCCTCCACTTCCTCCGGGGTACAGAGCCAGTTTGGCTGATGATGATGAGGATGATGAGGAAGACATGCAGGATGAAGAGGATGACGTATGTGTAGTTTGGTATCATCCTGGTTAACTATTACAGTCTGGTTTACTGACTAATTACTCTCTAAGTAATGAATTGAAACTTGCAATGCTTGTGCAGGCCTATGGCGTTTACATACATGGTCGTTGATTTGTCGTACATGTTTAATAAAATGTACTTGTTCCCGTCCTTGTACTGTCAGCCAAGTTGGTAGGTGCACCGTGTTCTGCTCGTCATATTTGTGTCATAATTCTTGGTGGCCATGTTGTACTTGGCCTCTGGTCTTTGCTGCTAATAGCTGTATATCATTTTGCATTTATCATTGTGCATAATTTAACTAAAGTTTACAAACCATCAATGCTCTCTCTTCTGTTCTTACAGAACCCAGTCAAAAAGATTCCAGACACACATGAAATCACATTGCAACATGGCACTAAAACGGTAAGACAGCCATGCTTTTATACTGTACAGGGGGATTCAATCAAATGCACTTATTTTAAGGGCATATACAATTCAGACAAACCTGAATACGGTGATCTCCGTGAGGTCAGTTCGTCCTACTTTGCGGTATGGCCATGCTGCAGCGGTCGTATTCATTGAGTGATTGACACCGTGGATCACGTCTGAGTGGTCAGTCGGCACCGCCTCTTCACACTCAAGTGTGTTCTTTGGGTCGCAAATGTCTACCATGTTAAATTCAGCTGGCGTTCTCCATAGCACAGGAAGATATCCACTCGTGTAAAATGGACTTCTTTTAAAAAAGGTTAAAAAAAATCTGCTAAAAATGGCAACCTCTACCAATTCAACGTGTGAAATAATAAAAAATTATGGTTTAATGCCGTATTTATGGCACGGTGGTGCAGTGGTTAGCACTGTCGCCCCACAGCAAGAAGGTACCGAGTTCGAATCCCGGCCGAGGGCCTTTCTGTGCAGAGCTTGCATGTTTCCTCCCACAGTCCAAAGACATGCAGGTCAGGCTAATTGGAGACTCTAAATTGCCCATAGGTATTAGTGTATGAGTGAATGGTGTGTGTGTGCTGGACTTGAGCCACAGATGTCTCATTGCAGCTATAGTTGTAACTTTAGTTTTACACAATCAAACTTCTAGAATAGCTGGTAACTACACACAAGGGACAATTCATGAGTCAAAATTAAATATGACAAAATAAAACTTGGATTCAATCAAAATGTGTCCTGAACATTGGCTTAGAATTGAGAGATTTTCTTTCTTCACAAACTCTGCTTGGCAAGTTCAGTGATCACTGAAATGAACTCTCCAAACTGAATTTGTGAACAAATAGAATAAACACTTTAATTACTTGTACGTCAAAATTAAGCTCAAATAATGATGAAATACTGGCCTAATTCTACATAATGTAAGCATGTTTTAAGACCTTTACTTGCTACATTTCTTTTATATAATGACCATTTTGTTCATAGCCTTATTTTCTAGGAAAACTCTAACACTCTATGTTATTAAAATGGTCAAGGCATGAAAAGAGCTCCATTAAACTAATTCAATTAAAATGAATTCAAACTTACCCAAGCTGTACTGTGAATATTTACCCATACCGCCTGATGCTCAGGTATCTGCTCTGGCCTTGGACCCATCCGGCGCTCGGCTGGTTACCGGGGGATACGACTACGATGTGAGATTCTGGGACTTCGCTGGGATGGATGGTGCTCTGCAGGCTTTTCGATCCCTTCAGCCTTGTGAATGGTCAGTACACCATTTTAGAATATTATTTTTAAAATATGGAGCTCTATGGTGCCACTGTTTGTTTTGATTGGGCCAGTCCTTTTAGGGTTTGGATTCATGTCATAAAGGAAATGTACCACTTTGTTTGTCACTTTATGTCAAAAAACTGCATTTCTAAGCATTTTTGCTCATCAGAAATTAAGGATTTGTTGCGTCCTCCCATCAGCAGTTACATTACATTACATTCATTTAGCAGACGCTTTTATCCAAAGCGACATACAATAAGTGCATACAGAGACATCATCAAGATCACTACAGAACAGACAAGACAAGGCACATCCTTCCCATAATGTAGCAGCTATCCCTAGTAATGAACGTTGACTGTAGTTCATAGTAAGCTGTGGGTAAATCAGCTATACTATACTTCTATTCTAAATACTATTATAAACTATAACAAACAGACAGGAAAAACACAGGGAACTAGTAAACACAGGGAACTGATATTCCTAGGTTAGAACATCAGTCAAGGTGGAGTCTGAAGAGGTGTGTCTTCAGGCCTCGACGGAATGCAGGCAGGGTTGGAGTAGAACGTAGGAGAATGGGAAGTTCGTTCCACCACTGAGGAGCTAAGGTGGAAAAGCTCCGCAGTCGGGACGAGCGAGAGCCGTTGACACGGAGGGGGGGAAGTGCAAGTCGCCCTGCTGTAGAAGAGCGAAGTGGTCGAGCAGGAACATAGTTCTGGGGTTGGAGTAGGCAGGGTTGGAGTAGAACGTAGGAGAATGGGAAGTTCGTTCCACCACTGAGGAGCTAAGGTGGAAAAGCTCCACAGTCAGGACGAGCGAGAGCCGTTGACATGGAGGGGGGGGAAGTGCAAGTCGCCCTGCTGTAGAAGAGCGAAGTGGTCGAGCAGGAACATAGTTCTGGATTAAGTCCTGCAGGTAGGCGAGGCCTGTCCTATTGGCTGCAGTGTAGGCCAGGGTCAGAACTTTGAACCTGATCCTGGCTGCAACTGCAGCCAGTGGAGTGACCTCAGCAGGGGGGTTACATGGGAAAATTTCAGGAGGTTGAACACAAGCTGGGCAGCTGCATTCTGGATCAGTTGAAGAGGCAGAATGGCGCAGGCCGGTAGACTTGCGAGCGAGGAGTTGCAGTAGTCCAGGCGTGAGGTGACCATGGTCTGGACAAGAAGCTGGGTGGAGTAGGTGGTCAGGTACGGTCGAATCCTCCTGATGTTGTACAGGAGGAACCTGCAGGACCGTGCCGTCACCCTGATGTGCTCTTTGAAGTCCAGCCGGTCGTCCAGGACCACCCCCAGGTTCCTTGCAGAGCGGGAGGCAGCCACCACGGTCCCGTCAACGGTGATGGAGAGGTCATGTAGTGGGGAGGTCTTGTACGGCATGAAGAGGAGCTCTGTCTTGTCAAGGTTGAGCTTCAGGTGATGGGTAGCCATCCACTCAGAGATGTCAGTCAGACAAGCAGATATCCTCTCCTTAACCTGTGGGGTAGAGGGAGGGAAAGAGAGGAAGAGTTGAGTATCATCAGCATAGCTATGGTATGAGAAGCCATGTGAATTAATTACTGAACCAAGAGACTTAGTATACATAGAGAACAGCAGAGGACCCAGTACAGATCCCTGCGGGACTCCTGTAGACAGGGGACGGGGAGCAGACGGAACCCTTCCAGGGGACTTGGTAGGATCTATCAGTAAGATACGATACAAACCAAGAGAGGGCAGTCCCAGAAATGCCCATCTCAGCGAGTGTGGAGATCAGGAGTTTGTGGTTGACCGTGTCGAATGCCGCAGACAGGTCAAGGAGAATCAGAACAGAGGAGAGGGAGGAGCAGTTCAGGGTATCAGGAGCTTGGACTCTGGGAATTGATGCTTTATGTTATATTTGATATATTTTGCAAATGTATATTGTCAAATTGTTGCCTCAGTACCACCCAGTTTCACCATCTATAGTTTATTTATTAACAAGGCTCCATGTGTCACTATTTTGTTAGTTTGTTCATTTCTTTGCCAGCATTAGTTTAGCGTAGCTATGTATCAATTGTTGCATCTCTGTGCCAGGTTAGCTACAGTTGTGTTAAAAAAAATAGCAGTACAACATCAGTAACCTGATGAACCACTGTTATTAGTAGTAGTGATATTTCTGCATGGCAAATTATTTACTTGTAGATGTAGTAGTGTAATAGAAAAACAACAGACCCAACTGTCATGACATGCACGCTGCTTGTTCTGAGTAATTGACTCATTCATTGAAAGGGGTGTGTTAAAAATAATAGCAGTGTGGAGTTTAATTAGAGAATTCATTCATTCTGTGAAAAAACAGGTGTCATTAATTGTCCTTTATTAAGGAAGAAGGGAAGCAAATGTTTCACACATTGTTATAAAATATATTTCCTTCTGAATTGCTAAGTAAAATGGGCCGTTCCAAACATTGTTCGGAGGAACAACGTAATTTGATTAAAAAGTTGATTGGAGAGGGGAAAACGTATAAAGAAGTGCAGCAAATTATAGGATGCTCAGCTAAAATGATCTCAAATGCTTTAAAATGGCAACAAAAATCCGAAACACGCGGAAGAAAATGAGCAACTACTGTTAAAATGGATCGAAGAATAGTCAGAATGGCAAAGATTCAGCCAATCATCACCTCCAGAAAGATCAAAGATGATCTAAAATTACCTGTAAGTGCTGTTACAGTCAGAAGACGTTTGATCAAAGCTAAGCTATCAGCAAGAAGCCCCTGTAAAGCACCGTAACATTCTGTGGACTGATGAGAGTAAAATTGTTCTTTTTGGGTCTAGTGGTCGTCGACAGTACGTCAGACGACCCCCGGGTACTGAATTCAAGCCACAGTACACTGTGAAGACAGTGAAGCATGGTGGCGAAAAAATCATGGTATGGGGATGTTTTTCATACTACGGTGTCGGGCCTATTTATCGTATACCAGGGATCATGGATCAGTTTGAATACATCAAAAATACTTGAAGAGATTATGTTGCCGTATGCCGAAGAGGAAATGCCCCTGAAATGGGTGTTTCAACAAGACAATGACCCCAAACACACGAGTAAGCGACCAACATCTTGGTTCCAGACAAAAAGGATTGAGGTAATGGAGTGGCCAGCTCAATCCCCCGACCTCAACCCCATTGAAAACTTGTGGGGTGACATAAAAAATGCAGTTTCTGAAGCAAAACCCAAAAATTCACAGGAACTGTGGGATGTAGTTTGTTCATCCTGGGCTGAAATACCTGTTTCTAGGTGCCAGAAGTTGGTTGACTCCATGCAACGCAGATGCGCAGCAGTTATCAAAAACAATGGTTATGCAACTAAATATTAGCTCAGTAATTTAAAGTGAAGTTAAATCTTGAAAAATTTCTTCAGTTTATACAGTAAGTGTTTGAGTTTGAAGAAAAAAATGTCGACACTGCTATTTTTTTGAACAGATTAATATTCCTTTTCTTTGCTTCCTGTAAAAGAATAACGCAGTCTTGATCAAATGTGTTAATGCTTTGATTTGGAATTGAATGTGTAATGTTTCCACTACATTTGAAATATGGAACTAAAAGCTATTAAAAAAATATTTGCACTTTATTCACTTTTTTTCACACACTGCTATTAATTTGAATACAACTGTAGTTAGCCATGAAATTATGTAATTGATAGCTGCGTGTTGTAAATTAAATGATTGAAAATGGAAACTGCAAGCGATGTAGCTTATAAGCTTATCTAGAAAGAGTTGCTTCTAGCAGCCTTTTTTGCTCATCTATATCGAGGGTGTGAATAATTTTGGAGGGCACTACACATGCATATGGATATTTATTCAGTGCAGCCTTGTATCCATTGTACAGTGGACATTATTATTTGCGCAACTTCACAACTCATTACAGTCTCTACAGGCTCGCTCCAGTACTGTTGTAAATGGCGCTCTCTCCAGTACTGTTGTAAATGGCGCTCGCTCCAGTACTGTTGTAAATGGCGCTCTCTCCAGTACTGTTGTAAATGGCGCTCGCTCCAGTACTGTTGTAAATGGCGCTCTCTCCAGTACTGTTGTAAATGGCGCTCGCTCCAGTACTGTTGTAAATGGCGCTAAATGGCGCTCGCTCCAGTACTGTTGTAAATGGCGCTCTCTCCAGTACTGTTGTAAATGGCGCTCTCTCCAGTACTGTTGTAAATGGTGCTCTCTCTCCAGTACTGTTGTAAATGGCGCTCTCTCTCCAGTACTGTTGTAAATGGCGCTCTCTCTCCAGTACTGTTGTAAATGGCGCTCTCTCTCCAGTACTGTTGTAAATCGCGATCTCTCTCCAGTACTGTTGTAAATGGCGCTCTCTCTCCAGTACTGTTGTAAATGGCGCTCTCTCTCCAGCACTGTTGTAAATGGCGATCTCTCTCTGCTCTCCCTGCAGCCACCAGATAAGGTCCCTACAGTACAGCAACACTGGTGATGTCATCTTGGTAGTTGCAGGAAATGCTCAGGCTAAGGTGTTGGATCGGGATGGCTTCCCGGTTCTGGAGTGTGTGAAGGGGGATCAGTACATCGTGGACATGGTCAACACTAAGGTACAGTCATCACTGAGAGGGTTCCTTTAAATATGTGTTCTGTTCTTTATTCTGTTACTTGTTTTGCACTGTAAATGGAAGTTTCACTGTGTTTGGCTGCAGTACCAGTTTGTCGTTGAAGTGAAACATTTTTCTGACCCCTTAAACAGGGTCACACTGCAATGTTGAATAGTGGCTGTTGGCATCCGAAGATTAAGGAAGAGTTCCTGACTTGCTCAAACGATGGGTGAGTAAGAAGCCAAAGTCATAGTCTGTGTTTACATTTGGGGAAATGCACAAATAACCATGCGTAAATATAATTACTCAACAAGGGCTAATACCACACATAAAAGGAGAGATGGTTGGGATAACCTGAATTGCAATTGACTTTGCAGTTACATTATCTCTGTCGCAATAGCGCCTTTAGGGCCTTGGACAGCAGCTGAGCCTGTTCCCTCCCACAGCCAGAGAAGCCTACAAGACCTTGAACAGCAGCCTCACACACGGACATGCTCACGCTGGCCAGAAATCAACTCAGTTGTTGCCGATTGTCTTCATTAGGCCTGTTATAAAAGCACAGCCTTTCATGTCTGTAGATAAAGACCTTTTGTGTACCCCAGCCGCTGCCTGTTCATGCTCTATATTGAACCCTCCGGACTGCAAACTGTTTGTATCCTCTGCCTTCAGAGGTTATTCTTTCTTTATTCACTTGTTTCTTTGTTTCATTTTCTTTTTGTCTTTTTGTGACCACCCCGCCCAATAGCTCCACTGGACACCGTGCCAGAGCACGGCGGTTATTCATTCATCTTTTTAACTCTTCCCACCTTCAGTACGGTGCGTACCTGGGACCTGAACTCTGAGAAGAAACACAAGGCGGTTTTCAAACCTCGCTCACTGCAGGGCAAGAGAGTGGTTCCCACCTGCTGCACCTACAGTCGGGACGGCAAGCTGATCGCAGCTGGGTGCCAAGATGGGACCATTCAGATTTGGGACCGGAACCTAAGTGTAAGTCTTAACCTGTGTTTTAAACTTCTTTTTTTGTTGACAGAAGGAGACGGGCGGTCACTAGTCATTCTGCAGTTGCAGTTTATTTACACTTTACTAATACTCTGTACTGTTTTAAGAAATATGCTGTTGCCACTCTGCCAGTTAGCACTACAATAACCTCTGCTGAAAACTCAAGGAAAATTAAGTATAAACTAGAAAAGGAAGTTTGAAGACAAACTTGTAGTAGTACAAAGATTTATGCGTTGTGGAATTTGAAGTGTTGAGGGACTAACGAAGTAGTACAATAGGTTAGTTAAATGCAATGACATTGAAGTTAAATAGCATTATAAGTTAAAATTCTGAATAATTGCGACATCAAGTGATGAGAACTTCAGAACTTTTTGAATATTATGAACATTCTATCAATGCGCAACTCGGTGAAGGTACTGACCAAATTTCTTGATCCTAGCTTTTACTGGCTGGGAGGAGATACAAATAGAAATATGTGTGGAATAAGAAGAAGAGATAATAGAAAGTAAGTTGGCTTTTAAAGGCCAATTTAATGAACCGTTTTCACAACAAAAGAAGGCAGACATACAGAAGCACACTGTACATTGATAATTTAGGACATGAGAGTATCAAATGTTTTGAAATACAAAGACAGATCTTTACAGAGCTGATCCAGTTTTCTTATTTTGACCAATCGTGAATTTCAGCTTTTGGGAACGTTTGTGTGAACAAATAAAACCAAATGAATTGTGGGGAAATCAGACTTACCAAGGGCTCATATTAAATTTTAAATGAGTCTAAATCTGCAGAATGACTTCAGCGTCTCTCGCTCTCTGTTCCAGAATCTGTAGAGTAACTTCAGCCTCCCTCTCTCTTTATTTCAGGTCCACACCAAGTTCCACTGTCGTAAGGCTCACGCCCCAGGCACTGACATCTCCTGTCTCACTTTCTCTTATGATGGCACGACCTTGGCTTCCCGAGGAGGTGAGACTGGAATAGTGCAGTCTTTGCAGAATTTCCGCAATGGTAGCAGAGCTTGCAGTTTACCTGTGAAGTGCCAGCTGCCCCTTTTCTATCTACTTGTGAAGTGTTTGGAAATACGTTGTCTTGTCTTGTCTGTGTGTTTTATGCCTTTCCAAATGCTGATCAGCACCATTTGATGCACAAGAATTTCCTGCAAAAGATATTGATGAATTGAATCAATCAGGTTGTATGCAATATGCAAATTAGTGACTCACTCACCAATGGCTCATTCTCAAAATTGTTGAGTATATACAATAGAGCACATTATATCATTGTGCCACTTTTGAAGTGGATCCATTTAAACACTTGGATGGAACAAGCAAAATAAAATTATCAATATCAGCTTAATTTGCCATAATTGCGTCATTGTTTGCTTGGAGGAGTGTTGATGTGCAGCTGGCAAAGGAAAGACAAATGTTGCCCCTCGGGTTATGATTGTGACTCATTCAATCAACTGATTATTTCAGGATTACAAAAGTGCAAGTTTGGGGATCCCTCTGCTCCCATCTCTGTGCACACTATGGGTTATTTTCTCTGCTCCCTTATCTGTGCACACTTTGGGTTATTTTCTCTGCTCTCTTATCTGTGCACACTATGGGTTATTTTCCCTGCTCCCTTCTCTGTGTACATTATGGGTTATTTTCCTCTGACTGTGATGCTTGTGCAGGAGACGACACGCTGAAAACCTGGGACATTCGGAACTTCAGTAAATGTCTCAATGCTGCCTCAGACCTGAGCACCTTCTTCCCCATGTGAGTACTCTTCTGGACATGGCAAATGTGCTACAGCTGAGGAAAATTAATGTGTGTATTCAATTTTATAACCAATGTCAATAGATGTGTCTTCTCTTGACCTGAAAATAATTCCATAGAACCCATAATGTCTGCCATATGTAATTTTCTTCCATTTAAATTTTTTTTTAAAACTTTGAAAGACATTTTCTCCTAGACCGTTTTTCTTCATTACAAGGTTCTCTAAAAAGTTACTAAAAAGAGAGCTGATACTCCAAAAACCTTGGCCGTGGTACGCCAATAAGAATCATTGTGGGCATGGCTTATCACAAAAATGTTTAACTTCCAAGGGGTTTGATGTACATTGATGAAATTTGGTAGATATATTGCCACTCATAAAAGACTCACCTGAAAATATTGGCCCGATTCAAACACGTGGTGGTGATATAGATAGTAATATTTATTGAAAAATTCAGAAATTGCTGACAAAAAATTGCTGTTGTCTTTTGTTGAGTTTTGAAACTTGCTTCAGTGAGCAACCTCCTCAACTGGAACATATGTGTGTACCTCATGGGTCATTGCCATCTTGAATAATCCGCCATTTTGGAAGTGCTATTCCACATTTTCCTCTTTCCTCAGTTTTGGCCTAACCACATGGACCTCTGACCTCTGAAACTTGCCAGACTAGTAGGGAGTAGCTCCAAATGGCCACTAAGTGATTTTGACACTGATTGGCCACTTGGTGGTGCTATAGAAATTAACTGAATTGTCAATATTTAAACAGCCATGACTCCTGACTCACATTGTCATAGACACAAATCTAGTGCTACAAACAATATATTCATAATGTTCATTCAGTTTGCTTGGACCCTTCAATTGCTCCTTGCAGCTATATTTATCAGTGTGATCTGTAATGTCTCCTGTAATTGGCATAAGGGTGGCATACATGAGTTTAGGAAAAATGAATGAATGACCAAATATCTTTTATTGCAGCAGACAAATGTAAGTAGTTGCAAGTGTAATGTCAAATTGTTTTGGCTGCTGTAGTGTTAACAAAATAAGTGGAGCTTGCAGACTAACCTAGACACTGTTTCCCAGGACGGATTGCTGTTTCAGCCCAGATGACAGACTCCTAGTGACAGGTACTTCAGTGAAGAAAGGCGAAGGCAATGGCAAGCTGGTGTTCTTCGACAGGGCATCCTTCCAGAAGGTGTATGAGATTGAGGTGTCTAATGCGGTGAGTAAGATCCTTCCAGAAGGTGTATGAGATTGAGGTGTCTAATGCGGTGAGTAAGATCCTTCCAGAAGGTGGATGAGATTGAGGTGTCTAATGCGGTGAGTAAGATCCTTCCAGAAGGTGTATAAGATTGAGGTGTCTAATGCGGTGAGTAAGATCCTTCCAGAAGGTGTATAAGATTGAGGTGTCTAATGCGGTGAGTAAGATCCTTCCAGAAGGTGTATAAGATTGAGGTGCCTAATGTGGTGAGTAAGATCCTTCCAGAAGGTGTATGAGATCGAGGTGTCTAATGTGGTGAGTAAGATCCTTCCAGAAGGTGTATGAGATCGAGGTGTCTAATGTGGTAAGTAAGATCCTTCCAGAAGGTGTATGAGATCGAGGTGCCTAATGCGGTAAGTAAGATCCTTCCAGGGGGTATATGGGATTGAGGTGTCTAATGCGGTGAGTAAGCCAATTGAAGCATGAAGTATTTAATGGGTAGAACGTCCATCTCCCTCATGTCTTTGTACCAGTTGCCACTCCTATAGCATCATAGATGCGTATTCCTGGTGTATGAGATTGGTGTGACCAGTAGGTGTACATGATGGAGTGCCAGACGAGAGTATTTAATGCATGTATTTTCTGAATTAAATCCTTCTCTTCTAATACCATGTATTTAAAATGGCTGCAGGTCTTTACTTTCCTGTTGCAAGTCATTCAATTCATTGTTATTATGATATCACATGACATACACACTGCCAAGATGACACACACTGATACCAGAGTAGTTATTCTGGCCTGAAATTACAAATAACCTTTTGAGAAAATTATTTAAATTGTAGCAGGTGCTCAATCCGCACAGACGGATTTACTTTGTCCCTGGTAGTAGCCCTTTCTGTGTCCGTTCTGGCTGTACGACTTTGAGAGATGGGCATTTTCTTTTCTTTTCAAATAGAGAAAAGTGTTTCTTCCTTTTATATGCTTTTCAAAAAGTCAAATAATGAAAATCAAGGAATTTTTTTCCAATTGAGATTAACAAATAGAATGGATTGGCCAGACCATAAACTGACCCAGGCCTATTTTTAGCACATAGAACAACCAGTCCAGGAACCCAGCAGCCAGTTACAATCAGCAGCAGCAGAGATCTGCTTTGACCTGAACTCCAGCTCAAACGTCTGTCTGCTCAAGCATGAGAATTGTATTTTTTTATGAATAGTTGCTACCTAATTGTCGTGCTGTCATGGTTTTATTCTTCCTCTCTTTATGTCTTTCTCGTGGCCCCTTTTCCTGTTCTCCTCAGAGTGTGGTACGTTGTCTCTGGCACCCTAAACTCAACCAGATCATGGTGGGAACTGGGAATGGCTTAGCCAAGGTCTACTATGATCCTGTCAAGAGTCAGAGGTAATTTTCATCATCTCTGTATAATATAAATAGTAGTAATTATAATCTATGGATGGTCTTTTAGGGTTTCCTGGGATTGTTGTTTGACTTGTGCCCAGGACCTTCCTACAGGTGTCCCCCAAGGCTCTGTACTTGGCCTCTTTTCCCTTTGTATGTAATCTCTTGGCCCAGATTTTTTTAAAACATGGTTTTATATGCCAATATTTTGTTATATTTTTCCCATGTTTAAAAAAAAAAAAAAGACTAAACCAACATCGGGGCATGGGAATAATCCCAATTAATTTGTACCAATACGTTTCTGCGCCAGTGACTAAGAATATAAAGAAACTTTTATAAAGATGCAGCGTGAGTAAATGACACAGTATCAAAACTAAATTGCTATAAGCAAATGCTCTGCTGTGACGCAATTGGCGTTCCAAAACTTGTTTTTTGTTTGCCTTACTCCCCTAGATTTCAGTCGTTCCACGACCGTCTAGTAAATGTTTGAGACAGTAGCCTACCATAAATTAATTTTATAATATCCCTTTCCTGACTTACATTTAATAATTCTCTGATTTCCACTTTTGTCCAGTTATTTCCCATATCTCTTCCAATGATTATCGTTTTGTTGGTTCTGTTTTTTTTATTTTTATTATTATTATTTTTATTTTGTTTCAGATTTTTTCCCAATTTTGGTAGTCAATTGAACCCCTATTCTAATTCAATTCCCCCGTGTAGCAACCACTAGAGAATCACCGCTACACAACCCCGTCAGCCGGTAATAGGAAGGAGGGCACCACGTCCTCTTCAGGGCGCGACTCCTCGTGCTCCTGACCGTTCTGGGCGCAGCAATTCTCTCCGAGCCTCTCCCCACCCGGGAGCAACACTCTGGCATTGAATGAGTTAATCTAGATACAACAGGAGAGCTCACTCCAAGCTGTTATACTGCTGCAAGCCAGCTCTCCTTCTCTGTCCATATAGCTGCAGTTAGTTGGGTGTGCAGATTATTTCTATAGAACATCTGAAGAATCTGACCCTTCCTCACCACCGGCTTTACACAGCTCCTCGTCCAGGCACTGGTACTTTCACGCCTGGACTATTGCAGTTCCTATCTCACTGGCCTTCCTGCCAGTAACAGAGCTGCTAACCTCCTGCAGCTAATACAGATGAAGCTGCACAACTTGTCTACAACCTTCCTAAGTGTGCTTTTGTCACACCACTGCTCATCTCACTTCACTGGCTGCCTGTTAGAGCTCACATCAATTTAAAACTGTGGTAATAGTATACAGTGAATGGAACAGCTCCACCATACCTCCAATCAATGGTCAATGCCTCCCAGCCAGAGCTCTCAGTTCCGCAGCCGTGAGACGACTGCCACTCCCCTCCCTGCATGGTCACTTCACTACGCCTGTCTGCACTGCCCCCCCCCCCCCCTCCCCCACCAGTGGTGGAATAAACTGCCCAGAGTCCTCAGGACAACAGAATCATCGGCTGTCTTTAATTTCTCTCCAGTAATCACAGTGATTTAGGTACTGTCATGGCGTATTACCGAAGAGTGTTGAATTATGAACCATATCAGTGTAAAGCTTCACTCAGAAGAGGAATTCAGAAAGAGTACTGCTTGATAAGTTCACTTCCCTTTTCCCAGAGGAGCAAAGCTATGTGTGGTGAAGGGAAAGAGGAAGGAAAAACAGGCAGAGACCCTGACACAGGACTACATTATCACACGTGAGTATTACTCGTGTATGTAACAGAACAGCATCATGTGACAGTGTTTGATGGTGTCTATGGTGTTTGATAGTGCTTGATGGTGTCTATGGTGTTTGATGGTGTTTATGTTGTTTGATGACGTTTCTGTTGTTTGATGGTGCTTTATGGTGCTTATGTTGTTTGATGGTGTTTATGTTGTTTATAGCGTTTGATGGTGTTCTTGGCATTTATTTTGTTTGATGGTGTTTATGTTGTTTGATGTTGTCTATCTTGTTTGATGGTGTCTGTGTTGTTTGATGGTGTTTATGGTGTTTATGGCATTTGATGGTGTCTATGTTATTTGATTGTGTTTATGTTGTTTATAGCATTTGATGGTGTTTATGGTGCTTGATGGTGTTTATGGCGTTTGATGGTGTTTATGTTATGGTGTCCTTTTTTCCAGCCCATGCACTGCCCATGTTCAGGGAAGCACGACAGCGTAGCACCAGGAAGCAGCTGGAGAAAGACCGACTTGATCCGATGAAATCACATAAACCCGAGCCCCCAGTCTCTGGACCAGGTTCGAAACTGCCCCCACTTACACCGTACACCAATATTCTATGTGTCGGTTGACCATGATATCGTTCCTAAAGTCCCTTGAGGCCTCCCCCCTTTAACTGCTCTCCTCCCCCTGTAACTGAACTCCTCCCCTCTTAACTGAACTCCTCTCCCCTAACTTAACTCCTCCCACTTTAACTGAACACCTCCCTCTTAACTGGATACCTCTGCCCTTAAAGCACAACTGAATATTGGTAGAACTTTGGGTTGTGTAGTTACCTGGCCATGATATGAGTCCAAATAGTGGCAAAATATGTTCGTTAGTTGCTCTGTGCTCCCCTGGGGTGATAATACAGAATAGGGTATTTGTTGCTCTCCATTCACTTCTATGGGGCAGCTAAAACAAAAATGAAAATGACACTTCTAGCATGTATATGACTGGGAAAGAAGCGGATTCTGTCAATACAAAAAAATAACCAATCCTCGTACATATTTTTTTTTCATGTAATTAAAATTATTTATATCTTACTATTTTCTTCAATGTTGTTAGCAAGCTACCAGAAAAGACTACCAGGCAGGTCGGACCATAGATATATACTAGTACGAGGAACGTTTGCTTCTGTGGAAATTTGGACCAATGAGTGGTTTCTGATGCATCGCCGCATTAACGCTATTTTTGGCACAAGAACATTGCCTACCTACCGGATCTCCGTTCCAAATAAAATACGAAAAAGCAAGAAAAGGGCCATTGAATTAAAAAGTAAAATATGTACGAGGCCTGGTTATTGTTTGTATTGACAGAATCCACTTCTTTTGCGGTCATATACTAGAACTTCTAGCACTTCTATTCCTCCCCTCTTAACTGAACTCTGCTCCCCTTAGCTGAACTCCTCCCTGTTTAACTGAACTCCTCTCCCCTAACTTAACTCCTCCCCCTTTAACTGAACTCCTCTCCCCTTAACTGAACGCCTCCCTGTTTAACTGAACTCCTCTCCCCTTAACTGCACTTCTCCACCCTTAACTGAACTTCTCCCCTTAACTGAACTCCTCTCCCCTTAACTGTACTCCTCCACCCTTAACTGAACTCCTCCTCTTTTAACCCCCCCCCCCCCCCCCCCCCCCTTCATTAAACATCACCCCTCTGTTCAGTTTGTCCGTTCTGAGTGGAGCCCTCTTTCCAGGGGGTAATATAATAGGGATGAGCCCCATGGTCTCGGCTGGAATCCCGACCATGCCAGTGCCGACTGTGGCTGGTATGGGAGGGTTCAATCGGTTTGGGGTCTGCATTTCAAATATATTAAAAGAATAACTGAAAAAATAAAAATGAGGAAGTTCAAATTACATGTTGTTTACCCCCCTGGTAAAGAAGAAAAAACACGCACAATCCTATAGTTCTCTGGGGCTACAGGGTGGTTATTTTTGAAGAACGTGGATTGTTTGCCGAGTATGTGGAGAAAAACAACTGGGCACAAACAACTTGACATGCAAGACAACCAAAAAGGTTGATAGATAAAGCTATAATAGTGGCAAATGGCCTCTGGTGTGATTTACTGGCCCTTCTGGGAAATAAATTATGCCAGGCCAGCGGGCAGTTCTTTACCCTCCTATCCTTGTTATATTATCCCTGGCACTGTTAGGAAATTTTGCTTCGGAATAGAACTTCAGCAGCCGTTACAAGTCCCACCCCCCAATTCCCATAGAGATCCATTCAAATGCAGAGACGTTATAGCATCACTTGTAAGAGTACCAGAAAATAAGATATCAAGAATCTTTTGATGTTGTTGGGTCACAGAAGTCATGGCATGCAAAGGATATGCAACCAAATATTTAAAATTTAAAGGTACAGTCAACTTAGTGTATGTAAACTTCTGAACCAGTGGTATTGTGATATAGTGAATTAAAAGTGAAATAATCTGTCTGTAAACAATTGTTGGAAAAATTATTTGTGTCATGCACAAAGTAGATGTCCTAACTGACTTGCCAACACTATAGTTTGCTAACATGAAATCTGTGGAGTGGTAAAAAATTTGTTTTAATGACTTCAACCTAAGTGTATGTAAACTTCCTTCTTCCTACTGCACAGCAGTTTTTGGTTGCAAACTCATTGTAAATTGATTCTCTGTAACCAGCCAAGGACATTATCTTGTGCTTGTACAAATATTTGTCACACTTTTCCAGATGTGTCCTCCATGGTGTGTGTATGAGTTTCTCTGACCTGTCCTGTATGTGCACACAGGTCGAGGTGGTCGAGTGGCGATGCACGGTGGCACTTTGTCCTCCTTCATTGTTAAGAACATTGCTCTGGACAAGACTGATGACAGCAACCCTCGCCAGGCCATCCTGCGTCACGCCCAGGCGGCCTCCGAAAACCCGTACTGGGTGGCCCCGGCCTACACAGCGTAAGCCTGCAGCCTCAAACTAAACACATGGACTCATAAGATACAACTTATCTTTGCTCTTCCCTGTTAGGAACTTGAACAAAATATTTCTTCTTTGGAATTTTGTGTTTTTTTGTTTTTTTTAAAGATTAAATGCCAACAATGTTATGTTATTGGGACATCATGAGAAAATGTATGTTTAGCAAGTGTCAGGAATTTGCTAAATTTGCAGTGGCTGTCTTCTTCTAGTTTATTTCATGTGGTTCTCCCTCCTTCACGCAGAACCTATGAGTGGAAACAACAAACTCTGTGTTTTATCTATTAGTACACGATTTGTGACAACTCTAGCGAATACAGACATTCGAAGTGTCAGTATTGTCGCATAGCGACTCCATTTAACAAGCAACACCCCACCCAGTCTCGCCTGCAACTATACCTAGCCATGCCTGACACAGTGGACAACTCGCGTCTATGTGTAAGTTCCATCATAGCAACAAGATAAAGCCAACACTAACCCAATCGTAGATGTCCCTTTCAAAATTCAGCGATTATTTATTGTCTGGGACAATCCGTTTGAGAAATACACAGCGCTTTATAAAGCGGAACGTCGACACGTAAAACCCCCCACGCTCTGAAAACCTGTCTAATACATTCCAGTTAATTCTGGTTTCATTGACGATTCTTTTATCCAATAGCGGACATTATAACCTTAGCAACGGTGTTTAAAATGTCTTATTGGATGCTTTGAACAATAAATTACAGCCCAGCGTAATGGGATTTTTAGTTTTATCAGTTTAGTATTACACAAGCTGTACAAAAAACATTCTCTGACGGCAGTTTTCCCTTCCCAATATGTAAGTAGTACTGCTTGTAATATGCAGTTGGTCTCGCTGGCTATATATGTATGTTAGTTTTTCCACTCCACTACTGTCTTGTCCAGCACATTTAATAGGCCTATTGTTATTTTCACATTTTGAGTGCATTTCACATTCTCTAGTGTAAAGCGTGGTATATTACTTTATAATACTAGTGATGGTGGTATATTATTTTATTGTCATTTTATCATACATAATATAGGCTATGGCATATATACTTGTTACCTAGGGCCTGGAAAATACTCCTTCCAATTTACTGTGCACTGATATGTGCTAGATGAATGTAAAATTTTTCTTGGAGTCATTATTCTCTTAAAAACAAAACTACAGAGAAATATGATCCCAGGGCATGAAGCAAAAGTGCGTACTGTAGAGTACTGGAAAAAATAATGTTTTATTGAGTGAATCATTAGGATACATATTTAGGTGTGTGCAACGGTGTGATATCAATGTTTTCATCTTAAACCATCAGAAGTGGCAAATTTATAAAGAAGTGCTTTATAATGGACAAAAAATATATCATTCATTTTATGACATGTTTTTGATAGGGTATTGGAATCATATCTATTCCCCTATATTGATGGAAAGATAGTAATTCCCACTTGAAAATTATGCGAAAGTTAGTTTTATGAGCCAAAAGAGTTGATTTGTTGTTAAATATATAATTATTTTATGATTTACAGTAGTGGGCAATTTAGCCATTTGGATAGATGGATAGACACTAATGGACAACAGGGTGAACTGCCTATATTTTGCATCATAGATCTTTAGTAGTTCTGCATATTACCCTCAGATTTTGACATGGAGTCCATGATCCAGGAAATGCATAGTTTTGCCTGTTTCACATATGTATCTCTCAGTATTTCATTGCAAGCTAAAGAAAAAACATTTTCCCAAAGTTTCTTTGCATTTGTGGCACTTTATCTTGACCGAAATTATGAAAATAAACTAATCTAAGTTAGTATTGTAAATGGTACTGTCCTTTGTAATTTAAGCCAAGCCATTTTACAAGTTTCTGTGATGCTCACACCTGGAGTTATAAAGCCTTAAATAGAACACCCCCTAAATCGGTGAGAAATTAGCAAAATTAGCATCTGCGTGAAGGGTTTAATGTTCCCTGTTTAATTCCAGTGGTGTTTCTCCATCCCTACCATTTCTAGCCAAGTAGGGGACCTTAAAATCTCAACAACAACAATGCTGGGATTAAATGGACTGAAAGCACCCCAACTGAGTAAAGCCATATACTGTGAGTGGCTGTAAGTAATCAAGGGTCTGAGGTATCAAACGAGCCTCAAACCATCACTCTGCTGCCAGATATGCAGTAGATATGGATGGATCACTTGGAGGGTTGTTTCTCCTGGCTTATTTTTCCATAGAGTTCAATAGGAAAATGAGTCAGGAGAAACAACCCTTAAAGTGATCCATCCATATCTACTGCATATCTGGCAGCAGAGTGATGTTTTGAGGCTCATTTGATCCCTTAGACACTTGATGATGTATAGCCATTTAGCCAGCCATGGGTTCCATAATATTCCAATGTAATGTCTTGCTTAATCTAGTCCCACCTCCCAATTCCCATAGAGATCCATTCAAATGCAGAGTGGTTATAGTATCGCTTCTAAGAGTACCTGAAAATAAAATATCAAGAGTCTTTTGATATCCTTTTATACCCAGCCATGATAGCTTCACCTGTTTACCTGTGGAATGGCAAACAGGTGTTTTTTTTTTAGCTTCCCAGTCTTTTTTTTTTTTTTTTTTTTGCCCCTGTCCCAACTTTTTTGGAATGTGTTGCAGGCATCAAATTTCAGAATTAGCATGTATTTACAAAAATCTATAATGTTGATAAGGTAAAACATTAAATATATTTTCTTTGTACTGTTTTCAATTAAATATATGTACAAGAGAATTTACAAATCACTGCTTTCTGCTTTTATGTGCATTTTACATACTGTCCCAACTTTTTTGGAATTTGAGAAAAAAAAAAAAAACTGCAAATAGAAAATGCTAAAATCATAAATGATGTCCCGAAGCAGAAAAAGGAAGTTTGCTGTTGAATATGAATACTACATTTCCATTCAAGACATTCTTTACTGTTTTCACAAACAATTAATCATGAAGAAAGGACAAACAAAATGCTGCTATTTCTATGAATTAAACTACCTCAACTGCCAGTTTAAAGTTAATCCCTAATCAAAGTTCAAATCTGAGTTTCAAATGTTGGAGCAACAGGAATACATTTAATACGTTTTTAATTCAAATCAAAATTTAACTTAGATTACTTTTGAACTAGGATTAGAACTTGGTGCAACAGGATTAACAGATAAACCTTGATTTAATGCAGTCTAAGAATTAAACCTTGTTGGTGCAACCCACCCTTACAGTTCTGTTGAGGAATCTTTGTGCTAAAGAGCATCAGTGGATATTCTCATTACTCATAGGTTATTTAAAGGAACTAAAAGGATTTAAAGGAATTTAAAGGATTGTATTACGAATGCTATTCACTTGCTGTTTCTATCTGATTTAACCGGCATCTAATCTCTCTGCCTATAACTTGTGTTTCCCTCCCTGCCTGCATAGGACTCAGCCAGAGCCTGTGTTTGCTGAAGTGGAGTCAGAGGACGAAGAGGCGGACAAAGAGCCAGAGTGGAAGAAACGCAAGATTTGAGGTCTACCCCAACCACGCCATCATTTCCCCTTGGTCTGACAAACCAAGCTGACAAGGCAGTTGCAACTGAAGTTAGTGTTTGTACAGTAGAGGCATCTGGCTTGGTTTTAACCCTCATCAATTTTCATTGACATCCAGCAGCTGTTTAGAAATAATCGCCAGCTTGCATGTGCCTCTGAAATTCTGTGTTAATTTCCGAAACAACTGAAGTTGTTGTAAACATGCTTTTAAGGATTTGGTTAGTTTCAATAAAGTTTTTTCCTAAACCACAATTCATCTTCTTGCAGGTCAATTGATGTCTTTACACAAAATAGAGTAAAAATTAACAAGTTACTCCTGCATCATATGTGTGAATTACTTAAAATGGTCTTTACATGTAATATGTATTTATATTTGGTGGATAGGGGAATCTGTTGAGTGTAAATGTGGTGATGAGCATGAAACGGATTGTGTGAAAAGGTTTGCATGCAAAATAAATATGCAGCTGTTTGCATTGTGAAATGCTAATTTTTCCATTTAAATAAAACCTTTTTTACCCTTCGAATTGTGTTTGAATTGTGAAATTCTTTCTGACAGCTCAACTTATCAGACAGTTAATCTCAGTAATATAGTTACCTGTTCAGCAATGAGTTTGCATGGGCTCTGCATTTCAGATGAGGTAGAAAGATATTATTGCTTAGTCACTTTTTGTTAATTTAGTTCAGCATTTTGTTCAATTGGTACTGATTTAGCCAGTATGTGGTCTTAAATTAGCTAGTGTCATGCTACACAGTATCACACGTAACGTTACAATTCTTCTAGTTGCTCTAATGTCAGGCTACCTGGCTCAATGCCTTGGTTCCCTTTGAAAATTTCCCACATCAGAAATATGTGTCCAAAAAGTTTAAAAAATGCAAACATTTTCTAAATAAATCTTTTTTTTTTTTGTATGAGATTTATGTCCAAAATTCCAAAAAGCAAACAAAAATGTATTTTGAAAAAATGCTGAATGCAAAAAAAAAAAATATATTTTTTTTTGATTAATATGGATAGGGAAATCGTGTTATCAACCCCAATTAAATAAATTAATAGAAATGTGTTAGAAGACATTTGAAATGAAAAACCAGTGGAGAAACTGCAAAATACGTAAGACTAGTCTTATGTCAAAAATGTGAAAGAAATGCAAAAACGTTAATTTCAGTTTTTTTATTCAACTGGAGAGGCAATCATTTATTTAACAACTATCCATCCATCCATTATCTAACCCGCTTATTCCTGGTCAGGACGAAAATGTGTTTCGGTGGAAAAACTGCAAAATACATCAGACTATAGTCTTAAAAAAGTGCAAAAATTGCACAAACATTTTAAGTGCCATTTTTGGATCTCAATGTACAGACAATCATGTTTATTCTGAAATAAATTAATAAAAATGTGCTTTAAGAAATGTATGATGAAAAATGTGTTTCAACTTAAAATTCTATCAGAATGTTCAATGTATGTGTTGAGGAAAAAAAAAAAATCTCTATCCACGGTAGTTGTCGATGTCCCAATTACAGTATTCATGAAATTATAAACTAATAATACTATACAATATTATGTTCAGCCAAATTTCAGCATGCCTTTAATCAAGAGGGAAACTACAAGCAGCTTACATTACATTACAGGCATTCAGCAGACGCTCTTATCCAGAGCGACTTACACAACTGTTTAGCATTTATTTTACATATATTATCCAATTATACAGCTGGATATATACTGAAGCAATTCAGGTTAAGTACCTTGCTCAAGGGTACAACGGCAGTGTCCTACCAGGGAATCAAACCTGCAACCTTTCAGTCACATGGCCAGTTCCTTAACCATTATACTACACTGCAGCCCTTAACCATTATACTACACTACACTGCACTGTAAGCTTTACAAAAATTATTACAAATAGAATAAAATAATAAATGAATAACCATAACAATTAACCCTACCCCACCTCAAATAACTAATGAAAATGTGTTTTCTTATGAAATATCTCTTTATTTACAGTATGACATCTGTTAAGGCACTGTTCCAATGTGTGTATGGGTTACCTGGTCTGGTATCTGTTGGGGCACTGTTCTAGTGCATGGATGGGCCCCACAGTTTGGCATCTGTGAAGGCACTGTTCCAATGTGTGTATGGGCCCCACGGTCTGGTTTCTGTTAGGGCAGTGTTCTAGTGCATGGGTGGGCCCAATCTGGGGGAAGGGTTTCAGCCAGCTGGGATCATAACACTCCATCACAGAACAGTGTTACCTGCTTAGGTGAGATTGCAGCAATGGGCGCTGATAAACACTATGGGCCCTATCTTACACCCGGCGCAAAGCGGCGCTAACGCAAACGCAAGTGTCTTTGCTATCTTACACCCGGCGCTAGGTCCATAATAACGGCTAACGCTTACGCCGTCAAACTAGCATGTTTGACGGCGTAACTCTTGCGCCATCATTAGTGAACTGGGCGTGTTGGTCTTAAGATGAGGAGTGGCCAGGATTCTTTTTGGCGTATTGCTATCTTGAGCCAGCAGAAAGCGCTTGCGCTAGAACCACCACAAACCTGGTCTAAAGTCATGTCGCAATTGTTTACATGCTATTTTAACGGCGCATATAAGTGCGTCTACATAGGCGTGTGCACAACGCGCATACCCTCCTGTCTGTTACACACAGGGGCGTGCACAGGCATGACTAAAATATCTAGATCACAATGTGAAATATTATTATTGTGTAGGCTATATCAAAAATGCATAATAATAAAAGGTTCCATAGGTCCACATACTTTTCCCTCAGCGAAGGGAAACAATGCCACATTACATTGCTCTCAGCCCACTCCATCAACATCCAAGCGATGTGCGATGGTACGGGACAATGGCTATCCATTAAAAAGGAGCTGATAACACCTATAGCTATCAAGCCTAATGCGCGAATTGTCATTCAATGGAAAACTCGCGCACGGCAATAGACGGACATTTAAGTTCTGAAAATGCGCTTCAGATGTCATTACAATACAGCTCTGTTTATCTATGAATACAGCCTGTAAGTAAATAGAATGGTTTGTGACTGAAAAAAGTTCAAAACCTTGTCCAGTGAATATTGCATTTATTGTTTTTCAAATAGCCTAGGCTACAGCGTATTCGCTGTGCATAAAGTTTTTTCCGATAGCCTATGGTTAAAAAACGGAGATGTCAACATGTTAACTAAATTGTAACCTTAGCTATTCTTCGTCCTTCATATTTTTTTTAATTACAGTGACCAGGTTTCCATACTCTCACCGTTTAAAACCCAGCTGATTTCACCCGTTATTCCTTAACTGAACAAAACGATTTTAAAGAGAACTAAGCGTCTAATTAGAAACTAAAACAAATTTGCAGCACGTTACACAATTAATTCACAATTAATTTTAATGCCATTCTCTGCACGTGAGCTGCATGTTCTCTGTTTCCAAGTCGCACGTTTCACAGTCTTCCTGGGAAAGTGGATTGTTTTAAAGGATTACGCTACGAGTTAAACAGGTTGGTCACATTTCCATAAACAGGACATTATTAAACAAGGGGAAATATGCGTGAACTTATGGGTTGCGAACCTGACAGCTTTATTGTAGGCTATTTAGTGTCATCATTAAGGCAAAAATAACGGTATGTATGTTATTAATCAATATCAGCCTACTATGCAGGTCGCCTAATGCACTTTGGATGAAGCTTGAACTTCGAGAACTCTTGGAATTGATGTTTGACACTTTCATTGCATAATCAAACGAAATTCGCTGAACAAGCAGGCTAATTTGGCGTTTTCTAAGGTGAGACTGAAGCCTACTGATAGCTTATTCTCAGCTGTTGCAGGTCCTTTTAGCGAAATTTAACCGCACATATTTTGTAAAATAACAGCCCTGTCTGGAATTACCGGGAACTCATAGGCTAATGGTTAGTCCGAATAATATTGATCATACTCCATTTAGCCTATTCCTTGATCACACTAAACACGCACGAGCATGTCTGTTTCGCCATCATAAGCAATCCGCCAAGGTGGAAAAGAAGGCTTTTAAAGGGAATGGGATATGACATTTTGATTGGTTTATTGAATGTCACGCCCAAGACACACCTATAATTAATGAAGCGACTAGGTTCAGCCCAGTTGCGCCATGCGCCGTGTTTAGCGCCAAAAAAAACACGCCGTTAAAATAGCAAAAGTGGACTTGGACACGCCCTAAATGGACTTAGCGCCATGCGCTTAGACTAAGCGCCAAGATCGCCAAGATAGGGCCCCAGATATACTTTGGCCATTCATTGGGTACAATGTGCAGCCTAGCACCGTTTGTTTACGTGTGATGTATTTAGCTCATTTGCATATCAATGGACTGTAGAAAGAGACAGGGCTGTAGAAAATGTAGCAGTTTTGAAGGTTTTTCACTCATGGTAACTGTGTCACATAGTTGATATAACACATACCTCTAGTATAACATGAAAATGACAAGATTTCAGATCTGGTTTCCTTTAGCTTTAATTGAAAATGAAAGATACAGGTTTCTTTGAGTTACTTGACCTGCTGCTTCAACTCCCAGCCAAATCGCAATGTACATTTTACGACCCCGGAATAAGACTGAACCCAAATGCACGACAAGGAGACAGAAGTACAAAAAACTCAATATTTATTCATGCTCAGGGCAGTCCTGAGCATGGGAAGAAAGGCAAAGGCAGTAGAAGTTCCAAGCCAGAACTGGACTCAACCGGCACCACAGTATTGCTCCAAACTGGAGCTGGACTTGACAGGTCTCACCGGAATTGTTCCAAGCCGGAACTGGACTTTGACGGACTTGACAGACAGGACAGAGAGTGGGAGCACTAAGGATCCAATAAATTAGGCTTCGAACTAGACTCCTGAAGCCTAGGGAGAACAATTAATACAGACAGTCCAGTTATGAATGTGCGGGAGCAGTGGGAGCAGGGAAAGCCAGGGGTGATGATGGAGACAGGTAATGAGCGGGAGCGGAAGCGGTTGAGCAGGACAGTGCAGCGGGGCCCAGGCAGGACGCAGGCGTGGCAACAGGGCAGCGGCAGTAGCAGCACGGCAACAGCAGGGCGGCAGCAGCGACAGCAGAGGCAGGAGCGACAGCACATCAACAGCACCGCAGCATTGGCTGTGAGCGGGGACCGCCGCAGGGAGGAATAGCAGAAGCCCCAAGCTGCATGCACAAACGTCAGGTGGAAGGCAGGGAAACCGCAACACAGGCAGGGATTCACGGACAACTACAGGCTGGTAGACTTTAAGCAGACAGAGTTGGTTAGCGAGACAGGATAATGAACAGCGGGTAATGCCGTTTCAGACTGAACAGACTAGGACTTGACAGTTTAGCAGAGTGAATTAACACCGATACAGAACTAAACTGTAGGACTAGGCGACTAGACAGAGAACCAGACAGGACCAGAGGTTTCAGACTACAAGCATTAATGAACTGGCACAGGACAGAAAACACCGGGTGACTAAATGCAAACATTCATTGGAATCAATTAGGAAACATGTGCGAATGTATGCGAGAGTGATTGAACAGAGCGGAGAGTGAGGAATGCATGCGAGACGGGGGAATGGGATAGGCTGAGACAGGAGTAGTGAAACAGAGTGATACAAACGGGAAAACACGCCCAACCTGCAGCATGGAGGAAACACGGACAATGGAGAGACAAACACGAAACAGGGGGAGAGGGAAAACACGGAGAAACAATAGGATGGGAGAGTAATGTTACAGTACATTTTATTTTAATGTTCAGAACCCTGTTTAAAAACAGCTCAAAATAAAATAATCTCTCTTAATTGTGACAGATTCAAATCATCATTAATCCTTAATTTTGACTCAAACGTAAACATGTTTTTTAATCACAGAGAAACTAATGTTGGTGATTACCGAATTTGCCTACCTGGGTTTGTAATGCAAAGGGAAGTAAGAGTTAAGATCTTGTGGCCGCTCTCTCTGTTTGTTCAGGTGTGCAGCTCACACATATTTGGGCAGGTATGCAAGGAGAGGTAATAACAGGTTACTGACAGGGCGGGGTGGTTAAGCTGACTCTTCCTGTTTTGCAGTTCTCACAGGGCTTGGTCCTGTGCTTCTCCCTAACTTTGGTTCCTGATTTTACTCCCCCAAGGGATTTTTTTTTTTGCATCTTTTTAAGTGCAACATTTAAGTCTGCGACACTAAAAACAAAGAAACGTCTCATATTTACCTCACTTTTGAACATTGTGGACAGGAGATCAGGAGATCCCTGTTTAGAACTTGACCTGCACTGGAGGCAAGGGTGAGTAAATTCAGAGAAATGTTTGATTAGACTGTTGACGTATTCTCAACCTTAGGCGTTTACTTTTTGGTGTTTTTGCTCGGTCATGCTGCTTTTTAAAAAACCTGACTGACTAGATGGTGAGAAACTGTGTCACCCCAAGGAGGGTTTGTCACAGGATCTGATATGTGTTGGAATGTTAAACATTTTTGTAATGCTTAAAAAAAAAAAAAATGTTGATTAAATGTATGATAGCAAGCCCAGTGGTTCTAAAGTTTTCAAGGTTTCCTATTTATTGAACATATTTTATCCATCAGTTAAAAACAAAGATAAGGAGTTGAACGAGCTGTGTACAAATCTAAAATGTATGTCTTGGTGAGCTAAAATGAATAGAATAAAAATAGACTATAGGCTAATATCCAAAACACATTTTCGTAAGTGCCTCCAGAGAGACTGAGGAATGTAAATGCAAGCTCAAAGGATTCAGGCATACATTCATTTCTCCCAAACAAGTCCTTGATTCAGACTAACTTCACACAGTATCGACAGCCTCATAACAAAAGTACCTAAGTCATTTTTTGGACATTTTGAGATTTTCTGCCTAAATCACTTGATTTATCATTCGTCAACAGTGTAAAAATGCTCAAGTCACTGCAGGTCGCTGTGCACTTCCTGAACCCCTTTATGCTATTCTGCCTAAATCCTCATTGACGTAGAATTGCAGCAGTTTTTTGCCTTTTTCTCAAAACTACAAAAAATGACTTAGGCACTTTTGTTATGAGGCTGTCGGTATATAAAGCAGTCCTGGAAGATTTGGTCAAGTTAAGAGTGTTGAGTGTGAAATGTACTAGATTAATCCTTGATAGCCTCTATAGATTCTAGATTTTCCTTTCTGTTTGAAAGACACTCGTCTGCCCAGCCTGTCCCTACAATCCCTGCTCAGTAGGCATAAGACTAAATATTATTGTACAGAATTTTGATATGCAAAACCATAGCTATAGCAAATGATTGACAACCTGGTAATGTGCAAGCTTCTATATGAGCGCAGTGCAGAAATGGCACATCCTTGTGCTCTTGGTGGAAGCTGGAGCTGCTAAACCAACCCCCACTATATGTGATTGATTGTCTATGTTCACTGGGCTGTGAAAACAGGAAAGAAATTGGAAATTGGTTTGTTGAACTTATTTTTGCATTTTCACATTTTGAAATTATGTCAGCTGCCATGGCCAAACTCTCCCGTCTGGTTTCATTTGGATTCGTTGTGGGAGAGTTTCCTACCACGCGAGAGATTAAAATTGTCTTGTAAAAACAATGTTCAGTTGATTTTGTAGCTTACTTTATTTGGCTATGCATATTAAACACTGATGGTTGTTGAGCCTCGGTGTTAAATTAAGAAAAGTAATTTACAAAATGGAGTATACTTAATGCAAGACTACCATAATCTTTGCATTGTTGCTGCAAAATAAACTAAAAAGGAAATGCCTACTACATAAATTCAAAGTGGAGAGTATATTAATCACAAAAAAACTATGTTTTAAGTGAAATGTTTGCGTGAAAGACAGGAAATTAAATTGATCAGCCCTAACGCTAACATCAGCCTGCTCTCCATCAAGGTGCATCAGCACAGAGCTTTGACTACTGTTACAGCCCTGTAGGCCTGTATGTATACTGTGGCCTCCTTAAAAACACTTACCACTGGGCAGATTGCTTAAGATTCAAACCTTCTCTCAAAGTGTGCTCAGTGTAATATTCCAATCTCTATCTATCGGAGATGGTTTCCTATCATTCCATTGAGGGAAACCTATCTCTTATAACCTAATTCCCATTATTTTGCACATGGTTATCAAATTCCACATCATTATGCCATTTTTTACAGCCGAGTACAAATTTGCAACCTCCACCACCAAGAACCACTGATCTACGCTAAAGTAAAAAATATTTTAAATATTACTGTACTCACATTGCAAGGCATTTTTATCTTGTTAATTTTGTTGTATTTTGTATTTCATATTTCAATCAAATTTATATCCAAAATGTGGGAGAAAAGATCAAAATAACGCTACCTTAAGTCACGATTCACAGTCTAACCAGGGATCAAACACAGAAGACTAACCTTTTAACCTGGCCCAGAAGACTAACCTTTTAACCTCGCCCAATCCCACCCCCAAGAGCAGCAAGAATGGAATCTTCCAGTTCGAGCCCCCAGGACTGTGACCGGCAGCTGTGCCAGTATCATGGCAGGTGTGTGTCTGTGGATGGAGAGCCCTTCTGTGAGTGTCTGCTGGGATACAGGGGGACCTTCTGCCACGACCGAGTCTCCGACTCTATCGGTGTGCCACTGACCCTCGGAGTCCTTGGGGTCCTTGCTGGCATCCTCCTCCTTGCTTTCTCATTGAGGTTTATATGGAAGAGAGTGAAGATATATAATACGAGGTACTCAGACCCTCCACTGACTGCATGTTTGTTTTTCTTTGATCACCTGCCGCTCCTCACTATCTGTAAGCAACAAGAACAAGATTCACAAAATTGTATAAATCTAGAAACTAAATAATTAGAACCCATCGTAGTTGGAATACTGTTGTATTAATTACCTGTATTACAATTTAATCCTGATAGTTTTTTTTACTATTGTTGCTATTGCCTGCATTTTAATTTAAATTACCTATTTTTATTTGATGTACATTGACAGTAGTCTTCCTGTCTTTGTGTCCACAGGAAAGTTGTGGGTGCAGCACAGAGTATACCCATGGTGGACATTGGCAAATAACAACAAACTAACAGTCACAATGAGGCCCTGTAGGATTTTAGACCTTCACATCCTTTTCAAATCCTTTGGAAAACCGAAGGAACCACCCTGTGAAACCCAGAATGCATTGGACCCACTCGCAACTACGTTTGCACATACACTCACCAGCCACTTTATTCGGTACACTTATCTAGTACTAGGCAGGATCCCCTTTTGCCTCCAGAACAGCATGGTGGCATGGATTTAACAAGGTGCTGGAAACATTCCTTAGGGATTTTGGTCCATGCTGACTCGATAGCATCACACAGTTCCTGCAGATTTCAGCCACACATTCATGCTGCAAACCTCCAATTACACCTCATCCCAAATGTGCCCTATTGGATTGAGATCTTGGGACTGTGCAGGCCATTGGAGTAAACAGTCACTGTCATGTTTGTGGAACCAGTTTGAGATGATGCATGCTTTGTGACATGGCGCATTATGCTGTTGGAAGTATTTGTTTGAAAAAGGGTTGACTGTGGCCATAAAGGGATGCACATAGCAACAATGCTTCGGTATGCTGTGTCATTCAAATGATGCTCAATTGATATTAAGGGGCCTAATTTCTGCCAAGAAAACATTCCCCACACCATTACACAACCACTACCAGCCTACACCGTTGACACAAGACAGAATGGGTACATTTTGCTTACGCCAAATTCTGACCCTACCACTTGCATGTCACAGCAGAAATCAAGATTTGTCCGACCAGGCGACGTTTTTCCAATCTTTAATCGTCCAGTTTTGGTGATCACGTGCTCAGTGTAGTCTCATCTTCCTGGTTCTTAGCTGACAGGACTGGAACCCGGCGTGTCTTCTTTCTGCTGCTGTAGCTCATCCACTTCAAAGTTCAATGTGTTGTGCTGTGTGTTCAGTGATCCCCTTCCACAACTGTTGGAATACTGTAAATAGCTATTTAAGTATTTCTGGCCTTTCTGTTAGCTTGAACAAGTCTGCCCATTCTCCTCTGACCTCTCTCATTAATAAGGTGTTTTCAGCCACATAACTGCCACTCATGTTTTTTGGTTATCACGCCATTCTCTATAAACTCTAGAGACTGTAGTGTGTGAAAATCCCAGGAGGGCAGCTGTTTCCATGCTGGAACCACTACGACTGGCACCAACAATCATACCATGGTCAAAGTTGCTTTGAGCACATACAGTGAGCACCATAATTCATTGGACAGTGCCACATTTGTTGTTATTTTGGTTCTGTACTCTAGCACTTTGAGTTTGTAAGTTATCAAGGGTCTGAGGTATCAAACAAGCCTCAAACCATCACTGCTGCCAGATATGCAGTAGATATGGATTGATCACTTTAAGGGTTGTTTCTCCTGACAAATATTCCTATTGAACTCTATGGAAAAATAAGTCAGGAGAAAAAACCCTTCAATCCATATCTACTGCATATCTGGCAGCAAAGTGATGGTTTAAGGCTTGTTTGATACGTCAGACCCTTGACGACTTAGAGCCATTTAGTCAACCATGTATTCCATACTGTTTGAGCATAATTTACAGCTAAACCGAGTCCCACCCCCCAATTCCCATAGAGACCCATTCAAATGCAGAAAGGTTATAGTATTGCTTGTAAGAGTACCAGAAAATAAGATACCAAGATTTTTTTGATATTATTGGGTCACAGACATCAGGAAGTCATGGCATGCAAAGGATATGTGACTAAATGTTAAAAATGATTACTTTATTCTACATTATGTTAAACTGTCCAATATTTTTTGATGTCTGAAAATGGGGGGACCATGTACAAAAGGTTCTATAATTTTTAAACGGTTCATCCGATATGGATGAAAATACCCTCAAATTAAAGCTGACAGTCTGCACTCAACCTCATTGTCATTGTATCCTTTCAAACTCAAAGTACTAGAGTACAGAACCAAAATAACAAAAAATGTGTCTGTCCAATGAATTATGGTGCTCACTGTATCTTGCCCATTCTAATGTTTGGTCAAACAAAAGACTAAGGCTGTGTTCGGAATGGCTCCCTATACACTTTATAGCACACTATTTAGGGGATTGGACATTCTCAATTGAGAACACTGAAAATTAGGATATCCCACAAAATGGCTGATTCCCTAAATTGTGCACTATAAAGCGTATATAGCCATTCGGAACACAGCCTAAACCTCTTCACCATGTCTGCATGCATTATATATTGACTTGCAGCCACATGATTAGCTGTTTAGAGGAGCAGGCTATTTCCGTTAACAAGCAGGTGTACCGAATAAAGTGGCCAGTGAGTGTAGGTTAAAACAGATGTTGATGACGTTACCACGACTACCTATTTTTTTGTACTTTGGCAGCTTTAAAACTCATGCAAGGTTTATATGTTGACTGTTCATCTGATTGAACACAATATTTTAGCTGAAACTTTTTTATTTTATTTTAATATAGTGGGGTGGATTGTTGACTAACCCTCACCCTAACTGGGTAAACAAATGCCTGCCAGAGAAGCATTTCTCAGCCATAGGCTATATGTGTGCATTCCCCTTCATTTTATCTGGTTTAAAGATAATTGTAGGAACCCATATTAGGACAGTGATATTTTAAAGTTTACAGATAACTCAGTTACAGTATAGTCATTCAAGAAAATCAAATTTTTCATTTGAAGACGAATTTGTACAATAGTGTGAAACTATTTCTGTGGTAAAATATGTGTCCATTAATTTCAGATCCTGGTTTTTCAAAAATAAATGACTGATCAGATTTAATCTTCAAAACAGGAAAACAAGATTGGGATCATTCTTATATGGATTCCGCTTTGGTAATCTCATCCAACATTTCATCTGATCAACACTTTTATTTAAAGCTTGAGCTGGAGAATTATCATTGAACATATTTCATTTTTGTTACAGTGACAGTGGTATAAAGCACATTACTTCAAAGCTTACATTTCTGTACCCATATTTGTTAAAGCCTAATCTGATTTGGTAGCCATAAACATTAAAGCTAGAGTACGCAACCTTTTCCCAGTTGTCGCATTTGTTGTCAAAACATTTAAAAGTCATAACATCCCTTGGCCCTGCCCACAGAGAAAGAGACACACCCCCCACCTCACTGCTTCAACAGATCTCATTGTGAACGTGCAAGTCTTCTAGATACGATTGCAGGATTACAGACTGGTATAGCTAACATTACAGTAAAAATGTCATCTAAAAGTCCAGGTAAAACAACAGGTTATTTTCTGTTGCATAACACTGCGTTTGTGTAGCATTAGTCTGAACCAGGCATTATCTGGCTACAGCTGGTATGCATGGTAACATATAGCGGAGTATCTGGTTCTAGCTAACGCAATCTATACGACACATATAATGTTAGAAAACATTTTCTTCTTCCAAGAACTAGCCGCCAAATAAAGTAATGTTATCAGTAATAGCAAACTAGCTACTATTCATTATAGGTAATTACAGTTGACTGGCAAGCAGAAAGTCCAGGTAAATTTGTGTTGAAACTTTTGACCTACCTGTCCAGTAGAATACGGGAGCTCCACGTCTGCCTTTAAACCAATCCGCTCCTGAACATATCGCCAACTTCTAAAATGAGCACCTATGTTTACACCAGTGAGTGAGCTTTAAATCCCTTTTCTTTTCTTTTTTTTTTTGCTTCAAATAGTGCCAGGGTAACAGGTTGCTGTGAAATTTCTAGCTGGTCAACTGGCAAGGTCAATCTCAAGGTCAATCTCACTGTTGATTGGTTTGCGATGTGAACTTGCCTATCACTTCTATTGGTTTATGTCATAAGCCACTTTGCTTTGAAAATACAATTTGGGTCGAATCACTGGTTTTAGAATGCAGAATTTGAGGGTATAAACACAGTGTATGGTGCTGGATTTCTCTCACAACAGTTATTTCTATGATTGCTACCAACAAGCATGACCGTTCCCCGATAAAAAAATTTTTTTTTTTAAAGTTGCATAATCCAGCTTTAAGTTAAATGAACCAACAATCAAATTGGCAGTAATTGGGATCTCACTTAAAAAAAAAATTACTGCCACCATTCTGAAAAATACAGATCTGCTTCAGTGCTGCTCTCTGACCTCTTTTACAAACTTCTGTCTCTTCTTTATATCAAACACTATGGATACTCCCACATTGTATACTTTAACAAGTGTATACTAAGACATGCCCTTTTGTCCAATTTTGATTACATTTCTTTACTGAAAATTGAAATTTAGTTCAATTATTGTTTTAAAATGGCTTTTGAATTTGGGTTACTCTTGCTTGGATAATGCAATAAATTATTGTCTTAACTGCAACTGAACTGCCTTTATAATTTTTTACTAATCTTGAATGAAAGTGTCAAGTGAAATTAAGTGGAGATCGGTCGACTGATCCTTAGTTTGCCATTTTAATTGTTTCTTGATCTGGACCATATAATCTAGTGTTTTTTTTATTTTATTATGCATTTATTTATATACAAATTTGCCAGCCAACATGGGGCTGCGCATGTCCTAATTGCGCATGTCCAACTATTTGCAACTGCAACCACAAAACCCCTTCATGTGCAAACCCCACTGCCGATTTGGGAGAGTGCAGACATCTGTAGTTCTCCACTGAAACGTGGTGTCGCCAGCTGCTTCTTTTATTTATTTATTTGGCACCCAATGGCCAATCCTCTGCAGCTGCAGCCGCATGCATTGTGCAAACCCCACTGCCGATTCAGGACTGTGTAGACATCAGTGCCTGAGCACTTGTCCCTTTTTCCCCAAGTGGTAGTTTACAAATGGTTGGGATGTTCTGTGGCAATTGCAAGTAGTTGTTCCAAATAAAACATGGTATTGCCGTTATTCAAAACATGTTCTGAATAAACAAAGGCAAAACAAAAATACACAAAGAGACGCCTGAGCATACTCTGACTTTACGGTTTTCAAAAAGGAAATTTATATTGGTTTTTGAAAGCCAAACTACTTGCTCCATTGGAAAGCGTTGAAAACTACTGAGAAGCTGCGGTTAAAAGGTCAATTCTGGGATTACAACTGTCATTGGAATGAAAACCAGCATAAACAGGGACTGAGGTTGGGAACCACTGGGCTAGCAAATAGCCAAGCAAATTTTAACTTTAGCCAGTCCACTCAAACTTGCATTTAACACGTTTTAGGTAGACGTTTTCATTATTTATATCATTGTGATATTATGATGAGATATTTTCCTCCTGATGAAATAAAGTAAGTAAGGCTTGTTTTTGACCTCATATTATTAACATTAGATTCTAGATGATGGGGGAGAGAGGAGTGAGGCAGGCTGCAGCAGCTCAACTGAGCCTCTGAGCCACAGCAGCCCAACTGAGCCCCTCTGAGCCACAGCAGCTCAACTGAGCCCCCTGAGCCACAGCAGCTCAACTGAGCCCCTCTGTGCCACAGCAGCTCAACTGAGCCCCCTGAGCCACAGCAGCTCAACTGAGCCCCCTGAGCCACAGCAGCTCAACTGAGCCCCCTGAGCCACAGCAGCTCAACTGAGCCCCTCTGTGCCACAGCAGCTCAACTGAGCCCCCTGAGCCACAGCAGCTCAACTGAGCCCCCTGAGCCACAGCAGCTCAACTGAGCCTCTGAGCCACAGCAGCCCAACTGAGCCTCTGAGCCACAGCAGCCCAACTGAGCCTCTGAGCCACAGCAGCCCAACTGAGCCTCTGAGCCACAGCAGCCCAACTGAGCCCCTCTGAGCCACAGCAGCCCAACTGAGCCTCTGAGCCACAGCAGCCCAACTGAGCCCCTCTGAGCCACAGCAGCTCAACTGAGCCCCCTGAGCCACAGCAGCTCAACTGAGCCCTCTGAGCCACAGCAGCCCAACTGAGCCCCTCTGAGCCACAGCAGGAGTAGCAGCCCAACTGAGCCTCTGAGCCACAGCAGCCCAACTGAGCCTCTGAGCCACAGCAGCCCAACTGAGCCACAGCAGGAGTAATGGTGACAGCAGAGATAGGCAGTGAAATCTCAACCACTATATACACATACATTTATGATGGTTTTTTTTTTTGTTTGCTGAAGTATTTATATGGAAACATAATATCGAAAAATACAGCATGTGAGCCAGCTACATAAGAAAGGAAAGGGAGGGAAATTAGATATTTAATGATTTTAATAAATATTATAAACATATTTTATATGTTTATAATATTTATTATAATATATGATTGACATGATCAATATATGATTGACATGATCTTAGATTGAAAAATTGATGATTACATGCTGATTTTCAGAACTTAGACTGAAATAATTTTATTCCATAATTACTAATTTTACAAGACAGAATTCAACCCAAATCCCACTCAAAATAATTAGATGTGGACACAGTTACACATATCTGGGGATTGTCTTGGATAATGAACAATTCAGAATGCAATAATATGCAGTCCTTATGAAGTTTCTTAGGAAATTCAGCTATTTAAAGTCGATACTATGATGACTCTGTTTTAAAAATTAAGCCTATTTCAACCTTTTCAATGCTATCCATCTATCTGTACATGGTGTGCTTTGGTTAAAAAAAACACATTTGCAGGAAGCCTCTTAGTCCAACATTATAGTTCCTTGACTGACATTTTTCCAGTTCCATCCCAAATACTTTACATGCATAAAATATATTCATAGGAAAAGGGTAAAGATGACTATTTATGGGTAATACAGTCAGGGCCGTCTCAAGGGTGGGCGGGGCCTAGGGTGAGTCAACCTACGCGGAGCCCAGCTGTTTACGCGATGACATCATAGCTAAACCGTCATAGGCTTAAATAGTATCTATTATATAACTACGAACGAAAAGGATTTACAGGCTACGACATCACACAAACCAACCATAATAAAACAACAATAATACCGGTACTGTGGGTTGTGCTACGATCATAGCTATGAACCATGAATTGTTGATTGTTCTATTAATTGAGGTGGACCATAAGATAATAGCAAAAGTTCACGATGTTGAACACTAGCTTTTTCATTATAAAGAGAGGTTTAAAAAATACATAAAAAAACAGGCAGAGGGTGGGATATACAAATAAAAGTTTATGAATACTGACAGCATATTAAGAGATGCATCGCAGCAAGTCGCACCTACTAGAATTTGATTCAGCATTTTTTCATGCATATTTCTCAGGATGATTCTAATCATTATTCCCATTATAGTAGACCTACGTTTATGACAGTGTTTGTGAATACATATGTGTTCGACGTGTTAACATTGCTGAGTAATTTTCTTGTGTCGCAGTGTCAGATCTTGCACTTCGCTTCGTGACAATTGAATGATATCCCGCCCTCTGCCTGTCTTTTGCCTCTCTTTACAATGAAAAAGATGTTCAACATCGTGAGTCTTTGCAATTATTTTATGCTCCACCACAATCAAGAAGACAATCTACAATGTGTGGTTTGTGGCTATGCTCGTACCACAATCCACAGCATTATCGTTTTTAAATGTTAACTACAGAAATTGAGCAAAAGAAAAGCGGGAGTCAAAAAAAACGGCACACTTGCTTCAGCAGCGTTGACCTGCTCCTCCTTCACGTTTTTCTTAACGAATCTATCCAAGGAACCTTTCAATTTTACATTGAATTAATTTCTTTTAATTTTTTTTTTTTTACGCTCCCGAGCTGTAGCCTACTTTCTGAATTTGTCTCGATCTCTGCTGTTTGAGTTTGCCAATTTGCCACTTGCCACCCGACACGAAAAAAAAAAACAACTTAAAGTGAATTTCAACTTAAAATTCATAGCTGCACGTAGCTATGCAGCGTAGGGACGTAAGCCTATAGCTACTTCCCCCATAACGTCAACTTTCCAAAACGCCATTTAGGCTAAATGTATTTCCGTGTGTATAGGTGCGCTTCACAAAGATATATGTTAGATAAATATAATTTCTTTTTTAATAAAAGAAAATAAATAGTTGTTATTTTAATTAATTTCCCCTCTCACCACGGGGCCCTGTGAAGTGCGGGGCCTGGGGCGGTCCCACCGGTTGCCCCCCCAAAAAGACGGCCCTGAATACAGTATTAAGAAGCTCTGACTTTTTATCCCATTGATAAAGTCTTCTAAGTTGGGTTGCATTATTAAACTGAACCGTTTCTTGTGTGCTGAGAACGAGATACACAAATTTGCTTCCTTATCTACAAAATTCATGTCAAGTCATCCTGATGCATGCATGAAACATGACAACAATGTGGTGAGGCAGGTCTGACAGTTTCTGGTGGCCAAATCAATCAAACTGACATATGTAAATTGATAGACTAATTTAGGTTGACATTTAGAAAGACTGGTTTATCACTGCACCCTCACAAAGTATAGGATGGGGTTTGTTTAATGTTTTCAAAGGAAAAATACCTACATGACACAACAAAGGTCACAGAACAGACTAGATGAAGTGAAACGCTTTTATTGAAATAAGTAAACTTTTTATCTTTTAGGGGTGTCAATAATTTTGACACCTGGGCCTATGTTTTTGCCGGGCGTCAGTCAGGCCGGCCTAGAAGTTAGCTGAGTGGATTGAGTGAGACTACCCACTGTTGGAAGTCGCACGAGAAGTGGCGTGAATACCTAGGCAGTAAATGGTGGTATATTGATCTCGCAGTGTTTGTGTGCAAGCACGCAAAACGTCACCGGTCATCGCAAACATAATTTTTCTGATTGGCTACCGCTCACCAAAGGTTCAGCACTTTTCAACTTTGCAGAGTGGCAGATCGGCGCTCTCCATTATCTCCACCCCAAACCGTGGATACGTTATTTGGACATTTCCATCCAGTTAGCAAGCTCCCTTGTGTTTGTTACATGAATGGTAAGCAAGCCAATGCGTTGCATTCACTCCGGTGTCGGTACCAGATCTGCTCACCTGCCAGATCTGTTCGGGTTGATGCTAGATTGGATAGCCCGGAGGGACCTGGGAGGGACCCTGGGACACTATCTTAACAGTTCGGGCATGAGCCCGAGGCTGCGTCCCAATCATAGACTGTATAATAATATGGACAAAGCCACTGTGACGTCACTCATCACCTTTCTACTGCCTCGTAAAAACTGAATTGAGGCTCCGGATGTCTTTTTCGCTGCCCGTTTGTACAAACTGTGTCTGCTGCGTGGAGCCGAAGAGGACTTGGTCCTGAACAAATGTTAATACCTTGTCCAAACAACACAATATTTAAAAAACTCAGCACATGCAGAGGCATTAAATGAAGGAAAGACACCTATTGCAATTACATTTTTTTGTGGGAAATATTTTGACCACATTGCTGCCATTGACTTACATCAGGGGTGTCAAACTCCAGTCCTGGAGGGCCACAGTGTCTACAGGTATTTGTGGTTTCCTTTCAATCAGCACCCAGTTAAAGCATTGAGAACAAGGTGTGTGGACTTCTTAGCCAATTAGTGACTTAAATTAATCACTGTGCTTAAACGCACCAAAAACCAGCAGACACTGCGGCCCTCCAGGACCGGATCTTGACACCCCTGACTTACATGGTGAAAGACCTATACTGGAGCCAATCGCAGTGGCTATATTCTGGTCATAGGATGCAGCAAGGAAGGACACTTTTCAGAGCCAGATGCTTGTTACAATGGTCTCCTGATTAGCCTTGGCCATTTAGTTTTTTAGTTGATCAATAAGTATAAAAGCTAGAGGAGTTTTGAGTTTCAGCTTAGATAGTCTCATCTAGGGTGAGAAAGCCATCGAGACCTCCAGCACCCTCATGCACTAGCATGATCTGGGCTGTGTCCGAATCAGCACCCTTCCATACTATTAGGTAGGCTTGTTGAGTAGACAGGGTGAAAAAGTAATTAAGTAAGCGAAATTTTCTTTAAATATATAGCCTACTTTAAACCCCTGTATAATTCACTTACTTCCGGGGTTTCACTGAGTACAGTCGGGAGCACACTTTTCAAGAAGTAGGCCCTACAAGAACATTTTGGTTGCATAAATATGACGTGAGCTTCGTTTTAAAAACAAAAACAACACATGGCCACGCAAGGGTGAGACGCAGGGGTTGCCAGATCTTGCAATACTTTCCAAATGGTGACTCAAAACTAGCCCAAAATATATTTTTTAACCGAAACCAACTTATTTTAAAAACAAATCATCATATTTTAACTTTTTTAAATAAGCGTGTGCTTTGCGACTTTTCATTTTTACCTGTGATTTCACTTTGAAAGTAGCCCAATTTAGCTGTAAAACCGCGGACATGGCAACACTGGGAAATCTTTCGACCTACTTACGACACTTCCACAGTACGGTTGGAAAATAGTATGGCGGATATTTTTTGCGGACTGCACGTCGCGTGCTACACAGTGCACATTAAACAGCACACTTCTGCCAGTGCACTGTACGCAAGAGACTGGACATAGTAGACAGGGTTGAGTCGGACACAGCCCTGGTCTCATTAGAGAAAAGATAGTATAACTCAATAAAACAGGTTTTCTTAAAGGATAGTTATAATAAAAGTTAATTTGACCATAAACTATCGCTCATTATGTGCTTTTTAAGTTAAACAGCCTTTTCCCCTAACTTTAATCAAGGCTGCCAATAATTCTGAACCTGACGGTAGACCTATCTCTGAATCCTATAACACAGATGACACTAATTATGACAAATTATTAAAGCGCTCCTGAAATCAAGAGATGTAAGTCATCACCTTAAGGCATAGAAAGAACATATAAAGAGACTTTACAGGAAAGCAACAGTACAAGACTTACTGTGCATAAGAGTCCATATTTGGCATTGTTTCCAATAGGCCCATTTGAAACAGCAGCCTATGAAACATATTTGTTTTTAAACACATTGATTTACAGAACATAAATCAACATTAATCTGCTACATACGCCATTCAGCTTTAATTTGAGGGTGTTTATATCCATATCGGGTGAACCGTGAAGCAATTGTAGCGCTTTTTATACATTTTAGCGTCTCAAAAGTAACAGAAATGAAGATAAACTTAAATAAAGTCATCATATTTAATATTTGGTCACATATCCTTTGCATCCCATGACTTCCTGATGTCTGTGACCCAACAACATCAAAAGACTATTATCTTATTTTCAGGTACTCTTACAAGCGATAGCCTACTAAGCTCTCTGCATGAATGGATCATTATGGGAATGAAGGGGGGGTAGGGGGTTAGATTAAGCTGTAAAATATGATGGAACACTATGGAACACGTGGTTGGCTAAATGGCTCTAAGTCATCAAGGGTCTGAGGTATCAAACGAGCCTCAAATCATCACTCTGATGCCAGTTATGCAGATCTGGATGGATTAGTTAGGGACAAAATAACATGAATTATTTAAAACATGTTTTAATAGTGTAGCCATATGTTAAATGAATCTCAGAAATAATGTAGGCATTAATACATATTAATACAGTAATATTTGTTTTATTGCTCGAAGGACAACACAAAAGATATAATTAAAGAAAAATCAATGGAAAATATACAAGAGAATTATGTTTGAATTCAGTACGAAACTAATACTCCTGCATTAGTTGTCCTATTATTCCAATCACAGTTAAATGCAAGTATTCATTTTTTGTCCAATGATTACCAAAACATTTTAACTGTTTGCTTTTTTAAGTGCAAGGCAACCCATTTGTTTTTGTTTTTGTCGCCAAACTTAAGGACACATGTTAATGTGATGCATGCCTTACTTCGTCTTATCCAAGAATTCAGTGTGGGTCAATTTAGTGTGGGTCTGTGAACCACATAATCTATACCTTCTCTATTCAACACAAATACGAACCCAATAACACATTTGCTGTTGGATAAAATAAATATCATTTATATAAAGAAAATTAATTCATATTCTCGAATAACGCAAACTTACTGAACACAGGCGAACTAAATGACTGCCCGATCTGCTTCGACATAGCCTACATAGCCTCGACTACAAATCGGCTAGAATCGGCTTTACAGAAGAACAGTGCGCAGAATTGTTAGCATGCTCCTCAAATTCCACGTAATATGCCAATATAACATGAACATAGGCTTATTAACTGCGCTTATAAATCTCGATAAGTTACAACATTACAAAGACTCAAATACCTTCAAACTGCAGCCAGATCTGTGAGTGTAGCGACCTGCTATAGTTCGTACCCTACATCTGGGTCCCCATTTCAAACAGACCTGTAGCTACATAATCCCGTTAAAACCGTTTGTTCCCATGGTTTAGAAACCGAAATAGTCTGCGCGTACAACAAGGAAAAAGGGATAAATATTAAGATACTCATCAGCAACCGCCCCCGTAGCCTAATTGAATTATAATCTATTAAAGTCAATGACTTAGTTCAGGTTTGATTTCACAAATCGGCGTCGTAAGGTCTGCCGCTGTAAGATGTGCTGCTTGACCGATTTCCTGGTGTCTTGGCCCGGGGGAAGTCGACGTCGTCCAACGAATCCTTGGAGTAAGGGACGCTGCTGGCGCTACTTTTACTCCTGCTGATACTGGGCACCTCGATTCTTCTGGACATTGGATATTTTGTGTGACTGAACTTCTCGGTGGATGTCGATGGTTTCTCGCCCCGGTTCTTTCCGCCACAGCACGAGCACATAACAATGACCATAGCTCCACCGCCAAGTACTTCCATGATACCCCCGATGTAACCCAGTATGATGGAAAAGCCCACCCGAATGTCGGTGCTGGATGCTTGGATGTCGTTCAAAATGTGTGTGTACCAAGCGATTGGAATTAAGGTCATGACGCCGGAAAGGAAGATCAAAATTCCGCCCAACCCGGCAACAGTCCAGTTCGGTCGGTCTTTCCAGCATCTGACCCCGGGGATGGCTATAGCCAGGCCAAGTAAGGTGACTAACAAAGATGCAACCATCAAACCCTGCGCCACAGGGATGATCTCGTTGTCGAAGTATGCCTCGTCTTGCTGATTACATAGTATTTCCCGATCGATATCAGAAGCAAGGCATATATCCCAGATCCCCTGTTGCAAGAATTGATCTGAGGATAGGCCATCGATGTTCCGGATTTCTCTCCAGTTCGGGGCCACCGTGCTGGTTAGGTCGAAGATCCACCCGCAAGGTGACAGAACCAGTCCAAATATCAGCATGCCTGGAGTGCGCATATTGACCATGCACGCACCGACACTATTGAGTGTATTCGTTGAAGTGTTGTTATTCTTGCAACTCTGCTCTGAGTGTTATCTCCGCTAAAACTTAAAACACCCCTACTAAAACTTCAAGGGGTGGCAACTTGATAGTGCGGTCATGTCAGAATCGCGAGTCGCCGAGAACTATTACACAGGTAGCCTATTGGTTTACACTGGGACAGTTCACGCCCATACCTGTTTGACCAGGGAAGTATCCACATATAGGCTCTGTTTGCGTGGCACAATTAAACAATTTTTAGAAAAAAGCATTTAGCCTATACTCTCCAAAGTAGTTTAAACGTTATGCTCCGACGCCCAATTTGCTTTTCATTTTCATACCTTACATCTACAAATGTTTAAATGTTTTATTGCACAATATATCCTTGAATATTTCACTGTAGGCTACAAGATGACATTAGCCAATTTAGGTTAGGCTACCTTATTCTTGGGGGAGGGCATCTATTCTGTTCACTAATGCGTAGCCTACCTTTAAAATAAGGGCATCGTATTCAAATATTATAAAACGTTAATAAAAGTGCCTTGTCTGTTACTGTTTCGTAGGCTATCTAAAAATCATGGAACAGACTGTTTCCAGTAGGCTGTAGCTATGTTTGAGGCTTGAAACCCACATTCCTGTAATTTCTGAGATGCTCGCGTCTTCTTGGTTCATGAAACACAACTTCTGGAATGTGACTGGTCGGGTAGTGCCATGCATTACACAGTGTGGTAGTTTCAGTCACGCTGTTCCCTATTGTGGTAGTTTCAGTCGCCACAGTAGGCTATTCTCTATCGCATGTGTTAGTTTCAATCGCCACTCTGTTCTGCCAATGCTAATCTGGGTCTTCCTCTGATACCGTGCGTGCATAGCTCGCCTGTGAAATAAAAGGAACGGCTGGTGATGAACATGCGGATAAATAGCCTTTTAGTGCAGACTCACGGGTGGACAAACCTGCTAAACCCGCAAAACTCTTAGAAAACTTTGTACTTTGCCCATTTATCCTACTGACACCGTGGTTGTCAAAACAATGGTTGTAAGCGCCGTTTCTGCTCACAACGGATTTCACATCATTACACTGAGATGGCCTAAATGGATAGGCCTACACGTAGCTAGTGGTGGCTAGCCAGCTAATGAACGCTAGATCCAACACGATTTCAGGGTTTTAATTACTAAACAATATTACAATAAACACCTACACTTGCGCGATAGCTTCAGAGGGCTAGTTCTCTTTCTGGGTTTTTAATATGGCCTATTGTTTAGTTTGAGTGTATGAATTTTTTTAACTTTGTTTTCCCATGATAACGAGTTAAGTTGGCTTTTTTGTTCTCTCTATTATGTGTTTTTTTGCCTGGCACCAGACCGGTGTAACTTAAGGGGCCAGCTTTCGGCTCTCAACCTCAGCACCGAATATAGACCCTCTGTTGATATCTATGATTTGCGCTCAAAAAGCCAGTTTTCCGATTGGGCTCCATTCATTTTTGACAGCAAATTAAAAATAATTGCAAGATACGCTTATTCAGAGTTTTCAGTTAATAATTTTTTTTCCGCGCAAAAAAAAAAGGTGTAGGTAGGGTATTATAGACTAGCGCCGCTGTTGTGCCGAAATCAGACTCCCTGCCCCTCGCGTGCACGCGCGTCCACTCTGCATTAAGTTCTTTGCGACTTCTTCATTCTCCTTTCGCGATTTCCGACCAGTATCTTCGTTCTGTCGGAGGATAGATGGACCATTCTGTGTCACTGTCTGTCGCTACGTATAGTTATTCTTTTTCTCATTTTAAATGTTCGATTTCCGTGGCTTTCTGACGTAGCCTAGGCTAAATTAACAAGTGTACTTTTAAATAATCAATTGCCGACGTTAAAAGCAGATAAAATGCATGTAAAGTATACTTTTCTAAAACGTCGTTAATGTTCATCCGTGCCTTCTTAGATGGTGTTTCATTTGGCACAGATAGGCTATATTGAATTTATTTTTCACTGAGGTAGTAGGCTATAACATAGGGGATTTTACCCCATGTCCATACATTTTTTTTCAAATATGGCTATGTTCGGATATTTGCAGATATCGACAATACGTAAATATTGTAAGGATATATTTACATATTTAAAATCTACCAAAATTACCCTGTTTACACATCTGGGACTGTATTGTTTACCCACAGGGAGTCAGTTGGAGGCAGGGCTGCCAGAATCTGACTCCCCCTCCTTATCTCTACATTGCAATGTTTGACAGACACCAAACCTTCTGTGGTGACACACATAGGCGTCACCTGTGCAGCCTCCAAAGCATTTTCTTATATCTGCAACAGGGGGTCAGTTAGAGTGGGGGAGTCAGATTCCGTCAAGGCCTCAGCGTGGCTGCCGGAATCTGACTCCCCCTCCTTATCTCAGGATTGCAGTGTTTCACAAACACCAGAATCACTCTATTGACACATCTGGACCTGTACTATACACCCTTAAAAGCTATTGTTAATATCTCCAACAGGGGGTCAGTTACAGGGGGGGAGTCAGATTCCGGCAAGGCCTCAGCGTGGCTGCCAGAATCTGACTCCCCCTCCTTATCTCTAGATTGCAGTTTTTGACAAACACCAAACCTGTTGTGGTGACACACATTTGGCTCACCTGTGCAGCCTCCTAAGCATTTGTTAATTTCTGCAACAACCCATGACTTCTTCATAGTGCGTAACAGCAGCGTGATGAATCGTCTGTATACGCACAACATCAGGCGACAGGGGTTATCCTCTCAAGACATGGCTCCTCACCCCACTGATCAACCTACAGACAGGAGGAGACTCGCTTCAATGTGGCCCATGGCCGTGTAAGTTTTGTTGTGGAATGCACAATAGGCATGCTGAAAGGCAGATGACTATGTCTGGATGCAACTGGAGGGAGGCTCATGTAGTTCATTTTATTTATTTGGATACACTCAACCAGATAATTTAAATTTGAAGCTCTTGCAACTCCAAAACCACCTCGCCAATTAATTGGTTTAAATCTGTGATTTCAGGATGCTGTCAGTCAGGACCTCGCCAGGGGTGGAGACAATGGGTGTAGGAGTAGGAGTGAGACTCTCCTGTGCAGCGCCTACATCCCCTGCGCCATGGGAACGGAGGGGCACCTATCGGGACGCAATCTTGCGCCTCAGGGCGGTTTCTTGCTCCGTCTCAGCTTCTCTTTAAATAAAAAGTCAAGAGATTACAAAGATTACAATGCTGTCTGGTCTCATAACTTTAAATGTATACATCAGGTAGGCCTAGCATTTCAATGTGTCTGATCACCCACATGCTGAATTGACAAGCATGTGGTCGGTGTCGCCATGTGGCCCAATGATGGCACTCTGAGTGTCACCTATCTTTTCCTCCTCGGGAGACAGTAGGGGCCCAGCACGTCCCACACCTGTGGCCTTTATGCTTGTTTAATGCGCAGCTATGCGTTCCTTTGCATGACACTTTAGGTCACCGCACTTCTTCTTCGTCGCTGATTTCCCACCTCATTGACTGCTGCAGCCACAAATTGCCAGGATCAGGGGGTTGATCAGTGGGGTGAGGAGCCATGTCTTGAGAGGATAACCCCTGTCGCCTGATGTTGTGCGTATACAGACGATTCATCACGCTGCTGTTACGCACTATGAAGAAGTCATGGGTTGTTGCAGAAATTAACAAATGCTTGGGAGGCTGCACAGGTGAGGCAAATGTGTGTCACCACAACAGGTTTGGTGTTTGTCAAAAACTGCAATCTAGAGATAAGGAGGGGGAGTCAGATTCTGGCAGCCACGCTGAGGCCTTGCCGGAATCTGACTCCCCCCCTGTAACTGACCCCCTGTTGGAGATATTAACAATTGCTTTTAAGGGTGTATAGTACAGGTCCAGATGTGTCAATAGAGCGATTCTGGTGTTTGTGAAACACTGCAATGCTGAGATAAGGAGGGGGAGTCAGATTCCGGCAGACACGCTGAGGCCTTGACGGAATCTGACTCCCCCACTCTAACTGACCCCCTGTTGCAGATATAAGAAAATGCTTTGGAGGCTGCACAGGTGACGCCTATGTGTGTCACCACAGAAGGTTTGGTGTCTGTCAAACATTGCAATGTAGAGATAAGGAGGGGGAGTCAGATTCTGGCAGCCCTGCCTCCAACTGACTCCCTGTGGGTAAACAATACAGTCCCAGATGTGTAAACAGGGTAATTTTGGTAGATTTTAAATATGTAAATATATCCTTACAATATTTACGTATTGTCGATATCTGCAAATATCCGAACATAGCCATATTTGAAAAAAAATGTATGGACATGGGGTAAAATCCCCTATGTTATAGTCTACTACCTCAGTGAAAAATAAATTCAATATAGCCTATCTGTGCCAAATGAAACACTATCTAAGAAGACGCGGATGAACATTAACGACGTTTTAGAAAAGTATACTTTACATGCATTTTATCTGCTTTTAACGTCGGCAATTGATTATTTAAAAGTATGCTTGTTAATTTATGTCAGAAAGCCACGGAAATCGAACATTTAAAATTAGAAAAAGAATAACTATACGTAGCGACAGGCAGTGACACAGAATGGTCCATCTATCCTCCGACAGAACGAAGATACTGGTCGGAAATCGCGAAAGGAGAATGAAGAAGTCGCAAAGAACGTAATGCAGAGTGGACGCGCGTGCACGCGAGGGGAGTCAAAATCCGGCAGGGAGTCTGATTTCGGCACAACACCGCCAATAGATGATTATGAAAAATACAGCATCTGAAAAGGATATTAGAATGAGTGTGTTCTTTGAAAATAATATTGGTCTTATTTTCCTTTGCCTAGCCTATAGACTACTTACAATTATCAAAAAGCCGTCATAAAAAGAAAAATACGTAAAAGTATAGGCTATGATTGACCATCTGCGTATATAATATAATAACCAGACCAATATTAGATGGATTAGATAGACAGTGCCTGGATCATATTCGCTTTGACAGAGAGACGATTTTGTAGCCTACTTGTGTGAGCACAGCTGCTCCAAAATGATTAGGAAGCGCGAAATAACTCCCCGCAGTGTAGATCTACCAGTGCTCCAGGTTAAAATCTCTCTCCTTCATGGCCACATCCTTCCAGCATGTGACAGATGCTCTCAAATAATAAATCTTTGGACAGTGGTTGGAAGTAATGGGCTATTATTAGCCTAACTATACCAACTGGTTAAGTTGAAGACGTCGGTCGTCGCATATAGCCTATTATGTTCAACCTATTAGGTAAATCGTAAAAAATATATTTTAAGATATTTTTTAAAGTAAATATGTTACGCCCCTTCGCCAGTAGGGGGGTTAGTTGTGTCTCACCTGATCTAATTATTTCCAGGAAATGGAGAACACCTGTATGGGGGCGTATTTAAGATGCGCTGATCCACTGCTTCAGCCTCCTTCACACCTGGTCCACATCGCCCTGCCTAAGATGCCTGATTCCGGCTGTTAAACTACAGCTTGTTGGATGTGGCTGTGGTAAGCTCTACAATAAATTATAACTCTTTTGATAAACCTGGTGTTGGTTGCTGGGTACTACACCGAGTAGGCTACGTAACAAAATACACCGATTTATTTGTTTACGTTGTACAAATCCCAATTCCAAAAAAGTTGGGACAGTATGTAAAATTCACATAAAAGCAGAAAGATATTATTCTTTTTTACATATATTTAACCCCGGGGGCTGGGCAGTGGCTGAATCCTTGGTTGGCGTAGCAGAGAGAGAGCGGGTTGCGGGAGACAGGGAAGCGTGGCATGGAGCAGGCAGGAAGCTGCAGGCTGGCGGGTACAAATAGATAACCAGACAAAGCGTTAGTTTTTTACGATTGCTTTGACTCATTTTGCACAACAGAGTTTCAATGTGCAAAACTCTTCACACGGAATGCTATACTGCTCATTTTTGGTTAAAAATGTAATATAGCATGCAAAATAAAAATACCAGTGTCAAATCTGAGAATATTATATGCAAAAGTTTATCACAGCACCAGAACATTAGATATTTCAAACAATGAAGTTAAATCATTGCTGCATTTTCAATGTACAACAGTCATCATGAAATAATGCTGCCAAACACAAAATCCTTCTGAAAAAAGTTTGAAAGTGTTCTTTGGTCATAACACAAAATGCTATACTCCTAATCTTGGGCTCAACATCATATAGGGTGAATTCAGGTATTGTGGGACACTTTTTGGTAGGTGCTCCAGGAGACGTACAAAAGGCCTGTTTACTTACTCCAGTGATGTTTCTATAAATAAGTTCATGCCTTCTTAACATTTATATGTTGGAATTAAATATAAATACATGACTCTTTCCAAGCTACACACCTTCAAACATCACATGACCCCCTATCTCACTCAGGCAGTTTGTTCAGGTATTGTGGGACAGCTTGTTTGGTAAAGTGGGACAGTCATTCTAAATTAAAAAAAACAAGCTTCTTGTAGTGAATTAAAACCTTACAATTAAAAACTAACAATACCTTTGACCCTTCTCTGCAGTGTAGATTTAGGGACACCCCAAGCTCTTGCCAAAAAACGGAGTTTAACACCTGTCCAGACTCCACTAGCTCCCTATACTCATTAATTGCCCCTATACTCATTCTATCTTCACTCCACAAATCATGCCTCGTTACCTTTACTCCTCCCTGATTATGCTGATCATCCTTCCTTCCTCTTTTCTTCCCTTTCCCTGCCTTTTCCCTGACTCCCTTGGGGCCATTATCTGCAACACGTAGTTTCACAAAGGTTAACATATTGTGAAATCTTTGTTTAACAGCACTTGTACCACATTTAATGTATTCATGTCAACAACAGACATCTTTTTATTTATTAATTTATCTATCTACCAGTTATATAGGTTAACCTGGTGATATCTATCTATCTGTTATTTGTAGTCCTAGGCTATAATGCTGGGTAAGAGGGGGAGAGGTGGATGTTGTAGCAGGGACCGTGGGGAGTGATGTATTGTGGGGTGTAAAATAGGCATGCTGATGCTGGAATACATATTTGCAAATAAATTTAGGCTCTGTAATAACATGTTAATGCATATAGGTTAGCCATATTATAGTTTTACAGCATAAATAAAGCATTAAATGCTGTCCCACTTTACCTGAACAGTGCTGTCCCACTTTACCTAGCATGTTCAGGTAATGTGGGACAGTGCCATAAAACATTTTTTCACAGACACAAAATTATATTTTACAAATATTTTTCGTGTGTTTTAACCAGTGGTTAAACCACTTCATTATGACCTTGGAGAACAGGTTGTAACCTTATTTAAATTCCACTAAGAGCCTTATGTTTGAGAAGTGAAATGTCATTTGCCACCGAACTTACCACGTGCTTCCACTGAGAAGTCTTCCTGTAAAGATAGACCACGCCCCTTCTGATGATGATGACCGAGCAATCAAAACCATTGTTTTATGACAAGAGGTATTGCAGCAAACATTCAAGAACAGTTTTGGTTATTGGCTGTTGATTTTCACATAGCACATAAACCCAAAGCTTTAGCTGTCTCACAATACCTGATGTCCCACATTATCTGAATCCACCCTATTGTTTTTTGCCGCTTCGCTCTCTGCTTGCGCTGACCATAGCGGCAAGATGGCGCTCTTGCGCGCCCGATGTGAAACGGGCGTTAGGGCCGCGACCACACAGGACGCGCTTTGTAGGCTTCAAACGCGAGGAGCAGGGGACGGAGGGGCACGTGGAACCGCGGGGCACATATAAGCACGGGGATTTTTTAGGAGTTACGCTTGCACCAACACGGACGTATTTCCGTGAAACACATCTCTTACGTCAGTTCAACCATAAGAATATATATTAACTAGAAAGGAAACGTGGGTCACGTGGGTTCCATTCAGCCCATAGAAATATATATTAACTAGAAAGGAAACGTGGTCACGTGGTTCCATTCAGCCCTATTCAATTTGGGTTCTTCCGCAATGGCACCGCCGCAAGATGGCTGCCATGGCCCGGAAATAGTATTATTATGAGCTCTGCCATGTATTTCCAATGGTGCGTTGTGAAAGTCAACATAGTGGCCCCAGCGCAATCTCGGTATCAAAATGTTCACAATATTGTAGTCAATAGAAGCAGGCAATCACATTTTACATTTTTCTTGGGTTCAAATTTTTTTTAGCCTACACAGAAAAAAAGAGAGCCATGATTTAAAAATACTCATCGGTGAGTGTTTAGTAAGCGCACTGAACTGTGATTGGTTAAGAACATGGTCACGTGGGTAATTTTAGTTACGTCACAGGGCAATCACGTGAGGAGGCCTATTGGCATTTTCGCCTCAAATCCATTCTCTCAACCTCTATTGAACTCTATGGTTAGCTGACTTGCTATGAGCATTCAGCTAACTGCATCCGTTGCTGTAGCTATATGAAGTTCGCTTACCAGCTATCTTGTGCATAATAATGAAATGGTTTTCAAATGCTTTCGCGTGTGTTAATATTTCTAAGGTCATGCTTCATATCTCAAGATGAGTGTTGTTAGAATTACACTAATTAGTAACACACCCAGTGAATATGTTAGTGTTTGAAGTCTGAAAAGCCGCCCGGATAGCAAGACGCTAACGGTAGCGGGGTCAACATCGGGTTGGCTACAGAAATGTTGTCCGGCTCCCGGCGTATTATGCTTGTTAATAACGCTAGTTAACAAGACAGTTATTAAAGATTTTTAGTAACTATTCGTGGCTCGTTTATCTGGATTTGCAGTTTTGCTCACGTTAGGCTGAGGTATTTCAACAAGATATCCGTGGCCTATAGCCTAGCCATTAATCTGTCTAACGTTACGATAACACTACAAGATCACCATAGTTCATTCTAACAGTCTAACAATAACAGACATTCCTGAGAGGCTATACCTGGAAAAATAGGCGACAAGTTTCACTGTGGTCGCGATTTCTAATTATTTAGGGTTACAGTTAGGCTACATGGCTACACCACACTATTAGCTAGCCGCGCAAGGCTGGTTTACGGAAATCTTGAGTCAGGGACCGGTCCGGATTGTAATGTAATGTTACCGCTGGAGCTAGGCTTACTGCCTAGCCATACCACAGACTAACGTTACAGATTAAACAAAATAAACAAGCAGATGCCATAATCGTTATTTAATTATGTGAACGTAATCGTATCATAGACCTATTTAAGATTGTATCTATGTATTTATTGTTTTGCTTTTCACATAATACTATAATAATCACGACATCCACTCTACGGTTAGAGTGGATCTGGGGTAGGCGCTGGACCCAGGAAAGCGGGGCTGGAAAGAACTTTGTTTTAATATAAGGGTAAGGTTGGTGGATCCAACATGTCATTAGCTGGTTATATTTTTTCGAAATAGACTATTTTGTGTAACCGCGTGACACAGTAGGCTATGCGGTAAATGTTTTCGAAGAACAGCGAGTGCTCCGTTGTCTATTGCCCATCTAGGCTATAGAACATGGTAGCTTTACATAACATTTACATTAAGTTATTGTGGCTGCGTTTACTATTATGTTGCTTTTGTATGTCGATTTACACGTGTGCATCCTCTCATCGCTCAAAAGAAATCAACCGGATTGAGGAACTGAAGTTGCGCATCAAAACCAGATACGGTAATGCACTTTTTAACAGCGCATAAACGAAGGTGTCTTTGCTTACAGACACCCCCTGGATGAGTTTTTGCTTAGTAGGCTACCACTTAGAGCCCACATAAACGTGTACATTTTTCCTTAATGTGACCTTGTCATTTTAATGTGTCTTGTCAGGGTTTGTCTTGTGGATGTGCGTCTTATCCTGTGTTCTCACGTTCAGCCTGCACCTTGATGTGGTGAGTGGGCTTTAAACTGAGACAGGCTGCTGAACTTTGCTGTGTCCTATAACAAACTCCTAACGTCTCTACGTTTTTTTCCCCTTATCGTCCAGGACAACGTTGGAGACGGTGATTAAACTTGCTGTTGAATGAAACGCAGCATATCGAAAGAATAAAAATGTTTCCCTTATTCATGATTCATAATTTTGAATGGTGTACATTTGATTATTTAGTCTTTACAAATGAAAAAAATTTAGCAATTTCTCCTTATACCACTGTATGACATATGCAAACAATGAACCCTTCAATAAAAAAAACAAGTTTTTATAATTAATTGAAACTTTTTATTACTGTTCCCCCAAAATGTACATACTAGACAGCTACATCCAGCGTGGGGAGAAATACGCAAAGGCCATGGATTGGCATGGCTGGAGGAGGACAAGATGTGCGGGGGGGGGGGGGGGGGGGGGGGGGGGGGGGGGGGGTGTTTGTAGGGAAGATAAGGGACAGGGGTGAGGAAGAGCAGAGGGCGTTGGGTGAACAATGTCATGGCTACAAATTTAATTTAAAAATAATCACATAAATTTTGAAAACCTGACTTAGTTCATTAAAAAAACCCTGTTCCGTTAAAAGCCAAATCCAGGATTGGAGAAACTGCCCAGAATTGGGCAGGGAAAACCCGTAAAGGCAGCGTCTCCTCCCCTGAATTCAGTATTTAAGGGACTGTAAAATAGCATTTAGAAAAATATAATTTCCCCTAGGGGTGAAATGAACTCCATCACAAAGAAATAAGTCAGTATTTCCAAAAAATTATGTGAGGATGTTTAATAAAATTTACCACACAATAGCGCAATGGTCTTAGCCTTTAGGTTAAGGGTTACACTTTGTTAATGTTAACAGGTGAAAAAATAAACCCGGTCTCACGCTTTTTCATGCCTCATAGTCACGACAATTAATCTATTGAATCGTCACCCGGAGCACGATTGTCCGACTTTTATCGTGCTACACAGAACGAAATTTAAACCCATGCATTTTTAATGCTAGCATTTCTCAGACTGTTTTCGTGCTACATAGAACGAAATTTAGAGGTGTTACTGTGGGCTTGGCTACTATGCTACTTTTCGGTTGTTAGCTAGCTAGCCGGCTAGTGAATTTTGTTTACCAGACTGACTTTTGAGTAGCTACTGGTTGATGGCGATAACCGCTAAATATGTTAATAGGGACACAAAAAACATGTGGAAAGGTTTATTCAGTCACAAAAAAAGCAAACAGTTTATGTCGGATATGGTCAAAATCCCACAATCTCAATTCATTTTAATACTGTCCCCTACATTGGGGCGACCCAGATTAGCCGTATATATTTATTATCCGAACCCAAACCCTAAACGGACTACAGACGGCGCCATCTTTTCACAGGCCATCATTACGTAGAGCTCTCTGGTTTTTGGGGAATTGTAGTTCTAAACTATTAGTAACCAATAACGAAAAAAAATACTAATCCTATTGACCTGGGGCTTAAAATGTATGTTCAATATAGCACCAGTTAAGATCCCAATTGATCATATAATTGAATCATCAAAGTATCAAATGATTAAGCATCAAACGTTTTATTCAGGCCCTTCTGTTAGAGCTTGAAGGCTGGCTCTGACATTATTTATGAAAGACTAGTTAGTTAATCATCCTGTTAAATATCTACCCGATATGTCCAATTGGTTCCAGAATTAGAAGCATTTGAAGTTTGGCCAGTTTTTGCCCTTCTAGGGGGCGCTATCTGAGTCCCCTTGGGGTGTCAGGGCAAAATAATTGACAAACGTTATTCTCCAGGTCAAGGCCTTTCCAAAAACGTCTTTAGTTTTGTCCTACGACAAAGTTTAATTTTCACCTCTGTCTGGTTAGAGCCTCTTTGAGGTGTAGTTTCTGAGACCCTTTGAGACTCCAGCCTGGATAAAATCAAGTCTTTTGATTTTTTTGCTTATTTGGGTGGAAAAAATCCTTCAAGGTATTGATGTTTTTCCTAATCACAGTCATATGTTTGGATTTGCACTAGTGTAGACCTTATTTTACCTACCAAATACATCTGGATTGGTTGTCATATGAGGGTTAGGGTTAGATAACATGCTGTTTTTGAAGCGCTTTAGCCCCTCCCCCAAAACCTCCTGAATAGTCCTACATGGTCAGGATTATATAATGTTGTAGCTTCAATATCCCTCTGTTTACGGATGAAGTTTCCTACATATATCTCTGAAGATGACACTGTTATGAACTTATAGGTGGCAGTCTCCACAGCTGATTTGTGGCTTATCCTTACCATGGGTGATGAGTTGATAATCAGATGGACTAGTTCTGATACCCGTTGGAGCACACAATCACTAATTGGCCATTTAGTCGGCCCTTATACCTAATTAATGCGTGCGTGCGTGTGTTGTGTGTGGGTACATTGCGTCCCATCTGCTGGCTGCTGTGCACCAGACATACAGAGAGATACAGAGGTTTTCTCTTTTATGTGTTAGGTATCATTTTTTACGTCAAAAATTATAATATATAATTCGTACAGCTAGTAGTCCGTGAGCCAGTAGGGTTGGTCGGTACCATCTGAGGGGAATAATGCTCTTGTGATTTTTGGCAAGGTATACATCTATAGAGTTATAAAATATATAGCATTGTTGTTACTGCATACCAGTTTTGCCAAACCTGAATCATAGCGCGGAGCTTTCAAAACCATAACAGCGCAGAAACCCTGGGGGAAAAAATTTAATATTTTCACGGTAAGAAATCTTTTTTTTGACAACGTTAGGTTAGCCTGCTTGTCTTCTTCGTCGTCCTGCTTGAGCTAAATTAGCATTAACCACAAATATGCTTTGCTGTTAGGTCTGTTTATTTTCCTGCATCACCCTTGTCATAGTAACTTGTTGAACTGAACCAACCAGGAAAAAAATGTATTCACTCACCACATAACGTAGGGCTACACATACAGCGTAGCTATAGGCCTATATAGGATGTCTATGAACATAGACACAGGCTATATAACATACATTATATATATATATATATATAGTTATCTTAACGCATAGCGGACACTTGTGCCCGTTTATGCGGTCTAAAGTGCAGTAGTCTATAACGTTGATATTGGAAGGTTATCGTAATAACGTTATGTCCATTGCAGTTTCGAGGGGGTTACGTTAAGATTAGCCAAATGTGTTCTAAAGTATAAATAACGTTATGGCTATACCTGGCTTATTTTATTTTAAATGTGCATCGAGCTACTATTGGTGTATTATCAACAGGCTTTTGTGATAGCATGTCCTTTCTAGGCCTCTGGCTGCTACTGCGAGCTAACTTAGCTAACGGTAGCTAACAAAGTTACCTTTCATTTAGCTTTTTTATTCGGTAGCATAACTTTGCAGTCGTCGCTATACATGTATATGGTCGCTAACTAGAGTTACAACGGCAGCCATTACTCTGTGAAAAGGGAGAAGAAATGATCACCTTCACGTGACAGGTCACGTTGGCCAATCAGAGAAAAAACTTTGGGCCGTGGGAAACGGTTGCGTTTCGAGAGGCTTCTTCCTTTCTAGTTAATATATAGTTCTATGAGTTCAACCTATCGTGAAGACGGCGGGATTTTTCGAAACGAGAAACGAAAGTTATTTTAAAAAGTCTATTTTTACCCCATGTAAGTAATTTTTTTTAACTGGTGTTTTTTTACTTCTACGTTTTGTATACATGTCACGAAATCCAAACGTATATCATTTTAATCACTATTGTAGTGGCTACAAGATAGAATAGTTTTCGTGTTTCATGCTATAGCACTGAGTGTCAGCTAGCCAAATATGCGGTCTCCAGTGGGCGGGGCACGTTTGAACACTTTGTTCAAACGTGCCCCGCCCACTGGAGACCGCATATTTGGCTAGCCCCCTTCAATGAACAAGAGAGAATAGCAATTTTTATTCACCTTTTATTCACAGTATGAGAAATAGGCAGCGTAAAATGGACAGAGGAGTGCCCAGGGAGCTGCTTGAACTAGCAGCCAGAGACGTGGACAAAGGGATGTCCGTTCGTGGAGTTGCCAAAAACTTCTCCATAAGTCACGTCTCCCTGCGAAGCTATATAGTTAAGAGGAGAGAGATGAAGGAGGCAGGCAGCACACAGCTCCCTAATGTTGGCTACTCACGCCATACACAGGTGTTCAGTAAGGGGTCAAGAGGGGAGTTGAGGGACTACCTGCTGAATGCATCAGCCATGTTTTATGGGCTAACCCCAAAACAGGTAATTCAGGAGTTTGTCATAGTTCATTTATTTATAAGTTAAATAAATACATTCAGAAAAATCATCCCCAAATGAATCTAAAAAGTGAATAAATAATTTAAATGAATGACAATGCAACTATATACATTATAATAAATAACATCTAAAAGGTGAATAAATAATTTAAATGTGACAATACAACTATATGCATACATTATAATAAACATCTAATAAGTGAATAAATGTCAATACAACTATATACGTACATTATAATAAATACAATTATCAACAGGTTAAATGCATTATAAGTCTAATAAATTTTATTTAAATTAACATTACAGTACATGCAATTCTTGCCAATAAATAACAATATAAATACATGAACTAACAATATCAGTATTTGTTTAGGTCAAGAAGCTGGCATACCAACTTGCTACTGTTAATAAGTGTAAGTATCCCCCATCTTGGGAAACTGCTGGCATGGCAGGAAAGGATTGGTTCACCGCTTTCCTGAAAAGAAACCGGGAGCTGTCCATCAGATCCCCCCAGGCAACCAGTCTGTCACGGGCAACAAGCTTTAATGCCCACAATGTATCTATGTTCTTTAAGAACCTGGAGACAGTTTTTGCAGCGACACAGTTTTTCTGCCACATAACATATGGAATGTGGATGAAACTGGCGTGACAACTGTCCAGGTTCTGGACAAAATTGTTGCGCGGGAAGGGGGCTGAAGCAGGTTGGAGCCATGACATCCGGGGGAAAGGGGGGAGTCTGGTGACTCGTGGCAGCAGTCAATGCCCAGGGGAACATGATTCCACCAATGTTCATCTTTCCCCCGGAAGAACTTCCGGCAACATTTTATCCAGGCTGCCCCGTGTGGGTCGATTGGTGCTGGCCAATGGCTCTGGCTGGATGCAGGAGAAGGAGTTTTGTGGTCTTCCTGCAGCATTTGTGTTAGCCAGACCAGGGCCACTCCTACAAATAAGGTGCTCCTGCTGCTGGATTAACCACTCCTCCCATTGCAGCATTCCAGCAATTCAATACTGCAAGGAGCATGGGATCATTCTCCTCACCTTTCCTCCCCATTGTTCCCACAAGCTGCAGCCGCTTGATCGGAGTGTTTTTGGGCCTCTAAAGAGGAATGTAAACGTGGCAATGGATGCCTGGATGCGGTGTCACCCAGGGACGCCAGTATCCATTTATAACATCCCTGCTATTGTTGCCCAGGCTCTACCGCAGGCTGCCACTCCTCGAAACATTACAGCTGGCTTCCAGTGCACTGGGATCTGGCCAATGAACCCGGCCATTTTTTCATTAGAAGATTTTGCGCCAAGCTTTGTGACAGACAGGCCCGAGCAGTCCGCCGCCACCACCACTGCTGCCTGCAGTGCCAACAACAGAGGGCCAGTGCTGCTGCCGCAGTGCCCGCCGCAGTGCCCGCCTCAGTACCTGCCTCAGTGTCCGCCACACAACCTGAAACCACCACTGCAGTGGCACTGCCTGTGTCCTGCCGGCTTGGTTGCTGCTGCACCACCTGCTGCCACCTCTGAGCCGTCACGCTTCCCCTTCTTTCGTTCCTCATCCTGCACTGCTGGCCCATCCACCTCATTCCAGCTTTTCAGCCCTACCCCAAGGCTGGGCCGAGGAAGGGAAGTCACCAAGGGTAGGAAGAGGAAGGTGACGGCCATTCTGACTGACACCCCAGTCAAAAAGGCCCTGGAAGAGTCAGAGGGAAAAAAAAATAAAAATGAGCCCAAAGCAAAGCGCAAGCTCAATGTTAATATGAAAAACACCAAGGAAACGGAGAAGTGTCCTTGCCTTGTGTGTGATGAGGAGTTTGCCAAATCTGTCCCAGGGGAGTCATGGGTGCAGTGCTTGTCCTGTGGGGGATGGGCTCACGAAGCCTGCACTGAGGGCTATAGGCACTATGAGTGCCACAATTGCCACAGTGGATAGGTGGGGGAGGCATGAGTTTGCTCATAATGTTTATAATTTGTTCAAAATATTTGTAATTAGTAGCTGCAGTGGTGGCGTAGCGGAAAGGCGCAGACTTTTTAGTCTGTGCAGTTGAATATTTTTGTTTGCAGTTGTCTGTGCAAACCCCCGAGGGATCGGGGGTTCAATCCCGGTCCTGCCAGTTCCGAGCATGACCGGTGGCTGAGGGAGCGGGCAAATTGGCAGCTGCTCCCAGCGGGAGGGGCTCGGAGAGATAGTCGTCGCACGCAAAGTGCGGCCCTGGGCGAGTTCGAATCACGGTCAGGTTTGGAGGGGTCCTCTCTCCTACTACCGACTGACAGGGCTCATGTTGGCGATTCTCTAGCGGTTGCTACACACGGGATTAATTGAATGATATAGGGGTTCAATTGGCTACCAAATTGGGAGAAGGGAAAAAAATCTGAAACAAAATTTTTAAATGAAATATTAGTAATTAATAATAGGCATGGTGTAACAGCATGTAACAACAACCTTTTAAAATTAAACACAATCATTTTGGATAACGCTGCTCAGTTCTTTGTCTTCTGTTCTTGTTGTGTTCAACACATTTCATCAAAATGGTCATCATAAATTAAAATATTCACCTTTGACCCGGGTCGCCAGTTTTACCTTCATTGTTAGGCCTATATACATTATAAAAACATCAAAAAAACATGTTTGTATCACACATGTAATTGTAAGATGATAATGCTATTTATATAAGTTTTTAAGGTAATATACAACACTGTTCCAACGTACCCCAGTACGTGTTCCAACGTGCCCCCTATGTGTTCCAACGTGCCCTCATATGTGTTCCAACGTGCCCCTACCCGTGGGGCACGTTTGAACATTTTTCACGTCCGCCACTTTTCGGCAAAATTAAGAAACTGGTAAGTGCTGGAAATCTAGTTTTGTGTATATTTGTAGCTAACAGACATATGTATACATGTATAGCAAAAATAGTAATAAAAACCCAAATCATTTAACATAAATATGCTTATGTAATCAAATGCTCGAACGTGCCCCTCCCATTTTGTAAAATCCAGAGTAGGATTTTACAAAATCCTACTCTGAAAACGGCGTTGGAGGCGTCTTTTTTTCAGTTGCTAGGCAACTGAACTCAGTTCCTGTCAATCACTTAGCTGACGTTGTTAACGGTGTTAGCGAACTAAGTTTACCCAAAAGTTTGCTACATTATTTGTCTTTAAAAAGCCGTGAATAAGCGGACTGCCTTGGATCGGGTGGGCTGAAACGGCAACTAACGTTACCAATTTCTCCCCAATCGTCTTTGTTTACACGGAACAAACCGGCCGAATCAAGGCCCGCCTCTACTTTCTTGCGATTGGACAGAGGAGAAAAGAGTGACAGTGACGTAGTGCGATTTTTCCTCTGAGCGCTTCAAGATAAAATAATTTCAACTACGTGCGCCCCAAGCGTTTTTCTAAAAACAGCGAGGCGCCGAAACGGATAAACGTGAGGCGCTTGGGGCGCAAAAGCAGCCTGGAAAACTCATTGAAAACAATTTGAAAAAAGGCGCCTCCAGCTGTTAAAGCGGATCCGGTGTGATCGCGACCTTACCTGTCTGACGGCGAGTTGCTGTGGAATTGCGGTGCCTGCGGACTGTGGAAGAAAGGGAGAGACGGCATTACTTTCGGGTTTGGCGATAAAACAACGGTGGCGAATTGCAGAGCTCGTCAGCGCAGAGGGAGCCAGAGTGACCGGGAATTTTGTGGAGCTTCTGTTCCTCCCACAGACCATAAGGAACGTGCTTTCGCCATCCTGGCCTCAGCGTGTGTGGGTTTAAGCCCCGGTGCGAGTGGGAACTGAGCGGTGGTGGTATTCTTCTTCCCCCTACCTAGAGTTGGTGTCTCACAGAACAGACGTGAGAGGAAGCAGAGGAAGGACTGTGAGCCGGGGTCAGCAAGACCTTGGAGAGCGGTGGAGCTGTCCCCTTGTGTTGTGTGTGTGTATGTTAGGTTGAGTTACATTACAGGCATTTAGCAGACACTCCAGAGCGACTTACACAACTTCTTATTACATTTATCCATTTATACAGCTGGATATATACTGAAGCAATTCAGGTTAAGTACCTTGCTCAAGGGTACAACGGCAGTGTCCTACCTGGGAATCGAACCTGCAACATGACCAGGTTACATGACCAGTTCCTTAACCATTATACTACACTGCCGTTGTTTCCTTTTCTTTCAATTGGTGGTAGCCCCTTCTGACGGCGTGGTGCGGTTGGGACTCCACCACCTTATTTCTTTGTGTTCTCTGTTGTTTTTTTGTGGCGTCGAGTGTGTGCAGTTTTGGTTTTTTGTGTGTATGCCTGTGTCAGTCTGTCTTGCTGCCCCCTCAAAGTATTAGTTGGGCCGGGCATATTGTTTTTGAGCCAATAAAAAAACTTGTGACAATGCTGCCAATGTGTGCACTCAGTGTACAGAAAATGTCAACAGGTCATAAAAACAACTTCAACTCTCCCTATAGGCTAACAAAACGATTAATAAATGTATATTTTATGAATTAAACTAATGTGGTATCTAAACAAAAATATGTGATGTCCATTTTTATCACAATATATAAACCGAAATGAACTGGAGCTTACAGAGTGGTAACGTCCTAATAGTGCTCATCACTCCAATTAAATTACATCCCTCCTTGCTCGCTCCTGTTCACATACTCTGACACACACACCTTTGAGCATCAGATGAACTCCGTTGCCCTGGTGTGCAGGCCAACCTGCATGCTCCAGAACAATATCCGCCGTGCCTTGTCAAATGTTCCCCACTGGCTGCATACAGGCGTCCGGTCTGAGCTAGGCTTACCTAGTCTTGTTTACATTTATAAGTGTAACATATCAGAATGGCAGATCATTTCCACTATAAATGATTGCCATTTGACAATTTGTGACAAATAAAGTTTTTCCACTCCAACACAGTCTTGTGTGATATGCATTTAACATACTGTAATGTAAGCATTCACAGTCATGTTTTATGTTTGATCTTCCTGGGCTATACTTGTCACTTAGGGCATGGAAAATACTCATTCCAATTTACTGTGTGCTGATATGTGCTAGATGAATGTAGAATTTTCCTTGGAGTGATTATGAATGGGAACAATTTTGAAAAAACTGCAGAGAAATGTCATTCCAGGGCATGCACAAAAAGTACAGAAAAAAGTGATGTTTCATTGAGGTATAAGAGTGAATGATTAGGCTGCATATTTAGGTGTGTGTACCAGTGTAATATCAATGTTTTCATCCTAAACCATCATAACGGCAAATGAATATGCTTTATAATGGACAAAAATTTTATTTTATTTATTTTATGACATGTTTTGGATACCCAATTACCCATAAATATCTATCCCCCAATAATGATTAAAGCTGCAGTATGTAACTTTTATTTAGAAAAATGTCGGGGAACGGTCATGCTTAGTTGGTAGCAATCATAGCTCTTCTGAGAGAAATCCAGCACCATTGACTATGTTTATACCCTCAAATTTTGCATTCTAAAACCAGCAATTGGCTCAGAATTTTGTTTTCAAGACAGGTTTTCAAAACTGGCTTAACCATGACCACATCCTGGACCAATCAACTGTGAGATTGAACTTGCCAGTAGCTAGCAAGTTCACCAGCTAGACATTTTGCAGCGCCCCGTTACACCGGCGCTATTTCACAGAAAGAAAAATTAATGGAAATTGGATAAAGCTCGCTAGAAAACTGTAGTAAACATATGTGCTAATTTCAGAAGGTGGTGAGATTTTTGGGAACAAATTGGTTTAAAGACAGACTGGACAGGCAGGTCAAAAGTTTAAACATGAATGGACTTTCTGCTTGCCAGACAACTGTAATTAGGCTACCTATAATGAATAGTAGCTAGGTTGGTAATTGGGGTAATTATTGATAACGTTACTTTATTCGGCGGCTAGTTCTTGGAAGAAGGGCATGCTTGCTAACGTTATATGTCGTATAGATCGCGTTAGCTCGAACTGGCTACGTGGCTATAAGTTACCAAAGCGTAGGTACCAGGGGGGTATACTACGAAGGAAGCTTAACATAGCCAGGGGTTGTTTGCGTTAGCTGTCTTCAGAAAGCCTAACCACCGCAATCTGGCTTAACCGGTAATACGAACGTGGTTATCAACTTTATAGAGTACTCAAGTGACTACGTCATGCTGGTTTCAGAAGTAAATTCCCCATTCATTTAGAGCGTAGACATTAACTAAAGCTTACTTTTAAACCATTTCTACTGATTATGTCTTTTTACTTCCGAAACCAGATTCCGCCCACGACTGACATACTCACTTGAGTAGGCTACTCTATAGAGTACGTCAGTCATGGGCGGAGTCTGGTTTCGGAAGTAAATTCCCTATGGAAGATAGAATGGGCTTCAGAGACTATCGACTATTTCTTGAAATCTGATTTATAGAATGAGCCGAAACGTTCCTGGATTAGCCTGTGTGGTACAAGGATATATTCCATATATTGCATGTTCCTATTTTATTTTTTAAAGTAATGCATTAATGAATGTAGTTTGACTTGTAGTCCACTTTAACGGAGTACATATCCAGTACTGCAACGCACGGGTGGTTCTCGACCAATAAGATATCATCATCTTGTCTGTCAGACTGTGGCAGATGGGAGTAGGCTACTGCTGCTGAACGTTAGCTTGCTAAGTAGAGAAGCCCGCCCCTAAAGGTCAGAAACTGTGCTACGGTTAACCACATGAAGCAATTCTAGCTTTTAGTCCTTCAAGCTACTAGCTAACGTTAGAAAAAAGTGTTTAAAAACGGAGCTGTGTGCTACTGCTGGCTAACATTATATGACAGAGTTTTTAAACAGTGCCAGCGCTGGTATGTTCACAAAAAAAATACTAAAACGTAAAATATACTCGAAGCTGGTCCAGAAACACGACATAGTTTGCGAATGGGCGTGATATTGAACAATCCGGGAAATTGACAGTAAGACATAATCAGTAGAAATGGTCTAAAAGTAAGCTTTAGTTAATGGGTGCGTTAAGTAACTGAGCGCTCACGGTGAGATTTTGAATCACTTAACGTTCTGCTCTAGGTGAGCGCTGAGCAACTGTCAACAACCGTCTGAGTATTGACAGCTCCGTCTGGGGGGTGTGTCTCTTTCTCTGTGGGCAGGGCCAAGGATGTTGTGACAACAAATGTAGGGGAAAACTGCATACTCCAGCTTTAAATGTTAGTAATTTCCACTTGAAATTATGCAAAGGTGAGTTTTATAAGCCAAAATAGTTGATTTGTTGTTGAATATATGATTATTTTATGATTTATAGCAGTGCACAAGTTCGCCATTTTGGATAGATTTTGGGTACACTGTCAGGGTCAGGGTACACTGACTACATTTTGCGTCATAGATCTTTAGTAGTTCGGCAATTTTTCACATTTGTGCAGGAGATCCAGGAAATATTTGGTTTTACCTGTTTTACATACAGTGAGCACCATAATTCATTGGACAGTGACACATTTATTGTTATTTTGGTTCTGTACTCTAGCACTTTGAGTTTGAAAGGATACAACAACATCAAAAGACTTTTCTTATTTTCTGGTACTCTTACAAGCAATACTATATCTTCTCTGCACTGGAATGGATCTCTATGGGAATTGGGGGTGGGACTCAAATTAGCTGTAAATTATGCTGGAACAGTATGGAAACACATGGTTGGTGAAATGGCTGTAAGTCATCAAGGGTTTGATGTATCAAACAAGTCAAGTCAAGTCAAGTTTATTTGTATAGCACATTTTCATACACAATGCAACTCAAAGTGTTTTACATAAGACATAGAAAGACATTATATAAAAAGTAAATTAGAATTGAACAGTGTTAATAAGAAGTTAAAACAGTTATAATAAAACGCAATACTGGTTGGGCCCACAAAACAAATACCCCAACAAACACTCCTACCACAAACAGCCTGCTACCTGCCATCTGCTACGCACCGTACAACCTCTCTCTCTGGGTGATAATATACCTGCCAGCTCCACTGCAGGTGCCTGCCAGCTACGCTGCAGGACTTTTGTAAAAATATTAGCCCATGGGTGCCTCAAACCATCACTCTGCTGCCAGATATGCAGTAGATATGGATGGATCACTTTAAGGGTTGTTTCTCCTGCCAAATTTTCCTATTGAACTCTATGGAAAAATAAGTCAGGAGAAGAAACCCTTCAAGTACATATCCATCCATATCTACTGCATATCTGGCAGCAGAGTGATGGTTTAAGGCTTGTTTGATACGTCAGACCCTTGATGACTTAGAGCCATTTAGCCAACCATGTGTTCCATACTGTTCCAGTGTAATTTACAAGCTAAATCTAGTCCCACCCCCCAATTCCCATAGAGATCCATTGAAATGCAGAGAGGTTATAGTATCACTTGTAGGAGTACCAGAAAATAAGATATCAAGAGTCTTTTGATATCGGTGGGTCACAGACATCAGGGAGTCATGGCTTGCAAATGATATGCGACCAAATATTAAAAATGATTACTTTATTCTACATTATGTTAAACTGTTCAATATTTTTGATGCCTGAAAATGGGGGGACTATGAACAAAAGGTTCTATAATTTCTAAATGGTTAATCCGATATGGATGAAAATAACCTCAAATTAAAGCTGACAGTCTGGACTTCAACCACATTGTATCCTTCCAAACTCAAAGTGCTAGAGTACAGAACCAAAATAACAAAAAATGTGTCACTGTCCAATTAATTATGGTGCTCACTGTATGTAGCTCTCAGTATTTCACTGCAAACTAAACATTTTTCTTTGCATTTTTCCAAGATTTCTTTGCATTTGTGGAACTTTATTTTGACATAAATTATGAAAATAAACAAAACTAAGTTAGTAGTCTAAATGGTACAACTATCTTATTTAATTTAAGCCATTTTCCAAGTTTCTGTGATGCTCACACCTGCCTTTATAAAGCCTTAAATAGGTGAGAATTGACCAAATTTGGCATCTGCACAAAGGGGTTAAAAAAGTATGGTAGGTATACCATCCGGCAAGTTATGTCTTGAACACAATTTTGTGAACAAAACATGTCTAGGCTTTGTAGGACCACACATGTTTCTATTAAAATACAAATATTCCAGATAAATAAATAAATAAATAAATAAATAATAATTATACATTTTTTTCATGCTGTGCTTTTCATAGACCCAAAGCACTGTTGGCAGACAATTGTTCAAACATAGCCCATAGTCTAGTAATTTTTTTTTCATTTTTAAGTGTAACACATCTGAATTGCAGATTATGTTCACTATAAATGATTGTCATTTGACACGTTGATGTGGCACATAAGGTTTCAATTAACACATTCTCTTCAGATAAAAAAACACAGGGCCAAGTTACATGAAATAATTTAGGAAAGATCGGGTAGCATTGCTTAGAAATAGAGCTAGTTTAATTAGTGTGAGCTACGATAGGCAATATTGCTTGTAACTTGGCCTCATTTCGATATCAATACATTCAACGGCAGGCCTAGTTTTTGCAAGTTTTAATTAATGACTTACAGACAGTGCTTTGTAGGCTATGCATGAGTAACTTGACCTTTTTGTAGGTTGAAAATGTTTGAGATGGCAATATATTTCAATTCAATTGGGTCTTGTTTGTAACTATTTCTCGCATTGCCAATAATTGACCCATGTTTTTAACCTAAATTAAAGGTGAGAGTTTTCTCATATTTTGAGTGCAAGTTCATGCTGATAAATGACAAAGACATTTTTACAGCATTTTTTGCAACTGTTTTCCATGGTTGCCAATAATTCTGGTGAGCATTTGTAAATACAAATATTTTTATATTGCGCCAGTGCTTCAGTGCAGGTTGTACCTGCCATAGGAAATAGTTGCAAGCGAAAATAAGATTAAATGTAATTTTTAAAGTATTATCCGGTAATATACACACATACAACCTATACAAGTAACTATCTTCTCCCCCTCTCTTGTGCACCCTTTAAGCACACTCTGAAAACATCTAATCTTTCAGTATTCAAAGTGAGCACTAGGTAGCCCATTAATGTGGTAATCAATTAATCAATGGATTTGGGTTGGATATCATTCTAATATTTCTGACCTAATTCTATACTTAACCAATACTTAACACAAAACTGAGTGGGATCACAAAGCATAACTAGAATGGCACTGAGAGAGATCCTACACCCACGCGTGTGCTTATCTCGACCCTGAATGTAATATGCATGGGGCTAAAACTTTGATCTTGCATGGTGAAGGCGGGAATTGGGAAAAAAACTCAACATTTCCACAAAGTTTCATCGCAATCGGAGTAGAATTGTTTGAGATATCGATGATAGGGACACGCACGCACACACACAGGAGGGAAAACAATACCCCCTGCTTGCGCTACACGTGCGCGGGTGTAATTTAAGTTTTATTAGATTAATGTAGTAAATAATTAGCATAAATTGTTTGGTCTCAAAGGATCTGATACCATCGGAATCCATAACTGAATGTATAGAATATAGGATTCTGCCCTCTTTTTGAAGAGATAAGCAAAAATTTGCAAATGCAGTGTAATATTTTCAGTATTAACACAATTAGTTTCAAAAAGTCATCCTTGTTCTAACTTCTGGCGCCCCCTATTGGCTGTGCATAATATAATCACACCCATTTAAGACACCGGCTTATATGACTCACAAAAGGACTCAAAGGTTGTTCACATAGGATATGCAGTAAAAAAGATGGTGAGTTAGCAGCCTGGCATTAAACCTGGACTGCACAAATTAAATATTTTTTTAAAAGATTGGTTTGTTTTGGAGTATTGTTAGCTTGTTTGGGGTGCTTTTGTTTATAATTTTCTTATCAGCAGATTAATACTCTTCTGAAAAGGCACTAGAAATTAGTATTTAAGTGCTGTTTTTCAAATTCATATTTGTACTGTTATTGTTGCCTCTGCACGGCCCTGTTTCTAAGCAGGTATTCAGAGCCGCTTGCTTATTGCCAATATTAAGAGGCGCTGGAAAATGTAAATTTGATCAGGTTAACCCTTTGGGTGTAAGATCACAAATATGTTATTAGAATGTTGCTGCATTCAATTACCAGTAGTTATTGTTACATCAGCATTAGAATGTTGACATTCTAATGCTGATGCAACAATCGCTACTGGTAACTGAAAGCAATGGAGTTCTATAGCACTGACTTTTGAAAAAACATTCCAAAAAAACCTACAAAGGGCTAAGCCCACAGGTGGACAGAAATATCAGCAATGAATTTCCACTTACACTGCATTTCTAAGCATCTCCAACTCCTCTAAACATAGAGACTGTGAAAAAATTGTGAAAAATCATGAAATTAAAAGACTGAAATCAAGAAGCAATTTCTTTGCATTTGCATTAAATATCACATCACCATATAGCTGAAAAATATTAAAATATATAATATAAAAGGACAAAAGATTTTACAATAAAACAATGGGAAATTAAACTTCCTATGCACAATAGAGTCCATATTTGGGATTGTTTTAAACAGGGCCATTTGATACAGTAGCCTATTAAACAATAATTAGCCCATCACTGCATCAATAATACTAAATTTAGGACTATGTATTGATTTACAACACATATTTACACACATCATAGATATTGGTATTGTATACTATAGTCACTGGTATAGATATTGGTATGGTATAGTCACCGGTATAGATATTGGTATGTTATAGTCACTGGTATATATTTTTTTATGGTATAGTCACTGGTATATACTGTATATTGGTATGGTATAGTCACTGGTATATTTATTGGTATGGTATAGTCACTGGTGTACATATTGGTATGATACAGTCACTGGTATACATATTGGCATGGTATTGGTATAGTATAGTCACTGATATACATATTAGCGTGGTCTAGTCACTGATATACATTTTGGTATGGTACAGTCACTGGCATACATATACATATTAGTGTAGTATAGTCACTGGTATATGCCCCTCTGTCCCCCTGTCCTCTTACACTGACCCTCACTGTGCCAGGCAAGTAGCCAAGCAACTTAAATGACCAGAGATGTGTAAAATATGCTAGAGTGTGAAGGTTTTGATTGTGATATCAGGAGAAGTAGCATGCATATTTACCATATGTATTACTGAGTAGGCATGCAGAGAAACTATGTGGCTTATTTTTATTTGCATATCAAATGCATGGGCTGTTATATTATGAGGAAGCAAGGTTATGACATACAGTTCAAGTCCACATACAAAAAATACAAAAACAGACTTGAAAGACAAAAGGAAGTCCCATATACAAGGTTACGTTTAGGATGGATTTCTTACCTGATTGGTCCCAGGCTAGTCTCTGATAAATTAATAAATACAGATGAGTACAGGCAGGTGTCCCTCCCTCTGATCCTGGAAGCCTTAAAATATGCCACGTTAATACACCCCTGGTTTTAAATATATCTCAAATACTACATCTGACTACATCAGAAGCACTGAACAAATAATGCAAATATATAGGCCTAACAACAGCCCTGAAAAGGTATTCAAAATGCATATTCATCTAGACCTGCATTACATAGCCTATGTATTTCAAATATGTTAACTCTTCATGTGCCAATAAATGTGAAAACACTCCTACATAGAATATTCAATGAAGCATGTTAGGTACTAACCAAATCATATTGTCATATGAAATAATTTTGTTTTGAATACTGCTGAAAATAGGCTACGTGTTTCTTTTACAATTATCAGTAATTGCTAGGAATTTTACTAGCGTTTAAAAAGGTTAAAATGTTTTGAATATTTTTTTATGCACGTACACGTCGTATGCTAGAAAATGAAGTTGAGAATGTAAATATGGTGCTTCACACGTTTCTTTAACATAATACGTTTCTTGCCTCCAGTTTTCATTTTCCTCCATTGATGATTGTCTGTCGTAAAAATGAACTGCGCTTCGATCTGCTTAAGAGGAGGGACATTAACATGAGTCAAAGGGGGCTGTGCGATAATGCTGACATTGCACGTTTTTCATTTTCATCTCTTGAAGTGTTGCCTTGCGACTGCGGCACTCGCATTGCAGATCTCTGCTTGGTTCAGTAAGCATTGTATCAATATGTGCTTACAACATTTCACAGCACACACAGAACACTGTTTAGCAAACGTTTTTTAATCAAATACAAAAAAAACACTGTATGTAAATATTAATTTTATTCAGCAACAAGGACGATAACGCACTATAAAACAGTCAATCATACTATTAAATGAAAAAAGGTTTAATTCCATGGGACTATAATTGTTATCTTGTGCGCGTAATGTGTATAAAATTCAGAAAATGATGTGTCCTCCATCAATGGCAAACATTTTACACAAATATGACCTGCTATTAGTCATTGTGAATCAAGACTTCTGCGTCTTTGAATATGTGTAATTTCAATAACACTAATAAAAATAACACGAACAACAGAAATAATAATAATACCAAACCAATAATAAGCCAAATGGTGGGGAGACTTACGGTTTCGATAGATAGATAGATAGATAGATAGATAGATAGATAGATAGATAGATAGATATTGACATTTTCATTTTTAATCAGTCTTCATCCCGTGTTAAACGTGATAGAGAATATTACTGCTTGCTCCGTGGGTACCTCTGAATATTTTAAGCGATGTCGCAATCTCTTCACTGAAGTAAACGTCAAGCCATTTGTTTGGGTTGGTCAGACCAATCGGACGCATTGCCTGGATACTATGAGAGCCGAAAAGGGTCGAACCTCGCCTGAAAACGATCCGTCCTTACAGATCACAACGCAATTGGCTTTCTTAATACACCACTGCAGCTTTAAAACGCCGACCATGGAAGCATCGTTGCAGTTGCGGTATGATGTCTGTGAGAGGCAGGTTCAGCAGTGTACGGGCAGCAGCATTGCTGCGGTCTGAGGCAGTCTGATCAGTGCTGCACCTGCAATAACTGTAGCCTATGCTATGCAACGAACAGACTTCATTCATTTCAAACTTCGTCTACCTTAGCCGGAACTTCATGGATGTCATCCACATCGTATACAAATTAAGGTTGTCAGCCCAGCGTTGGCGAGTTTACGGCTTCTAGCCATGATAGTTCACCCAGGCAGTATCTTCATCATTATAAGCCGTGCCACTACTGTCGGCAGCAGGACAGTCCGACCTGCAGCTGGAGAGAGATTTTTTAGCGAAATAGCCTAGCTATGGCTAGCTGCAGATTCAACGGAGGCGTGATGCGGCCGCTCAGTAACTTCAGCTCCTCTCGCAGAAACCTGCACGAGTTTGATTTAGAGTCGCAGCCTTTACAACCGGTATCTACCACAGATACGTCCGAAATCGTAGTTTCAAAAACGGATCATAACTCAACTAACCTCATGTCTCACGCATCAATCGAAGGAGGGGGAGGATGTAACAGTAGTGGGAACAAATCGGGTAAAAAGAAAAATCAGAACATTGGGCAAAAGCTTGGACACAGAAGAGCCTTATTTGAAAAAAGAAAACGCCTGAGTGATTATGCCTTGATCTTCGGGATGTTTGGGATCGTTGTTATGGTTATTGAAACAGAACTCTCTTGGGGAGCCTATGGGAAGGTGCGTGACTGAATTTAGGAATTTGAAGTTCTGCATGTAGTCAACTGTGTCTGAAGCGAAATAAAAAGACATGTTCTCTAATTGCGTCTGATATCAAGGAATATATATATATATAATCGGATGCATACAAAGCTAAGTGTGTCGTCGAGGGTATAGGTCTAAATTAACTAGAGAACAGTTTCAGAGGTCAGATCAGTTAGAACAGCCTACATGCATGAACATCCATGTTCGTTTGACGTTATGTAACTGTAACTTTTTAATCTGCCACACATGTAAATATGTTATCAGTACTGTATCAAGTCACATGCTTTAAATAGTTTTGGTAAGGTAGGCTATTTAAAAACGAGTTCAATTTAATATGGAATCATTTTGTTTGCTGTGATTAGACATGTTACGTACTTAAACCAATATGACCATTTAAAAAATCAATGACAAAGTAACTTTTCTTTCGATGTCTTACAGTTCAGACATCTATTGGCCTGTGACCATTCAAATAATTAGTCAGGGAAGTTATTTAGTATTAGGCCTACAAGTCGCTAAGGTTTGTGGACTGGCTTCATTTGAACCCTTTTCAAAATGCCGTGTTCACATCAGTATTTTTTTGTTTCCTTTTTCTACAGGAGTCTCTTTATTCATTAGCTCTTAAATGCCTGATAAGCCTTTCTACCCTCATCCTGCTTGGCTTGATTATTATATACCATGCAAGGGAAATTCAGGTATGTAAATGCTATACTACTGGCTTTCATAATAATAATAATGATTAGTCTTATTATTATTTTTGTTGTTATCATGGCATCCAGTCTACTGGTACTTAAAGAGATAAGCTTTTTGCTTTCATGTTATTTGATATACATTTAAAAGATTAAACATACAGTATCACCATATGCAAGGTTAAGTTTAGGATGGATTTCTTACCGGATTGGTCCCAGTTGGTGCATATGGCACAAACCCTAGTCCTACGGCATTGAATGGAAACATCATTTAGCATGTCATCACATTCCTGTAGTATGACTTCAGGGTTTTAATATATTTTTGGGAACTTATAAAATCAATTGCAGAAGATGTTAGATGGTTGAGTTTTATTGGTAGACAAGGGAGCATAGGTAAAAATTTGTTAAAAAGGCCTTTTGTACTGATACCAGGTGCAAGTTTTTTTTTTGCCCACGCAGAGAGTTGTCCATGCATGGAAGAGCTTTCCAGGTCATGTAGTAGAAGTACAGATTCTTGTGGTTTTCTAGACCAGGCTTCACACTGTGCTGGATGAATGAATCTTTTTGGTTTCACATGGATTAACTGTTATCTTTTGTTTCCACTGGAAATAAATGGCTTGAGAGTGTATCCTGACTTGACTTGCATGGGAAAAAGTGATTTTCTTTGTGATGCAGAATGACTTCTGACTTGACTTAAACTACCACATCAGTGATCCACTCTTGGGGGTCGATTTACTAAAGATTTGCGTGTACAAAAACACGTGTAAAGCTGTTACCTAGTGGCTAGAGGTGATCAATTAACGAGGTTTAAAGAGGATTGCGAGTGCTCAAATTTAAACATACGTTGATTTCTCATTTTTGCGGGTTAACCTGAATTAATATGCAAAAATGGGCGTCCCTACATTATTTCATGAAATAGTGGGAGGTGGTCATGCAGATAGATTACTTTAGCATGTGTAAAGGGATTTACTAAGCCAAAAAGGAAGTTTGAGAATGGTATTTGCGGGTGCCTTTTAGTAGCTACAAATGGAAAGCAGGTACGAAAAGACATGGGGCTCTATCTTGACGATCTTAGCGCATGGTCTGAAACGCATGGCGCAAGTGTATTTAGGGCGTGTACAACTCCACGTTTGCTAGTTAGAGGGCGCATATTTTGAGCGCAAAGTAAGGCACAAGGCTCAAATGGGCTGAACTTAGTCTCTTTATTAATTATAGGTGTGTCTTGGGCGTAACATGCAATAAACCAATCAGTGTTATCTACCATTCCCTTTAAAAGCTACCTGCATTTGCACCTTGGCGGATTGGTAATATAACAGCGAATTTAATAAGACTGCAAAAAGAGTGATTTACAGCTGGGGAAACCTGCTTGTGAACAACCTTAAAGTGTGCGAGCAAGGAATGTATGGATCAATATTAGGATCAATATTATTCGGACTAACCGTTATGACGTGTTTTCATATAGCCTACACCAAACTATTTCCTGTTTCCCAGAAATGTAATAATGTGAAAAAAGGAAAATGTTTTCTAGCTTACACCAGTGCTGATATTTTAGAAAATATATGCGGCTTTATTTTGTTAAAACACCTACAACAGCTGAGAATAAGCTACCAGAATGTGGCTTCCGTCTCACCTTAGAAAACGCTAAATTAGCCTGCTTGTTTGACAAATTTTGTTTGATTATACAATGGAGCATTGTCAAACATCAATTTCGTGAGGCTGTTTCGCCGAGCGAAATTCAAGCTTCATCCAAGGTTCATATTACGTGCATTCTAATATAGATTTTTACCTTAATGATGACACTAAATACGCAAAAGCTGTCAGGTTGGGAACGCATAGGTTTACTCATATTTCCCCTTGTTTTAAAAGGATTAATGCCTTAAAACAAGCCCACATTCCCGTGATTCCAGGGACAAAGTGTGTCTATTCCCGGAGAGAAAATGTTTTATTTTGGGGGAAAAATATCGATCCCCATTTCACAATGTAATCTTCATATTTTAATGCATGTTTGTGCACGCCCCTGTGTATGCAACAGACAGGAGGGTGTACGTGTGTTGTACACACGCCTACGTAGATGCATATTAGGCTACTATCTTCATATTGCGCAGTTTAAATAACATGCAACATTACTTTAGACAAGGTTTGTGGTGGTTTTAGCGCAAGTGCTTAATGCTGCCTCAAGATAGCAGTACACCAAAAATGATCCTGACTACACCTCATCTTAAGACCAACACGCCCAGTTCACTTGCTATGGGCGCAAATTAATTTGCGAGTTACACAACAAGAGCGCTGGGCATTAAACTGACACCTGCGCCGGTCTGAAACTAGCAAAGGCACTTGCGTTTGGGTTACCGCTGCTTAGCTCCGGGTGGTAAGATAGGGCCCACGGAATCGATAAAATGACAAATCGTGTTACAGAATACAAGAGTAACTAGTATTTTAATCAAACAAGCAATACAACGTCCATTATAACAAACAGTGAATAACAAGCAAATCAAAACTTCCTCAAAATAAAACCCATGATCAAATGGAAATGTCATTTTATGTAACACTTATGGCAACACTTAAATTGTAATTTTATAGAATGTTATTTCCATTTGACCCCTTAGGCAGTACGCTGTGGAAGGTGGAATACGGAGTGTGTAGATCTGATGTGCCCCTACTGGTTATCAACAGTAATAATCCCAGAACAAGGCCAAATGACATTTTCTATAAGAAAAGCAAAAAACACTACATAATAATAAGAATAATAACATATTAATATATAATTATTAGATGTAAAAATGACTGTTATTATTATTATTATTATTATTTGTTAAATTGTAAAACATTACACAACAGTTTCTAATTTAACACTGTTTGGACAGTTTTAATAGGTGTGTATCCACTATTTTTATTACCCTGTGTGCATGAAGAGAAGACCTGTCACTGCTCACACTGATACACTGATAGATTTGTCTGTTCTGATTTTTAACTGCCTTCTCATCTGCACTGGCCCACGACCCCAGTTTTGGTAATCCTGGTTTACAGTAGTTTTACATGGACAGTCATCCTTAGATGAGTCCAGGATCTAGTTAGGTTTAGCACAATGCTTTCCAGCTCTACATGCTCTTTGGCTCCTTTTCCCGTTCCAGCTGTATTTTAGGGAGATATTGCAAGAGTAATGTTTTGTGTTTATTTTTTAATGATTCTTCCAGCATCTAATATGCAGGATGCTTTTTAAATAAGCATGCTGTCTGTGAGTGTTTAATAGATGAGAAACTAAGACAGGGAAATTAAACCCCTTTAAATATATAGCTTTCCAGCTATTACAGTAGGCATGACATCTGCTTGGTAGCACTGACTAATGGCTCTATAAAGCAAAAATACAACCGAATGGGAACCCCAGGCAGGGTTTCCATCTGTGGGTGTGTGTCAGGACTAGCTAATTTAATTCTGTTCCGTGCAGCTTCATAAAGTGTAACTTGCTTTATCAAGGTTGGTCTTATATTTACCTCAGTCCAAACTCCTTCAGAGTGATATCAGGTGGAAAATGCTAGCAAGTCTATGGAGAATGGCTTGCAAGCTGTAGGCCTACTGAGATTGTACTCCACTGGGGAACTTACTTGACATACACTGAAAATCTTATCATATAAATATGAATGTTTTTTAAAGTTATTTACATGAATGGAATATATTTTGTGCCAGTTAATTACTATCATATAGTTGTTGTTGAACAGCAGTTCATAGCAATGAATTCAACACCCTGGTTTAAAATATAATTAATATATGAATTAAAATACAGTGTCCACCAGAATTATTGGCAACCTCAATTAATATGAGCAAAAAGTGCTCTATCTTACACTCAGTGCTAAGTGGCGGTAACCCAAGCGCAAGTTTCCTGCTTTTTTCAGACCGATGCAGTTGTCATTTTAACATCCTGTTACGGGCTGGTGGGGGAAGGACCCAAGCGCAGGCAGGAAATTCAAAAAACCGAAGTTTAATGAAGGGCAAGGCAGCAATCCATAGAACAAACAGGCAGGGTCGAAAAACGGGGAGACAGGCAACGGTACAAAAACACAGTCCAAAGATTGGTCACAGAACAGGCAGGGGTCAGAACCAGGAAGGCACAGCAAAGGCTCGGGAAACTAGAAAGACACACAGTAGCAAATCAATGGTGAGGAACTCGCGAAGACAGACTGAAATAACGGTTTAAATACACAAGGAAGTAATGACACAAAAAGGAATCAAGTGTGGGTGGGAGGAGTAAGGTAACGTAGCTACCAGCTGTAGCCAGATAATGCCTGGTTCAGACTAACATAACACAAACTCAGTGTTATGCAACAACTCTGCAACAACAGAAAAGATTTTGTTGTTTTACCTGGAATTTTAGATGACATTTCTACTGTAAAATACCAATCTGTAATCCTGCAGTTGTATCTAGCAGACTTTCATGTTCACAACGAGGTCTGTGGGGTGGGGGTGTGTCTCTTTCTCTGTGGGCAGGGCCAAGGGATGTTGTGACAACAAATGTGGGGAAAAACTGCATACTCTAGCTTTAACGGTATAGTATTATACTATTTTTTGTGAGTGGGTAGGCTAGTTCCGGCATCTCCTAAATTCAATTGGAGGCATAACATATCCCAATCTGCCGTAAATTCAGCCATACATGCAGTTACGTACCTCAAGCCTAGTCCGACATGCCAATGAATAGCCTAGCCTACATTCAAGTCCCCATCACACTTGTCAGCCAAGAATGGGTAAAACAGGAGTTTACAGCAAACTTTGGATTTCCTGGGGTTCTGCCCCAGCAGAGAACACTCTTATATATGTGAAACGTAAGGCAGCCCGCTTCATCAACATCCAGGCAATGTGCGATGCTATGTGAAAGGTTACACATGTACAGTATTTGCAAATTATACCCTACTGGATCAAGCTATGACTCTATATTAGCCAATAGTTCATGCAATCTTCCAGGGGGACAATCTTCTATTAGGGGACGATGGCTCTCCATTAAAAACTTTGCTGATGACACCTATATCATGTCTATAACAATTATCATTCAATTAAAAAAAAAAATTTTGGGGCTCCATCTTGACGATCTTAGCGCTTTGTCTAAACGCATGGTGTAAAGTGCATTTAGGGCGTGGCCAAGTCTACTTTTGCTAGTTTGACGGCGTGTTTTTTGAGGCTAAGCACGGCGCAAGGTGCAAATGGGCTGAACCTAGTCTCTTCATTAATTATAGGTGTGTCTTGGATGTGACATGCAATAAACCAATCAAAATGTCCTATCCCATTCCCTTTAAAAGCCTGCTTTTCCACCTTGGCAGATTGCTTATATGATGGTGAAACAGACATGCTCGTGCGTGTTTAGTGCAATCAAGGAATAGGCTATATGGATCAATAGTATGATCAACATTATTCAGACTAACTATTACGAGTACCCGGTAATTCCCGACAGTGCTGTTATTTTACAAAATATATGCGGTTAAATTTAGTTAAAAGCACCTGCAACAGCTGAGAATAAGCTACCAATGGCTGCCGTCTCACCTTAGAAAAGGCCTAATTAGCCTGCTTGTTTAACAAATTTTGTTTGATTATGCAACATTGTCAAACATCAATTCCCAAGCTTCATCCGAAGTTCATTGCCTGCATTCTAATATTGATTAATAGCATAAATACCGTTATTTTGCCTTAATGATGACACTAAATACAATAAAGCTGTCAGGTTGGAAACCCAGAGGTCCACGCATATTTCCCCTTTTTTTATAATGTCCTGCTTATGGAAATGTGACCAACACATTTTACTCGCAGCTTAATGCTTTAAAAACAAGTCCACTTTCCCGGGAAGACTGTGAAAAGTGCAATTTAAAGCAGGTGAAACAGACCTGCTCCAGCATGAAGTTAAAGCAGATGAAGCGCACATGGAGAGAATGGCTTAAAAATGAATTGTGAATTAATTGTTCTCTTTAAAATCGTTTTGTTTACTTATGGTATAACAGCTGAAATCAGCTGGGTTTTAATAAACTGAGAGTATGGAAGCCTGGTCACTGTAATTTAAAAAATATGAAGGATGAAGAATAAGGATAAAATTCAGTTAACATGGTGAAATTAATCTCAGTTTTTAACCATATAGGCTATCGAGAAAGCCTTATGCACAGTGAATCACAGGGACTGTAGCCTACGCTATTTGAAAAACAATAAATGCAATATTCACTGGATAAGGTTTTGAACTTTTTTCCAGTCAAAACCATTCTATTTACTTACAGGCTCCTTACAGATCATTCAGAGTCATTGGTTGCTTGTGTACCATCCATTTCAGCTCACCCTACAGGTTTTCAAATGGGATTTTCAGCTAACGAAGGAAGGTTCCCTGTATTTTATTAAGGTTGCTCTAAACGTTCCCTGGTTGATGCAATGTTGAGTTTTTTCACACGTTTCTGAGGAACGTCCCTTTAACATTCCAGAAACATTCTAGGAGCATTCCTCTTAGGTTCTAGACACATTCTATGTAACATGAGGGTATCGTTCTGGGAACCTTCCTCTTGTGCTCCACGAACAGTTTATATAACATCAGGGGAACATTCTAGGAGCATTCCATGTAACATCAAAGGGGGACATTATCTGGGCATTCCATAAAACATCAGGGCAATGTTCTATGTTGCATGAGGGTATCGTTCTGGGAACCTTCCTCTTGCTCTCCACGAACAGTTTATATAACATCAGGGGAACATTCTAGGAGCATACCATGTAACATCAGAGGGGAACATTCTCTGGGCATTTCATAAAACATCAGGTCAACATTCTATGTAACATGAGGGTATCGTTCTGGAAACCTTCCTCTTGCGCTCTACGAACAGCTTATATAACATCAGAGGAACATTCTAGCAGCATTCCATGGAACATCAGAGGAATGTTCTATGTAACATTAGGGTATCTTTCTGGGAACCTTCCTCTTTTGCTCTATGAACAGTTTACATCAGGGGAACATTCTAAGAGCATTCCATGTAACATCAGACGGGAACATTCTCTGGGCATTCCACAAAACATCAGGGCAACGTTCTATGTAACATGAGGGTGTAGTGAGGTTTGGTCACTTTTATTCAGAATTAATTAAGTTCAACACTCAATTAGAATTCTATACGTCAGTAGAGCCCAACTTAGTGAAATAACGTAGACACGACAATGGGTTGGAAAAATGACATGTTTTATTGGCTACAACTATGAATATGTGAATAATAGAAACAATAAATGATATAACATGAGGAATATGTTCTATGATTTAATCTTAATCAGAGGAAATTATAATTATGCGACGGCTAAATATAGAAGCTAACAGTCCTACCATTAACAAAGGTTAGTTTGTGTTATGGGTTAATGACACGCTAAACTATATTTTGTGGTTAACTCGTTTAATCAGTCTCATACATATAAAGTTTTAACAGTGTAAAACTATAAGGTCAGGGAAATTGGCTATTCCCAACCGAAACGCGCATAGCAAAACAAAATACAAACAACAGTAGGAACCAGCAGTAAAATGACCTCAACAGGGTATTACAGGTTTTAGCCTATCAATTGATGTCAGTGCTAAATAAAATACGTTTCAATACTTAACGGTAACAAAGGGAGGCCAGTCCCGATTCCGTAAGTGATGTCAGCTCGTCAGCTGGTCCAAGGTCCCGGCAGGTGCGTGGACTCCTGGAGACTTCTCCGAAGTCGGGTCGCGACAGGTTTCCAGTCAGGTCGACGTAGACGTGCACAGGTCTCCACTTGGGTCCGGCCGCAAGGGAGACAGTAGATGAACAGTTTGAAGAAACGTGTCCTCAAAACAGCTGTTGAGAATAAACCAGCTTGGTTTATTCTGTGAATGTTTCCATAAAACATCAGGGCAACGTTCTAGGTAATATGAGGATAACATTCTGGGAACCTTCCTCTTGTGCTCTACGAACATTTTCTATAACATCAGGGGAACATTCTAAGAACATTTCATGAAACATCGGAGGAACGTTCTATGTAACACGAGAGTATCATTCTGGGATCTTTCCTCTTGCGCTCTACGAACAGTTTATGTAACATCAGGGGAGCATTCTAGGAGCATTCCATGAAACACCAGGGGGACATTCTATGTAACATGAGGGTAACGTTCTGGGAACCTTCCTCTGGCGTTCTAAGAGTATTCTATATAATATCAGGGGAACATTCTCTGGGCATTCCATAAAACATTAGGGCATCGTTCTACGTAACATGAGGGTAACGTTCTGGGAACCTTCCTCTTGCGCGCTACAAATATTGTATATAACATCAGTGCAACATTCTAGGTGCATTCCATGTAACATAGGGGGAATGTTCTGGGAACCTTCCTCTTGTGTTCTTCAAACATTCAATATGACGTTCCAGGAACGTGCCAGGAACATTCAATATAACATTAAGGGGACGCTCATTTAAAAGGTTTAAATGCAGGGTCTAAGTGTCTAACACAAGGGCTCACCATCAGTAATTTTGGCTTTATTAGACAGTATTTAGTGATGACGGATAGGAAAGCAAGGTTGGAAACCATGGAGAATCACAGCAGAGACTGAACGTAAGTCCACAGCTTTCAGGTTATGGTACACAGTGCAATGCAATGAGGGTGTAAGGACACTCCAGGGGGAGTTCTATAACAATTTCCATACTTAGCCAATTTAGACACTGCCTATGCCGGGACTCGAACTTGTGATCCTTTCGTCAAGAGCTTGCGCCTCTGCCCATTACACCACGGTCTTGTGACGATAGAGCTCAACTCCGAAAACACACTACCAATAACGTAGGACTTTGGTTGTACCAGACCTGTGCCAAAGAATACTTGTATTTTCAATTGTATTCATAAATATTACATTACTAAATATGAGAACTAATGAGGAATTAAATCTCAAACGTTTGTGACGATGTCATTTTCTGTAGCTAGTGGGTTACCTTAACACATTTTATAGGGAAGAAAATGTTCAAATCATAATGACATCTATCCGTGCAAAATAAATATTGCAAGTATCTTATAAGTGACTTTTTAAAGGATGTTGTAGCTGTCCCTTTTAGAGGAAATTTCAAAATTAGTTTTTTTTTAATCTTTAGAATTTTTCGCTTTCACTTGAATTGGGTTCAATTGTGTTCAATTGGCTAAAACTATATTTCTGGCCCTTAATTAAAACCTACAGAGGCCCTGAAAGGCAAGGTGAAAAAAAATATAGAAATATAGTTTTAATTGTAGTAGGCTACGTTAAGTCGTACGCACGACTTAGCACTGGCATTGGAGAAGGATTTCCGTAGCCTAAAACAAACTCATGAAACCAACCTGAATTAGGTGGGATCCAGACGTCGGAGTGGAGAAATCTACATTACATTATAGGCATTTAGCAGCATCCAGAGCGACTTACACAGCATTTGCATTTATACATAGTATCCATTTATGCAGCTGGATATATACTGAAGCAATGCAGGTGAAGTACCTTGCTCAAGGGTACAACGGCAGTGTCGTACCTGGGAATCGAACCTGCAACCTTTCGGTTACAAGTCCAGTTCCTTAACCACTGTGCTACACTGCCGCCCTAGGTTGAGAGACATTTTGACATAAACGGACGCTAACCCTTATTAGCATTCACCTGAACGCTACACGCCGACTTTTCAACACAAAAATGTTCACTGGGTAACAGAAAAAAGCTATGGTTATTTAGTCTTCAAATGCCCATTTTGTAATCATATAACCTCAAGATCCGTGTATTTTGCTAGTGTATTGACAAATGCAGACTTCCCCTGATAAAATATGCTTGGCCTATAACTCGTTTCATTCTGAACTAATTTTTGTGTTATAAATGTGAGAAATATCTGCATAACACCTTATTTACAAATTTCCCAGAAAAGCTAGCCTATTTGTAAAACGTCCTTTCATAGCCTACAAGAGTTGTCAAAATGTTGTCAGAGCTGATTATGATATAAGCTATGCATTAAATATCTAAGTGGAGGGTTAATGATGCTAGACTGCATGACCTATGATAGCCTATACAAATGTATTTCATAGATAACTGAGCAGTTATTGCTCCAAACTTTAATAATTATATTCATTTTTATTGCATTATATAGCACGTTGCAGTTCAATATAGCCTCGCTATACGACTTGGTGCACGTCTAATTCTATAACACTATATTCTCAGTCAAGCTGATCTCCTGGATAACGAAGCTATTTTTCCCCTGCTATGAGTAGGTTAACCCCAGTAAAATTGCATAGCCTAGTTTGAAACGTAGGCAACCAGTTGGTAAGAAAAGCGGAGGTATCTAATCGTATAAAAGGCCACGTGGAATAGACTACTGCAACTTGCTTTAAGAATTCCAGCTACATGTAGGCTAATTATAACTGGGTTATATTTCTGCAGAATGCAATGTCCTGGAGTAAGAAGGCTAGTATTAGGCTACCCCTTGTTAATGACGCTTACCCTTTGCACGGTGCCCCCCTAGTGGTCCCAATTATAGCAACCTATTCATATTTCTCTGAAATTATAAATTAACTAAAAACTTTGACATTTTGAGAACTCCTGTAAGGTATAATCGTTAAAGGGCCTTTTGCATATATGCTAGCTGCTCTGAGAAATTTGGCAATAAGGTACCTGTGTTATGAAGATATTTCTGACGTTTATAACACGAAAATTAGTTCAGCATTAAGGGAGTTATAGACCTAGCATATTTTCTCAGGGGAAGTCTGCATCTGTCAATACACTACCAAAATACGCTGATCTTTATGTGACTTATATATGTATTATATTAGCCTATATGTAACCTATTAAACAACGCATAAGTGAGCGGTATTTAGTTTTTTATATTTAAGGACTGAGCAACCAATGATCATAGCTGAACGTACCCCTTTCATGCCGACTTGAAATGTATAGGTCTACGACTTGAAATAAATAGGCGTATGCCTTGAAATAAATGCCAGTGGATATAAATAGGCTACCCATTGAAATAAATAAAAGAGACGTAAAATAATGAATATTTATTTTGACACACGCCAATAACAGCTTGTTCAGCCTGACTGTCCGAGAAAAAAATCCAAGCGTGATTTTGAGGTTATATGATTACAAAATAGGCATTTGAAGACTAAATAACCATTGTTTTTTTCTGTTACCCAGTGAGCATTTTTGTGTTGAAAAGTCGGCGGAACAACAATGGTGGTGTCATCTGCATATACCCACTGAGCACAAACCTATATAAACGTTAAAATGTTGGTGAAATATGGAATACCATCCCAGCTCTAATTTGGCCATTTTTAGACTGGCTAAAATCTACAATATAAATGTGCACATTTTATGTTATAATTTTCATATGTGATTCAGTTGTAAATTCAAAGACAAACAATATGGATTAATGTGGATGCATTTCTCAAAATGTCATTGCTTTGGCAAGCGAAATCCGGGCCGACACGTCGATGCAATTTCACCGCATGAAGTGTATCACTTAAAATGTCAAAACATTTAGCCAATTTGTTGCGACAAGAAGCTTGGGCAAACAACATGGCACAAGTTTCTATCCTAGGCAGACAGAGTTTTTACCCAAAAATAATGTTGCACGAATTTCTGCTATGCGCATGTGTGTGGACTTGCACATGAGAGTCAACAACTTGCCTGTCCATGCTCGTTTGTGATATCATTCATTAAACACTAAAACACACTGGTAAGCACGTGGCCTCGATGGCTCAGTGGAAAAGCACTTGTCTTCAGATTTGAGGATTGTAAGTTCAATTCCTACTTGCTGTGGTGTTTATTTACATGAAAAATTTGTTTGAAACGTGGTCTAAACAAGAACTCTTGAAAGAGGTCGACAAATAGATGTAGAAATTTTTTTACTTTGGAACCATTTTAAGAGGTCTTTTCACTGACTGCAATAGACGTTTATTTTTGGGCTTTTAGTCTGAAAATTGTTCGCTGGGAAGGACAAGGTCCTCTCGTAACTCAACCAGGTAAATCGCATGTCATCAGCGATTCCAGATTTCCACAACATGGGTTCAAATCCGGCTCAAGATAAACCTCAAAGGCCATTCTCTCTTTCCCTCTGATTTTCTAGTCTCTCATTGATTACTGTCCAATAAAGCCAAAATGCCACAAAAATATATTTAAATGGGACTACATATCACCATCTACTCGGCAGCAGAAGAACAGGCCTAAGATCCAATAATAGTTACACAATCAAGTTGTAGGAATGTTCTGAGGACTTGAGAGGAACTCAACATTATGACATCCAAGTAACACATTGCAACGTTTGTGACATTTATGGGATGTTCCTGGAATTATCTTTAGTTATCTTGGAGTAACATTCTCCTATATATACACCCCAGAATGTTCCCAAAATAACATTTTGTAATGACGTGGCAAGAATGTATGGGGAATGTTACCAATGTACTCCAGTCTCACAGTAAGGGAACATTAAGTCCAAGCATTAGTGAAACCCAAAGGGAACATTTTGACTAACATTCCTAGAATATTCCACTTATGTTCCATAGAATATTCCTGTCATGTTCGTGGAATGTGAAGGGGAAGTTCGACAATCATGTTTTAGGAATGTTCTGCGGACTTGAAAGGAACTCAACATTATGACATCCAGGGAACGCATTGCAACATTTGTGACATTTATGGGATGTTCCTGGAATGTTCTTCTGTTATCTTGGAGTAACATTCCCCTATACACCCCAGAATGTTCACAAAATAACATTTTGTAATGACGTGGCAAGAATGTATGGGGAATGTTAGCAATGTACTCCGGTCTCACAGTAAGGGAACGTTAAATCCAAGCGTTAAATAAACCCAAAGGGAACGTTTCTACTAACATTACGAGAACATTTCCTTAATGTTACATAGAATGTTCCTGTAATGTTCGTGGAATGTGAAGGGGAAGTTCCGCAATCAAGTTTTAGGAATGTTCTGAGGAACTCAACATTTCGACATCCAGGGAACGCATTGCAACGTCTGTGACATTTATGGGATGTTCCAGGAATGTTCTTTTGTGATCTTGGAGTAACATTCCCTTATACACCCCAGAATGTTCCCAATGTAATGTTCTGCAATGACATTACAGGGCTGTCTAGGGAACATTCTTTAAAGATCCCAAACGTTACCTGGGTGGGATGGCCATTGCAAACCCTTGATTCTGTGGTCAGTGAACCATTTTTGTGCAGATCTTGAGTTTGCTGAGGATCATTGTCCTTCAGTATGAAATGCTTTTGCATTGGCCAACATGCCGATACAGAATGATAAACATTAAAAGTTAAAATGTAATTGTTGAAGGCTAGTTGTTATCGGTTTTAGCTATGTTTGCTAGCAAAGCCAAAACTTTCCAAGTGCAACTCGAACACACTGATGTCGGTAATAACACGGAAACGACGCGTTTACCACCCTGATATCTGACCTCCTTCCATTAATGAATGCAAGGTTAGCTACTATAGCTTACTGCATGGGAAACATATTTAAAAACCAATTTGTTTTATGCCAAGAAATACGTGGCTAACAACAGCTAACGCACTAGCCCAGAAAAAATACATTGCTTCTGTAATCGAATGCTGAAAGCGAAACTGTTCAATTATGGCCAGCTCGCTAATGTTAGTCTACTTTTCATGGTCATAATGTAACGTTAGTTGACATAGTTCCTTACCGGGTGATTCAATAAGGCAGAGGAAGATGTACCAGGAATCAGGGAATACCAGAGGAGCTCCACTCTGTAACCGACAGCATTTGAGTCCTGTTTGGTTTAGTTTGCCAAAACATCATTAGGAAATAACGTAGCCTATCAATGTAATTTTCTGACATTATAATAAAATAGCAATGATAGCTAGCTTGATCAACGATGTGTCCCTACCACAGAACTCATCACAGAACCACAGAACTCCCTATTCAGAACAGTGAAGGCTCTGCCTATGTGCCTATGTAATTTACACGCCCACTTGAAAACACTGTAGTCTTTCAAAGACCAGAAAGTGACGTATACCTCTCCCGAATTTTCAACTTTATATTCAAATATCTCAGTACAGATTTCTTTTTGGCCAGCCACAAAGACAGACTTAATTAGTTGTGCCTTGATCTGTTAAATAAGGTTAATGTTGTTTTTGGTTGGAATTACCCTTTAATGTCAATACTGGAGACAGATGCAGTTCGGATCAAAACGTTGTCTGTCTACGACTAAATGGTGAAACGCAGTTCTTTTTCGTTCCTCCGACCATTCAGTCATCAATATGGATGGCCTTCTGGGGCCAGATGCATCGAGACTTTTATACCAGAATTGTTATAGTACATGACCCCTGCGTAGTGATGTAATTCCTACCATAAATGGGGGAGCGTCACTGAGGAAGTCCTCTTCAATTTTCTCGCCAATGCATAGTGAGACGTGAAACTGTTTGTATCCTGTGCGAATCCCCTATCGCCTTGTGACTTTGGTTGGGGCTATGGTTTTTTTTCGTTCTTATGATTCTAATTGTCCTCCAAAGGTGCTGGTAAGCACTTGAGAGCGACATCCACGAATAGCTTTGCTATCTTGTTCGGATAGTCGGCTCTTGGACACTGTTGCGGTAGGCACGTGTGCTACCGCAGTTACTGCGTTCACTCTAGCGGAGCAAGTCTCGCGGTGAACAGGTTTGTATACAGCAAAATGCAGGTTCGTATCTTTCTGTGATTATAGACAGAGTACGCGTGCTTCGCTACACTATCGGCCTGGACTTTCCCTACTAAACACTACTGCCACGTTTACCATCTGCGGGTGTTCTTTATCCATTGATCGAACCTGGGCATGGTAATTATATCCCAGTGAGATCGACTACCAAACAATCGGCGAGCTATGGCTCCAGTGATTGATTCTAAGTCTGCACTGACTGCGCAAGCACACCAGTGAGGCTTCCTCAATCAGCTAGTGATGGTGCTACATCGATTGATGTATAAGGCAGTGTTATGCGTGTTTCGCTACACTATCTGCCTCGACTTCTCTAAAGACCACCGCCACGTTCTATCGTCTGTGGCTGCTCTTTATTCTGTGCTAACGTGGGAGACCCGTTATCGCACAACCCGTTGAGCTACAGCTCCGGTGATTGATTCTAAGTCTGCACTGGCTGCGCGAGCACACCAGTGAGGCTTTCCATTCAGCTAACGACAGTGCTACGGCGATTGGTTTATAAAGCACAGTACGCGTGTTTCGCTACACTATCTGCTTCAACTTCCTTTGCTAAAGACCACTGCCACGGTTTATTGTCTGCATTTGCTCTTTATTGTGCTAAAGCACGATTTTCCGTTGATCAAACCTGGGCATGAAATGTGTACCCCAGTGAGATCTGTTATCACACAATCGTTGAGCTGCAGCTCCGGTGATTGATTCTAAGGGGCAGAGTGCACGTGCTTTGCGACACTATCTGCTTTAACTTCCCTACTAAGGACCACTGTCATGTTCTATCATCCGCGGCTGCTCTTTATTTTTTCCTAGCGCATAGAATTCCGTTGATCGTGAGCTGTAGCTCTGGTGATTGATTCTACTGTACTGACTGCTGCAAGCACATCAGTAAGGCTTCCCAATCAGCTAGCACAGTGCTACATAGATTGGTTTATAAGGCAGAGTGCGCATGCTTCGCTACACTATCTGCCTCGATCCTTAATTAAGACCACTGCCATGTTTTATCATCGGCAGGCGCTCTTTATTGTACCAAGGCACGATATTCTATTGATCGAACCTGGGCATGGAAAGTGTACCCCAGTGAGATCTGCTGCCATACAACCGGTGAGCTATGGCTCCGGTGTTTGATTCTAAATCGGTACTGGCTGTGGTCCACGCCAGTGAGGCTTCCCAATTGTTTAGCATGGTGCTACATCGATTGGTTTATAAGGCAGAAGTGTGTGTGATTCACTACATTATCTGCCTCGGCTTCCCCTAGGAGGTTGCACCCAAACGTAAGGGTACTCCCGCCACCGAGGCTCCTGCATGGAAAAAGGGCAAGGCTGGCAAGGGCAGCAACCTATCCGCGGAAGTTACACAGCTAAGTGCGGCAGCGCAACAACTGATTGTAATGGTTTTGATGCCATTTCTACAGCAGCGTCAAACACCTACTTTAGTCAGTGGTGACAGGGTTGAGAAGAGGCTCAGATACTCTGCCTCTCTAGAAACCATTCCCCGCGCGGCCTTGGCATGCATGTGCGAGATGCCTCAGGCTAGCACTTTGTGGGTGTCTAAGTTTCACCGACAGGCCCCTCAGGGGGCACGATTTGCCATGCCAGCATCGGAAGATTTTCTGACGGAGTTTAATAAGGGCTGGCACGCCCTGATATGCATCGGTTGGCCAAAGATTGTAGGACGTTTGCGTCCATGTCAGACACGGCGGTCTATGGGCGGGACCAAAAATGCCCTCAGTGGAACCTGCCATTGCAGCATTAGTGGTGTCCCCGCAGGAGGTGGTCCGGGCAGACGCCCGTTGCTCTAGGCTACAGCGCAGAGCAACAGACAATTTGCTCTATGAAGCATATAAAGCGACTGCTACAGTGCTGCGAATTGGTAATTCGCTGTCAAGGGCAGTTGCTGACGATGCTTAGTGCAGAGGTTGATACCTCGTCGAGTGATGCGTCGCTTCAAGCGTTTGCGTTTATGACTTAGGCCGAGTAATGTCCCTGCTCACCGTAATTCGGTGTCAAGTGTGGGTGGCTCAGTCACCCCTACCAGATGCCACAAAGAGAACAATCAGGGACCTGCCGGTTGTTCCCGGCCGGGTTTTCACTGAAGCAGCCAGACAGGCACTGGTGCAGTCTTAAGAGGCATTAAGACACAGGGAGTGGCACAGGCCCCCCCTCAACATTTTGGTGTGCGCTGGTCCCAACCAATGGTTAGTAGGGACACACAACCTGCGTATGGCAGGGGAGCTTTTCGCCGTCCGTCCGCCCATGCACCAGTATCGGACTCATGACATAACCCCGTAGGGCCATCTGGCGGTCAGGCCGCCGGCACCAGTTGGTGAATTGGAAGGCTCTCACCGGTACTGGATCTGAGAGACCTAAATATATATCTAAAACGATACACTTTCCAGATGCGCCGGGCGTTTGAACGTTATACACGCCGTACGAACAGGAATGGATTTGAAAGATGCGTATTTTCCACATCCCTCTTGGGGTGGAGCATCATCGTTCTTACGATTGGCATTCCGAGGTCAGGCATACGAGTTCAATGCCCTCCAGTTCAGTTTGTCTCAAGCCGCACGTGTACTTACTTGCTGCATGAGCGTGGTTCTATCGCCGCTCAGGCTGAGGTGGCTGAGAATCATACCATACCTAGACGATTGGCTGATATGCACACAATCGTATGGTACAACACTTTTTACACAATGCCGAGATGATGGGGCATGTGGCCGGGTTGGACATCAGCGTCAATTACAGCAAGAGCCAGCTGATTCCGATACAGCACTGTGCTCGATGCGGTGTCTCAGTTCTGAGTGAATCGGTTCCTCGAAATGAGGACTTTTCAGAGGTTTATGGGCCTAATCTCGGCTGCCTCAGCAGTTGTACCTCTCGGACTCCTGACAGCCAGGCCACGTCAACGCTGGTTGAACACCAAGTCGCTGCACCCCAGGTGGGACCGTCATACCCGAATCAGGGTAACGTGTCAATTTTGCTGGCTATTCTGCCCATGGCAACGAGTGAGCCGCCTGAAAGAAGGGGTCCGGATGGGGGTTATACACTGCCCGGCCAAAAAAAAAGTCGCACACTCTAATATTTCGTTGGACCGCCTTTAGCTTTGATTACGGCGCGCATTTGTTGTGGCATTGTTTCGACAACCTTATGCAATGTCACAACATTTATTTCCATCCAGAGTAGCATAAGTTTTTGGCTGAGATCTTGTATTGATGACGGCAGAGTCGAACCACTCCGTAAAGTGTTCTCCAGCACATCCCAAAGACTTTCAATGGGGTTAAGGTCAGGAATCTGGTGGCTAATTCATGTGTGAAAATTATTCCTCATGCTCCCTGAGGAATGCTACCACTCTTTCACAATTTGAGCCCGATTAATCTTGGCATTGTCATCCTGGCATATGCCCATTGATGGGATAACCTGGTCATTCAGTACATTCAGGTACTTCGCTGACTTCATTTTATTGCTGCATAATGTTGCTGAGCCTAGACCTGACCAACTGAAGCAACCCCAGATCATAACACTGCCTCCAGAGGCTTGTACAGTGGGCACTATGCAAGACGGGTGCAATGGCGACTTTTTTTTTGGCCGGGCAGTGTACCTTCACAATGCGTGATCGTTATAACAGATGCTTTACTGAGCGGTTGGGGGTCTGTCTGCCAGCACCTCCCAGCTCAGGGGTTATGGTCCCGACTGCATCAGTCGGGCAATATCAACGTGCTCAAACTCCAAGCAGTATTTCTAGCACTGAAACATTTCTTGCCCATACTACGGGGCAAACATGTGATAGTGAGGTCGGACAACGCCTTCAGTATATCACATAAATCATCAGGGCGGTCTAAAGTCCCGCCGATCGTTGGAAGTGACCCAGCGCCTGCTAACATGGGCACTTCCCAGACTTACCTCCCTGCGTGCCATTCACCTACCAGGTATTCGGAACGCCACAGCAGATGTACTATCTCGCCAAGGGATTCATCCTGGCGAATGGCATCTCCACCCCAAGGTGGTGGAGGTCATATGGCGGCGCTTCGGTCTTGCTCAAACAGACTTGTTCGCCTCTCAAGAGTCTACTCATTGTCCCCAGTGGTTCTCCCTGAATGAGTATTCGAGTCCCCTGGGGATAGACGCATTAGCGCACGAATGGCTTGATGGCCTGCTATACGCACTTCCTCCCGAGTCGCTGATCAATGCGACTCTGCACAGGCTCAGCACGAGCCGCTAAGAGCTCCTGCTGGTAGCCCCCAGATGGCCAATAGAACCCTGGTTTCCCATGGTCCTCTGCCTTGTTTACGATCCACCCTGGAAAATTCCAGTGCAGGAGGATCTGTTATCACCACAGAGCAGCACTGTTTGTGCCCTCGACCAAACATGATGAGTCTCTGGCTATGGCCACTGAGGAGCCCGACCCGTCCATAATTGAGTGCGGCTCCCTCGTCTAGCGGACGCTACTCAACTCCAGAGCCCCCTCGACGAGGAGGGCCTATGGTTATATGTGGCAGCTATTCAGCACATGGTGCTAAGAGAAGGCTCGTACCCCTTACACTGTTCGATCCCTGTACTATTGGACTTTTTACAGTCCTTACTTGATAACGCGAAAGCAGCCAGCACACTGAAAACCTATGCGGCTGTCAAATTCAGCAGACATGTCTGGGTACATAACAAGCTTGCAGGTTGCCATTACCTTGTCAGCCGGTTCCTGAAGGGTGCCCCGCGGTGGAGATTTTTTTTTAAACGGCCTCTCTGCTAGCGATAGCATCAGCAAGATGCGTTTGGTGAGCTCTGCGCTCTCTCCATCAGCGCAGAGTGTCTAAGGTGGAGAGTGGCCGACTCAATCGTCACGTTGCGGCCTAATCCATCGTTCCTGCCCAAAATCGTTTCGGCATTTCACATCAAACAGCCGATCGAGCTTGCGGTGCTTCGCCCCCTGCCAGGCAAGGACCTGCGGGACAAACACCTGATATGTCCAGTGCGTGCGCTGTGATGCTACGTCGAAGGTACCGCTTCCTTCAGACGTACAGGGCAACTCTTTGTCTGCTACGACAAGACTAAAGGGACAGCGCTCTCGGCTCAAAGCCTCTCCTGGTGGGTAGTGAAGGCAATAGCCACGGCCTATGAGGCTAGCGCTAAACCTTCGCCTGTTGATATCCAGGGCCGATCCACCAGCTGCCTCATGGGCAGCCCTGGAAGGCGTACCACTTGAAGAAATTTGTGAAGCGGTGTCATGGACATCCCCGTGCACATTTACAAGGTCTTATCACGTCAATGTGGCGCCAGGCTCAACGGTCGTTTGCTCAAAGGTAACTTAGCTAAGTTATATTTTCCTATTAATAAAATCTGCTAACAAATCTAATTTATTAGCTGTAGTTAACATAGTGAATAAGTCCAAATCAAAATGTATTTGTCAAATGCACAGTTAACAAGCAGATAGGCATTTATGTTAGCTGGCAATGAAATGCTTAGCCTGCGAGCAAAGGGAAAACCTTGTAAAATAATACAAGAAATAATAAAATAAGATGGATAACAAAATACAGCTGCCAGAATAGTTAACGTTAGATATTAGACATGATTAGGTAGCTATTTCTCCCACAATGGTGTAGTGTAAATGTGGCAAATAATACTAACTTTATACAGTGCCCTCCACTATTATTGGCACCCCTGGTAAAGATGAGTAAAAATGGTTATAAAAAATTCACCGTTTGGTGAATTAGCTTAATCTCACACTGAAAAAAAAGAAAAATCCAACCTTTAATTGAAGTAAATTTATTATGAGAAAAAAAAAAACCTCATCAAGAAATAATTATTTTTAACAAAACCACATGTGCCACAATTATTATAGCCTCAACCCATCACTCTGCTGCCAGATATGCAGTAGATATGGATGGATCACTTTAAGGGTTGTTTCTCCTGACAAATTTTCCTATTGAACTCTATGGAAAAATAAGTCAGGAGAAGAAACCCTTCAAGTTATCCAGCCATATTAGTATTTCTGGCAGCAGAGTGATGGTTTAAGGCTTGTTTGATACGTCAGACCCCTTAGAGCCATTTAGCCAACCATGTGTTCCATACTGTTCCACTGTAATTTACAGCTAAATCTAGTCCCACCCCCCAATTCCCATTCAAATGCAGAGACGTTATAGTATTGCTTGTAAGAGTACCAGAAAATAAGATATCGAGTCTTTTGATGTTGTTGGGTCACAGGCATTAGGAAGTCATGGCATGCAAAGGATATGCGACCAAATATTAAAAATGATTACTTTATTCTATATATAAATGCAGGGGTGCCAATAATTGTGGCACACATGGTTTTGTTAAAAATTATTATAGCAGCAGGGATTTTTTTTTCTCATAATAAATTTACTTCAATTAAAGGTTGGATTTTTCTCATTTTCAGTTTTTCTCAGTTTTTCATTTTTGAAGCTAATTCACCAAACTGTGAATTTTTTATAACTCTCTTTACTCATCTTTACCAAGGGTGCCAATAATAGTGGAGGGCACTGTAGGTAAAACGTTAGACTAATAGTAGGTCAAACTAGCTCTTGAAACATAAGGTAAGCGAGTGCATCTTGGGATACTTTTTTTTTGCGAACCTTGCCGTAGTATTGTTATTCCAATCGCTATTTGGTAAGTTAGCTAATAGCAGATAATCTTCCAGTAATCAGCACTTTATTGAAATGGATACATGAGCAGTTTCAATCCAGGATATTTGTGTCTTCAACTTCAATGTGCAACAGGTGTGGTTTTTCGTGTTTTATCTGCCAGCGATATGCTTTTGCAGTTATAAGTGGCCTAGTTAGTTTAACGTTGTATATGTAACCCTCCACGGAAAACTGCAGACATTGCCATCAACTTTTCAAAGATATCTGACTTCCAAAAACCATCTGTGATTTCTTGCGGTAATTCACTCAAGCGGATGCTGCCAGCTGACTCCATCTCCTTTTGTATCATGGCAACAGTCGCTAAGGAGGGCAATTGTACTTTTGGAGACTTGGTTACCAATTCCTGCAATTCTCAAACTGCGATCTTTGGAGAAGTTTTTACTACAATTGCGACCTCTTCCAGGCAGGTTCATCACAGCTCCAGTTGCTTTAAAGGGATAGTTCGGAATTTTGGACATAATGTCTCGATTACGACTTACCCATGATGTAGTTGATTGATGGAAACCATTTTCAGCTAATTCCATGCTGTCCTTCTTTTGGACATACACATGTTGCTAATGCTAGCGCAACTCTATGGTAACCAGTAGCATCCACTACCAAACGCACTTAAACACTCCACAGTGCACCCAAAGCAAATAAAATACGACGACAGTCTCTCGGGGTTATTTTGAGTGTTTATACCATCATTTTTTAAGTCAAGCTATCGTTGAATCCTTTATTTTGTGCTGACCTATATTCTCTGTAGAAGTACGGTGGCGGAGCGATACTTTACGTTACCTACGAATGTAGTGCCGGCACTGGTCGACTACAACAACAAAGAAGAGCAACAAGTTGCAATGGCCACGTTCGCTCCGCCGCCGTACTGACTTATGAAGGTCAACAACCTTGTCTCATTGTGTGTTCTCTGATCTTCTCCATGTTGATTTATGACTAACGCCGTGTTTACACAGTGAGCCACTCGGTCGCTGGGTCGCTCAAGTCCACTATTCTGAGGGTGGGGTAGAAGCATCCTATTTTGTTCTCTCAGCTTCTCTCAAGTCAGCTTGTGCAGCTACATATGTTTGAGAAACAATGGCAATACACAACATATCAAAGACGTATTTGCCATACAGATGGCTAGATAGATAGATACACTACATGGCCAAAAGTGTATGGACACCTGCTCATTGAACATCTCATTCCAAAATAATGGGCATTAATATGGAGTTGGTCCCCATTTGCTGCTATAACAGCCTCCACTCTCCTGGGAAGACTTTCCACTAGATACTGGAACATTGCTGCGTGGATTTGTTTCCATTCAGTCAGAAGAACATTAGTGAGGTGAGGCACTGATGTGGGGCTATTAGGCCTGATTCACAGCCGGCTTTCCAATGGATCCCAATGGTGTTTGATGGGGTTGAGGTCAGGGCTCTGTGCAGACCAGTCAGGTTCTTCCATACCAATCTCGACAAACCATTTCTGTATTGACCTCTATTTATGCATGGGGGCATTGTCATTCTGAAACAGGAAAGGGCCGACCCAAACTGTTGCCACAAAATTGGAAACCCAGAATCGCCTAGAATGTAATTGTATGATGTAGTGATAAAATTTGCCTTCACTGGAACTAAGGAGCCTAGCCTGAACCATGAAAACCAGCCCCAGACCAAGGGGTGTCCACATACTTTTGGCCATATAGTGTAGATAGATAGATAGATAGCCATATCTGTAGTAGTGTATACAACTATAAAACATGTTTTTAGGGTTGAACAGGACATGATAGGCTTGGACCATAATTATTAGTTGATATTCCATTGCTGCAATGAGTGAAGCGGGGCGGAACAATTATTCACAAAATGGTATCATATCGGTTGGAGAATTAGGAAGCACAGAATTCTGATTGCTGTAATGGCTGATGGCCATGACGTTAAACTGCGGGCAACATTTATCGGGTGATTTTTGTTGCTCAGGTTGCTGACCGTGGCACAGTTTCATAGAAAATTAATGGACTTCTGGTGACTGGTTAGATTTTTATCTTATTTTGAGTTGTGCTGATAAACGATAAAGATGTTTTTATAGCCATTTTTCCTCATATTTTTCAAGGTTGCCAATAATTCTGGTGGGCACTGTATATTTTAATCTGTAGCTAATTGTGTCCATATATGTAATGCAAGTTTACATTCAGTGATAACAAGCCATTTTTAAAACGCTTTTTCCCCATTTCCCCTCAATTTGGAATGCCCAGTCATATCTCCAAGGTTGCAATTGCAGACTGGGGGGTGAGGAGAGTCATCACCTAGGTCTGACGTGAGATTTTTTGAGGGTGCGTGACAGCCTGAGATTGAGGGCGAACGTGTGAGAGTTGGCAACCCTGGTTAACTAGTTAGTTTTACAGTTAGTACTTTCTGATTTCCTCTATCGCATTTGGTCCTCCAATCCCGACCTCTTACAGATTGTTTAACAAATTTAGTTTGATTATACAATGAAGCATTGTCAAACATCAATTACATGTTCTCACAGCACCCAGATCACAGGCAATGCATCTAAAGTTCATATTTACGTACATTCTCATAATAACATAAATCCCGTTATTTTGCTTAATGATGACACTGAATACACTAAAGCGGTCAGGTTGGGAACCCATAGGGTCACGCATACATCCCTTGTTTTATAATGTCCTTCCCTTGTTTTATAACGTCCCGACTGCGGAGCTTTTCCACCCTAGCTCCTCAGTGGTGGAATTAACTTCCCATTCCCTACATTCTACTCCAACCCTGCCTGCGTTCCGTCGAGGCCTGAAGACACACCTCTTCAGACTCCACCTTGTCTGATATTCTAACCTAGGACCTCATGGTACTAGTTCCCTGTGTTTTCCTGTCTGTTTGTTATAGTTTATTATAGTATTTAGAATAGAAGTGTAGTATAGCTGATTTACCCACAGTTTACTGTGAACTACAGTCAACGTTCATTACTAGGGATAGCTGCTACATTATGGGAAGGATGTGCTTTGTCTTGTCTGTTCTGTAGGAACTTTGATGACGTCTCTGTATGCACTTATTGTACGTCGCTTTGGATAAAAGCGTCTGCTAAATGACTGTAATGTAATGTAATGTTATGGAAATATGACCAACATGTTTTTACTGGTAGCTTAATGCTTTAAAACAAGGCCATTTTCCTGGTATTGCAGGGACAACTTGCGTCTATTGCGGGGAGAAAATGTTTATTTTTGGGAAAAATATGAATCCCTATTTGACAATGTAATCTTGATATCTTGTTTGTAGGGGTGTATCCTGCGCCGAATACCGTATTTGGGAAAGCACAAATAATACGTTGGAACAGATATTTTTTTCTACCCAAAGTTGCTTGTTAATATTTGGATTCGGGAAAAAAGAGAGGGAGGCACTAAATCAGCACAGCTAGGTATCTGCCAGAGATCTAATTAATTGAGATAGCCACTAACAGGAGTGAGTAACACAAATGTCCTATCAAAATCAGCATTATAAAACCAAACTGTGACTTAATGTTTATAAAGATATTTTTCTAAAGTATAACTCTAGATCAGGAAGATTGATAGACTAGCATATGTTACGTTAACGTTACAAGTCCACAGTGTGGATTCATTGCGAGTTGAATGTTAAAGAATTTGGGTAGAAACAAGCATTCACAGAATCCGTGATATAGGCTAAATATTAATTTCAATGAAGTTACCACAGTGTGATTGTCGTGAATATGTACCTACAGTTGTGTTCAAATAAATAGCAGTGCGTTAAAAAAAGTGAATAAAGTGCAAATATTTTATAATAGCTTTTAGTTCCATATTTCAAATGTAGTGGAAACATTACACATTCAATTCCAAATCAAAGCATTAACAAATTTTTATCAAGTCTGCGTTATTCTTTTACAGGAAGCAAAGAAAAGGAATATTAATCTGTTCAAAAAAATAGCAGTGTTGACATTTTTCTCTTCAAACTCAAACACTTACTGTATAAACTGAAGAAATTTTTCAAGATTTAACTTCACTTTAAATTACTGAACTAATATTTAGTTGCATAACCATTGTTTTTGATAACTGCTGCGCATCTGCGTTGCATCGAGTCAACCAACTTCTGGCACCTAGAAACAGGTATTTCAGCCCAGGATGAACGAACTACATTCCACAGTTCCTGTGAATTTTTGGGTTTTGCTTCAGAAACTGCATTTTTAATGTCACCCCACAAGTTTTCAATGGGGTTGAGGTCAGGGGATTGAGCTGGCCACTCCATTACCTCAATCCTTTTTGTCTGGAACCAAGATGTTGCTCGCTTACTCGTGTTTGTTTGGGGTCGTTGTCTTGTTGAAACACTCATTTCAGGGGCATTTCCTCTTCGGCATACGGCAACATAATCTCTTCAAGTATTGTGATGTATTCAAACTGATCCATGATCCCTGGTATACGATAAATAGGCCCAACACCGTAATATGAAAAACATCGCCATACCATGATTTTTGCGCCACCATGTACCATCTTCACAGTGTACTGTGGCTTGAATTCAGTACCCGGGGGTCGTCTGACGTACTGTCGACGACCACTAGACCCGAAAAGAACAATTTTACTCTCATCAGTCCACAGAACGTTACGCCATTTCTCTTTGGGCCAATCGATGTGTTCCTTGGCAAATTTTAACCGATTCTGCACATGCCGTTTTTTCAACAATGGTGCTTTACGGGGGCTTCTTGCTGATAGCTTAGCTTCGATCAAACGTCTTCTGACTGTAACAGCACTTACAGGTAATTTTAGATCATCTTTGATCTTTCTGGAGGTGATGATTGGCTGAATCTTTGCCATTCTGACTATTCTTCGATCCGTTTTAACCGTAGTTGCTCTTTTTCTTCCGCGTGTTTCGGGTTTTTGTTGCCATTTTAAAGCATTTGAGATCATTTTAGCTGAGCATCCTATAATTTGCTGCACTTCTTTATACGTTTTCCCCTCTCCAATCAACTTTTTAATCAAATTACGTTGTTCCTCCGAACAATGCTTGGAACGGCCCATTTTACTTAGCAATTCAGAAGGAAATATATTTTATAACAATGTGTGAAACATTTGCTTCCCTTCTTCCTTAATAAGGGACAATAATGACACCTGTTTTTCACAGAATGAATGAATTCTCTAATTAAACTCCACACTGCTATTATTTTGAACATGCCCCTTTCAATGAATGAGTCAATTACTCAGAACAAGCAGCGTGCATGTCATGACAGTTGGGTCTGTTGTTTTTCTATTACACTACTACATCTACAAGTAAATTATTTGCCATGCAGAAATATCACTACTACTAATAACAGTGGTTCATCAGGTTACTGATGTTGTACTACTATTTTTTTTAACACAACTGTACATGCGAATCCAATTTTGATGTTGTTTTCTCTACACCCATTAACAGCACAGCAGCTGAGAGCTGGCTCTAGTTAGCAAGCTAACATGTACAGTAAGCTGAAAGTTTAATGAATTAAATGGATAGTGGGTTAGAAACTGACATTTCACTCGACTCCACTAGGCAGTCTGCCATTAATTTTCTTGTATGGAGGGCGAAAGCGAGTGGCTGGCTAGCTATGCTGACTGTAGCTTGCTCTGCTGCAAGTGCAAATGTTACGCCAAATCTCAGTGCTCAACGCTGCACAAAGGCTAACGTTAATGCCAGTGGGCTCAGTCCACAACAAGCACTGTCACTGCGGTCACACAAATGACACAAGCACACACACACACACACACACCCTCGCCTCCCGCTTTGTAATCTGTAATATGTTTAACCATCATGAATTTGGCATTGCATTTGGGGCGCGGGTGTGGGAGACCTGCTGGGATGACGAAAGCTCGATAGAACGCTGACATTGAAACAACACCTGGAAGGTGCCAAGGCAAAGACAACCGCCCGTGCCGCACTGATACGGCGTCTAGATGGTACCACATGGGGAGCGACGATGAAGACACTACGCATTTCCACCGAAGCCCTGCGGACTGTCTCCGGATGCCTACGAGCCACTCCGGTAAACTAACTACCCGTCCTCGCTGGTATCGCCCCGGCCGACATCAGACGAGAAGCAGCCACGCTGGCCCTCTCTCGAAAGGCACAGACCAGTGAATCCCACCTCTTCCACAAGATCGTCACGGAGAAGCCACGATGCGTGCGCCTCAAGTCCCGGCACCCCTTTGCCACGCACGCCCACGAACTGCTCCGCACAGCACCAGCTGACGTTTCCAAGACCAACTGGGTCAAGGCCAGGACCTGCCCTGAAAGCAGTGGACAACCCTCAACCACTTGAGGACCGGCGTTGGATGCTACGGTGTAGCAATGAAGAGGTGGGGCCTCGCAGACAGTGCCTTCTGCGAGTGCGGGGACCCGACACAGACTGTAGAGCATACAATCACCAGTTGCCCCAAACATCGGCCACCGAATGGCGAACGTGGTTTGATCGACCTGGAAGATGACACGTTGGCCTGGCTCGCCTCAACGGAGCTGCAGGTCTAAAGACATACGCCAGAAGAAGAAGGCATTGCATTTCACATAATAACTATTTAACCTTTCATTTCACATAGCGCAAAAAAAACGAGAGGGCTAGCTAGGAGCAATACAGGGGCTGAAACCATTGAGGTGTGTGTGTGTGTGTGTGTGTGTGTGTGTGTGTGGGGGGTGGGGGGGGGGGGGTCCAAGTTCATATAGTAAAAAAAAATAAAAAATATGAAATCACAACAGGCAGAAAGGTTTGTTATTGTGGAAATAGTTTCAAGTGTATAATGGAATGGTTTCATGTTTTTATAAAACTGCCTTTTATAAGTTGAGTATATATTGTACCTCAGATTCTTTCCAGTTCTTATCCAAAATTATTGTTCAGTGTCCCCCAGTTAGGGGGTGGGGGGTTAGATAAATAAGTATAAAGTCCATAATATAGTTCTTATAAAAGCTTTTGAAAAGAAAAAAGACAGGGTGTGGGGTGAATACTCATAAATTGCAATAGCAATTAATTTTAGACTAGAAAATATGACATTTCCTATATGTAACACCAACAGATACAGATACAGATAGTGGCATCGCTGCACACCCCTACTTGTATGCATGGTTGTGTGCGCCCCTGTGTGTAACAGACAGAGGGTGTACGCATGTTATGCACATGCCTATGTAGACACACTTATATTGCGCTGTTAAAATAACATAGAAAGAACTGCGACATGACTTAAGACCAGGTTTGTGGTGGCTTTAGCGCAAACGCTTTCTGTTGGCTCACGATAGCAATACGCCAAAAATGATCCTGGCCACACCTCATCTTAAAACCAACTCGCCCAGCTCACTTTTTACTTTATTCCACATTTCATACTTGCAGGTGTCAACAATGCACTTCCAGTAATGAGAAGTAGTGGGTCATGGTAGGAGTTGAGTGTAGTGTTACCATACATGAAAGATAATATACGGGACATTAAGGGGTCGATTTATTAAAGGTTTGCGTGTGAAAAAATGCATGTAAAACTGTTGCAACCTGCAAAAAATTGTGTGCTAAAATTGAAAGATACGTTAATTTCGATAGGATAATACATTTTTGCGAGTTAGCCTTAACCTCTTAATACCAAACGCCCCCTAGCGGTAACGCGGGCATTACGGAAGTTATTAAAGTTTATATTTCATTAATTTAATAATAGAGAATAAACTGCTAACCTCAATATGTTACATTACATTCATTTACCAGACGCTTTTATCCAAAGCGACGTACAGTAAGTGCATACAGAGACATCATCAAGATCACTACAGAACAGACAAGACAAAGCACATCCTTCCCATAATGTAGCAGCTATCCCTAGTAATGAACGTTGACTGTAGTTCACAGTAAGCTGTGGGTAAATCAGCAATACTACACTTCTATTCTAAATACTATTATAAACTATAATAAACAGACAGGAAAACATAGGGAACTAGTAAACAGGGAACTGATATTCCTAGGTGAGGATATCAGTCAAGGTGGAGTCTGAAGAGGTGTGTCTTCAGGCCTCGACGGAATGCAGGCAGGGTTGGAGTAGAACGTAGGGGAATGGGAAGTTCATTCCACCACTGAGGAGCTAATGTGGAAAAACTCCGCAGTCGGGACAAGCGAGAGCCTTTGACACGGAGGGGGGGAAGTGCCAGTCGCCCTGCTGTAGAAGAGCGAAGTGGTCGAGCAGGAACATAGTTCTGGATTAAGTCCTGCAGGTAGGCGGGGCCTGTCCTATTGGCTGCAGTGTAGGCCAGGGTCAGAACTTTGAACCTGATCCTGGCTGCAACTGGCAGCCAGTGGAGTGACCTCAGCAGGGGGGTTACATGTGAAAATTTCGGGAGGTTGAACACAAGCCGGGCAGCTGCATTCTGGATCAGTTGAAGAGGCAGAATGGTGCAGGCCGGTAGGCTTGCGAGCAGGGAGTTGCAGTAGTCCAGGCGTGAGGTGACTATGGTCTGGACAAGAACTGGGTGGAGTAGGTGGTCAGGTATGGTCGAATCCTCCTGATGTTGTACAGGAGGAACCTGCAGGACCGAGCCGTCGCCCTGATGTGCTCTTTGAAGTCAAGTCGGTCGTCCAGGACCATCCCCGGGTTCCTTGCAGAGCGGGAGGCAGCCACCACGGTCCCATCAACGGTGATGGAGAGGTCATGTAGTGGGGAGGTCTTGTACAGCATGAAGAGGAGCTCTGTCTTGTCAAGGTTGAGCTTCAGGTGATGGGTAGCCATCCACTCAGAGATGTCAGTCAGACAAGCAGATATCCTCTCCTTAACCTGTGGGGTAGAGGGAGGGAAAGAGAGGAAGAGTTGAGTATCATCAGCATAGCTATGGTATGAGAAGCCATGTGAATGAATTACTGAGCCAAGAGACTTAGTATACATAGAGAACAGCAGAGGACCCAGTACAGATCCCTGCGGGACTCCTGTAGACAGGGGATGGGGAGCAGAGACGGAACCCTTCCAGGAGACTTGGTAGGATCTATCAGTGAGATACGATACAAACCAAGAGAGGGCAGTTCCAGAAATGCCCATCTCAGCGAGTGTGGAGATCAGGAGTTTGTGGTTGACCGTGTCGAATGCCGCAGACAGGTCAAGGAGAATCAGAACAGAGGAGAGAGAGGAGGCTCTAGCAGTGGCGAGTGCCTCCGTCACAGCCAGGAGAGCAGTTTCAGTGGAATGGCCGGTTCTGAAGCCAGACTGATGCGGGTCAAGCAGGTTGTTCTGGTGGAGAAAAACAGACAGTTGGTTAAGGACAGCACGTTCAATTGTTTTGGACGGGAAGGGCAAGAGAGATACAGGACGGTAGTTCCTGACATCAGCGGGATCTAAGCTAGGTTTTTTAAGGAGTGGGGTTACACGGGCAGTTTTAAAGGCAGCAGGAACATGGCCACAGATTAGGGAGGTGTTAATAATGGAGGACAGATATGGAAGGAGCTCAGCAGATATAGACTGGAGGACTGCTGAAGGTATGGGGTCTAGTGGACAGGTGGTTGCGCGATGGCGCGTCACCAGCTCGAGCACATCTGAGTCCTCCAGAGTCTTGAAGGACGACAGTGTAGCGATGGGTTCAGTATGGGGGATGTGGGGTGTCACCGGATGCGTGAAGGAGTTCCGGATCGCGGCCACCTTCCCCTCAAAGTGGGTCAGGAAGTCATCTGCAGAGAGGGAGGAGGGTGAAGGGGGTGGAGGGGGGGTGAGCAGGGAGGAGAAGGTGGAAAAGAGTTTACGTGGGTTAGATAGACATGTATCAATTTTAGACTGGAAAAATGAAGTTTTAGCTGATGTGGTTGCAGCTGTGAAGGCTGCCAGCAGAGTGTGGTAGGAGGCCAGGTCATCTGGGGATCTGGATTTCCTCCACTTTCTCTCAGAGGCTCGTTGCATGGTTCTGCTGGATATGAGAGAATCCGTCAGCCACGGGGAGGGGGGTGATAGTCGGGCTGGTTTGGAGACAAGAGGACATAGTGAGTTGAGAGACTGAGAGAGGCATGAGTTAAACACAAAGTTGACAACATCAATAGGCATTTTAGCAAAGGTAGCAGGAGGAGGAAGTGCAGAGAGAGCAGAAGTAGTGAGAGAGGAGTGTGAGAGGGTGCGGAGATTTCTCCTGAACATAACAGCAGGTGGGTTGTTAGTGGAGTTGAGGGAGAGTGGGCAGGAGAGAGAAAAAGAGATGAAGAAATGGTCCGATACGTGGAGGGGGGTCACCGTGAGTTCAGATGTGGCGCAACTCCTGGTGAGTACAAGTTCCAGTTGGTTACCACCCTTGTGGGTGGCAGGCGATGGGGACTGAGTGAGGGCAAAGGACTGGAGGAGTGAGGTGACACTGGATAGCTGGGCACTGTCTGGTTGGAGGTTGAAGTCTCCCAGTAGGATTACAGGGGTACCATCCTCAGGGAAGGAGCTCAGGAGAGTGTCCAGTTCATCCAGGAAAGCGCCGAGCGGACCTGGAGGGCGATAGAGAACAACAATGTTAAGTGCAGATGGGTGAGTTACAGTGACTGCATGAAACTCAAAGGAGGAGATATTCAGGCAGGGTACAGTGGGAATAGAGAATTTCCAGGACGTGGAAATGAGCAAACCAGTACCCCCGCCTCTGCCTGAGGCCCTGGGGGTGTGGGAGAAGGAGTAGCCAGCAGACAGAGCAGCTGGAGTGGCTGTGTTATCAGGAGTGATCCAGGTCTCAGTGAGAGCCAGGACGTGGAGGGACTTCACCCTGGCATATGCAGTGATGAAGTCAGCTTTCTGGACGGCTGACCGGCAGTTCCATAGTCCACCCACCACTGAGAGTTCCTTATGAGAGGACAGCGGTGGGCAGACCAGGTTAGCCAGACAGCGTCTGCGGTGGTTGGGCCTCCTGGAGCGAGGCATGGAGCACAGAGGAATGGGGGTTAGACACATGGTAGGGGGTGATAAGACAGGTTAGGTGGGGAAAGATCATTACAAACACAAATGTTGATTAAATATCCTTAAGATACATCCATTCTTTCTAGGAAAGTGGTTTTTAAGCCCAAAACGTCGCATTAAAACTTCGTAAATAACGTTGTAAACTCAGACCTAATTACCAAACATTTATTGCAGCTTGCTGCCACTCCATAAACAATGCGTTGGTAAACTATTCTGCTTGATTATATTTCACAAAACTTTGCTTTGAAAAATCGTTATGCATTAAAGCTTTAAGAAAAAACACTTGAAAACATTCTACACCGCTGTGCATGCTTTCTTCAAGTTATTACACGTACTTGTGATTTTCTGCTCTTCGTCGCGAGTAGTTTGGCTGTGTCCCGTTCAGCATTGTGAAACTCGGCCAGTTGAGTGAGTACCAACCTCTTAGCTTAGTTTGTTGTCGACAAACTTGTTTGGGACTTGACTGCGGAGTTTTTTGTCAGACCGTCGTCAATTGGGTGCATTGTCTTGATTGATAGCACAGTAGGCCTATCCGAAGTTGGAATGACTGATTGGGGGCAGCCTCCAGATTCAGTCTCCTTTTTCTCCCATTGGGTCTTAAACCTGTCTGTGAATAACCAAGACTGTTATCTTTCAAATAAGTGCTCATACATCATATCCGATTCAAAATATACAAGTTATCGCAGTGCGTAACAGAGGGTTAGGTTTCACTGTAGTACACGGACGCATTAGAGCGCAATAGGGTTAGCTTATCATTTAGCTTTGCTTGTTCATAATTTACTTAGCTACGTTCCGGTTAGTAAAGAACAATTAATTAGGTAAGACCCGCAGTTACATTTTTTTACTTTAGAGCAGGGGTGTCAAACTCATTCCATCGAGGGCCGAGTGTATGCAGGTTTTTGTTCCAACCGTGCCCTACACCAGCTGATTTCACTAATTAGCTCAGCTCTTCAACCAAGGAGGTGAACTAATTAGTGGAATCAGCTGGTGTAGAGCATGGTTAGAACAAAAACTTGCATACACTCGGCCCTCGATGGAATGAGTTTGACACCCCTGCTTTAGAGTATTTTTGATACAGTTTTTGTGTAGTTATGTCGAGATTTTTGAGGCGTTTATCCGTGCATCAAGTGCTAGACGAACTGGATAAGCCAGAAGATGTTTTTGCCGAAGGAGACTCATCCTGTCTCAGTGACGCTGAATCCACTGATGACCGGGATGATGTTGCTGACATGTAAGTTGTTTTATCATACTAACAGTGTTATGCTATAAACGCATTGAATTTCGCCATGGCAGGTAACGTTGTTAGGGCTGGTGGTATTACCGATTTTTCGATATACCAGTGTGAATTCACGCAATGCCATGCGGGTTCGTAATGTATTTTATTGTTTTTCATACAATTAATATTAAAAATTGCACATTCCAACGGTATGATAAATAATTTATGAAGTAAACTTAGGGTGTATTGTCTGTGTTGACAAACTCGCACGTGTTACGTGGCGTTGCCAACAACACAGATGTTTGTGGAAACGGTAAGTTTGGTGTAAGCATCGAAGGAAATGTGCAATTTAGCTGCAATGCGCGAATCCCTGTGTTTCTTCTGTGAAGCTATATATACTTATGCATAAAATCGGTCCCTCTCAGCTAAATTAATATAGATAGTATTACCTTTACAGTGGCAAGCTAGCAAGCAAAATTACAGGTAACAAGCAGCTAGCTATCTATCTGTTTCTGAGATGAGCTACTAAATCGATTTTTTTGAGTGTGAAATGGCTTATGGAAGTGTTTAGTAAAGTCATTGTTCCACATGAGTAAATTGTTCTGTATGCAGTACAGAAGGCTGTGCAGGTAAACAAAATGGCAATTTATGCATGGTATGAGGGAGAGAACATGATAACATGAGGGAGTACTTGTTTATTATTATTATTGTTGATTGTTGTTGGATAAGGGGGGACTAATGGGTATATCAACATGGTGGACAATTCCATGGACAGGGTTAGTGGGGTTTGTAATGATGCTGATTGCTCTCCTGAGGGAATGTGTAGTCTAAGTGGCTTCTGTATGAATGGTTAAATAATCTCTCCTCACCCTCCACCCCCATGTTTTGATCCTTTGCCTTTTTTTGTTTTTAGTTCATTTTTTCAAGCTTTTTGGACCCTGCCATTTTGTACTTTCTTTGTGTAAATACGGTAACTTCAGCAATTAGAAGGCAAGGATATTTTTATTTGTTACAGCAGGGGTGTTTTTATTTTATCTAGGAAACTGGTGGACCTTTGATTTTTTATCCACTGCACTTTTAGTAGTACACCTTAGTGCACTTGTATATAGTTGATATATGTTTGTCACGTATAAAGTTTTGCCTCCTAAAACCCAACCCCAACGTCCCCGTCGTAGGAGGTGGCAACAGAATAAAGGACAGGACTGGCAAGCAGTAATGTGTAGGGAAGTTTCATACTATTCCCATTATTCATTTGAAAACCTGTTTGCATATACCTGGACTAATTTCTGGCTAATGGGGCTCTGGTGAAATACACAAGATTCACTGTGCTGCTACATGGGTTTTGACAGCTTTTTGTGACCTCGGGTAGTTAGTTGTGTAATATGAAGAGCACCAAGAACACGTCTAAAACTTAACTTTTATTGCCAATATTGACAAATTATCTAATTTTATTGTAAAAATCTCATAAATAAATCATATTGAGACCTTTCTGGAACATTGCCATTTTTGGCACATTTGGCACCATTTGGATAACGAAAAAGGTTCACCTGAAAAAAACCCTGTCAAATTTGAATGGTTTGAGATATTGACACCAGATTGTTATCAGAGGTAGGCAGCATATTGATGAATCAGATAGAGGAGTCATTTCCTCCATAGCATTTGTAGCTCCCCAGGTAAAAATTCTTAAACTTGAATGTAGGTATCCGTTTTTTAGTTTTTTTATATTTTCTGTACATAAATTGTTGTAGTTAAGTATCAAATGGATTTCTATGAGTTCTCACTGCTTCGTCGTAATACTGCAGGTGTCTGCTTTAATAAAAGCCATCAACCATATTTGTACCATTTATAGTTTTTGAGATAACCACCTTTGTTTGTCACTAGTGAAAACAGGTGAAAATTGGCCTATTTTGCCCTCGGTAGGAAGAGGTTAATGAATATGCAAAAATGGCCATCCCTACATTATTTCACGAAATAGTGGAAGGTGGTCATGCAAATTGGGATGGCAGGTATGCCATCCGCCAAGTTACGGCTTGGCGGGGCATGCCCCATACCTATACAGCACCGAGAGTTTGGCACTTTTCAGGGTTTCCTACAGAAGTAACCACAATGACCACAGACTCTCAGCCCTTAGAAACATTAACTTCTGTACATTCTGACCTCATGTAACCACACAGCATTCAGATACAACTTCACACATCCACAAAAACTTGGGTTAAGCCCCAAACTTTGGTTATTTTGCCAGTTTTTCTCCTTCTGCTTCTTTCCATTTTTCCTGCTCCGTACCCTCAAAGACTAATTCTCCCCATTGGACAACCGTCTTTAATCTGCCTATCAGAAGCTCTGTTTAAAATTGCCTCATCGCATTTACATGCTTCAGAGTCTACCTACTGCACACACTGTGAAACTGTATCTGTAGCTTAGTGGTTACAGTGCTGCTCTAGCATGTAGCAGATTGTTGGTTCGATTCTCACCTGACCCTAGCATTTAGTTTTGGTATACAATTTCTGGTACCGCAAAGTTATTTAGTCTTATTTTTCTTACTTAAAAAGATGTGAATGTCACCCGACATGGTCTGGTAGCCTAGCATTAGTCTACTCGCTACCAACAAAACGGATCACCGCAGGTTTGCAGTTACGCAGTAGGCTACAGGAACACATATCCCATTTCTCAGGCACAGACAAATACAGTTCTAGAGCAAAATATTGCCTGGTTAATATCGCGTTGTTGCATTAATGTAAAAAAAAATTCTATAAATAACTTTGCCATTGGCTACATGTTTTAATCTTGCACAAATGCCGACTAAAACATTAATCTGTGTGGAGCCTTATGCTGTGCTCTTGCGGTCATGTCTGACTCACTGTGGAAACCGAAGCTTCAACGCTTCTTCATGTCTTCATTCATTTCTACAGGCGGCAGTGTAGTATAATGGTTAAGGAACTGGCCTTGTAACCGAAAGTTACCAGGTTAGATTTCCAGGTAGGACACTGCCGTTGTACCCTTGAGCAAGGTGCTTAACCTGAATCGCTTCAGTATATATCCAGCTGTATAAATGGATAATATGTAAAAAATTATTTAAAAAAACGTTCTGTAAGTCGCTCTGGATAAGAGCATCTGCTAAATGCCTGTAATGTAATTTCTTCACTTCAGCTCTGTTCACTTTATCCTTTTCACACATCACACATACAGTCAAGCCGGAAAGTCTGCACACCCCTTTCACCTTCTCCACGTTTTATTACGTTACAGACATATTCTACAATAGATTGAGTTCATTTTTTGTCTCAAAATTCTGCACAAAATAGCCCATAATGACAAAGTGAAAACAGGTTTTTAGACATTTGTGCTAATTTATTAAAAATCAAAATGTTAAATATCATATGTACACAAGTGTGCACACCATTTGATATGACACCCAAAAGTGAGCTGAGGTGCATTTTGTTTCCACTGATACTGCTTGAGATGTTTCTACAACTTAATTGGAGTCCACCTGTGATAAATTCTATTGATTGGACATGATTGGGGATTGCCAACACCGGCCTATATAAGGTCCCACAGTTGACAGTGCATGTCAGAGCAAACTCCAAGCCATGGGGTCAAAGGAATTATCTGCAGACCTCAGAAACAGGATTGTGTCAAGGCATAGATCTGGAGAAGGGTACGGAAAAATCTCTGCAGCTTTACAGGTCCCAAAGAGCACTGTGGCCACCATCATTCGTAAATGGAAGACGTTTGGAACCACCAAGAATCTTCCTAGACCTGGCCGCCCGGCCAAACTGAGCAATCGGGGAAGGCGGGCCTTAGCCAGGGAGGTGAGCAGGAACCCGAGGGTCACTCTGACAGAGCTCCAGCGTATCCTTCTGGAGATGGGAGAACCTTTCAGAAGATCAACCATCCAGGCAGCACTCCACCAATCAGGCCTTTATGGTAGAGTGGCCAGACGGAAGCCCCTCCTTAGTAAAAGGCACATCACAGCCCGCTTGGAGTTTGCCAAAAGGCACCTAGAGGACTCTCAAACCATGAGAATCAAGATTCTCTGGTCTGATGAAAGCAAAATTGAACTTTTTGGCCTGAATACCAAGCGTCACGTCTGGAGGAAACCAGGCACCGCTCATCACCTGGCTAATACCATCCCTACAGTGAAGCATGGCGGTGGCAGCATCATGATGTGGGGATGTTTTTCAGCAGCGGGAACGGGGCCACTAGTCCTGATAGAGGGAAAGATGAATGCAGCTAAGTACACCGAGATCCTTGAAGAAAACCTGCTCCAGAGCCCTCTGGACCTCAGACTGGGGCGAAGGTTTACCTTCCAACATGACAACGACCCGAAGCACACAGCCAAGAGAACAAAGGAGTGGCTTCGGAGAAAGTCTGTGCATGTCCTTGAGTGGCCCAGCCAAAGCCCAGACCTGAATCCAATTGAACATCTGTGGAAAGAGCTGAAAATGGCTGTGTACCGACGCTCCCCATCCAACCTGACGGAGCTTGCAAGGATATGCCAAGAGGAATGGGCAAAAATGTCCAGAAACAAGTGTTCCAAGCTCGTAGCTTCTTTCCCAAGACGCCTTGAAGCTGTAATCGCTGCCAAAGGTGCAGCAACCAAGTATTAGGCTAAGGGTGTGTACAGATATGTAACCCCTAAATAACCTATTTTTGTCAGTAAAATAAAATTGCATATTTTCTAAAAACCTATTTTTTACTTCGTCATTATTGGCTATTGTGTGTAGATGTTTGAGGCAAAAAATGAACTCAATCTATTCTAGTATAAGTCTGTAATGTAATAAAACGTGGAGAAGGTGAAAGGGGTGTGCAGACTTTCCGGCTTGACTGTAACACAATATTACCATAAAATTAATTACTATGAAAATGAAGAATTTACGATAATATAACCTATAAAACCCTAACGGGTTCAAGTTTATATACCATCAATTCAGCAAAGACATACATTTCATGGTTAGTCACAAAAAAAAAATTACAGTAGCCTCCGAACATGTCATAGTCTACTTCTGCAGACAATGTCTATTGCAAACACTACGTATATAATAATGATAATATAACATAAATAATGATTATCTGTGGTAGGCTACCTTCTTTGACAGTAGTATTGTCTTTTTTTCTCATGCAAAGATCTCTGGGAAATAGCTTTGCCTGAGAAATTTGAATGTCAGTCAGCTGGTCAGGAAATTGAGGAAAAGTAACCAAGAGAGTTAAAAGGAAACTACTACTACGAAGCGCTACTAGGCTACTAGTTTCATTTAAATGTCAATATCTCAAAAGATATTCCATGCACATCCATGGTTTACAGTTCGAATTGAAGAAGCTGTATTCAGAAATTTGCAACAAAATAGGCATTTATTTCAGAATAGTCACTAGTAGCTATATACATAGCCTAATAGCCATAACTTAAGTAGCCTAATGTATTTAAATACATTTTAAAAAATAAAGAAACGTACAAAACCGCGTATGTTTCTACACAATAACAGCAACGTATTTTATCCCTAAGTGCGATACATGGTCCCTGTGGAAATGTGGACTGTATGGGACTTGTAACAAGATAAACTCTTCAGGGTTAATCAGAAAACAGCTGTAGCTGAATATACTGGTAAGTACTTGGTTTCCTAAACATATTTATACGAGAGATTTTGGAGGTGTCTTCTAAACCGAAATGCATCAGGTACTGTATATAGTACAGTAAGCAAGGGAAAATGCTTTTACTGCAACATTTTTTTACAAATATTATTGTTTCTATACGTGAACATGATTTTCTTAGCGTGTATAAATGGTGCATTTTATGCATTTTACAGTCTGTGGCTGTGGCGACAGGATCGATCGTAAGTCAAAATTTACGGAGTTTTCTTAAAGCTGTAGTTCATAATTTTAGACGAACATGAATACTGTAATTAAGACGGATACGTCTCCACCACTAGGGGCAAAGTTTATACAGTTCAAATAGGCTATGTACTGTCATGCAGTTAAAATTACCCCAACAGGAGATTCCTGCAGAACTGCAGAAGGGGCTTACAGCTTGCTGGGCGGGGCTTGAGGGGCTTACAACTTGCTGGGCGGGGCTTGAGGGGCTTACAGCTTGCTGGGCGGGGTTTGAGGGGCTTACAGCTTGCTGGGCGGGGCTAAGCACTAGTGCGCATGCGGATGGACCGAATTTGGGTTGCCAGATTCTTTATTTAGTTTATTTAGTATTAACATCGCATTAATAGATATTCTATGTCCTTCTGTATGTATTAGTTCGCATATATACATGTATTCATCAACTAACATTCAAAGATATACACTCAGAAATTATTAATACATTCATTTTTATTTATTTACCATTTATTTACCCAGGGGAAACCCATTGAGACCAAGGTCTCATTTACAATGGTGCCCCTGGTTACAACAAGCAGCAATGATACAGAAGGTAGTAACTATACACAAGGTAGCCTACACAAGGTACACAGTACTGAAATATAAATACTAAAATGCAAGAGTAAACATAACAGTCATACATATATGGTGCAAATATACAAGATACACATAACATATTCACATAATATGGTGCAAATACACAAGATACACAGGACATAGTGGTGTACTAAAATACTAAGGATACTAAATACAGGAGAAAACATAGCAGCAATCAGGGAAAGGGATACGAACCCAGGTTAGGGTAAGGGGGATGACGAGAAAACATAGCAGCAATCAGGGAAGAAAAGTTTTGAGTGTTGATTTGAAAATGTTTGCTGAGGTTGCATCCCTGATGAAAGCTGGCAGTGCATTCCACAATTTGGGTGCACAAAATGAGAATGCAGTCTCCCCAAATCTTTTCTTGTGAACGTGTAGTATACAGAGAAGGCCAGCATCAGAAGACCTGATGCTGGTCTATGCTGGGAAGTGATGTTCACTAAGCTGGTAATGTGATGGTCTTGCTGGGAGACCAGCTTGGGTATACTGGTAGTGTGATGTAGTTGGAAGGGTCCCCATGCACCCCATGGGTATATTTTTTCTAACTTATTTTTTTGTAAAATAGGCCTATTTTTTTGTAAAATAGGCCTACACATAAACTTTGGTTACAATTTTCATTTTAATCATTTTCTGGAGGTTTAAATTGCTGGGGTCAAATTGACCTCAAGGAAACCAAATGAGGTTAAATGCACACAAGATTACTTTAGCCTTTCCTGAGCTAGACATTATCAAACAGATCTATAAGCAGATTTATGGATGTCTGGCATCTTTATGTCATGACAGCTAAAGCTCCTTTCGGTTTAGTGTCTGTGGCTGTTCAGGGATTTACCAGATAAAAAACTTTATGTTGGGAGAGGTATATGTGCTTCTTTGATCTCTGTCATCTTTTATAATATCCTCTTAATGGTTTATTCTGTATATATGGTTGATCAGTAAACACAATGGGTTTGATAAGCGTTTATTTTGTGTTTCTTATTGTTTTGATAAGGAACTCATGGAGATGCAAAGATTCGATTCGAATCCAGGTACTTTGTGGAAAACGGAAGGCCCACAAAACGGGCAGTGATAGCTGCTGCAACAGGATGTGCACTTCACTAGTGGTGGAAGTGAACGGGCCTCTCTGTATTGTTATGTGGTCCTGGAAAAAAAGAAGATAATTACTTTCAAAATGTCAAGGTCAGGTGTCCCAACATTCAAATAAGCATCTCTTCTTCCACTATATTCAGATTTCAATGCATGACCCATCATTTGAAAGCTTAGGATCTGCATTTTCATAATCTGTAAAACAACTGAAAAATGACCTATTGACTTAAGGACCAAAACACCAGCTGCGGTCACAAATGTAACAATAAGCGGCCTCTAACTGATTCTGCTGTTTTCACTATGCTATATGAGCATCAAGTCATGTTTCTCATTTTGGACTAAAATAGAGGAATGTTGCTCAAGCTTATAAAACGCAGTTGTGGGCACTATGCACTGGGATTCGTTTTTAGCGTTACACATATTTTCAAGGTGGCTTTGATGATTGAATAAGCAACAAATTCCAACGTATGTGTTTTTTTACAACGACGTTGACAATGTGTATTGCGGTGGACATTATAGAGAATGTGAAGTTGACCACCTTGTGAAAATGGTTCGTGTTTAACATAGCTTTAACATTAGTTCAACATTAATAAGTAGTCTTCCTCAAAACATTCACATAGTTGGGGTGGGTTGGGTGTTTACAGGGAATATTAGCTAACGTGCGTTAGCTAGCTAGTGCACATGCTAACAAGCTAGCTAAAGTTAGCTAACGTTAGCTCAACACTGAAGCAAATGACAGACCGAAAATAGGCCCTAATGTCCAAAATAGCGAAGGTGCCCCTTAAGGTACTTACTTTTTCACTGGAAGCCATATTTGGTTCTTCTTCAACCGAATGAAAGTTTAAACCAGAGCTAGAGAGACTCTCTCATACAAACTAGTGTCTGCTCGTCTGCTTAAGTTCTGGCAACACAAATTCGGTCCATCCGCATGCGCACTAGTGCTTAGCCCCGCCCAGCAAGCTGTAAGCCCCTCAAGCCCCGCCCAGCAAGCTGTAAGCCCCGTTCTGCAGTTCTGCAGGTACACCCTACTCAAAATTACTGCAAACACTTTAATTTGGTTGTAGTTCATGGTAGGCTAAAGCACAGAATTCATGCCTATGTCTTTCTTTGAGCTACAATGCATGCATGTGTCTGCATGTATTCTGCAAGTCTCTCTTGATGTCATTATCTTCATGCATTATCATCATTAGTTAGCTAGCAAACACATTACATTAGTACACAAAAATAAGTGCTATCTCACAAAAAAACTTTAAACGTAAAAAAAACATGCCAAGTTACTCACGCATAGCCTACAAAGCACTGTCTGTAAGTTCTTAATTCCAACTTGCAAAAACTAGGCCTGCCTCTGGCCAAGTTACAACTAACAATATTGCCTATTGTAGCTTACACTAATTAAACTAGCTCTATTCCAAAGCAATGCTATCCAAACTTTCCTAAATTATTTAATGCAACTTGGCCTTGTGTTTTTTCATCTTACCATCTCAAGAGAATGTGGTCATTCAAACTTTAAAGGTCAAATAACAAAAATGGCCTTATGGAACAACTTATCATTTCATTTAATGTTTTTAAACAGTTGACAAATAATTACACTCCCAGAAAGGATATGTTTATACTTTGTTGTAAAGTTTACTTTAGAAAATGTACAGGTTTTAAAATGTTTTGCTGCACATTTCTCTACATTTCACAAACAGACATTTACACCAAGAATGATAATTTACAAGAGGGAAGGGGGTGATGAATAAATAAATGCAGATAAAGGATAGAAATATGTTGACGTTGAAAATAGCCTACAGATAGCATTTTCACAAACCTATCCAGACATGTTCGCCCTGTCAATGTAGCCTACTGTATGTGTGTGGGTCAGATGATGCCAAATAAGTAATAGTACTAATTTGTTAACAAAATAATGTTATTTGCAAACAGAATTTTTGTGAACACAAAAATGTATTGGCTGTGTAGGACCACACAGGGTTTCTAGAAGTCGAAATATTCCAAATAAATAAATACATCAATAAATACATAAATAATAATAATAATAATACATTTTATTCATGCTGTGCTTTTCATAGACCCAAAGCACTGGATGCAGACAATTGTTCAAACATACCATGTAGTGTAGTAATTGCAACACATGTGAATCTCAGATTATTTCCACTATAAATTATTGTCCTGTCACAGTTTGATGTGGCACATACAGTTTCATTGACCACATGCTCTTGAGATGGTAAGATGAAAAAACACAGGGCCAAGTTGCATTAAAGGAGCTATATGTAACAAATTTACTGTACTATATCATAAAATGACCATGATATGTCATCAGAGATTAAGGAAACATGCTAAGTCGAAATACTGGCTTCTCCAACAACAATGCTACAGCCAGTATGTTCTCCTTTGAAATTTCCATTCCGGGTCGGAACGTCTGTATTTGTTTTTGACCTGTGTGATTCACTATTCTCCGTGTTAACTCCGCCCACTTCCCATTATGAACAACCATATGTACTCCGGCACTCCGACAGCCGATTTACGAATGCCTAAGCTAAGTTCAACATCGTTTTCATCTAGCTAGCTAAAGATTTTTAATATATATATCTGTATATAGTTACTAGCTAAACATACCACTAACGTTTAGCTTATATCTGTGTGACCGTAAACATAGCCAGCCATGCATCTAGCTAACATTGACAGAGATCCACATGACAAACAATAAATAAATTGCAAAACGTATACATTAGCTGATCAACTTACAGTGTAGGACTCGTCGTCGCTTGTCATTGTCAAAATAGAATAAGCTCGTCTCAAAATATAATGTTGTGCTCGGCTCGTCTTGCGCTCGTGTTCGTTCAGTGTCCTCAACCTGGCAACCCGCGTGAGCTTCGAGGAGGGGGGTGGGCGGAGACAACTCTCCAATATTGTGAATCAACCAGTACATTTTAAACGCTCTGTGTCAATGTTACATATAGCTCCTTTAAATAATTTAGGAAAGTTAGGATAGCATTGCTTTGGAACAGAGCTAGTTTAATTAGTGTGCGCTACGATAGGCAATATTGTTAGTTATAACTTGGCCACATTTTGATATCAATACTTTTAAAGGCAGTCCTAGTTTTTGCAAATTGGAATTAAGAACTTACAGACAGTGCTTTGTAGGTTATGCGTGAGTAACTTGCCATTTCTTTACGTTGAAAACGTATTTTTTTGTGAGATAGATTACTTTAGCACGTGTAACGTAATTTGCTAAACCTGAAAGGAAGTTTGAGAAAGGTATTTGTGGCTGCATTTTAGTACAAATGGAAAGCAGGAATTAAAAGTCACTTAATCGATAAAATGATGGCTGTCATTGTAGCAAGGTGAAAAGAGAAGGACAGCAACTCAGTCTATTGTTTTAATTTGGGCACGGACGCGTTTCGGCTTACCGCCTTCGTCAGCGTGCATCTTGATGTTCATTGCACGCTGACGAAGGCGGGGTAAGCCGAAACGCGTCCCGTGCCCAAATAAAACAATAGGCTGAGTTGCTGTCCTTCTCTCTTCTGATCTTATATACTCTACTAAGGATTCAGCACCGGCAAAACGGTTATTAGACAAAGTTGAGCACGTTTTTACTATTTCTCTTGTCATTGCAGCAAGACAGTACGGGTGTGTTTGGAATATCCATAACTGACCGTTCTGAATGACTGATTAACAATGGGGGCTAATTAACTGGCCCATTCTAGCTAACACTCAAAATACACAAGAAGAGAATTTGTGGATAGCCTACATAGACATCATGAACAGTAAGAATATATTTTTCAATCATGAAGCAAATCGTGTTACAGAATACAAGAGTAGGCTAACTAGTATTTGAATCAAACAAACAATACAATGTCTATTACAACAAATAGTGAATAACAAGCAAATCAAAACTTAATAAAAAAGAAAATGCGAGTAGGCTTAGTGCTCGAAAGCATAGTTATGATCATTTCAGTCCTGACAAACATCTGTAACTCCCGGCAGAAACTAAGAGACATCCAGTGAAGCAGTTTGTAATAAACCGCCAGGGCCCCATTTCCCAAAAGGATCTTAGATAAAGATCATCTTAGGCTATTTTTTGTTTTATATATATCCAGAACGCAGCAGCGCGCCTGGTCTTCAACCTCCCCCGACACTCCCATGTCACCCCCCTGCTCATTGACCTCCACTGGCTACCTGTGATAGCTCGCATCAAATTCAAAACATTGGTGCTCGCCTTCCAGGCAGTCCGAGGATCAGCCCCTCCATACCTCCAAAAGCTCATCAGACCCTACACACCTACCAGATCCCTGCGTTCAGCTTCCTCAGGACGACTGGTACCCCCCCCCCCCCCCCCCCACTTCATACTAGCACCCGGTCTCGACGTCTGTCTGTCCTGGCCCCACGGTGGTGGAATGAGCTCCCCGTGGAGGTCAGAACAACAGAAAGTCTGACCACCTTCAAGCGCAGATTGAAGACTCACCTCTTCAAGCTGCACCTCTCTCCACCTCTCCCTACCTCCTTGTGACCTCCCTTGATTGTGTTTTTCTGAATCCTTGTTTAAGTGGTTCAAGCTGCTAGTTTAAGGTTACTTATTGGCTTACTGTTGTACATGCCAATGATTGATATTGTGTGGTCCCCCCCCAAAAAAAAAAAAACATGCTGACCGCGCCTGGTGTTTGAAATCGCATTTACCTTTTAGGGTTGTTTTAACGCACTTGTTTCAAGTTGGAAAATGCACTAATGTACGTCGCTCTGGATAAGAGCGTCTGCCAAATGACTAAAATGTAAATGTAAATGTAAAATGTATATTACTTTCATTGCTTGTTTGTTCTGCGGTCGTTCGTTCTTTTCTTTTCAACAGGGCAATCTATTGGATTTTCCGTGTTCCACACGGGGGTTTCTTTTCTTTCCGGCACTTAGTGATTGCACCTGTTTTAGGTTTCCTGTCTCTATTTAAGCCCAGGATTTCCTTCTTCCGGTGCTTGGTTGTTTTTCGCTCATTCTGACACTAAGCCGGTAAGGTATAGGTAGGCACTCTAAGGAGACCTCTTTCCTCCATCACCTTGCTTTGGAGTTACGAGGGACTTGCCTTCTTGTGCTTTAGACACACATAGGATACACGCTTTCCTTTGCATTTTCTGTCCCTCGCTCCAGTTACCTTTCTAGTCTCTCGGAGACAGCTTTCTTTTCCGTTTCTCTCTACCTCTCTTTATTTCTTTGTTTTCTCTCTTATTGAGAGTGAGAGGTATTTTCCTTTTACTTTTATTTCTCGAGCCTACGAGCCGATTATTTTCGGGTCGCTATTATTTCTCCCTTTTTTCAGTCTCCTTTGTATTGCTCTCCGGTTTTGAGAGTAGTTCTCTGTTTTCTTCCCTATTCACGGATTTCTGTCCGCTTCATTGGTGTTCTTATTTGGACACTTTAAGAATCCCTTTTGTCGCATCTGGTCCTCTGAACCATTCGCCTCTCTCTTACACTGTCTTCCTCTATTTTATCATCTGTTTTGTGTAATGTCAGTTGTAATAATTTTAATCATAAAATGAATAACGCACAAACACAAAACACTCTAAGATGGTCTTAACTCTAAGATGCTTCTGGGAAACAGGGCCCAGCTCGTTCAGTGTAACAGTAGCCTATACCTACACTGTAAAAAAAAAAAAAAAAAAAATACCATAGAAATAGCAACATTGCTGCTAGTCACGTTTTCACATTTTCTTACAGTATAACTTCTCCAAACACGCGAAATCTCTCATTTAAATATGGCTGTTTGCGGCTGTAGTAATTTACATAATGACTTAGTTGATCACCCACAAAGTGTGAAATGATGTGCAATACATGCAAATACTTTGACTGAGCCCGCAAAATAACACCCCTTACTTGGGATCTTAGTAACTCGACGCCTAAGAGAAGAGTGCTAGTTCTATATTCATGTTTTTGTCATAGGTTTTGGCTGTCTTTTTCCTTTTGCGGTCGTTCGCCGCCGGATCAGCGCGAGGGCGCTCTCGGCTTGCTTTTCCACTCCGTGCCGGGTTTTCTCTGCCTGCCGACGACAAGTATTGTCTGGCTGTTTCCTGTCCACCTCTCTCTGCCTGCTTTCTTACTGAAAGCGAGAGGTCTCCTTTCCTTATTTTACTTTCTTTTGTTTCTTATCGCCTCTTAGTATATTGAGAGGCGGAGGTGTTATTCGCCCGTTTACCCACGGGTCGCTTTTATTTCTCCTCTCTTCAGCCTCCCTTTCATTGTTACTCTCCAGTCGAGAGTGGGAGCATTGTTTATTTTCTCGCCTTTTTCCCTTTCCTATCATCGGAGTTTCTCCGTCTAGTGGTTCCTATTCGTGGGAACTTTCCAGTACCCTACTGCCGCGTCTAGTCCTCCGCACCCTACGCACCCCCCTTCACAGTTTTACATTAAAAGTAGTGCAGATTTAAAAGGTCTTTTTAGCCTGGGGATAGGTGTACACCAGTATGTTTTTGGATATTTTTGCCTTAAAACTTGGCAGCCATTTAATAGCCTTTTTGCGAAACATTTTCTCCCGGTGGGGCATGCCCCCCTGACACCCCTAGAGGGATATTAACCTCAACCCCTACAATGTTCACCCCAAAGTTATGCCCTTGACTAAGTGGACACAGTAGGAATAGTACCCCTTACTATTCCTACTAGTAGCACTACTAATGTTACAAAAGAAAAATTTCACTTCAAAACTGCTAATTTATATGAATTAACATAATGCCATGTACAATTTACATCTGTCCCATTTAATGTAGGAGAGACTCGAAACCAAATCTATGACAGATGCTAAAAATCTCTGAACTTAGATGCTAAAATAGGGGCAACCTGACCTGAACCTGCGGTATAGATGTTAAAATAAGCCAAAACCAATCCGACCAAACCCAAGGCATAGATGTTAATATAGGCCTAACCCCCCCAGAATCTGCGGCGTAGATGATAAAGTACCTGACCTGACCCAAACCTAGGCATAAATGGTAAAATAGGCCCAATCCAAACCCAACATATAGTCCCTGGCCCATTGGGCTCAGGTTGGGTAGCAGACCTCTATTCAGTCGGCCGGGATGACTGGGTCATGTGTTCCCCTTTCAGCACTTCCAGGTCACAGTGGCCCCATTTACACCTGGTCATTTTGTGCAACTTGTATCTAGATTGTATCTGGATAAGACTTAGCCACATTGCATTTACACTTTTTGTCAAATGTGTCTCTGGTTAGCCAGATTGAAATACGATTGCTATTTTGAATGTAAAATGCAAAACCCTGACAACCAATTTCCTGGTTTGTTATGCCTCTCAGATTGCAAAGATGGTAGCTGCTTCCAAAATGGCAAGTTTGTATGCCATTTTTCAGTTTCTTAAAGTTAAGATCAGATGCCGTATTTGGCAGACTATGTACAATATAAGATGGCTGATTGTGGAACTACATATGTGTCAGCTTTGGTGTATGGCTATGCCGTGTGACGTTATACTTTGGGAGGAGTTTTGGTTATCATATGCGTCTTGGAGAGACGGATGCATTTACACTTGTATAACAGCTGTCTCAGATGCATCTCAGACCACCTCCTGAAGTGGTTTAGGCGATCGGATTTGAACATGTTCCTAGTGTGTCCTGGCTGCATTTACATCTACATTTTTAAGTGGATAATTCCTATCCAGGTATTATCTTGGATGGTCAAGATGCATGAAACGACCAGGTGTCTGCCAGCACTTCCCAGGTGACCGTGTCTCTAGCACTTCCCTGGTTACAGTGTCTCTCGGCACTTATCCAGGTCACAGTCACTACTTTAAGCATAGCAGCTTATTTTTCTTCAATTTTTGCTTGTTGCAGGGCTCTTCCTTTACTGTCCCACTACAGTGAGATAATGACCTTGGCTTCGCCCATTGCTCTGGTGTTGAGGATGCCAGGAGTAAGAGCTGGTTTTGCCCCCACATTAGCATAAGCATGGTCTGGTATGTTAGCAGCTTCAGGCTCCGTTGGAGGGTCAGGTGTTCCTCAGCAGCGTCAGGTGCTCCTCAGAAGGGTCAGGTGTTGGGTTCATTAATTCATTCAATACCCTTCTCTTCTTCCTGGTTCTTTTGTCACTATGTTCTTCATTGCTCCCTCCTGCTCACCAGAGAGCTGGGTTATTGGGTGATAAACACTCTGTGCCTCCTTTTTTCATAATTACAATGAACAGATTTGATGGGCTGACTTGATTGACTGATGAATGGGCCGCATGTAAGAAAGCATGAATATCTGCATACATCATTCATTTATGTATGCTTGTAAAATCAACAGAAGTGAATACAGTTCCCGATAAACATCAGATATCATTGCTTTCATCCATAGCAATTGCTGGTATTGATGTGGTTTAACTGGAAATTATGGTTTTACAGCAACTGGTCATGTCCAGTTGGAACACAACTCTTCACCCTAAATGCACATATCTTGCGGAATGAAACAGATTCTCCATAAGAATTTTCCTGTATTTGGCTCCGTCCATCTTGCTCTTGATTGCAACAGGCTCCCCAGTCCCTCCTGCTGAAAAGTAACCCCATAGCATGATTCTGCTGCCACTATGCTTGACACTAGGGATGGAGTTACCTGGGTGATGGGCTGTGTTTGGTTTATTCCAAACATAGCCAAAGAGCTCAACTGTAGTCTCTTCAGACTTCAAAATCTTCGTCCATAAGATCTCATGGCAGTGCTTAATTTTCAAATCAGGAGATGGGCGGAACAAAAAGTGGCTGTGTGAGAGAGGTGACCGAAGCGTCACGGAGGTTATTGCACACAAAAAAAAGAGAAAAATAAGTGCATTACAGTCAGTAAAAGTCCTGGCATATTTCCTGCACTAGACAACAAGCAGTGTTTTAGCCCTTGTAGTCTAATTGGTGATTGCGTCTCCCAGGGTATGGGACGGTTAAGTTAGGGGTGCACATTCATCGCCATCTATCGACCCCCCCGATAGTAGATGAGCACCCGTTGCTGCACGCCAAAGCCACATATGAAAGGTCTTCCTCCGACTCCATTCTATGCGAGCTCAGCTGTAGTCTGCAGTGTGAAAAGAAGCAGCTGGCGACACCACGTGTTTCTTCTGAGAACTGTGGATGTCTACACTCTCCTGAACGGACAGGGGGATGATTGTCCATTCCAAATTGGGGCGGATATGCTTATTCCCAAGTTGGGCACCAAATTTATAGAAGAAATAAAATAAAAAATAAAAATTAAGTAGTCTCAGGCTTCTGGCAAATTCCAGGTGTGACTTAATGTCGGCCTTTCTCAGAACTGGCTTCATCGTTCTTCATAGCGGTTTTACGGACAGCTGCCTCATACAAGTTTCATTAGTTTCAATGAACTAGATTTTACATAATTTTTTTCTCAAATTGGCAGAAAGACAAAAAAGTGAATGATGGCAATAGGGCATCAACACATCACAATACAATAAGCATAGTGCCTGCGGCTCTGTGGACCCAGGCCTGCTTGTGATCTCCAACAGTCTTGCACAGGTGAAACAAACACTTATTTTGCACATATAGTTTAAGGTTTCTGTTGTCACAATTTATGTGTAAGAGTATTTTTGATTTATAAAAAATTCTGAAGGTTCAAGATTGAGATTTTAGGCTGAGTCAACTTCTGGTCATTTTGAATTCATCTTCATGTTTTTCCTTTAATGCTTTATGTAGCAACAAAATGTACCTGTCATCTTTTTAACTTCATAAGCATGAAAATTCTTAAGAATGTAAGCATCGATTGAAAAAAATCTAGAAAGTTAAAACAAAGTGTGGTATATTTTAAAGATAAAAATCTTTAATGTTTAAACCATTACCGTTTTGCTTGGTTGTTTGGTTGCTGGTTTCAAATGGCTCAAGGGATTTGACCGTCTTCAATTCAATATTTAATCTGTGTAATGTGTAGATGGGAATATCTTGACACAGATGCATTCAAGCTCATTAGTAAATGAGGTAGGATGCTTTGCACAATTAGAAATTAATGAAATGATTTATTTATGATATCAAAGCTGCCCAGTCAGAAGCTGCTTCACTGAATGCATATAATCTTATCTAATACATTGTTAATAAGCAACATGCTCATATATAGTGTTGTTTTCAGATTCCATTCTAGAAAGTTGTCTGAAAGTGCTCCTTACTGACAGGTTACCTAGCTAACACTGTCTACGGTGTTTCAGGGAATCAAACAATAAAGCAATATTCCTCACATACAGAATGAAAAAAAAATTTAATTCCTCACATACAGAATGCATGTACTCTTATGTATGTAAGCGCAAACTTACTAAAACTGACCTGCCTCACAAATGATTCATGTCAAAATGAAGAGAATGACATGATATTACAACAATTTTGGATCTAAAATTTCTCATAAGAATGTTGGTTTCAAATGTCACCTCAAAAGTAAACAGCATAAAAGAACAAGTTGGTCATAAATGTTGCCGATAAACTGATGTAAATTGGTTGTAAAGTTTGCAGATACTGATATAATTTGGCCATAAAAGGTTGCAGATAAACTGATATACTGTAAGTTGGTTGTAAAGGTTTCAGATAAATTGATATAAGGCGGTTGTAAAGGTTGCAGAGAAAATTATATAATTTGGTTGTAAATGTTGCAGATAAAGCAATATACGTTTGCCTTGTTGCACTAGTAGCAAGATTCCCTTGAAACTCCTGTTATTTAATTACTCCACAGTTACACTGGTGTCCACAAGTCACACATCAAGGCTTAAAAATAGCAGCTAGCCAAACTCTTTCAGACACTGCTTCAGTTCAGCCACAGCTTCAGAACAGACACTGCTTCAGATCAGCTACAGCTTCAGAACAGACACGGCTTCAGAACAGCTACAGCTTCAGGACAGACACTGCTTCAGATCAGCTACAGCTTCAGAACAGACACGGCTTCAGAACAGCTACAGCTTCAGGACAGACACTGCTTCAGATCAGCTACAGCTTCAGAAGAGACACTGTATCAGAACAGCTACAGCTTCAGAAGAGACACTGTATCAGAACAGCCACAGCTTCAGAACAGCTACAGCTTCAGAAGAGACACTGTATCAGAACAGCCACAGCTTCAGAACAGATGCTGTTTCAGAACAGCTACCGCTTCAGATCAGCTTCAGCTTCAGAACAGCTACTGCCTTAGATCAGCCACTTCTTCAGAACAGCGACAACTTCAGAACAGCCACAGCTTCAGAACAGACACTGCTTCAATAAATATATTCCAAATGTTGTAGCATTGCAAATGCATGCATTCAGAATTTCAGCTGTTGGTATTACGTTTGTACATGCATGTAAATCAAAGACATCTGTGGCATACTGGTGAAGTTTATTTTTTAAAACTGTATTTTCAATTAGCTCCTGTATCACCAGGCTGTCTGGCCTATATGGCTAATGTTGGAATTGGGCACAGGCCTGTATCTGCCTGCATTGGGAAAAAACCTGTATGCCTGCAATGGGCCTGTATGTGCCTGGATTGGGCATAGGCCTGTATCTGCCTGCACTGGGCACAGGCCTGTATCTGCCTATATTGAGCATAGACCTGTATCTGCCTACATTGGGCACAGGCCTGTATCTGCCTGCATTGAGAATAGGCATGTATCTACCTGCATTGAGAATAGGCCTCTATCTGCCTGCATTGGGCATAGACCTGCATCTGCCTGCATTGGGCATAGGCCTGCAATTTCATATAACATTGTGAATAACAGTGGAATTGCCTGTCTTTGGTCCTTTGTGAAAAGCTCTATACATAAAACCAAATTTTCTCGAATTGCTTCAGAAACAATAATCATAGTTACAAACCCAGCTTCTGAACCACAAACCCAATACTCTCACTATTTGTGTTGAGTATTTGACTTTTATCGATACAAACTTAAGACTAATTTAAAACTACTATCGTAATTCCTTTTTAAAAGTAATTCCAAACCTGCTTTTAATTCATCTTCTTAGTTTACATTATCACCTGCATTTTCTTTAAGCCATTTGTATCTTTGTATTAGCTTGGAGTAACAGGAACATGTCAATCATATTAGTGACTGTACTGACGGTATGTGAATGTGAATCACATCAATGACTCTACTGACTGTATGTGAATCACTTAATTTACTGTGCTGACTATGTGAATCAAATCAATGACTGTATTGACTATGTGAATCCTGTCAGTGACTGTATTGATTATGTGAATCACATCAATGACTGTGCTGACTAAATGAATCACAGCAGTGACTGTACTCACTGCATGTGAATCACACCAATGAAAGTATTGAAATGTGTTGCATAAACCTGTACATGACAGGGGAAGAGAGACAAATGAAAGCATTGATAGCCATTGAGTATAAGATAGCCATTGAGTACTCCCTACAGAAGTAGTTATATGCAGGTTCTTAGCACAGAACTTACTCTTGATCACAGTAAGACCAACTGTCATTGGCGATTGGATGTGAAGGCTTGAGTTTGCCCAAAGGTTTGTTTTGCAACAGCATCTAGCATGTTCTTCTTCTGCATTTTACAGTTATTTATGGTGGACAATGCCGCCGATGACTGGAGAATAGCCATGACATACGAGAGAATCTTCTTCATCTGCTTAGAGATGTTGGTGTGTGCTATTCATCCGATCCCTGGGAACTACACCTTCACCTGGACGGCCCGCCTGGCGTTCTCCTACATCCCATCCAAGACCGACGCAGATGTGGATATTATTCTCTCCATCCCAATGTTCCTCAGACTGTACCTCATTGCCAGAGTGATGCTTCTACACAGCAAACTCTTTACAGATGCCTCCTCCAGAAGTATCGGGGCACTAAATAAAATCAACTTTAATACTAGATTTGTTATGAAGACACTGATGACCATTTGCCCTGGGACTGTACTGCTGGTTTTCACCATTTCTTTGTGGATAATGGCTGCATGGACCGTTCGAGCATGTGAAAGGTATGTGCGCCTACTGCTGCTCCATCTACGTACAGCTTTACATATTACCTGCTGCAGAACAGGGTTCAGTTGAGTTTTTATTTGTATAGTGCTTTTTACAGAGAACTGTCACTGTCATGGTTTTTGACGATTTCTTCCCTTGCGGTCGTTTCCCTCGGTAGCCACGCTAGGGCGCTGCCCTTTTAGTGGATGTTTGCTCCGCCCCGTCTTTTTTGCGGAGCTTCTCTCAGCTTTCACACCTGTGCGTGGTTACCTCTGAGCTACTTAAGCTCCTGTTTCCTTCCTTCGGGGCTTCTGTATTGTTTCATATTATTTTTTGCCTTTGTTTGCTTAGCCAGTATGTTTAGGTCTAGGCTCTGTAGGAGACCTCTTTGCTCCAATGGGTTTTATTGGAGTAATGCGGGACTTGCCTTTGTGCATGTAGCTATTAGGACTCTTCTTCCTTGGCTCTTTTCTGTCACCACTTCCTGGTCTTTCCTTTCTTTCTTTGCCTAGAACTGTTGCCTTTTCTGTCTCTCGATCCTCTCTCTGTCTCCTTTCTTCCTTGAAAGCGAGAGGAGTCTTTGTTTGTTTGTGGTTATATTTATATAGTCATTTCTTACTGAGAGGCAGGGCGTTTATATATACTGAGAGGCAGGGCGTGTATTTTTTTTTACTAGGCTTGCGTTAGTCATTGAGCTGGCAAATGTCCAGAACAGCAGTTGTTTTTTCGCTTGTCGCCTTCTCCCTTTGTTTAGCTCTAATTTATGTTCCTTTGTTTGTGTTACCTCTGAGGCAGCTCCTTCTCATTTCACGTTAGCATCTCGTTTTTAGCTCATGGAGGTTACCAAGCTCTAGATTCTTTGCTCTCGTGTGCCGTTCGCCCGGTTATATGGGTCGATTTCAGTTACGCCCCTTTTTCCTAGTTCCCTTATTATTTCCCTCCAGTCGAGAGTGGGAGCTAGGTTATTTGAGTTGTCATTTATATTCCCTCAAATACGGGGTCTCTCCATCTCAGTAGCTCGTAGAGCTCACACGTCACGCCCCCTTACAGTCACAAAGACACTTTACAGAGAAACAGAAGGAAAATTGGGCAAAAACCAGGTCTGAACCCCAAAAAAGCAAGCGAGGCAAAAACTCCCCAGTGGGAAGAAAAACACTCAAATGGTGGCGGTTTAGGTTTGGATTCCACTGATGCAATCCGTGTGCACTTTATAAATGATTTGGCTGAATCCAGTCTGTAAATGTATATAGACAGACACATCGTAGAAGTGACTGATACTCTTTAGTTATATTTTTGTAGAAGGGCACATGGGCACATATCCTTTCACTGTGCAATTCAGCTGCGTAGCCGTCACTGTGGACTGCACTACCTGTGTAGAAGTGCAGGCATCCTAGAGGCAGCCAATTTATCAAGCTGGTTTTATGTGTTCTATCTTTTTTTTAACTCTGAAATACATTATTGAAAATAAATATAAATTTTATAACATTAAAAATACATTATTCAGTAGTCTACTGCTGATTTTATCTGTGTTATAGATAGTGCACAGCAAATGTTCTCATTAAGGTCTAGTAGCTTAATAAATGTAATTTGGAAAAATCAGGGTGGGATTCAGTTCTGTATGTGTTTCAGGTACCATGACAACACGGATATAACTAGCAACTTCCTTGGGGCCATGTGGTTGATTTCAATCACTTTTCTTACAATTGGATATGGGGACATGGTGCCTAATACATACTGTGGAAAAGGAGTTTGTCTCCTCACAGGCATTATGGTAAGTAATACATAGTAGTAATCTTTTACTCTTAATATTTACTCACTCAATATTTCACTGCTTTGATATTGTTAAGGACCCCTATAGAAACTACAGAAACACTACATGCAGGTTCTGGTGTGATATTGTGCCCTACATATCATCTCTGACTGTAATATCCTGATATGGACAGACATTTCCAACATTATGGAAACTGCTCATGAACCCCAACATGAAGGTGCATGAAATTTAGCATGATGCATGACCTTCATCTTTGAAAACATTCTGATCAAAAATTTATTTTGAAAAGCACATTGAAAACTGTTATGAAGCTATATCACAGGGGTCTCAAACTTGCCATACAAACATTTATCTCCATTCCTATGACAGGTTATATAGTTATATAGTGCCGATTAGACATGTGGCACTATTAATTTTTTATAATTCATTAAACATTTAGAGTACCCCACAGACATCTCAAACTACAGGGGACGATCTCCATTCCAGCACTTCAGCCAAAATAAGCTTATCAGACATTTGGTGGCAGAACAGTACACTATTCAAACACAGATTCAAATCACTAGTATATCTCAAAGGCCTTCAAGTTGTTACAGAGGTTCTCACATTTATGAAAGATCCGTTAGGTGTGGCAGCATACCATATATGGTTGTGATTGATGGTACTTAACCCTCATATTATGTTCACATTGTATGACACCTTTTATGTTTGGGGTCAAATTGACGCAAAACTATTGTAATATAAACATTTTGACACTTTCTGTGTCACCTTTTGTGTGTCTCCCAATTGACTAGCCTTTTATCCCTAAATATTAAAAAGGTCAAATCCAGCTAATTTTAATATAAACCATATTTTCACTAATTATATAATTATTATTTATGTAAATTGTATAATAGTCATTGTAACATGTTACTCAATATAACAATAACCAACTGTATATAAACTATTGCTTCAGTTCAGTTTGTGCTCCCCTCAATCCTAGTGTTATTTTTAGAGCCCTTATTTTCTCCCAAATTGTGATGACCCAGCTATTGTATAAATTATTATCCCAATTACACAACCCCAATTTACCTTGATAAAGTAATTACTACTAATTAAGCACAGGCCACCATTGACAGCAAGGTTACATGTGACAGATGTTAAATTCAGTCTAATTATTTAGGACTGCGGACATTGAGCAGAAATGTGAAATATTTATTATTATTATTATTATTATTATTAATAATAATAATAATAATAATAATAATAATAATAATAATAATAATAATAATAATAATAAAACAGGAAGACCATGTGACGCAGTCCACAGAGAGACCGACTCACAACCCTTGTAGAAACCCTTGTGTGGTCTGAAGTTTGATTCCCCACCAGGTACTTTCTGTGCTGTGATCCCATCTCTGTCTGCTATCCTGTCTGCTTTCCCATGTCCTCCTTGTTTTTTTGCAGAGTGTTTACTACAAGGAGTTTTTCAGTAAAACTTACCGCACTCAGGGTTAGGAAGGACGGGGAATATGAGAGGGGGTAGTACAAACCCCAATTCCAAAAAACCTGGGACAGTATGTTAAATGCACATAAAAGCAGAAAGCTGTGATTTGTAAATTCTCTTTTACATATATTTAATTGAAAACATTAATTGAAAAGATATTTAATGTTTTACCTTATCAACTTTATTGATTTTTGTAAATATACGCTAATTCCGAATTTGATGCCTACAACACGTTCCAAGAAAGTTGGGACAGGGACAAAAAAAGACTGGGAAGTTCAAAAAACACCTGTTTGGAACAGTCCACAGGGAAATAGGTGATGCTATCATGACTGGGTATAAAAGGATATCAAGACTCTTGATATCTTATTTTCAGGTACTCTTACAAGTGATACTATAAACTCTGTGAATGGATCTCTATGCAAATTGGGGGGTGGGACTAGATTAAGCTGTAAATTACACTGGAATAGTATGGAACCCATAGTTGGCTAAATGGAAGTCATCAAGGGTCTGCGGTATCAAACGAGCCTCAAAACATCACTCTGCTGCCAGATATGCAGTAGATATGGATGGATCACTTGAAGGGTTGTTTCTCCTGACTTATTTTAGTTAGTTTTTTTTTGTCCCAACTTTTTTGGAATTGTGGTTTGTAGATAAAGGTTAATATTATCAATTTATCTTTATTGGTTAAGAACAGTATCTTTTTTGCATGAATATGTTTCTCCTGTTCATTGTGATCAAATATTTATTTAATTTGAGGAAGATATAGGTACAGTTACTGGACCAGAGTGGAATTATTATATGAAATTAATATTTGATTAATTATGATATTAATCATTTATACAGTCAAGCCGGAAAGTCTGCACACCCCTTTCACCTTCTCCACATTTTATTACGTTACAGACTTATACTACAATAGATTGAGTTCATTTTTTGCCTCAAACATCTACACACAATAGCCAATAATGACGAAGTGAAATCAGGTTTTTAGAAAATATGCAATTTTATTTTACTGACAAAAATAGGTTATTTAGGGGTTACATATCTGTACACACCCTTAGCCTAATACTTGGTTGCTGCACCTTTGGCAGTGATTACAGCTTCAAGGCATCTTGGGAAAGAAGCTACGAGCTTGGCACACTTGTTTATGGACATTTTTGCCCATTCCTCTTGGCATATCCTTGCAAGCTCCATCAGGTTGGATGGGGAGCGTCGGTACACAGCCATTTTCAGCTCTTTCCACAGATGTTCAATTGGATTCAGGTCTGGGCTCTGGCTGGGCCACTCAAGGACATGCACAGACTTTCTCCGAAGCCACTCCTTTGTTCTCTTGGCTGTGTGCTTCGGGTCGTTGTCATGTTGGAAGGTAAACCTTCGCCCCAGTCTGAGGTCCAGAGCACTCTGGAGCAGGTTTTCTTCAAGGATCTCGGTGTACTTAGCTGCATTCATCTTTCCCTCTATCAGGACTAGTCGCCCCGTTCCCACTGCCGAAAAACATCCCCACATCATGATGCTGCCACTGCCATGCTTCACTGTAGGGATGGTATTAGCCAGGTGATGAGCGGTGCCTAGTTTCCTCCAGATGTGACGCTTGGTATTCAGGCCAAAAAGTTCAATTTTGGTTTCATCAGACCAGAGAATCTTGATTCTCATGGTTTGAGAGTCCTCTAGGTGCCTTTTGGCAAACTCCAAGCGGGCTGTGATGTCCCTTTTACTAAGGAGGGGCTTCCGTCTGGCCACTCTACCATAAAGGCCTGATTGGTGGAGTGCTGCCTGGATGGTTGATCTTCTGAAAGGTTCTCCCATCTCCACAAGGATACGCTGGAGCTCTGTCAGAGTGACCCTCGGGTTCCTGCTCACCTCCCTGGCCAAGGCTCGTCTTCCCCGATTGCTCAGTTTGGCCGGGCGGCCAGGTCTAGGAAGATTCTTGGTGGTTCCAAACTTCTTCCATTTACGAATGATGGTGGCCACTGTGCTCTTTGGGACCTGTAAAGCTGCAGAGATTTTTCGTACCCTTCTCCAGATCTATGCCTTGACACAATCCTGTTTCTGAGGTCTGCAGATAATTCCTTTGACCCCATGGCTTGGAGTTTGTTTGCTCTGACATGCACTGTCAACTGTGGGACCTTATATAGGCAGGTGTTGGCAATCCCCAATCATGTCCAATCAATTGAATTTATCACAGGTGGACTCAAATTAAGTTGTAGAAGCATCTCAAGCAGTATCAGTGGAAACAACATGCACCTCAGCTCATTTTTGGGTGTCATACTTGTGTACATATGATATTTTACGTTTAGATTTTTAATAAATTAGCACAAATGTCTAAAAACCTGTTTTCACTTTGTCATTATGGGCTATTTTTTGTAGAATTTTGAGACAAAAAATGAACTCAATCTATTGTAGAATATGTCTGTAATGTAATAAAAGAGGGAGTGCACTGAGGCTGGAGTCAGTGCTTCAAAAACCACCACGTACAGAGTGTGACACTCAGTCTAAAACATTCATTCTCTGAAATAACTGAAGTAAATGCTGATTTTCGACACACTATTCTAATTTCTTGAAATACTGTTTTGGGGGTTTTCTGGAGCTGTAAGCCAAAATTATGAAAAATGAAACAAATAAAGGCTAGAAATATTTCACTTTGTGTGTAATGAATCTATAATCTATGAAACTTTCACTTTTTGAATGGAATTATGGAAAAAACAAAACATTTCCATGATATTCTAATTTTTTGGAAAGGATCTGTATATGTTTCTGAGCTGTGCACAGTGTTAATGTGAGGCATTCTCTATATATTTTTTTATAACAAAGCATTTTGTCGTGCAAGAGTTTTATTGTTAGAAACTACATTGTGCTTTAGCATTGCTCCAAAGAGTTTTATTTTTCTCATTTAGTTTTATTGTTGAAGATGATGCAGTTACCGATTGGCACAATTTTACACTGAAGCAGCTCTTCTCCACAGGGGTACCCTGAATGCTCATGGCTATAGCAGTTAAGCCCAGATCTCATTATCTCACTTTCGCTTTTTTCCCCCTTTTCTCTAAAGTCAGAATGGCTGATCGTACATCAGTGCTCATAAACAGACCCTCTGATATCAATTTAAGCTTCAGATAAGCTTTTGCTCTCCTGTGAAGCACACAATCTCAAACACCACTTATCACCCAGCAGCTCATAAGTCATGGTCACACAGAAAGAATGTTTTGCGTAGGAGAATTATTCAAGTTAAAACAAAGGAAGGGAGGAATTTTCTCACCAGCTTCCTGTTCATCTTACTGAAACTACATCAGCACTGCATTCTGGGAGATCAGGAAGTAGGGAAAAGGAAGTTATGGATCACTGTCCGTCCTATGCTAAATGTAATAAAATATTGTTGTCATCATTGCGATTTAAAGTGCTGGCTGATTAATCCAGGATGACGGCAAATTAGAAGGACCCTTTAAATCCATAGGGGTGGTGAGGAGGCGATTAATCTTTATATTTGCTGATAGTTATATATTTCAAAAGTTGTAAGTTGTATGGTGCATCTTATGATTTTTTCATATGCTTGAAATGAGATTTTCAGGGTTAGCTTATACCCTTTAATGATTCCTTTTGATGTACTATTCAAACGCACATACAATTATGAAAACATGATACACGATTTAACAAAAAACTTAATCAAATTAGCAAACAGCTGCATCAAATTAACAACTAATTGCATCATGAAATGGACAAAGACCCACATGGATTTAAAAAAACTAGAATAAACAAAACATTATGAAGTTCAAAACTTATAACTTGCAATGAAGCAAATAATGGGAATCTCTCCTGCTTGAAAATGAAAAATTAAAAAGTACTAGAAAAATTACAAAAACTTTAAACGAATAAGGAAGCAGGCCCCAATGGAATATATCCAAGAGTACTCGGAGAACTAGGGGAGATTATTTATAAACTGCTGACAGGTATTTTTATGCACTCTCTTAAAACTGGAGAACTACCAGATTGGAAGTAAAGTAGCATAATATTAATATATAAGATGGAGTGATGCACCAACCCAGGAAACTGTGGGCCTCTTAAATTGCATCTCATGTAAAATCTTAAATGCTACCATCTTTTTGGTATTAGACTATTGTTGGTCACGCCCTGCCAGGATGATTAATAAATTGAGGACATGGTGATAAAAATACCTTGTGCTAATCAGTGGAAATAATAAAGGTATATCATACATCAGCAATAATGTTTTATATTTCAGTGTTGCTTAATTGGAAACATGGGAAAAATGTAATGCACATTGTTCATTATGCCTTGCTTAAAATTATGTAGTGTAATTTTAAGCTTTCTTCTGACATCTCATTTTTCATGCTGCTGTTACTTTTAGTATAACTAGTAATATCTTTTTTAATTATTATTCTTATTGCTTAATTTATGTGAGCCTAAATGTTTTTGGCCCCTTGCTGATGCTGAATTAATCAAAAAAGAACGTTCTAGAATTTAATAGGGAAATATGAATACCTCCACTGAATAAACCCTGCTTTTTCTGCTTTAATAATTAAATGTACAAAATGTTCTTCAATCAACAAACAACTGATCTATCTGTGTAGACACAACTGCACAAGCTACACAAATCTGGAGGATTAGAGATACAGTGCACTCCAGAATTATTCACACCCTTGATAAAGATGAAGAACCATGCATACAATAAGCAATACCGGTATTGAGCAAAATTGTATTTCTTTGATATGTGGAAATATTTCATAAGAATTTAATGGAATCAACAAAAATAACACTTTTCTCAGTCTATCCTTTTATTTCCCACACAAAGAAGTGTCACACATATTCACATCCCTGTTTTCGGATCCCTCCCTCATCTACCATGGTGTTTTATGAGATGTATGACATTTATGAGGTTTATATATTGGCGGGGGAACATTGGTCTACACTTGTGGACTGCCCTCTAATTCAAACCAAAAATATTTGGGTTTGGAAACTGAGACTACATAAATTTTTCAAGTTTGGTCAGTTATCCTGAGAGTTCTATGCCGTTCCCCACGGTGATGGATGATGTGGATTTTACACGTGTTGCCACAGTTTTATACCCCAGTGAAACAGGAGGCCATGGTAGGCCACAATACAGTTCCCTCAGATTGATAAACATCAATCTCACTGAAAAGGTAGAATGTTAATGCAGATTTATTTTTGTTGGATTTTATTTTGAAATGATTATGTGTGAATAAGTGTGGCACGTGCAGGGCCGTGTTAAACTCAGACTGTGACATAGGCAAGGACGATTTCTGGGCCCCCCTCCCCAAAAAAACATGCACGCACACACAGTAAACATTGCGTGGGTAAAATGACTGGGGATGGCATGTCAGGATTTTTTTATTAGAACCTATACTATATGTTTTGATAATGCGTTGTTAGATGATCCCTTGCAATATTGGACCGTTATTGCGGCATCGTTTCACTAACATAGCTAGTGTTACAGAGTGGCTGAATAAATTCAACCGTTTGACTGAGCTTCATTAGACTAATTTTTTTCAGGTGCATTTTCGGCCTCCCCTCCACGAGATCACATAGGCACGTGCCTATAATGCCTATGCATTAACACGGCCCTGGGCACATGTCTTTGTTAAACAAAATATCTTTCTCTAAGCAAATGCATTAGTATAGGAGAATATAATTTAAACATTTTTGAGCATACAATACCACTCTTAACCTGTCCTGTTTATTTTATACAGCCTTCTTTGCTCATATTTATCAAAGGTGTGAATAGTTTTAGAGGTCATTGTATTTTCACCAAATATAAAGTTGGGGGAAATGCATCTGTCAAGCTTTATATAAAATCTGGGGCTGAAACCATCTGTCCTATATCAGGTGCTTCAAGGCTATACGTACGTGCATGAATTTAATTAGCAAGGAGATGTTTTGTACATAGTTATAGTTGAGTTAATAAAATATTTTACTTATATACATGAACAAACACGCATGGACACACGCAGGGACACGCACGCACAAATACACATGCAGAAACGCACACATGCATGCACACACATTCTCTCTCACACACATTGTTACTTTCTTTTTCCTTTTTATGAGTGAAAATAATACTGTAACAATGGTATCAATTGCACACGTAACACTTAAATTGACCTATAAATTGTGTGATTCCTTTGTTATTGGCTGATATAACAGGCTGTTGTTTACTGAATGAAATATGGTAAGTTGGATCTAACCAAAGTGTTTGGACTTGCACTGTTCCCTCACAAGAAGCCCCTCCCCCCCCCCCCCCCCCCCCCACACACACACACACGGCCATGGGGTATGGTACGGTTTAAGCATTTAGCAGACGCTTTTATACCAAAGCGACTTAAAATACTACTAAAATACAACTTTCATACTACCATACCTACTACCATAAATGTGCTGTTTATATGTGCAATTTATTTTTATTTCTATTACTGAATAGCCTAATTCTTGATTATTTATTTTGGGAGGGAGGGCAATTCAATGCAATGCCTCAGCAGAGGCGGAGCCCAAGCGCCCTGTATTAGCAGCCGCCACTGTTAAATACCTTACTCAAGGGCAGTGCTCCTCCTGGGAATCAAACCTACAACCTTGCGGTTGCGAACTCAGTTCCACCTTATACCCTAGTACTTCCACAGTCTATGAGAAATATTACTTATTACCGTTTAAAAAATGGAGATACTGCATTTTGAATAACACTGTGCACAAATTCTTAACCTACGTGAAGTCTTAACCTACCTACAGTTGAAAGTTGTTCTTCATTCAAGTCCCCAACTCATAGACATGAACCCATGGCATATCTTGCGTTCCTATACAACTGCAGAATTTTATTGCCCTGCATTACCTATAGGATAAAGTGTTGACCTGAAGGTAGAAAAAATTTCTCATAATTGACCCTTTTCTAGCTTGTCAAAAATGATTAAGGTGTTTCTGGTATTGGAAAGCTCGTGTTACACTTCATTGTCGCATCGAACCTGATCTCAGGAAAATTTTTCTGGTAGAGATCGTTTTCCTCATTTTTTGTTAATCTTTGCCAGGTCAAAGGTCAATGAAAAGAGGAAAAAGCATATTTGAACTCAAATGCCTAAATTTCCCCATGTGATTTTATTCAGCCTGTTAGTAAGTGCTCCTCAAACACAACAGCCCAGCCCTGTGCCATTTATGTGCAATTTGTATCCTCCCAGAAAAATTCCATTCAGTACCTCCACTACCTCATAGCCCAACCCACACACAAGCCCAAAAATTGCATGAGCTGCACAATATGACAGTCATGACTGTCTTAATCTGTCAGTGGAAAAATGCTGGTTCGGGAAAGGTAAAACGATTTGGGAAAGGTGCTAGACAAGTAAACAGAGTTTCAAAAGCGGGCAATAAAAATGTTGTTGGATCATTCATATTGAAACCTCTCTGTAACGCTTACTGAATTGTATCACAACTTTTAATAAGTCCCTTAACAGGAAATAGTAATCATGTAAAACAAAAATAACCTGCTGTTGTTTCTGTTCATCTCAGGGTGCTGGATGTACTGCTTTGGTGGTTGCCGTTGTTGCAAAGAAATTGGAATTAACCAAAGCTGAAAAACATGTACACAATTTCATGATGGACACACAGCTGTCAAAAAGAGTAAGTTAAGCAAGATCTGTTGAGTTTATAGTGCTACAGAACTCCCTTTATATGACTGTAGGGAAAAAAATTATCTTTGTTTATTATAATTCCCTCCATCACCCAGTTATGATAATATACAAGAAGCATACAACAATAAAAAAACATATACATGGATATCTGTTACTTATAAAAACCACAGCAGTCCCTACCATATGTCTCACCTACTATACCTTCAGACTTCAGCCCACCTCTCTGGAATTTGTCAGGGCTTTGAAACCAGCTGGATATCACACATGTAATGTCTGACAAAAGAGTTGATATTAACATGAGTTTGCACAGGGATAGGTTGTTGTAGTGTTTGATAAGTCACAGGGATAGGCTGTTCAAGTGATAGATAGGTTGCAGGGATAGGCTGTTCTAGGTATTGATAGGTCACAGGGATAGTCTGTTCTAGTGATTGATAGGTTGCAGGGATAGGCTGTTATGATTGATAGGTTGCAGGATAGGCTGTTCTAGTGATTAATAGATCACAGGGATAGGCTGTTGTGATTGATGGGTTGCAGGGATAGGCTGTTTTAGTGATTGATAGGTTGCAGGGATAGGCTGTTCTAGTGATTAATAGGTCACAGGAATAGGCTGTTGTGATTGATAGGTTGCAGGGATAGGCTGTTCTAGTGATTAATAGGGCACAGGGATAGGCTGTTCTAGTGATTGATAGGTCGCAGGGATATGCTGTTCTAGTGATTAATAGGTCACAGCGATAGGCTGTTCTAGTGATTAATAGGTCACAGCGATAGGCTGTTCTAGTGATTAATAGGTCACAGCAATAGGCTGTTCTAGTGATTAATAGGTCACAGCGATAGGCTGTTCTAGTGATTAATAGGTCACAGCGATAGGCTGTTCTAGTGATTAATAGGTCACAGCGATAGGCTGTTCTAGTGATTAATAGGTCACAGCGATAGGCTGTTCTAATGATTAATAGGTCGCAGCGATAGGCTGTTCTAGTAATTGATAGGTTGCAGGGATAGGCTGTTCTAGTGATTAATAGGTCACAGCGATAGGCTGTTCTAGTGATTGATTGGTTGCAGGGATAGGCTGTTCTAGTAACTGATATGTCACAGGGATAGGCTAAGAAGTACATGTTATTATTGATGTTATTATGGCTTTTATTAAAGCTGTTATTATGAACGTTATTATGGGTATTATTATGGGTGCTATTGTTGATGCTGTTATGGTTGATATCACGGCCTATATCAACTCCAATGATAAATGTGCAGAAGCAGTAATTCTAGCGAAACATGCTGTCAGTTCAGAATTGCAGAATTAGTTACCGGAGGTGGTGATAGGTGCTCCGGCTGCATGAGACCCAATGCCGATGCGACATACACAGCATGGAGCACATCCTTAAACCCTTTGAAGAGTACGTTTTTGGAATGTTTTGTCAAAATTCTAAGCCAGAACTCCATTGTTTTCACTTACCAGTAGTGATTGTTCCATCATCCATAGAATGTTCAGTTAAGAACGTTCTCATCACATATTTGTGATCTTACACCTTAAAGGGGACATGAAGCACTCGGTAAAGTGGCTCTGGTTCGTTAGCTTTTTACCTTAAATTAGATATGACCGTGTGTGCAAATCTTAAACCGACCCATATTTGCTGGAAAAAGAAGTTGAAATTTGCTTTTTTTCCACTAGGGCGCAGCCATCTTGGACCAACTGCGGTCGTAACGTCACTAGGTTGGTTGGTCTCTGCTGCTCAATGTATTCCTATGGGAAAATAGTTGACTTTCAGTAAGCTCAACAATGTATCATGAGGAAAAAATGAAACAAAAAACGCACAGATGGTCTTTTTCTATTGTCCCGAGATGCTCAAATGAGTATTACCGAACAAAACTTAATTTAAAACTTAATTTCCACGAACTGCTTCAGACCATAATAATGCTGTGGCCAGCCGGCAACTGCAGCGCCGCTGCATTAACTAAGCTGCGGTAACTAAGATTCTTGTTCCAGCAAATATGGGTCGCTTTGAGATTTGAACGCACGGTCATATCTAATTTAAGGTAAAAAGCTAACGAACCAGAGCCACTTTACGGAGTGCTTCATGTCCCCTTTAAAGGGTTAAACTCTACACTGGAAAAAGGGCTGACCATGATGGCGCCAGTACCTGAATCAGCAATGGGGACGACATACAGTGATCTAATGAGCTTATCTGTTCAATCCATGGTTGTGTTAGGACAAGGGGTGTATGTTTGCGCAGGCCTATTTTTATGTCCCAAAACCTACACAGTACAGCCAATATGATCTGTCTCATAGAAACAGGCTTAAAAAAGTAATCCAGTGCTGTGCTGCAAATGCCATTCCTGACTCCAACTGCCCATTCTCCAACCCCATGTTTTCATATTACCCTTTTATCATCAGTTTATATTCATGTTTATACTCTCTATTGGAGTTCTACCTGTTTATTTTCCTATTTCTTCAGAGTAGTAGTGTTTATAGCATTTATTCTAAATTAGGAGCAATAAGCTCCCCTTCATAGAGCTCATACCAGGTTAGTCAAGTCAAGTCAGATTTTATTTATATAGCACATTTCATACACAATGAAACTCAATGTGCTTCACATTAACATCAGTAGCACAAAAATGTGCATTACATTTTATATATCCATACATACATACATGCATAATGAAAAGACATAAGCAAACCCTCACATACCAGGGCCCTCCCAGCCCCATCAGCAGACCACACAAACAAATATCCACGTAGACAGACATACAAACAGGAGCACTAACTATAAGCTTTAGTGAAAAGGAAAGTTTTGAGTCTGCTTTTAAATGAAGATCAAGTTGGCGCATGTCTCAGGTCCTCTTGTCATGGGTTGTGCTTGCCTTTCCCTAGCTCTGCGGGTGTTTGTTACCTGTATTAAGCACTCTATCGGATTTTCCATATTCCACGCTGAGTTTTCGTTTCGCCAGCACTTAGTGATTTCACCTGTTCGTTGTTTCCGCCGGCTATTTATACTTTGCGTCTTCCGGTATCGGCGCTTCCATGTTAATTCACTTAACATTCAAGCCGGTAAGGTTTAGGACCAGTACGCCCTATCGAACGCTTTGTTTCTGCTTGTCTAAACAACGTGGGTCTTGATAGCAGTACTTTAGAAAGCTTATTCTTCTCGCTTTTAGTGCGAGTTAGTTTGTTTTTCTGTCGTTCTATTTTTGGCTCTTCCCTATGAGCGTTTCGCCCGATACTTCCTTTGTTTATTTCTGTCGCCTCTTTAGATTCCTCTCATTGTTTTTCTAAAGTATTTTCTCTCACTGACTTATTTGTCAGTTCGCCCGATTCGTTGGGTTGTTTTCCTTTTTCTCCCCTTTTAAGTCTCCTTTCTCACTCCCCTGTTTTGGGAGCTGGAGATTTTCTGTTTTCCTCTTTTCCCTCTCCCTCCTACGGAGTCCGCTCTGTTTTATTGGTGTCTCTCCGGAGTCACTTGTCTGAAAACCCTTCTGTCGCGTTTGGTCCTCCAAACCAACTCACTCCATTATAGAACATGGAAGCCAGTAGAGAGGTTCCAGCGACAGAGGTAGCTCAGCTCTTGGCTAGTCAGGGTGCTGCTATAGCCAGTCATGAGGAGGGCATGCGTATTCTCCAGGCCTCTCAGCAGGCTTTACTTAGCCAACACGAGCAGCTGATGAGACAGTTGCAGGTACAGGCTGCCAGCCTGCGCTACATGGCGGAGAGTCTCCAAAACCTGACTCTCGCCACTGTACACTCCCCCCCCCAGTCGCACAAGCCCCACCTATAAACCCCCTCCCCCCCACCGGAGGCGAGGGAGCCCAAACTCCAACTTCCCCTTCGTTACGGTGGTGAGCCGGGGAAGTGCAAGGGGTTCCTAACCCAGTGTTTAATTTTTTTCAAAGCGCAGGGCTCCCGTTTTCGCACTCAGGATTCCCAAATAGCGTTTATACTCTCCCTCTTAACCGGTACCGCTCTCGAGTGGGCCGACCCGCTTATTAGAGCCAATGCACCGATGATGAGCCACACGGATCAGCTTATGGCAGAGATGACGTCAGTCTTTCACCATGACGTCTCCGGTCAGGAGGCGGCCATGCGACTGACCTGTCTCCGCCAGGGCACCGAGACGGTGGCAGCCTTTTCCATCGGGTTTCGAGCACTGACAGGGCAGACTGGATGGCCCGATGGGCCACTCAGTTCTTTGTTTCTGAACGCCCTGTCCGATCCTGTAAAGGACGCTCTCTCGGTGCTCGAGCCTCCCGCCACATTCGGTGCCCTAATTTCCACAGCCATCCGTGTGGATAACCGCATTCGGGAGAGAGAACGTGAGAGGGCTAAAGGGGGAAACTGATATCACCCCACCCGCTATTCACAGTTTCTTGCGTCACCATCCCCCACCTATTCCTCCTTTAGTCTGGGAGAACCTATGCAGGTGGATGGGGCAGCGGTGAGCGAACCCAAGGGTGCTAGTCCGCGGAAGGGGAGGTGTAGATATTGCTGGAGAGAGGGGCATATGAGAGATCAGTGCCCTAAGCTAGTGGAAAAAGGGGATTCACGCAAAGGGAACCGAGGGTTCTAGCGAGAGAGAGTCATGTCCACCCTCGGACCCTCATTTCTGTGCAACTGCTTTGGGGAAGACGTCAGACCAGCTGTGACGCCTTTTTAGATTCCGGAGCAGTCGAATCTTTTATCGATGCTAAGTGGGTCAAAGCTCTTGGTATTCCTACCTTGATTCTTCCGTGGTCTCGTCTAGTCACGGCTCTCGATGGTCGCCCGTTAGGCACGGGGACCATTTCTCAAATCACCACCAGGGTACGCATGTGCATTCCCTATTGCGACCGTATAGAGGAGATCCAGTTCTTCCTGGTCGATTCCCCAGCGTATCCACTTATTTTAGGACACTCCTGGCTTACCCGCCATAATCCTCACATTAACTGGGAGGAGGGCGGGGCTGTTATCCGTCACTGGGGTCCCCAGTGCGGACCCCACTGTTCAGTCCCTAGATTCCTCGTGGCAGGAGGGTCTCCTAGTACTCAGGCCGAGTCCGGCACTGATAGCGCACAGGAGCAGGACGGCTCTTGTTCTGATGGGGAGAACTCCCTGGTCCTCTCCGAGGGGGGCAAGGAGAGCCTAGTCTGGGATTCTCTGGCGGATGGCCCACTTATGTGGGAGGAGCAGCTCACTGACTCCGAGATTGAGTGGCCTGCGTCGCTCGATTCACTCTCGAGCGAGGAGAGCGCTAAAGTAGGGGGGGTCATGGTATTTTCCCTCCCTCCCAATGTCCCTGAGCAGTACAGAATTCTCTCTGAGATTTTTAGCAAGCAACGGGCCACTACGTTGCCGCCTCACAGGGCTTATGATTGTGCTATTGAGCTCTACCCGGGCACTGTCCCTTCCAGAGGGTCCTTGTACTCTCTATCTGCCCCGGAGAGCGCAGCCATGAAGGCTTACATTGAGGAGTCCTTAGCCAATAGGTTTATTAGACCTTCCACTTCACTGGCAGGGGCGGGGTTTTTTTTCGTTAAGAAAAAGGACGGGGGTCTTCGCCCATGTATTGACTATCGGTCCCTCAATGACATCACGGTGAAGAACCGTTATATCCTCCCCCTGATGAACTCGGCGTTTGAATGGCTCCAGGGAGCGTCCATTTTTACCAAGCTCGATCTGCGCAATGCGTACAACCTTGTGTGTATTCGCCAGGGTGACGAGTGGAAAACCGCTTTTAATGCGCATAACGGACACTACGAGTACCTGGTGATGCCATTCGGGCTCACTTGCGCCCCCTCTGTTTTCCAAGCGCTAGTGAACGATGTGCTTAGGGAGATGTTAGAGAAATTCGTCTTCGTTTATCTTGACGATATTTTAATCTTTTCTTCCGATCTCCCGACGCACGTCGTTCACGTCAAGCAGGTTCTGTCAGCGCTCCTTAAGGCTAATTTATTTGGGAAAGTGGAGAAATGCGTTTTTCACCTAAACTAGGTTTCTTTTCTTGGGTTCATTGTTGCTGACGGCGAGGAAAGTGTCCGCGGTAAAAGACTGGCCCACTCCGTCTTCTCTCAAGCAGGTTCAGCGTTTTTTGTGGTTCGCAAATTTTTATCGGCGGTTCATCCGCAATTTCAGTGCGATAGCGGCCCCTATTACTGCGCTCACCAAGAAGACACTCCCCGGGTCCTTTCAATGGAATTCCAAGGCAGAGACGGCATTTTCGGAGTTAAAGAGGAGATTTAGCTCCGAGCCCATACTCGTGATCCCCAACCCATCCCTTCCCTTTGTGGTAGAGGTGGACGCCTCTGAACTAGGTGTCGGAGCCATTCTTTCCCAGCACTCCCCGCTTGATCACAAGATGCACCCCTGCGCGTATTTCTCTTGTGCATTAACACCCGCAGAGAGGAACTACGACGTAGGGGACTGGGAGTTGCTGGCTGTAAAGCTAGCACTGGAGGAGTGGCACCACTGGCTCGAGGGAGCTGAGCATCCGTTCACTGTATGGACGGATCACAAAAACCTTGAGTATGTACAGCAAGCTAAGAGGCGTAACTCCCGTCAGGCTCGGTGGGCGTTGTTTTTTTTACATTTCAATTTTTTAATCACATACCACCCTGGCTCCAAAAATGTGAAGCCGGATGCGCTTTCTCGCGTGTTCGACCGTACTGACAAGGATCCCATTCCTGAACCCATTGTCCACGCCGACCACATTGTGGCTCCTCTTATGTGGGCAGTCGAGGCAGCAGTACAGAAGGCTCTGCAGCCTGATCCAGGTCCAGGTGGGGGTCCTCCCCACTGCCTGTTCGTTCCATCCCGGGTTCGGTCTCGAGTTCTCCAATGGGGACACGCCTCCCAGTTGGCCGGCCACCCGGACGTTCACCATACTAAGGACTTTGTTTCCCGGTGTTTTTGGTGGCCCGGTCTTGAGAGAGACGTACGGTCCTTCGTTGCTGCCTGTCCTGTGTGTGCTTGGAGCAAGGGATCATGTGCCCAGCCCTCGGGTCTCCTGCGCCCTCTTCCCATCCCTAGCTGTCCTTGGAGTCACATCGCACTCGATTTTGTCACCGGGTTGCCGGTGTCCTCAGGTAACACGGTGATATTAGTGGTCGTGGATCGCTTCTCCAAGGCGGCTCATTTTATCGCACTTCCGAAACTGCCTTCAGCACCAGAGACTGCGCAGCTCATGGTGGACCACGTTTTCAGAGTGCACGGCCTTCCTGTGGACGTGGTATCCGATCGCGGTCCCCAATTCACTGCGAGATTCTGGCGTTCCTTCTGCTCTCTATTAGGCGCGTCTGTCAGTCTTTCCTCCGGCTTTCACCCGGAGACTAACGGCCAGACAGAACGCACCAATCAGACTTGGAGAGCACCTTGCGTTGTTTGGCTGCCTCCAACCCCACATCTTGGAGCCGCCACCTCGCATGGGCTGAATACGCCCATAATACTTTGCGCAATGCCTCTACAGGCCTCTCTCCGTTTGAGGCGCAAATGGGGTATCAACCCCCTTTATTTCCAGAACTGGAGAGAGATGTGGAGGTACCTTCCGCAGGGTCCTTAGTTCAAAGGTGTAGAGCAGTTTGGAGGCATGTGCGCTCAACCCTCCTGCGTGCCACGGCCAAGCAAAAGATGGCGGCAGATAGGCGTTGTCATCCTGCTCCCTCTTATAGGGTAGGGCAACATGTTTGGCTCGCTACGCGGGATCTCCCCTTGCGAGTAGAGTCTCGCAAACTCGCTCCTCGTTTTGTGGGACCCTTCAAGATCCTTCAGAAAATAAACCCGGTCATCGTGCGGTTACAGCTCCCGCGCTCTATGCGCATCCACCCCACATTTCACGTCTCTCGGTTAAAACCTGTGCTTGTTAGCACCCTCGCCCCGGCAGACAAGCCGCCACCTCCTCCCCGGTTCTTGGACGGAGGTCCGGTTTATACGGTACGGCGTATTTTGGCCGAGAGACGCGTGGGCAGGGGTTTTCAGTTTCTGGTGGATTGGCAGGGCTATGGCCCTGAGAAGCGCTGCTGGGTGCCATCCAGAAACATTTTGGATTCGCAACTTATCAGAGACTTCCGCAGAGATAAGGCTTAGGGATCGTCTGGGGACGTCCCTTAGAGGGGGGGTCCTGTCATGGGTTGTGCTTGCCTTTCCCTAGCTCTGCGGGCGTTCGTTACCCGTATTAAGCACTCTATCGGATTTTCCATATTCCACGCCGAGTTTTCGTTTTGCCAGCACTTAGTGATTTCACCTGTTCGTTGTTTCCCCCGGCTATTTATACTTTGCATCTTCCAGTATCGGCGCTTCCATGTTAATTCGCTTAACATTCAAGCCGGTAAGGTTTAGGACCAGTACACCCTATCGAACGCTTTGTTTCTGCTTGTCTAAACAAAACTGCTTGTCTTGATAGCAGTACTTTAGAAAGCTTATTCTTCTTGCTTTTAGTGCGAGTTAGTTTGTTTTTCTGTCGTTCTATTTTTGGCTCTTCCCTACGAGTGTTTCGCCCGATACTTCCGGGTTTGTTTTCCTTTGTTTATTTCTGTCGCCTCTTTAGATTCCTCTCATCTTGAGAGCAGAGGTTTTGTTTTTCTAAAGTATTTTCTCTCACTGACTTATTTGTCAATTCGCCCGATTTGTTGGGTTGTTTTCCTTTTTCCCCCCTTTTAAGTCTCCTTTCTCACTCCCCTGTTTTGGGAGCTGGAGCTTTTCTGTTTTCCTCTTTTCCCTCTCCCTCCTACGGAGTCCGCTCTGTTTTATTGGTGTCTCTCCGGAGTCACTTGTCTGAAAACCCTTCTGTCGCGTTTGGTCCTCCAAACCAACTCACTCCATTATACCTCTGGCAAACCATTCCAACAACTGGGAGCATAATGACTAAAATTAATTTCACCAGATTTTGATTTTATTCTTGGAACAACTCAACGACGGGAGCCAGAAGACCTGAGAAGCCTAGTTAGCTCATAATCAATAAGAAGGTCACGGATGTATTGTGGAGCAAGGCCATTAAGTGCTTTGTAGACCAAAAGCAATGTCTTAAAATATTAGATACAATAAAACAGAGGATAGACACCATCCGACCCTTTAGCATCACTTAAACCTGCTGACCCTGAGTGGTGCAGGACCATCTTTACCTGGGGATCCACATAGTTGGTACACCTGCTACCCCTGTGGTCTGGCCTGGGGATGACCAGTTATTAACAGCCTGGTCTCCCAAAACACCAGCACACAGTTTTAGCCTGAATGGCAAGTCAGATGAACATGAACCATGGTAACCAGTGAATAAAACATACACTGATCACTGGAAAATAGCGTCCAGATCAGAACACGGCTCTCTTTCAAAGGACAACAACAGGATTCTTTTGAGACTCTTCTGAATAGCTCTAGCATCACTGTGGAATGTTCTGCTTTTGGTCTAATGGTGCATTTGTCTCCTGAAAGGAATGGCTTGAGGATGGTGAATGCCTATTGGCCCACACTGGACCTACACTAAGAAATGCACATCAGCCCCCACAGTCCTCACGGCTACTCCCAACACAACTCTGACTGAGCAGGAGACTGTAGTCATTGCTGCACTATGATTTGCACTCAGAGGGGAAAAGGCCAAACTATTAGATACAAGAAATCAAGGGGCTGGCTAAAACACACATCTATGACTGTACTTTGTGTTCATGACATTTGGCTTCATCAGCATGAATCCTTGTGGAAAATTCAGATAAAAAAAACAATATGTGCTTTCTCCATTGACCTATGACATGCAAAGCAATGAAATGTTCAGTCAACTGCTGTCTCTGAATAAATGGCTAATAGATTGGTACTGGTCCTGTGGTCTGGTCCTGTGGTCTGGTCCCGTGGTCTGGTCCCGTGGCCTCGTCCCCTGGTCTGGTTGTGGCATTGTGGTCTGGTATCGTGCTCTGGTCCCGTGGTCTGGTCCTGTGACCTTGTCCTGCGGGCTGGTCCCGTGGCCTCATCCCCTGGTCTGGCATTGTGGTCTGGTATCGTGCTCTGGTCCCGTGGTCTGGTCCTGTGACCTTGTCTCATGGTCTGGCATTGTGGTCTGGTATCATGCTCTGGTCCCGTGGTCTGATCCTGTGGTCTTGTCCCGTGGCCTGGTCCCATGGCCTGGTGCTGCCATTCATCTAGGGAGTGAGGGTTTTATTCGGCTTGGATGATAGCATCTCGCATCACTGGTTAGTCAGGTGCCTGTGGATCGACTGTTGAACTGCACGGGAAGTGTCTTCCTTCCGACTTAGTTCTGTGTGCGCCCAACTTGTAAACTGCAGTGTGATAAGAAGCAGAGGCTGACATCCCGTGCTTGTCTGCGCTAGGCTGCACGGTGTTCCCTTTTACCGGTGGCATACCTGCGCTAGGCTGCACGGTGTTCCCTTTTACTGGTGGCATACGGTGCAGAAGCCTACACCGGTGTAGTTATCTCCACATCGTCAACACCGGTATTTCATAATTATAATAAAAAATAAAATTAAAGTAAAAAATAAATAAAAGTGCATTTACAGAGCTTCAACATTGATGTTATTAAATGAATATAAGCACATTATATTATGTTTTCACATAATATTCAATACCATCAGATATAGCCAGTTCTCCTCAATTAGGTGAGTAATAAAATAATTTTTATTTGCATTCAGGGTGGGAAATTAGCACCCGCCACAAGCCAAATGCGGGTAGATTTCAGAATTGTCGGGTAAATGTATCAAATGTATCAAACATACACAGTGGCGTCTAGAAAAGGAATAAAGCAGGAATAAAAAAAAAAACTTCAGGTTTCTTTCTCTGATTGCCTAAACATGAAACGGGAAAAAAAGCGCTTGTTAGAATATCCAGAGGCGAGCCCGCCTTACGCCGTGTTCACAACTCATCTGTTGTTTTTACGCCCCCAGAGCAACGCAGGGCCATAACAGGTCTGACGTAAACAACGAGAGAAAATAGAACTCCTCGCCGAATAAGTTAGCTGGAGTTCAAGGAAAAGTCTATGATATGCTTCTCCCCACATCTCAGCAGTGGGTGAACCCAGTAGCCTATCTTGCAGTTTCCTCTAGAGCTAACGTTAGTAGCAGAACTTTGCGAGTCTTGGCTCTCAAGTTAAATGAAAGAAATAGCCTAGGTTAGCTACTTCCCAAAATAAGCCACGTTATTGTCATATACACTCAACATAAAGATAAATTTTGGACGGAGAATATGTAAATTATTTGCATAATAAAATTTGTATAATTTTTATAAAACAAACCTTTCAGAATGAAAACGGGTGTCATTTAATGTTATGAACATCATTTTATTAGTTTGCTGGAAAATAAGATTGTTTACAAGTTGTTATCAAAGAAACAAGGAGTGAAATTAATTTTTTTCTACTTCCGCCAATTCTGATGGTTCGTTTAGCAACGCTGAGTCCAGTGCAACTTTACCATAAAGCAATTTTAACAAGTGTCGCACAGCGTCACACATAAAAACAAAAAACTGGGCAATACCTTTGCTGCTCTCCGGACAGCTCGCTCTAACGTTAGACCGACTGGTATCTGTTCATTCAGAAAAACGTATCTAGTATTAGATAATAGATTATATGAAATGTATGTAATAAATTTATGCACAATGTTTGACTGTTTGACCTGTAATACATGATATAATACATACAATTTTATTAGAGCTACTAAACATGAGTGCATTCTGAAACGTTATTCTAGCGCAATGTATTAAAAAAAAAGAAAAAAAGGTGTCTGGTAAAATTTTTGGGGTGGCTGGTAAAATTTAGCATCTACCAGCCACTGTGGCTGGTAGGTCAGAAAGTTAATTTCCCACCCTGTTTGCATTGCAAAATTTTGTACATTTTATCAGCATTTTTTCAAAATGCAGATATACATACTCTTCATTCTCCGCACTCACACTCGGGGAATATTCAGGGCAAAGATCAAAGATCAGGGCAGATTTTGTAATTTAAACAATCTTGAATGCATGTTTTGTGAGCCTTTATTGCAGGTTGTGCTAATGCGGTAGTTAACAGAGTGGTGTATATTTTTTCGTTAAAGCCTCAGGGAACAAAGCCTAAAATCGTTAAAATGTATGTATGGTAATCAAACTTGACTGTGTTATTAAGCAAAGTTTGAATGAAAAAATAAATATGATTAAACACTGCTCAAAAACAGCTGAATGAACAGATCAGATCTGTATTAGGACGGTCGGGGCGTGGTTGTAATATTGTAATACGCATGCCTGATTGACATTCCTCTGTCCAAGAAGACACTGGGCATCACACATAACAAAAAATACAAAATAGCGCAAGTGGGGAGAATCGGGGTTGTACAATATCTACGAACCTACCGATGCTGAATTTGAGAGTGTAGAAATTCCACAACCAGACAACCCGCATTCTCTAGTTTCACAGGTGGTGACGGAATGGTGGGGTTCAAGATACTAAGTTTCCATGTAATAATAAACCACACTTCTTAACTTTGTTATAACATTTGTTTCTTCCAATAAACAATAAAGACATGGGTAGGCTATTGCTGCTAGTTAGCGAGCTAGTTGACGTTGGGTAGCTTGCATGTTGAATGCCACAGCATTGTTTGGTTTGTTACCATGGCAACTAAAGCTCTGCTTCAGTTCTGTGTTAAAAACGTCAACTGCGCTGTACACAGCACCGGCGAGCGCAGCGATGAGAAGGCAAATGTGTCATTATTAGTTCATGTTAGTCCTGCACACCCAACGTTAGCCAAGATATGCGTAACGTTACTGAAATCCACAGGGCTAGCTAACACACTGGCCGTGTTCAAAATAATAAGGCATTAATACGGGAATGCATTAGTTTTGACAAATGCTGGTGGGAGGGACAAGCGACTCAGCCTTGTGATTGGTTTGGGATTAGTTTCCTCTTAAAACCTATTCACTAAGCTGCTGAGACCAGCTTTTACTAAAGAACTCTTAGGCTAAGAAAAAGGGTGAGGTTGACTTCATTGCTATGGATGACGTTGAGTTTCATGAACAAGCTTAAATACTATGTCCACAGTGATTGGTTGATAGGGAACTGGTCTGTGTTGTCAAATTCATGAGAGAAATACTGTAGCGGGAGGTACAAATCATGTTGCCATATTCAAATAAATTTTTAAATAAACATTTAGGTGAAGTGTGCCTGATTTAAAGAGATACTGCAGAGGCTTTTCTAAGGCCTTTTTTACCGCTTCAATTTGAACTGGAACCTGTGAGTGGGTGTGGTCATATGACGATGGTGCCACGTAGTCATATTATGAATATTCATACGGTCAAAGAGTGAAAGGGTGTGTCGATATAAGTCGTAATATTAACGTTAGCAGTAATACAAAGCAATTCACATTTGAACTTGAACAAACTAGTTAGCAGTAAGGGTCTCAGTCTCAAAGAGGAAAAAAAAACGTTGGTCTCTGCTTTTATACCACGTGCCCAGCCGAGACCACCCCTAGGATCACCTCAACTCCACCCATTTATATGTTAAGGATCTCGTGACGTCACGAATCCCCGGAAACTAGCGTATTGGTAAGCCTACACAAAAACTCAGATAAAACTATTTTGACTAAACATGAGATTTTCGGACATAAACAGTTGTGTATGATCATAATCTAACCCAAAACATCGCTTTTCAACGAGAAAAGTCGGTTTTTGACTGCAGTATCACTTTAATATGAAACCAAAAATAATATACTGACTAGTCAAGTATATATTCGGCTAATTGTCAGCCTTTTACATGTCTGGTAGCTCGTAAAATAATTTGCGGATATGCATTTAAACAGACTTTTAATTATTTAGGCTACAGACATGAAGTCGGTTTTATTTTTTTGTAGTGAACATCAACAGGAAACCGTATGAATTGTCGGATGATTTGGCAAAACCTTGATTGCATTGTTTTTTGTTTGTTGGTTAAGTGACTGAATCCCTGAGTAGCTCTACTATAATCATAATACCCTCAGGATCAATACCTTTTTAAAAGTTCAATGTTATTAAATGTTTCTAAAACAGGCAGATTGCCAGCAGCAGCTATAGGACTGTTTGTGATTTGGTTTTAGTGACTTAGGAGTCCTCTTGACTACCTCTAACATGTCACATATTTAGGAACTGGTTTTAGAGCTAAAATGCTTTGTGAATTACTCTTATACCAAAAAGATAAGAGTCCTAAAGTTGGGACTGACGTGCTCAGTTTCTCTTAAATTGGCAAGTTTGGAGCTACTTTTAGCCTTAAGATGTTCTGTGAATATGGCCCCTGGTCTTTTCTGCAAGATAACCCTTAGGAGTCAGAATTACTCTAAGAAGTATTACTGAAACAAAGTAACAGAAGCTGAAACAAAAGTTTTTTTTCTTGTCTAAAAGATTTATTTTTTTGCCGGGATAAGGATACCAACTTTATCGTGATTTGTATCATCTAGGGATTTCCAGAACACATACAATGTATGTAGTCGTCATTTTGATAGAGCCTGTTTTATATCATTTTGTATCATGTTTTTTGCATTATACTCAGCTGTAAATTCGCCATTTGTACACAGGACCTCCACATTCTTTCAGTGGCACTAATGATTATTTCGTTGCCAGAAGGGAAACAACTTCAATGACGTCTAATTTGTTACTGAAATTAACTGGGAAGTTTATACTGTAAGGTTAAATTGTAATGGTCAGTTTGATGGTTATACGGTAATGGTAAGTCAGTCTGTTTTAAGGTTACACTGTAATGGTGGGTCAGTCTGGTTGAAGGTTACACTGTAATGGTGGGTCAGTATGTTTGAAGGTTATACTGTAATGGTGGGTCAGTCTGTTTGAAGGTTACACTGTAATGGTGGGTCAGTCTGGTTGAAGGTTACATTGTAATGGTGGGTCAGTCTGTTTGAAGGTTATACTGTAATGGTGGCTCAGTCTGTTTGACCCACCATTACAGTATAACATTCAAACAGACTGAGCCACCATTACAGTATAACCTTCAAACAGACTGAGCCACCATTACAATGTAACCTTCAAACAGACTGACCTACCATTACAGTGTAACCTTCAAACAGACTGAGCCACCATTACAGTATAACCTTCAGTCTGTTTGAAGGTTATAATGTAATGGTGGGTCAGTCTGTTTGAAGGTTACTGTAATGGTGGGTCAGTCTTTTTGAAGGTTATACTGTAATGTTGGGTCAGTCTCTTTGAAGGTTACACTGTAATGGTGGGTCAGTCTGTTTGAAGGTTATATTGTAATGGTGGTTCCGTCTGTTTGAAGGTTACTGTAATGGCGGGTCAGTCTGTTTGAAGGTTATACTGTAATGGTGGGTCTGTCTGTTTGAAGGTTATACTGTAATGGTGGGTCTGTCTGTTTGAAGGTTATACTGTAATAGTGGGTCTGTCTGTTTGAAGGTTATACTGTAATGGTGGGTCTGTCTGTTTGAAGGTTATACTGTAATGGTGGGTTTGTTACGGTAGGTGGGAAACAGGACCCAATAGCAGGCGGGAAGTAGGAAAACCGAAGTTTAATATAGGGGCAAGGCAGCAATCTGGTACAAAACAGGCAGGGTCGTAAACCGGGAAGACAGGGCAACGATACAAAAACAGAGTCCAAAGAGTAGTCACAGAACAGGCTGGGGTCGGAACCGGGAAGGCACAGCAGAAGTACAAAATCAGAGTCCAAAATCAGGGTCGCGAGAACACAGGTAGACGTCCAAAACCAGGGAGGTGTAAAGGGAAACAAAAAGAAAACAAAACGAAGACATAATACAAAAATAAAATAAAGACAGGAGACTGACTCGGGATAACAAAACTAAGAAACGGATACTCAGAAAACAAACAGACAACTCGGGAAGATACTCAGGAAAATAGTAAGAACACTGACGCAAAAAACCAACCATGACGAACTCGCAAAGAAAGACTGAAATAACAGGGTTATATACACTGAGGGAGACAGACATAATGGGAATCAGGTGTGCAGAGGTGGGGAGGGGAAATTACTCACAGGTGAGCAAAATGAAACGATAAGGGAAGCTGATAATACAATAACGAGGGAAGACGAAAGACACAGACTGGACTGAACTGTTAACATACAGAAAAGACATGACCTGGATTGAGAGAAACCTGTGCACACAATGAGACAGAGGAATGTGGAAATGAGGTACAGCTGTAGCGAGTAGAGAATCACAGAAAGATATTCAGAGATAGAACAGAAGAAACGAAAAACAGCTGCAGATGGAAACTAAGATTGCATTAGTAAATTAGTCGGTTAGTAGAAACCCTAATTCCCTGACGTTAGTAAATTAGTTGATTAGTATTATTTTACAAGAAACCTAATTCTAAGCAGTTAGTAGTAATTAGTGGATTAGTAGTATTACCAAGGGTCATTAGTAAAGAAGGAAGTAAACGAGAGTGGAAATACAGCAAAACCCGAAATCACCAAAGGCTTCCGAATAGTGTAACGAAGACAGGGGAGTGACGGTAATACAAACATGGAACAGTGAAACCATAAATGAAAATAAATGCAAGATAAGAAAATGATAAAGAACCTAATAAGAATAAACAAACAAGCTCACAATAAGAAACATAAATGTACAAACAAAGACAGAATGCAGAAACCTAATAATCTGTTTGAAGATTATACTGTAATGGTGGGTCAGTCTGTTTGAAGTTTATACTGTAATGGTGGGTCAGTTTGTTTGAAGGTGATGCTGTAATGGTGGGTCAGTCTGTTTGAAGGTTATACTGTAATGGTGGGTCAGTCTGTTTCAAGTTTATACTGTAATGGTGGGTCAGTCTGTTTGAAGGTTATACTCTAATAGTGGGTCAATTTGTTTGAAGGTTATACTGTAATTGTGGGTCAGTCTGTTTGAAGGTTATACTGTAATTGAAGGTCAGTGATCACACTGATCTTTGAGTGGAAGGATCAACATCCATTTCCCTTTATATCTCAAACAGTCTTTCCCACTTGACGGAGAGTAAGGACCATGTTACATGAAACACAGTTTGTGTGGTGTGATGTACTGTGAAGTGAAACCCTGCATTTTATATTTCAGGTGAAAAACACTGCTGCAAATGTACTCAGGGAGACATGGTTAATCTACAAGAACACAAAACTTGTTCGGAAGATGGACCATGCCAGAGTTAGGAAGCACCAAAGAAAATTTTTACAAGCAATCCATCAGTGAGTAAGCCTGTAATTTTTTTATCATGCTGTGAAACTTTGGACCCACCAAGGCAATTATTCTGCAGATCCACTCTGTATATCTGAAATGGATATAAAATGATAAAATGAACTAGGAATACAATATATGATATTTCTGTAAAATGTCTCAGCCAATAAAAGTGATTTAAATACACTTAAATTCCATTTTTATTAATTAGCTGGAACAGTAGCTTGCTGCTTAGAAAATACGTTTTTAGGGCTTCTGGGTGGCTCATTCAGTAAATGTAACAAGCTGTGGTGCAAGGATGAACCTCCTTAAAAGCAAAAAAAGCCCACCTTCTTTATCCTGTAAAATGACATTTGAATAGGTGATTTGCATTGATGCAGTGAAACCAAGAAGAGGCTATGCAGCCTATTTAAATTGAGTGAAGGCAACACTTCATAGCTCCGCCTTCGTTAATTATTTTTCATTTCGTTTTTGAAAAAAAACTAATCATATCATCTGACTCCTTCATTTTCTTCATTCAAAATTTGCTAACTTTTTTAGGGTAACTTTTTTTAGGCTAACTATAAGGACAGTCAGTGCCAAAACTTATGCAGTTATGCTCGACACACTCCGACAGTTATACTCGATCCAATCTTCCAGTTACGCTTGACCACTAACCCTCACCACTAACTCCTTGCTAGACTCCGCCCGTTATGTTTTACTATATTGGATCACTCCATTATGGTATCCTTACGCACGGCATGATACGCGCCGAGGTAGGATTTCTGAATTATTTCCATGTATGGGTAGTGCTACGGCCGCGGCCAGCCCGCTTAAATAGTCGTGGAAGCACTACTACTTCCTCTTCCCTTTCTCTGCACGCTCCTAGAGATTCACCTTGGTAAGAGCTCTGTGTGCAGAAGTATACTCGCGGCTATTCAATAGCTTGGAGCAGCTAGCTATCTAGCCTCTCCCTTGAGTGTTCTGCTATTGCTCCGTTTGCTTTGGCTTGTGCCACTTCATTCGGAGTTTGTCACTGGTCAATACAGGGCGGGTCACACTGCGTTGTGGCACTGAGGGTCTTGTTATTTGTCTGCGTTACCTTGCTTGTCTTGACTGTCCAACGGAACCCTCGCAGGTTGCCTTCGGGCTCGGGGACCGAGCATACCCCTGCAAGATTGTGAGGTTTTGGGAGATTAGGAGATTGTGTCGCCTTGCTCCGTGCAGGCTCGCAGTTCTCTCCCGAGAGTGAATTCTAGGTGTCACGAGGTGCACCACATGTTTTCATCTCTCACAAGGTGCTGCCAACTCGTACATTCCCTGGTGAACGAGCTATGCTGATTTGCTAGCTCAGTGAGTAGTGACGCAACAAGCGCACACACACATCCTATACTCTCACATAATAAAGATGGAAAGCTAATAAATGTGCTTGAGTGTCATCCAATTTTCCCACGCTCTAGTCTGAATAAACTAGACATGATACTGCTGCACTGACGCATTATAATGTAGCTGCAATAGCTATGTGCTAATGTGCTAATTTTCCACCATCACATATGCAAGCAGATTTTATACACTGTCCCACGTGCGGTGTGCTGTGTGAACAGAACGTGTGTGACGCTTGCATTCGAAGGGGAGGCCATGGTTCGACCGTTTGGGCTCTCCCTGGCGCAGCGGGCATTCACAAAGCTGATGGACGCAGTTTTGGCGCCTCTGACCTCGCAAGGGGTTCAAGAGTTGAATTACCTGGACAATTGGCTGTTTTGCGCCACTCCAGGGTACAAGTAATGATAATGACAAGCCCTCGTAATGATCCAATTCGTTTACATGACCGTGATTATCATAGTAACCTTCATTCTCATAACCGTGATTATTATAGTAACCTTTGTTCTCATAATCGTGATTATGATAGTAACCTTCGTTCTCATAACCATGATTATGATAGTAACCTTTGTTCTCATAATCGTGTTTATGATAGTAACCTTTGTTCTCATAATCGTGTTTATGATAGTAACCTTCGTTCTCATAACCGTGATTATGATAGTAACCTTCATTCTCATAACCGTGATTATGATAGTAACCTTCATTCTCATAACCGTGATTATTATAGTAACCTTTGTTCTCATAATCGTGTTTATGATAGTAACCTTCGTTCTCATAACCGTGATTATGATAGTAACCTTCATTCTCATAACCGTGATTATGATAGTAAACTTTGTTCTCATAATCGTGGTTATAATAATAATAATAATAATGCATTCAATTTCTATAGCGCTTTTCTAGGTACTCAAAGTGCTTTACAGTTTAAAATTACACACAGTAAAATTATTTAATAAGTAGTTAATAAAAAATAATAATAAAAAATAAAAAATAAATAAATAAATAAATAAATAAAATAAAATAAAATAATTAAGACAGATAAAAAGAAGGAGTATAATTTAAAATTTCAGTCATGGGATAGAGGGGAGGATGTTTAACAGGGGAAAGCCAGTTTGAAGAGGTGGGTTTTGAGAGCCTGTTTGAAGGATGGTAGGGTGGTTGCCAGACGGATGTGGATGGGGAGGGCATTCCAGAGGGAGGGTGCAGCAACTGAAAACTGAAAAGGCCCTGTCGCCCCAGGTCCGGAGCTTGGTCCTGGGGATTGTCAGATTGTTCGTGTCAGCGGACCTGAGGCGACGGGAAGGAGTGTGACGGGGGAGGAGGTCAGAGAGGTAGGGAGGGGCCAGGTTATTTAGGGCTTTGTAGGTGATGAGCAGTATTTTGTAGTCAATCCTGTGTTTAACCGGGAGCCAGTGGAGGTTGTGGAGGACAGGGGTGATGTGATCTCGGCGACGGGTGGAGGTGAGCAGACGGGCAGCAGAGTTCTGAACGTATTGTAGTTTATTGAGGATTTTGTTGGGTGAACCATAGAGGATGCTATTGCAGTAATCGAGTCTGGAGGTTATGAGGGCATGGATGAGGGTTTCAGCAGCGGAAAGGGACAGGGAGGGGCGGAGGCGGGCAATGTTCCGGAGGTGAAAGAAGGCAGTTTTGGTGATGTGGTTGACGTGCGGTAGGAATGAGAGGGTGGGGTCGAGGATGATGCCGAGGTTGCGGACATGGGTGGAGGGGGTGACGATGGAACCGTCAATGGTGAGAGAGAAGGTCTGGGCGGAGCGGATGAGGGAGTTTGGGCCGATGATGAGTATTTCCGATTTATTGCAGTTGAGTTGGAGAAAGTTCTGTTGCATCCAAGTTTTTATATCAGCAAGGCAGGTGGTGAGGGTGGAGTGGGTGGTTGAGGTGATGGTTTTGGAGGAGAGGTAGAGTTGTGTGTCGTCTGCATAGCAATGGAAGCGGAGGCCATGGCGGCGGAGAATTTGACCCAGGGGAAGTATATACAGGATGAAGAGGGGGGGGCCGAGCACTGATCCTTGGGGGACACCATGAGTGACTGGGGCGGTGGAGGATTGGCAGTGGTTTATGGAGATGTATTGGTGTCTGTTGGAGAGGTAGGAGGTGAACCAGGAGAGGACAGTACCGGAAATGCCAAGGGAGTGAAGGCGTGAGAGGAGGATGGAGTGGTTGATGGTGTCAAAGGCGGCGGTGAGGTCGAGGAGGATAAGGATGGTTAAAGAGCCGGAGTCAGCAGAGAGAAGGATGTCATTAGTGATTTTCAATAGTGCAGTTTCTGTACTGTGATTGGTGCGGAAGTCGGATTGGAAGGGTTCGTAGAGGTTATTGTTGTGGAGGTGGGTTTTGAGTTGAGCGGCGACAGCTCGCTCAAGGACTTTAGACAGGAAGGGGAGGTTGGATATGGGCCGGTAGTTGTTGGGGATGTCAGGGTCGAGACCAGGTTTTTTTAGAATGGGGGTAACGGCAGCAAGCTTGAGGGAGGGGGGGACGAGACCAGTGGACAGGGAGGAGTTGATTATGTTGGTGATAAGTGGGGAGAGAGTGGGGAGGCAAGCCTTGACTAGGAAGGTGGGGATAGGGTCGAGGGCACTGGTTGATGACTTCATACTGGTGACTATGGAGGAGAGATCGGATTCGGAGATTGGACTGAAGGATGAGAATGAATGGCTAGGGAGTAGGGGGGGATCTGGTTGAAGGCATGGGGGGGTGGTGGGGGAGGAGGCAGACAGCTGGCGGTGAATTGCATCGATTTTAGATTGAAAAGATGACAGGAAGGAATTGCATTTGCTGGTGGTGAAGGAGTTAGAGATGGTGTCCATGGGCTTGAGGAGTTTGTTGATAGTGGAGAAGAGAGTTTTGGGGTTGTTGGAGCCAGTTTGGATGATGAAGGAGTAGTGGGAGGAATGAGCGTTGTTGAGGGCATCTTTGTATTGTTGTTGGTGGAATTTGTAAGCATCCAAGTGAACAGTGAGTCCGGTTTTATTGGCAAGTCTTTCAAGTTGGCGGCCCTTGGCTTTGAGTTGGCGGAGTTGATCGGTGTACCAGGGGGCGGAGTGAGTGAAGGAGACGGATTTGGTTTTTGTGGGGGCAATTTCATCAAGACAGGAGGAGAGTGCAGTATTGTAGTTATTAACTAGGTCAGTGACAGAGGCGTTTGGAGTGAGGGCAGGGTCGGAGATAGTGTCGGCCAAGATGGAAGAGAAGGAGGAGGAGTTTATGGAGTTGACCTTACGGAATGTGATGGTGCGTTCCTGTTTGACAAGGGGGATGGGAATGACAATGTCCAGGGTGATAGCCAGATGGTCGGAAATTGTGAGGTCAGTGCTGGTGAGGTTGCGGATGGTGATGCCAGAGGTGCAGACCAGATCCAGTGTGTGTCCTTTTCCGTGGGTGGGGAAACCAATGTGTTGGGTGATGTTGAAATAGTGTAAAATGTCCAATAGTTCTATTGTAGTTTTGCAGTCAGGAGAGTCGACATGGATATTGAAGTCACCAAGTAGAAGAATAGATGGAGATATGGCACAGAGCTGGGTTAGGAATTCGGATAGGTCAGAGGGAAATAAGGGGTTTGGTTTGGGGGGACGGTAGATGACAGCAGTGACAAGGGGTTTTGGACCAGACAGTTTAAAAGCAAGATGTTCGAAGGAGGGGGGGGAGGGAATGGATATTGCGCTGGTTTTTATTGTTTGTCGGTGAAATGTTGCTATGCCGCCACCGCGCCCATCCTGGCGTGGTTTGTCCATATATGTGTATCCAGCGGGTGCAGTTTGGTTAAGAGAGAAATATTCAGATGGTTTATGCCAGGTTTCAGTTAAGCAGAGAAAGTCCAGTTTGTTGTCAGTGATGAATTCATTGAGAATGGGGCCTTTAGTGTTTAGGGATCGGGTGTTAAAAAGTGCAAATAGTAACCTTCGTTCTCATAACCGTGATTATGATAGTAACCTTCGTTCTCATAACCGTGATTATGATAGTAACCTTCGTTCTCATAACCGTGATTATGATAGTAACCTTCGTTCTCATAACCATGGTTATGATAGTAACCTTTGTTCTCATAATCATGGTTATGATAGTAACCTTCGTTCTCATAACCGTGATTATGATAGTAACCTTCGTTCTCATAACCGTGATTATGATAGTAACCTTCGTTCTCATAACCGTGATTATGATAGTAACCTTCGTTCTCATAACTGTGATTATAATAGTAACCTTCGTTCTCATAACCGTGATTATGATAGTAACCTTCGTTCTCATAACCGTGATTATGATAGTAACCTTCGTTCTCATAACCGTGATTATGATAGTAACCTTCGTTCTCATAACCGTGATTATGATAGTAACCTTCGTCTCATAACCGTGATTATGATAGTAACCTTCGTTCACATGACCTTGATTATGATAGTAACCTTCGTTCTCATAACCGTGATTATGATAGTAACCGTTGTTTGCATAACCGTGATTATGATAGTAACCTTCGTTCTCATAATCGTGGTTATGATAGTAACCTTTGTTCTCATAATCGTGGTTATGATAGTAACCTTCGTTCTCATAACCGTGATTATGATAGTAACCTTCGTTCTCATAACCGTGATTATGATAGTAACCTTCGTTCTCATAACCGTGATTATGATAGTAACCTTCGTTCTCATAACCGTGATTATGATAGTAACCTTCGTTCTCATAACCGTGATTATGATAGTAACCTTCGTTCTCATAACCGTGATTATGATAGTAACCTTCGTTCTCATAACCGTGATTATGATAGTAACCTTCGTTCTCATAACCGTGATTATGATAGTAACCGTTGTTTGCATAACCGTGATTATGATAGTAACCTTCGTTCTCATAACCTTGATTATGATAGTAACCTTTGTTCTCATAATCGTGGTTATGATAGTAACCTTCGTTCTCATAACCGTGATTATGATAGTAACCTTCGTTCTCATAACCGTGATTATGATAGTAACCTTCGTTCTCATAACCGTGATTATGATAGTAACCTTCGTTCTCATAACCGTGATTATGATAGTAACCTTCGTTCTCATAACCGTGATTATGATAGTAACCTTCGTTCTCATAACTGTGATTATAATAGTAACCTTCGTTCTCATAACCATGATTATGATAGTAACCTTCATTCTCATAACCGTGATTATGATAGTAACCTTCGTTCACATGACCGTGATTATGATAGTAACCTTCGTTCTCATAACCGTGATTATGATAGTAACCGTTGTTTGCATAACCGTGATTATGATAGTAACCTTCGTTCTCATAACCGTGATTATGATAGTAACCGTTGTTTGCATAACCGTGATTATGATAGTAACCTTCGTTCTCATAACCATGATTATGATAGTAACCTTTGTTCTCATAATCGTGGTTATGATAGTAACCTTCGTTCTCATAACCGTGATTATGATAGTAACCTTCGTTCTCATAACCGTGATTATGATAGTAACCTTCGTTCTCATAACCGTGATTATGATAGTAACCGTTGTTTGCATAACCGTGATTATGATAGTAACCTTCGTTCTCATAACCGTGATTATGATAGTAACCTTAGTTCTCATAACCGTGATTATGATAGTAACCTTAGTTCTCATAACCGTGATTATGATAGTAACCTTCGTTCTCATAACAGTGATTATGATAGTAACCTTAGTTCACCTGACCGTGATTATGATAGTAATCTTCGTTCACATGATCGTGATTATGATAGTAACCTTCGTTCTCATAACCATGATTATGATAGTAACCTTTGTTCTCATAATCGTGTTTATGATAGTAACCTTTGTTCTCATAATCGTGTTTATGATAGTAACCTTCGTTCTCATAACCGTGATTATGATAGTAACCTTCATTCTCATAACCGTGATTATTATAGTAACCTTTGTTCTCATAATCGTGTTTATGATAGTAACCTTCGTTCTCATAACCGTGATTATGATAGTAACCTTCATTCTCATAATCGTGTTTATGATAGTAACCTTTGTTCTCATAATCGTGTTTATGATAGTAACCTTCGTTCTCATAACCGTGATTATGATAGTAACCTTCATTCTCATAACCGTGATTATGATAGTAACCTTCATTCTCATAACCGTGATTATTATAGTAACCTTCGTTCTCATAACCGTGATTATGATAGTAACCTTCATTCTCATAACCGTGATTATGATAGTAACCTTCATTCTCATAACCGTGATTATTATAGTAACCTTTGTTCTCATAATCGTGTTTATGATAGTAACCTTTGTTCTCATAACCGTGATTATGATAGTAACCTTCATTCTCATAACCGTGATTATGATAGTAAACTTTGTTCTCATAATCGTGGTTATGATAGTAACCTTCGTTCTCATAACCGTGATTATGATAGTAACCTTCGTTCTCATAACCGTGATTATGATAGTAACCTTCGTTCTCATAACCGTGATTATGATAGTAACCTTCGTTCTCATAACCGTGATTATGATAGTAACCGTTGTTTGCATAACCGTGATTATGATAGTAACCTTCGTTCTCATAACCGTGATTATGATAGTAACCGTTGTTTGCATAACCGTGATTATGATAGTAACCTTCGTTCTCATAACCGTGATTATGATAGTAACCTTAGTTCTCATAACCGTGATTATGATAGTAACCTTCATTCTCATAACCGTGATTATTATAGTAACCTTTGTTCTCATAATCGTGTTTATGATAGTAACCTTTGTTCTCATAACCGTGATTATGATAGTAACCTTCATTCTCATAACCGTGATTATGATAGTAACCTTCGTTCTCATAATCGTGGTTATGATAGTAACCTTTGTTCTCATAATCGTGGTTATGATAGTAACCTTCGTTCTCATAACCGTGATTATGATAGTAACCTTCGTTCTCATAACCGTGATTATGATAGTAACCTTCGTTCTCATAACCGTGATTATGATAGTAACCGTTGTTTGCATAACCGTGATTATGATAGTAACCTTCGTTCTCATAACCGTGATTATGATAGTAACCTTAGTTCTCATAACCGTGATTATGATAGTAACCTTAGTTCTCATAACCGTGATTATGATAGTAACCTTCGTTCTCATAACAGTGATTATGATAGTAACCTTAGTTCACATGACCGTGATTATGATAGTAATCTTCGTTCACATGATCGTGATTATGATAGTAACCTTCGTTCTCATAACCATGATTATGATAGTAACCTTTGTTCTCATAATCGTGTTTATGATAGTAACCTTTGTTCTCATAATCGTGTTTATGATAGTAACCTTCGTTCTCATAACCGTGATTATGATAGTAACCTTCATTCTCATAACCGTGATTATTATAGTAACCTTCGTTCTCATAACCGTGATTATGATAGTAACCTTCGTTCTCATAACCGTGATTATGATAGTAACCTTCGTTCTCATAACCGTGATTATGATAGTAACCTTCGTTCTCATAACCGTGATTATGATAGTAACCTTCGTTCTCATAACTGTGATTATAATAGTAACCTTCGTTCTCATAACCGTGATTATGATAGTAACCTTCGTTCTCATAACCGTGATTATGATAGTAACCTTCGTTCACATGACCGTGATTATGATAGTAACCTTCGTTCTCATAACCGTGATTATGATAGTAACCGTTGTTTGCATAACCGTGATTATGATAGTAACCTTCGTTCTCATAATCGTGGTTATGATAGTAACCTTTGTTCTCATAATCGTGGTTATGATAGTAACCTTCGTTCTCATAACCGTGATTATGATAGTAACCTTCGTTCTCATAACCGTGATTATGATAGTAACCTTCGTTCTCATGACCGTGATTATGATAGTAACCTTCGTTCTCATAACCGTGATTATGATAGTAACCTTCATTCTCATAACTGTGATTATGATAGTAACCTTCGTTCTCATAACCGTGATTATGATAGTAACCTTTGTTCTCATAATCGTGGTTATGATAGTAACCTTCGTTCTCATAACCGTGATTATGATAGTAACCTTCGTTCTCATAACCGTGATTATGATAGTAACCTTCGTTCTCATAACCGTGATTATGATAGTAACCGTTGTTTGCATAACCGTGATTATGATAGTAACCTTTGTTCTCATAATCGTGGTTATGATAGTAACCTTAGTTCTCATAACCGTGATTATGATAGTAACCTTCGTTCTCATAACCGTGATTATGATAGTAACCTTCATTCTCATAACCGTGATTATGATAGTAACCGTTGTTTGCATAACCGTGATTATGATAGTAACCTTCGTTCTCATAACCGTGATTATGATAGTAACCTTAGTTCTCATAACCGTGATTATGATAGTAACCTTCGTTCACATGATCGTGATTATGATAGTAACCTTCGTTCTCATAACCGTGATTATGATAGTAACCTTAGTTCACATGACCGTGATTATGATAGTAATCTTCGTTCACATGATCGTGATTATGATAGTAACCTTCGTTCTCATAACCGTGATTATGATAGTAACCTTATTTCACATGACCGTGATTATGATAGTAATCTTCGTTTACATGATCGTGATTATGATAGTAACCTTCGTTCTCATAACCGTGGTTATGATAGTAACCTTCGTTCTCATAACCGTGGTTATGATAGTAACCTTCGTTCTCATAACCGTGGTTATGATAGTAACCTTCGTTCACATGATCGTGATTATGATAGTAACCTTCGTTCTCATAACCGTGATTATGATAGTAACCTTCGTTCTCATAACCGTGGTTATGATAGTAATCTTTGTTCACATGATCGTGATTATGATAGTAACCTTCGTTCTCATAACCGTGGTTATGATAGTAACCTTTGTTCACATGACCGTGATTATGATAGTAACCTTTGTTCTCATAATCGTGATTATGATAGTAACCTTCGTTCTCATAACCGTGATTATGATAGTAACCTTCATTCTCATAACCGTGATTATGATAGTAACCTTCATTCTCATAACCGTGATTATTATAGTAACCTTTGTTCTCATAATCGTGTTTATGATAGTAACCTTCGTTCTCATAACCGTGATTATGATAGTAACCTTCATTCTCATAACCGTGATTATGATAGTAAACTTTGTTCTCATAATCGTGGTTATGATAGTAACCTTCGTTCTCATAACCGTGATTATGATAGTAACCTTCGTTCTCATAACCGTGATTATGATAGTAACCTTCGTTCTCATAATCGTGATTATGATAGTAACCTTCGTTCTCATAACCATGATTATGATAGTAACCTTTGTTCTCATAATCGTGGTTATGATAGTAACCTTCGTTCTCATAACCGTGATTATGATAGTAACCTTCGTTCTCATAACCGTGATTATGATAGTAACCTTCGTTCTCATAACCGTGATTATGATAGTAACCTTCGTTCTCATAACCGTGATTATGATAGTAACCTTCGTTCTCATAACCGTGATTATAATAGTAACCTTCATTCTCATAACTGTGATTATGATAGTAACCTTCGTTCTCATAACCGTGATTATGATAGTAACCTTCGTTCTCATAACCGTGATTATGATAGTGACCTTCGTTCTCATAACCGTGATTATGATAGTAACCTTCGTTCTCATAACCGTGATTATGATAGTAACCGTTGTTTGCATAACCGTGATTATGATAGTAACCTTCGTTCTCATAACCATGATTATGATAGTAACCTTTGTTCTCATAATCGTGGTTATGATAGTAACCTTCGTTCTCATAACCGTGATTATGATAGTAACCTTCGTTCTCATAACCGTGATTTTGATAGTAACCTTTGTTCTCATAATCGTGGTTATGATAGTAACCTTCGTTCTCATAACCGTGATTATGATAGTAACCTTCGTTCTCATAACCGTGATTATGATAGTAACCTTCGTTCTCATAACCGTGATTATGATAGTAACCTTCGTTCTCATAACCGTGATTATGATAGTAACCTTCGTTCTCATAACCGTGATTATGATAGTAACCTTCGTTCTCATAACTGTGATTATAATAGTAACCTTCGTTCTCATAACCATGATTATGATAGTAACCTTCATTCTCATAACCGTGATTATGATAGTAACCTTCGTTCACATGACCGTGATTATGATAGTAACCTTCGTTCTCATAACCGTGATTATGATAGTAACCGTTGTTTGCATAACCGTGATTATGATAGTAACCTTCGTTCTCATAACCGTGATTATGATAGTAACCGTTGTTTGCATAACCGTGATTATGATAGTAACCTTCATTCTCATGACCGTGATTATGATAGTAACCTTCGTTCTCATTACTGTGATTATGATAGTAACCTTCGTTCTCATAACCGTGATTATGATAGTAACCTTCGTTCTCATAACCGTGATTATGATAGTAACCTTCGTTCTCATAACCATGATTATGATAGTAACCTTTGTTCTCATAATCGTGGTTATGATAGTAACCTTCGTTCTCATAACCGTGATCATGATAGTAACCTTCGTTCTCATAACCGTGATTATGATAGTAACCTTCGTTCTCATAACCGTGATTATGATAGTAACCGTTGTTTGCATAACCGTGATTATGATAGTAACCTTTGTTCTCATAATCGTGGTTATGATAGTAACCTTAGTTCTCATAACCGTGATTATGATAGTAACCTTCGTTCTCATAACCGTGATTATGATAGTAACCTTCGTTCTCATAACCGTGAGTATGATAGTAACCGTTGTTTGCATAACCGTGATTATGATAGTAACCTTCGTTCTCATAACCGTGATTATGATAGTAACCTTAGTTCTCATAACCGTGATTATGATAGTAACCTTCGTTCACATGATCGTGATTATGATAGTAACCTTCGTTCTCATAACCGTGATTATGATAGTAACCTTAGTTCACATGACCGTGATTATGATAGTAATCTTCGTTCACATGATCGTGATTATGATAGTAACCTTCGTTCTCATAACCGTGATTATGATAGTAACCTTATTTCACATGACCGTGATTATGATAGTAATCTTCGTTTACATGATCGTGATTATGATAGTAACCTTCGTTCTCATAACCGTGGTTATGATAGTAACCTTCGTTCTCATAACCGTGGTTATGATAGTAACCTTCGTTCTCATAACCGTGGTTATGATAGTAACCTTCGTTCACATGATCGTGATTATGATAGTAACCTTCGTTCTCATAACCGTGATTATGATAGTAACCTTCGTTCTCATAACCGTGGTTATGATAGTAATCTTTGTTCACATGATCGTGATTATGATAGTAACCTTCGTTCTCATAACCGTGGTTATGATAGTAACCTTTGTTCACATGACCGTGATTATGATAGTAACCTTTGTTCTCATAATCGTGATTATGATAGTAACCTTCGTTCTCATAACCGTGATTATGATAGTAACCTTCATTCTCATAACCGTGATTATGATAGTAACCTTCATTCTCATAACCGTGATTATTATAGTAACCTTTGTTCTCATAATCGTGTTTATGATAGTAACCTTCGTTCTCATAACCGTGATTATGATAGTAACCTTCATTCTCATAACCGTGATTATGATAGTAAACTTTGTTCTCATAATCGTGGTTATGATAGTAACCTTCGTTCTCATAACCGTGATTATGATAGTAACCTTCGTTCTCATAACCGTGATTATGATAGTAACCTTCGTTCTCATAATCGTGATTATGATAGTAACCTTCGTTCTCATAACCATGATTATGATAGTAACCTTTGTTCTCATAATCGTGGTTATGATAGTAACCTTCGTTCTCATAACCGTGATTATGATAGTAACCTTCGTTCTCATAACCGTGATTATGATAGTAACCTTCGTTCTCATAACCGTGATTATGATAGTAACCTTCGTTCTCATAACAGTGATTATGATAGTAACCTTCGTTCTCATAACTGTGATTATAATAGTAACCTTCGTTCTCATAACCGTGATTATGATAGTAACCTTCGTTCTCATAACCGTGATTATGATAGTAACCTTCGTTCACATGACCGTGATTATGATAGTAACCTTCGTTCTCATAACCGTGATTATGATAGTAACCGTTGTTTGCATAACCGTGATTATGATAGTAACCTTCGTTCTCATAATCGTGGTTATGATACTAACCTTTGTTCTCATAATCGTGGTTATGATAGTAACCTTCGTTCTCATAACCGTGATTATGATAGTAACCTTCGTTCTCATAACCGTGATTATGATAGTAACCTTCGTTCTCATGACCGTGATTATGATAGTAACCTTCGTTCTCATAACCGTGATTATGATAGTAACCTTCGTTCTCATAACCGTGATTATGATAGTAACCTTCATTCTCATAACTGTGATTATGATAGTAACCTTCGTTCTCATAACCGTGATTATGATAGTAACCTTCGTTCTCATAACCGTGATTATGATAGTGACCTTCGTTCTCATAACCGTGATTATGATAGTAACCTTCGTTCTCATAACCGTGATTATGATAGTAACCGTTGTTTGCATAACCGTGATTATGATAGTAACCTTCGTTCTCATAACCATGATTATGATAGTAACCTTTGTTCTCATAATCGTGGTTATGATAGTAACCTTCGTTCTCATAACCGTGATTATGATAGTAACCTTCGTTCTCATAACCGTGATTATGATAGTAACCTTCGTTCTCATAACCGTGATTATGATAGTAACCTTCGTTCTCATAACCGTGATTATGATGGTAACCTTCGTTCTCATAACCGTGATTATGATAGTAACCTTCGTTCTCATAACTGTGATTATAATAGTAACCTTCGTTCTCATAACCATGATTATGATAGTAACCTTCATTCTCATGACCGTGATTATGATAGTAACCTTCGTTCTCATAACCGTGATTATGATAGTAACCTTCATTCTCATGACCGTGATTATGATAGTAACCTTCGTTCTCATAACCGTGATTATGATAGTAACCTTCATTCTCATGACCGTGATTATGATAGTAACCTTCGTTCTCATAACCGTGATTATGATAGTAACCTTCGTTCTCATAACCGTGATTATGATAGTAACCTTCGTTCTCATAACCATGATTATGATAGTAACCTTTGTTCTCATAATCGTGGTTATGATAGTAACCTTCGTTCTCATAACCGTGATTATGATAGTAACCTTCGTTCTCATAACTGTGATTATGATAGTAACCTTCGTTCTCATAACCGTGATTATGATAGTAACCTTCGTTCTCATAACCGTGATTATGATAGTAACCTTCATTCTCATAACTGTGATTATGATAGTAACCTTCGTTCTCATAACCGTGATTATGATAGTAACCTTCATTCTCATAACTGTGATTATGATAGTAACCTTCGTTCTCATAACCGTGATTATGATAGTAACCTTCGTTCTCATAACCGTGATTATGATAGTAACCTTCATTCTCATAACCGTGATTATGATAGTAACCTTCGTTCACATGACCGTGATTATGATAGTAACCTTCGTTCTCATAACCGTGATTATGATAGTAACCGTTGTTTGCATAACCGTGATTATGATAGTAACCTTCGTTCTCATAACCGTGATTATGATAGTAACCGTTGTTTGCATAACCGTGATTATGATAGTAACCTTCATTCTCATGACCGTGATTATGATAGTAACCTTCGTTCTCATAACTGTGATTATGATAGTAACCTTCGTTCTCATAACCGTGATTATGATAGTAACCTTCGTTCTCATAACCGTGATTATGATAGTAACCTTCGTTCTCATAACCATGATTATGATAGTAACCTTTGTTCTCATAATCGTGGTTATGATAGTAACCTTCGTTCTCATAACCGTGATTATGATAGTAACCTTCGTTCTCATAACCGTGATTATGATAGTAACCTTCGTTCTCATAACCGTGATTATGATAGTAACCGTTGTTTGCATAACCGTGATTATGATAGTAACCTTTGTTCTCATAATCGTGGTTATGATAGTAACCTTAGTTCTCATAACCGTGATTATGATAGTAACCTTCGTTCTCATAACCGTGATTATGATAGTAACCTTCGTTCTCATAACCGTGATTATGATAGTAACCGTTGTTTGCATAACCGTGATTATGATAGTAACCTTCGTTCTCATAACCGTGATTATGATAGTAACCTTAGTTCTCATAACCGTGATTATGATAGTAACCTTCGTTCACATGATCGTGATTATGATAGTAACCTTCGTTCTCATAACCGTGATTATGATAGTAACCTTAGTTCACATGACCGTGATTATGATAGTAATCATCGTTCACATGATCGTGATTATGATAGTAACCTTCGTTCTCATAACCGTGATTATGATAGTAACCTTATTTCACATGACCGTGATTATGATAGTAATCTTCGTTTACATGATCGTGATTATGATAGTAACCTTCGTTCTCATAACCGTGGTTATGATAGTAACCTTCGTTCTCATAACCGTGGTTATGATAGTAACCTTCGTTCTCATAACCGTGGTTATGATAGTAACCTTCGTTCACATGATCGTGATTATGATAGTAACCTTCGTTCTCATAACCGTGATTATGATAGTAACCTTCGTTCTCATAACCATGGTTATGATAGTAATCTTTGTTCACATGATCGTGATTATGATAGTAACCTTCGTTCTCATAACCGTGGTTATGATAGTAACCTTTGTTCACATGACCGTGATTATGATAGTAACCTTTGTTCTCATAATCGTGATTATGATAGTAACCTTCGTTCTCATAACCGTGATTATGATAGTAACCTTCATTCTCATAACCGTGATTATGATAGTAACCTTCATTCTCATAACCGTGATTATTATAGTAACCTTTGTTCTCATAATCGTGTTTATGATAGTAACCTTCGTTCTCATAACCGTGATTATGATAGTAACCTTCATTCTCATAACCGTGATTATGATAGTAAACTTTGTTCTCATAATCGTGGTTATGATAGTAACCTTCGTTCTCATAACCGTGATTATGATAGTAACCTTCGTTCTCATAACCGTGATTATGATAGTAACCTTCGTTCTCATAATCGTGATTATGATAGTAACCTTCGTTCTCATAACCATGATTATGATAGTAACCTTTGTTCTCATAATCGTGGTTATGATAGTAACCTTCGTCCTCATAACCGTGATTATGATAGTAACCTTCGTTCTCATAACCGTGATTATGATAGTAACCTTCGTTCTCATAACCGTGATTATGATAGTAACCTTCGTTCTCATAACCGTGATTATGATAGTAACCTTCGTTCTCATAACCGTGATTATGATAGTAACCTTCGTTCTCATAACAGTGATTATAATAGTAACCTTCATTCTCATAACCGTGGTTATGATAGTAACCTTCGTTCTCATAACCGTGATTATGATAGTAACCTTCGTTCTCATAACCGTGATTATGATAGTAACCTTCGTTCTCATAACCGTGATTATGATAGTAACCTTCGTTCTCATAACCGTGATTATGATAGTAACCTTCGTTCACATGACCGTGATTATGATAGTAACCTTCGTTCTCATAACCGTGATTATGATAGTAACCGTTGTTTGCATAACCGTGATTATGATAGTAACCTTCGTTTTCATAATCGTGGTTATGATAGTAACCTTTGTTCTCATAATCGTGGTTATGATAGTAACCTTCGTTCTCATAACCGTGATTATGATAGTAACCTTCGTTCTCATAACCGTGATTATGATAGTAACCTTCGTTCTCATAACCGTGATTATGATAGTAACCTTCGTTCTCATAACCGTGATTATGATAGTAACCTTCATTCTCATAACCGTGATTATGATAGTAACCTTCGTTCTCATAACCGTGATTATGATAGTAACCTTCGTTCTCATAACCGTGATTATGATAGTAACCTTCGTTCTCATAACCGTGATTATGATAGTAACCGTTGTTTGCATAACCGTGATTATGATAGTAACCGTTGTTTGCATAACCGTGATTATGATAGTAACCTTTGTTCTCATAATCGTGGTTATGATAGTAACCTTCGTTCTCATAACCGTGATTATGATAGTAACCTTCGTTCTCATAACCGTGGTTATGATAGTAATCTTTGTTCACATGATCGTGATTATGATAGTAACCTTCGTTCTTATAACCGTGGTTATGATAGTAACCTTTGTTCACATGACCGTGATTATGATAGTAATCTTCGTTCTCATAACCGTGATTATGATAGTAACCTTCGTTCTCATAACCGTGATTATGATAGTAACCTTCGTTCTCATAACCTTGATTATGATAGTAACCTTCGTTCTCATAACTGTGATTATAATAGTAACCTTTGTTCTCATAATCGTGGTTATGATAGTAACCTTCGTTCTCATAACCATGATTATGATAGTAACCTTCATTCTCATAACCGTGATTATGATAGTAACCTTCATTCTCATAACCGTGATTATGATAGTAACCTTCGTTCTCATAACCGTGATTATGATAGTAACCTTCGTTCTCATAACCGTGATTATGATAGTAACCTTCGTTCTCATAACCGTGATTATGATAGTAACCTTCATTCTCATAACCGTGATTATGATAGTAACCTTCATTCTCATAACCGTGATTATGATAGTAACCTTCGTTCTCATAACTGTGATTATGATAGTAACCTTCATTCTCATAACCGTGATTATGATAGTAACCTTCATTCTCATAACCGTGATTATGATAGTAACCTTCATTCTCATAACCGTGATTATGATAGTAACCTTCGTTCTCATAACTGTGATTATGATAGTAACCTTCGTTCTCATAACCGTGATTATGATAGTAACCTTCGTTCTCATAACTGTGATTATGATAGTAACCTTCGTTCTCATAACCGTGATTATGATAGTAACCTTTGTTCTCATAATCGTGATTATGATAGTAACCTTCGTTCTCATAACCATGATTATGATAGTAACCTTTGTTCTCATAATCGTGGTTATGATAGTAACCTTCGTTCTCATAACCGTGATTATGATAGTAACCTTCGTTCTCATAACCGTGATTATGATAGTAACCTTCGTTCTCATAACCGTGATTATGATAGTAACCGTTGTTTGCATAACCGTGATTATGATAGTAACCTTCGTTCTCATAACCGTGATTATGATAGTAACCTTAGTTCTCATAACCGTGATTATGATAGTAACCTTCGTTCTCATAACAGTGATTATGATAGTAACCTTAGTTCTCATAACCGTGGTTATGATAGTAACCTTCGTTCTCATAACCGTGGTTATGATAGTAACCTTCGTTCACATGATCGTGATTATGATAGTAACCTTCGTTCTCATAACTGTGATTATGATAGTAACCTTCGTTCTCATAACCGTGGTTATGATAGTAATCTTTGTTCACATGATCGTGATTATGATAGTAACCTTCGTTCTTATAACCGTGGTTATGATAGTAACCTTTGTTCACATGACCGTGATTATGATAGTAATCTTCGTTCTCATAACCGTGATTATGATAGTAACCTTCGTTCTCATAACCGTGATTATGATAGTAATCTTTGTTCACATGATCGTGATTATGATAGTAACCTTCGTTCTCATAACCGTGGTTATGATAGTAATCTTTGTTCACATGATCGTGATTATGATAGTAACCTTCGTTCTCATAACCGTGGTTATGATAGTAACCTTTGTTCTCATAATCGTGGTTATGATAGTAACCTTCGTTCTCATAACCATGATTATGATAGTAACCTTTGTTCTCATAATCGTGGTTATGATAGTAACCTTCGTTCTCATAACCGTGATTATGATAGTAACCTTCGTTCTCATAACCGTGATTATGATAGTAACCTTCGTTCTCATAACCGTGATTATGATAGTAACCTTCGTTCTCATAACCGTGATTATGATAGTAACCTTCGTTCACATGACCGTGATTATGATAGTAACCTTCGTTCTCATAACCGTGATTATGATAGTAACCGTTGTTTGCATAACCGTGATTATGATAGTAACCTTCGTTTTCATAATCGTGGTTATGATAGTAACCTTTGTTCTCATAATCGTGGTTATGATAGTAACCTTCGTTCTCATAACCGTGATTATGATAGTAACCTTCGTTCTCATAACCGTGATTATGATAGTAACCTTCGTTCTCATAACCGTGATTATGATAGTAACCTTCGTTCTCATAACCGTGATTATGATAGTAACCTTCATTCTCATAACCGTGATTATGATAGTAACCTTCGTTCTCATAACCGTGATTATGATAGTAACCTTCGTTCTCATAACCGTGATTATGATAGTAACCTTCGTTCTCATAACCGTGATTATGATAGTAACCGTTGTTTGCATAACCGTGATTATGATAGTAACCTTCGTTCTCATAACCGTGATTATGATAGTAACCGTTGTTTGCATAACCGTGATTATGATAGTAACCTTTGTTCTCATAATCGTGGTTATGATAGTAACCTTCGTTCTCATAACCGTGATTATGATAGTAACCTTCGTTCTCATAACCGTGGTTATGATAGTAATCTTTGTTCACATGATCGTGATTATGATAGTAACCTTCGTTCTTATAACCGTGGTTATGATAGTAACCTTTGTTCACATGACCGTGATTATGATAGTAATCTTCGTTCTCATAACCGTGATTATGATAGTAACCTTCGTTCTCATAACCGTGATTATGATAGTAACCTTCGTTCTCATAACCGTGATTATGATAGTAACCTTCGTTCTCATAACTGTGATTATAATAGTAACCTTTGTTCTCATAATCGTGGTTATGATAGTAACCTTCGTTCTCATAACCATGATTATGATAGTAACCTTCATTCTCATAACCGTGATTATGATAGTAACCTTCATTCTCATAACCGTGATTATGATAGTAACCTTCGTTCTCATAACCGTGATTATGATAGTAACCTTCGTTCTCATAACCGTGATTATGATAGTAACCTTCGTTCTCATAACCGTGATTATGATAGTAACCTTCATTCTCATAACCGTGATTATGATAGTAACCTTCATTCTCATAACCGTGATTATGATAGTAACCTTCGTTCTCATAACTGTGATTATGATAGTAACCTTCATTCTCATAACCGTGATTATGATAGTAACCTTCATTCTCATAACCGTGATTATGATAGTAACCTTCATTCTCATAACCGTGATTATGATAGTAACCTTCGTTCTCATAACTGTGATTATGATAGTAACCTTCGTTCTCATAACCGTGATTATGATAGTAACCTTCGTTCTCATAACTGTGATTATGATAGTAACCTTCGTTCTCATAACCGTGATTATGATAGTAACCTTTGTTCTCATAATCGTGATTATGATAGTAACCTTCGTTCTCATAACCATGATTATGATAGTAACCTTTGTTCTCATAATCGTGGTTATGATAGTAACCTTCGTTCTCATAACCGTGATTATGATAGTAACCTTCGTTCTCATAACCGTGATTATGATAGTAACCTTCGTTCTCATAACCGTGATTATGATAGTAACCGTTGTTTGCATAACCGTGATTATGATAGTAACCTTCGTTCTCATAACCGTGATTATGATAGTAACCTTAGTTCTCATAACCGTGATTATGATAGTAACCTTCGTTCTCATAACAGTGATTATGATAGTAACCTTAGTTCACATGACCGTGATTATGATAGTAATCTTCGTTCACATGATCGTGATTATGATAGTAACCTTCGTTCTCATAACCGTGATTATGATAGTAACCTTAGTTCACATGACCGTGATTATGATAGTAATCTTCGTTTACATGATCGTGATTATGATAGTAACCTTCGTTCTCATAACCGTGGTTATGATAGTAACCTTCGTTCTCATAACCGTGGTTATGATAGTAACCTTCGTTCTCATAACCGTGGTTATGATAGTAACCTTCGTTCACATGATCGTGATTATGATAGTAACCTTCGTTCTCATAACTGTGATTATGATAGTAACCTTCGTTCTCATAACCGTGGTTATGATAGTAATCTTTGTTCACATGATCGTGATTATGATAGTAACCTTCGTTCTTATAACCGTGGTTATGATAGTAACCTTTGTTCACATGACCGTGATTATGATAGTAATCTTCGTTCTCATAACCGTGATTATGATAGTAACCTTCGTTCTCATAACCGTGATTATGATAGTAATCTTTGTTCACATGATCGTGATTATGATAGTAACCTTCGTTCTCATAACCGTGGTTATGATAGTAATCTTTGTTCACATGATCGTGATTATGATAGTAACCTTCGTTCTCATAACCGTGGTTATGATAGTAACCTTTGTTCTCATAATCGTGGTTATGATAGTAACCTTCGTTCTCATAACCATGATTATGATAGTAACCTTTGTTCTCATAATCGTGGTTATGATAGTAACCTTCGTTCTCATAACCGTGATTATGATAGTAACCTTCGTTCTCATAACCGTGATTATGATAGTAACCTTCGTTCTCATAACCGTGATTATGATAGTAACCTTCGTTCTCATAACCGTGATTATGATAGTAACCTTCGTTCTCATAACTGTGATTATAATAGTAACCTTTGTTCTCATAATCGTGGTTATGATAGTAACCTTCGTTCTCATAACCATGATTATGATAGTAACCTTCATTCTCATAACCGTGATTATGATAGTAACCTTCGTTCACATGACCGTGATTATGATAGTAACCTTCGTTCTCATAACCGTGATTATGATAGTAACCGTTGTTTGCATAACTTATTTTTTCTTTCTCAAACTGTTTTGTTATAAAGAAAATTCAGTTATGCTGTTGTGATACAAAAAAATTTGTTTTAAACAAATGTATATTATGAACATGTAAAATAATGAGGGAAATGGGGCGGGACTATGATAAGCAGGCTGCTTTTTCCCGTATCCCTTTTCGGCAAGTAATGTGTTTTGTCAGGGCATATTACAGAAATTGTGATAAAGTGTAACTATATGCATGCCGAAATAAATAAAATAAATAAATAAATAAATAACCGTGATTATGATAGTAACCTTCGTTCTCATAACCGTGATTATGAGAGTAACTGTTGTTTGGATAACCGTGATTATGATAGTAACCTTCATTCTCATAACCGTGATTATGATAGTAACCTTCGTTCTCATAACTGTGATTATGATAGTAACCTTCATTCTCATAACCGTGATTATGATAGTAACCTTCATTCTCATAACCGTGATTATGATAGTAACCTTCATTCTCATAACCGTGATTATGATAGTAACCTTCGTTCTCATAACTGTGATTATGATAGTAACCTTCGTTCTCATAACCGTGATTATGATAGTAACCTTCGTTCTCATAACTGTGATTATGATAGTAACCTTCGTTCTTATAACCGTGGTTATGATAGTAACCTTTGTTCACATGACCGTGATTATGATAGTAATCTTCGTTCTCATAACCGTGATTATGATAGTAACCTTCGTTCTCATAACCGTGATTATGATAGTAATCTTTGTTCACATGATCGTGATTATGATAGTAACCTTCGTTCTCATAACCGTGGTTATGATAGTAATCTTTGTTCACATGATCGTGATTATGATAGTAACCTTCGTTCTCATAACCGTGGTTATGATAGTAACCTTTGTTCTCATAATCGTGGTTATGATAGTAACCTTCGTTCTCATAACCATGATTATGATAGTAACCTTTGTTCTCATAATCGTGGTTATGATAGTAACCTTCGTTCTCATAACCGTGATTATGATAGTAACCTTCGTTCTCATAACCGTGATTATGATAGTAACCTTCGTTCTCATAACCGTGATTATGATAGTAACCTTCGTTCTCATAACCGTGATTATGATAGTAACCTTCGTTCTCATAACTGTGATTATAATAGTAACCTTTGTTCTCATAATCGTGGTTATGATAGTAACCTTCGTTCTCATAACCATGATTATGATAGTAACCTTCATTCTCATAACCGTGATTATGATAGTAACCTTCGTTCACATGACCGTGATTATGATAGTAACCTTCGTTCTCATAACCGTGATTATGATAGTAACCTTCGTTCTCATAACCGTGATTATGATAGTAACCTTCGTTCTCATAACCGTGATTATGATAGTAACCTTCGTTCTCATAACTGTGATTATAATAGTAACCTTTGTTCTCATAATCGTGGTTATGATAGTAACCTTCGTTCTCATAACCATGATTATGATAGTAACCTTCATTCTCATAACCGTGATTATGATAGTAACCTTCGTTCACATGACCGTGATTATGATAGTAACCTTCGTTCTCATAACCGTGATTATGATAGTAACCGTTGTTTGCATAACTTATTTTTTCTTTCTCAAACTGTTTTGTTATAAAGAAAATTCAGTTATGCTGTTGTGATACAAAAAAATTTGTTTTAAACAAATGTATATTATGAACATGTAAAATAATGAGGGAAATGGGGCGGGACTATGATAAGCAGGCTGCTTTTTCCCGTATCCCTTTTCGGCAAGTAATGTGTTTTGTCAGGGCATATTACAGAAATTGTGATAAAGTGTAACTATATGCATGCCGAAATAAATAAAATAAATAAATAAATGAATAACCGTGATTATGATAGTAACCTTCGTTCTCATAACCGTGATTATGAGAGTAACTGTTGTTTGGATAACCGTGATTATGATAGTAACCTTCATTCTCATAACCGTGATTATGATAGTAACCTTCGTTCTCATAACTGTGATTATGATAGTAACCTTCATTCTCATAACCGTGATTATGATAGTAACCTTCATTCTCATAACCGTGATTATGATAGTAACCTTCATTCTCATAACCGTGATTATGATAGTAACCTTCGTTCTCATAACTGTGATTATGATAGTAACCTTCGTTCTCATAACCGTGATTATGATAGTAACCTTCGTTCTCATAACTGTGATTATGATAGTAACCTTCGTTCTCATAACCGTGATTATGATAGTAACCTTTGTTCTCATAATCGTGATTATGATAGTAACCTTCGTTCTCATAACCATGATTATGATAGTGACCTTTGTTCTCATAACCGTGATTATGATAGTAACCTTTGTTCTCATAATCGTGATTATGATAGTAACCTTCGTTCTCATAACCATGATTATGATAGTGACCTTTGTTCTCATAATCGTGGTTATGATAGTAACCTTCGTTCTCATAACCGTGATTATGATAGTAACCTTCGTTCTCATAACCGTGATTATGATAGTAACCTTCGTTCTCATAACCGTGATTATGATAGTAACCTTCGTTCTCATAACCGTGATTATGATAGTAACCTTAGTTCTCATAACCGTGATTATGATAGTAACCTTCGTTCTCATAACAGTGATTATGATAGTAACCTTAGTTCACATGACCGTGATTATGATAGTAATCTTCGTTCACATGATCGTGATTATGATAGTAACCTTCGTTCTCATAACCGTGATTATGATAGTAACCTTAGTTCACATGACCGTGATTATGATAGTAATCTTCGTTTACATGATCGTGATTATGATAGTAACCTTCGTTCTCATAACCGTGGTTATGATAGTAACCTTCGTTCTCATAACCGTGGTTATGATAGTAACCTTCGTTCTCATAACCGTGGTTATGATAGTAACCTTCGTTCACATGATCGTGATTATGATAGTAACCTTCGTTCTCATAACTGTGATTATGATAGTAACCTTCGTTCTCATAACCGTGGTTATGATAGTAATCTTTGTTCACATGATCGTGATTATGATAGTAACCTTCGTTCTCATAACCGTGGTTATGATAGTAATCTTTGTTCACATGATCGTGATTATGATAGTAACCTTCGTTCTTATAACCGTGGTTATGATAGTAACCTTTGTTCACATGACCGTGATTATGATAGTAATCTTCGTTCTCATAACCGTGATTATGATAGTAACCTTCGTTCTCATAACCGTGATTATGATAGTAACCTTCGTTCTCATAACCGTGATTATGATAGTAACCTTCGTTCTCATAACTGTGATTATAATAGTAACCTTTGTTCTCATAATCGTGGTTATGATAATAACCTTCGTTCTCATAACCATGATTATGATAGTAACCTTCATTCTCATAACCGTGATTATGATAGTAACCTTCATTCTCATAACCGTGATTATGATAGTAACCTTCGTTCTCATAACCGTGATTATGATAGTAACCTTCGTTCTCATAACCGTGATTATGATAGTAACCTTCGTTCTCATAACCGTGATTATGATAGTAACCTTCATTCTCATAACCGTGATTATGATAGTAACCTTCATTCTCATAACCGTGATTATGATAGTAACCTTCATTCTCATAACCGTGATTATGATAGTAACCTTCATTCTCATAACCGTGATTATGATAGTAACCTTCGTTCTCATAACTGTGATTATGATAGTAACCTTCGTTCTCATAACCGTGATTATGATAGTAACCTTCGTTCTCATAACTGTGATTATGATAGTAACCTTCGTTCTCATAACCGTGATTATGATAGTAACCTTTGTTCTCATAATCGTGATTATGATAGTAACCTTCGTTCTCATAACCATGATTATGATAGTAACCTTTGTTCTCATAATCGTGGTTATGATAGTAACCTTCGTTCTCATAACCGTGATTATGATAGTAACCTTTGTTCTCATAATCGTGGTTATGATAGTAACCTTCGTTCTCATAACCGTGATTATGATAGTAACCTTCGTTCTCATAACCGTGATTATGATAGTAATCTTCGTTCACATGATCGTGATTATGATAGTAACCTTCGTTCTCATAACCGTGATTATGATAGTAATCTTAGTTCACATGACCGTGATTATGATAGTAATCTTCGTTTACATGATCGTGATTATGATAGTAACCTTCGTTCTCATAACCGTGGTTATGATAGTAACCTTCGTTCTCATAACCGTGGTTATGATAGTAACCTTCGTTCTCATAACCGTGGTTATGATAGTAACCTTCGTTCACATGATCGTGATTATGATAGTAACCTTCGTTCTCATAACTGTGATTATGATAGTAACCTTCGTTCTCATAACCGTGGTTATGATAGTAATCTTTGTTCACATGATCGTGATTATGATAGTAACCTTCGTTCTTATAACCGTGGTTATGATAGTAACCTTTGTTCACATGACCGTGATTATGATAGTAATCTTCGTTCTCATAACCGTGATTATGATAGTAACCTTCGTTCTCATAACCGTGATTATGATAGTAATCTTTGTTCACATGATCGTGATTATGATAGTAACCTTCGTTCTCATAACCGTGGTTATGATAGTAATCTTTGTTCACATGATCGTGATTATGATAGTAACCTTCGTTCTCATAACCGTGGTTATGATAGTAACCTTTGTTCTCATAATCGTGGTTATGATAGTAACCTTCGTTCTCATAACCATGATTATGATAGTAACCTTTGTTCTCATAATCGTGGTTATGATAGTAACCTTCGTTCTCATAACCGTGATTATGATAGTAACCTTCGTTCTCATAACCGTGATTATGATAGTAACCTTCGTTCTCATAACCGTGATTATGATAGTAACCTTCGTTCTCATAACCGTGATTATGATAGTAACCTTCGTTCACATGACCGTGATTATGATAGTAACCTTCGTTCTCATAACCGTGATTATGATAGTAACCGTTGTTTGCATAACCGTGATTATGATAGTAACCTTCGTTTTCATAATCGTGGTTATGATAGTAACCTTTGTTCTCATAATCGTGGTTATGATAGTAACCTTCGTTCTCATAACCGTGATTATGATAGTAACCTTCGTTCTCATAACCGTGATTATGATAGTAACCTTCGTTCTCATAACCGTGATTATGATAGTAACCTTCGTTCTCATAACCGTGATTATGATAGTAACCTTCATTCTCATAACCGTGATTATGATAGTAACCTTCGTTCTCATAACCGTGATTATGATAGTAACCTTCGTTCTCATAACCGTGATTATGATAGTAACCTTCGTTCTCATAACCGTGATTATGATAGTAACCGTTGTTTGCATAACCGTGATTATGATAGTAACCTTCGTTCTCATAACCGTGATTATGATAGTAACCGTTGTTTGCATAACCGTGATTATGATAGTAACCTTTGTTCTCATAATCGTGGTTATGATAGTAACCTTCGTTCTCATAACCGTGATTATGATAGTAACCTTCGTTCTCATAACCGTGGTTATGATAGTAATCTTTGTTCACATGATCGTGATTATGATAGTAACCTTCGTTCTTATAACCGTGGTTATGATAGTAACCTTTGTTCACATGACCGTGATTATGATAGTAATCTTCGTTCTCATAACCGTGATTATGATAGTAACCTTCGTTCTCATAACCGTGATTATGATAGTAACCTTCGTTCTCATAACCGTGATTATGATAGTAACCTTCGTTCTCATAACTGTGATTATAATAGTAACCTTTGTTCTCATAATCGTGGTTATGATAGTAACCTTCGTTCTCATAACCATGATTATGATAGTAACCTTCATTCTCATAACCGTGATTATGATAGTAACCTTCATTCTCATAACCGTGATTATGATAGTAACCTTCGTTCTCATAACCGTGATTATGATAGTAACCTTCGTTCTCATAACCGTGATTATGATAGTAACCTTCGTTCTCATAACCGTGATTATGATAGTAACCTTCATTCTCATAACCGTGATTATGATAGTAACCTTCATTCTCATAACCGTGATTATGATAGTAACCTTCGTTCTCATAACTGTGATTATGATAGTAACCTTCATTCTCATAACCGTGATTATGATAGTAACCTTCATTCTCATAACCGTGATTATGATAGTAACCTTCATTCTCATAACCGTGATTATGATAGTAACCTTCGTTCTCATAACTGTGATTATGATAGTAACCTTCGTTCTCATAACCGTGATTATGATAGTAACCTTCGTTCTCATAACTGTGATTATGATAGTAACCTTCGTTCTCATAACCGTGATTATGATAGTAACCTTTGTTCTCATAATCGTGATTATGATAGTAACCTTCGTTCTCATAACCATGATTATGATAGTAACCTTTGTTCTCATAATCGTGGTTATGATAGTAACCTTCGTTCTCATAACCGTGATTATGATAGTAACCTTCGTTCTCATAACCGTGATTATGATAGTAACCTTCGTTCTCATAACCGTGATTATGATAGTAACCGTTGTTTGCATAACCGTGATTATGATAGTAACCTTCGTTCTCATAACCGTGATTATGATAGTAACCTTAGTTCTCATAACCGTGATTATGATAGTAACCTTCGTTCTCATAACAGTGATTATGATAGTAACCTTAGTTCACATGACCGTGATTATGATAGTAATCTTCGTTCACATGATCGTGATTATGATAGTAACCTTCGTTCTCATAACCGTGATTATGATAGTAACCTTAGTTCACATGACCGTGATTATGATAGTAATCTTCGTTTACATGATCGTGATTATGATAGTAACCTTCGTTCTCATAACCGTGGTTATGATAGTAACCTTCGTTCTCATAACCGTGGTTATGATAGTAACCTTCGTTCTCATAACCGTGGTTATGATAGTAACCTTCGTTCACATGATCGTGATTATGATAGTAACCTTCGTTCTCATAACTGTGATTATGATAGTAACCTTCGTTCTCATAACCGTGGTTATGATAGTAATCTTTGTTCACATGATCGTGATTATGATAGTAACCTTCGTTCTTATAACCGTGGTTATGATAGTAACCTTTGTTCACATGACCGTGATTATGATAGTAATCTTCGTTCTCATAACCGTGATTATGATAGTAACCTTCGTTCTCATAACCGTGATTATGATAGTAATCTTTGTTCACATGATCGTGATTATGATAGTAACCTTCGTTCTCATAACCGTGGTTATGATAGTAATCTTTGTTCACATGATCGTGATTATGATAGTAACCTTCGTTCTCATAACCGTGGTTATGATAGTAACCTTTGTTCTCATAATCGTGGTTATGATAGTAACCTTCGTTCTCATAACCATGATTATGATAGTAACCTTTGTTCTCATAATCGTGGTTATGATAGTAACCTTCGTTCTCATAACCGTGATTATGATAGTAACCTTCGTTCTCATAACCGTGATTATGATAGTAACCTTCGTTCTCATAACCGTGATTATGATAGTAACCTTCGTTCTCATAACCGTGATTATGATAGTAACCTTCGTTCTCATAACTGTGATTATAATAGTAACCTTTGTTCTCATAATCGTGGTTATGATAGTAACCTTCGTTCTCATAACCATGATTATGATAGTAACCTTCATTCTCATAACCGTGATTATGATAGTAACCTTCGTTCACATGACCGTGATTATGATAGTAACCTTCGTTCTCATAACCGTGATTATGATAGTAACCGTTGTTTGCATAACTTATTTTTTCTTTCTCAAACTGTTTTGTTATAAAGAAAATTCAGTTATGCTGTTGTGATACAAAAAAATTTGTTTTAAACAAATGTATATTATGAACATGTAAAATAATGAGGGAAATGGGGCGGGACTATGATAAGCAGGCTGCTTTTTCCCGTATCCCTTTTCGGCAAGTAATGTGTTTTGTCAGGGCATATTACAGAAATTGTGATAAAGTGTAACTATATGCATGCCGAAATAAATAAAATAAATAAATAAATAAATAACCGTGATTATGATAGTAACCTTCGTTCTCATAACCGTGATTATGAGAGTAACTGTTGTTTGGATAACCGTGATTATGATAGTAACCTTCATTCTCATAACCGTGATTATGATAGTAACCTTCGTTCTCATAACTGTGATTATGATAGTAACCTTCATTCTCATAACCGTGATTATGATAGTAACCTTCATTCTCATAACCGTGATTATGATAGTAACCTTCATTCTCATAACCGTGATTATGATAGTAACCTTCGTTCTCATAACTGTGATTATGATAGTAACCTTCGTTCTCATAACCGTGATTATGATAGTAACCTTCGTTCTCATAACTGTGATTATGATAGTAACCTTCGTTCTTATAACCGTGGTTATGATAGTAACCTTTGTTCACATGACCGTGATTATGATAGTAATCTTCGTTCTCATAACCGTGATTATGATAGTAACCTTCGTTCTCATAACCGTGATTATGATAGTAATCTTTGTTCACATGATCGTGATTATGATAGTAACCTTCGTTCTCATAACCGTGGTTATGATAGTAATCTTTGTTCACATGATCGTGATTATGATAGTAACCTTCGTTCTCATAACCGTGGTTATGATAGTAACCTTTGTTCTCATAATCGTGGTTATGATAGTAACCTTCGTTCTCATAACCATGATTATGATAGTAACCTTTGTTCTCATAATCGTGGTTATGATAGTAACCTTCGTTCTCATAACCGTGATTATGATAGTAACCTTCGTTCTCATAACCGTGATTATGATAGTAACCTTCGTTCTCATAACCGTGATTATGATAGTAACCTTCGTTCTCATAACCGTGATTATGATAGTAACCTTCGTTCTCATAACTGTGATTATAATAGTAACCTTTGTTCTCATAATCGTGGTTATGATAGTAACCTTCGTTCTCATAACCATGATTATGATAGTAACCTTCATTCTCATAACCGTGATTATGATAGTAACCTTCGTTCACATGACCGTGATTATGATAGTAACCTTCGTTCTCATAACCGTGATTATGATAGTAACCGTTGTTTGCATAACTTATTTTTTCTTTCTCAAACTGTTTTGTTATAAAGAAAATTCAGTTATGCTGTTGTGATACAAAAAAATTTGTTTTAAACAAATGTATATTATGAACATGTAAAATAATGAGGGAAATGGGGCGGGACTATGATAAGCAGGCTGCTTTTTCCCGTATCCCTTTTCGGCAAGTAATGTGTTTTGTCAGGGCATATTACAGAAATTGTGATAAAGTGTAACTATATGCATGCCGAAATAAATAAAATAAATAAATAAATGAATAACCGTGATTATGATAGTAACCTTCGTTCTCATAACCGTGATTATGAGAGTAACTGTTGTTTGGATAACCGTGATTATGATAGTAACCTTCATTCTCATAACCGTGATTATGATAGTAACCTTCGTTCTCATAACTGTGATTATGATAGTAACCTTCATTCTCATAACCGTGATTATGATAGTAACCTTCATTCTCATAACCGTGATTATGATAGTAACCTTCATTCTCATAACCGTGATTATGATAGTAACCTTCGTTCTCATAACTGTGATTATGATAGTAACCTTCGTTCTCATAACCGTGATTATGATAGTAACCTTCGTTCTCATAACTGTGATTATGATAGTAACCTTCGTTCTCATAACCGTGATTATGATAGTAACCTTTGTTCTCATAATCGTGATTATGATAGTAACCTTCGTTCTCATAACCATGATTATGATAGTGACCTTTGTTCTCATAACCGTGATTATGATAGTAACCTTTGTTCTCATAATCGTGATTATGATAGTAACCTTCGTTCTCATAACCATGATTATGATAGTGACCTTTGTTCTCATAATCGTGGTTATGATAGTAACCTTCGTTCTCATAACCGTGATTATGATAGTAACCTTCGTTCTCATAACCGTGATTATGATAGTAACCTTCGTTCTCATAACCGTGATTATGATAGTAACCTTCGTTCTCATAACCGTGATTATGATAGTAACCTTAGTTCTCATAACCGTGATTATGATAGTAACCTTCGTTCTCATAACAGTGATTATGATAGTAACCTTAGTTCACATGACCGTGATTATGATAGTAATCTTCGTTCACATGATCGTGATTATGATAGTAACCTTCGTTCTCATAACCGTGATTATGATAGTAACCTTAGTTCACATGACCGTGATTATGATAGTAATCTTCGTTTACATGATCGTGATTATGATAGTAACCTTCGTTCTCATAACCGTGGTTATGATAGTAACCTTCGTTCTCATAACCGTGGTTATGATAGTAACCTTTGTTCTCATAACCGTGGTTATGATAGTAACCTTCGTTCACATGATCGTGATTATGATAGTAACCTTCGTTCTCATAACTGTGATTATGATAGTAACCTTCGTTCTCATAACCGTGGTTATGATAGTAATCTTTGTTCACATGATCGTGATTATGATAGTAACCTTCGTTCTCATAACCGTGGTTATGATAGTAATCTTTGTTCACATGATCGTGATTATGATAGTAACCTTCGTTCTTATAACCGTGGTTATGATAGTAACCTTTGTTCACATGACCGTGATTATGATAGTAATCTTCGTTCTCATAACCGTGATTATGATAGTAACCTTCGTTCTCATAACCGTGATTATGATAGTAACCTTCGTTCTCATAACCGTGATTATGATAGTAACCTTCGTTCTCATAACTGTGATTATAATAGTAACCTTTGTTCTCATAATCGTGGTTATGATAATAACCTTCGTTCTCATAACCATGATTATGATAGTAACCTTCATTCTCATAACCGTGATTATGATAGTAACCTTCATTCTCATAACCGTGATTATGATAGTAACCTTCGTTCTCATAACCGTGATTATGATAGTAACCTTCGTTCTCATAACCGTGATTATGATAGTAACCTTCGTTCTCATAACCGTGATTATGATAGTAACCTTCATTCTCATAACCGTGATTATGATAGTAACCTTCATTCTCATAACCGTGATTATGATAGTAACCTTCATTCTCATAACCGTGATTATGATAGTAACCTTCATTCTCATAACCGTGATTATGATAGTAACCTTCGTTCTCATAACTGTGATTATGATAGTAACCTTCGTTCTCATAACCGTGATTATGATAGTAACCTTCGTTCTCATAACTGTGATTATGATAGTAACCTTCGTTCTCATAACCGTGATTATGATAGTAACCTTTGTTCTCATAATCGTGATTATGATAGTAACCTTCGTTCTCATAACCATGATTATGATAGTAACCTTTGTTCTCATAATCGTGGTTATGATAGTAACCTTCGTTCTCATAACCGTGATTATGATAGTAACCTTCGTTCTCATAACCGTGATTATGATAGTAACCTTCGTTCTCATAACCGTGATTATGATAGTAACCGTTGTTTGCATAACCGTGATTATGATAGTAACTTTCGTTCTCATAACCGTGATTATGATAGTAACCTTAGTTCTCATAACCGTGATTATGATAGTAACCTTCGTTCTCATAACAGTGATTATGATAGTAACCTTAGTTCACATGACCGTGATTATGATAGTAATCTTCGTTCACATGATCGTGATTATGATAGTAACCTTCGTTCTCATAACCGTGATTATGATAGTAACCTTAGTTCACATGACCGTGATTATGATAGTAATCTTCGTTTACATGATCGTGATTATGATAGTAACCTTCGTTCTCATAACCGTGGTTATGATAGTAACCTTCGTTCTCATAACCGTGGTTATGATAGTAACCTTCGTTCTCATAACCGTGGTTATGATAGTAACCTTCGTTCACATGATCGTGATTATGATAGTAACCTTCGTTCTCATAACTGTGATTATGATAGTAACCTTCGTTCTCATAACCGTGGTTATGATAGTAATCTTTGTTCACATGATCGTGATTATGATAGTAACCTTCGTTCTTATAACCGTGGTTATGATAGTAACCTTTGTTCACATGACCGTGATTATGATAGTAATCTTCGTTCTCATAACCGTGATTATGATAGTAACCTTCGTTCTCATAACCGTGATTATGATAGTAATCTTTGTTCACATGATCGTGATTATGATAGTAACCTTCGTTCTCATAACCGTGGTTATGATAGTAATCTTTGTTCACATGATCGTGATTATGATAGTAACCTTCGTTCTCATAACCATGATTATGATAGTAACCTTTGTTCTCATAATCGTGGTTATGATAGTAACCTTCGTTCTCATAACCGTGATTATGATAGTAACCTTCGTTCTCATAACCGTGATTATGATAGTAACCTTCGTTCTCATAACCGTGATTATGATAGTAACCGTTGTTTGCATAACCGTGATTATGATAGTAACCTTCGTTCTCATAACCGTGATTATGATAGTAACCTTAGTTCTCATAACCGTGATTATGATAGTAACCTTCGTTCTCATAACAGTGATTATGATAGTAACCTTAGTTCACATGACCGTGATTATGATAGTAATCTTCGTTCACATGATCGTGATTATGATAGTAACCTTCGTTCTCATAACCGTGATTATGATAGTAACCTTAGTTCACATGACCGTGATTATGATAGTAATCTTCGTTTACATGATCGTGATTATGATAGTAACCTTCGTTCTCATAACCGTGGTTATGATAGTAACCTTCGTTCTCATAACCGTGGTTATGATAGTAACCTTCGTTCTCATAACCGTGGTTATGATAGTAACCTTCGTTCACATGATCGTGATTATGATAGTAACCTTCGTTCTCATAACTGTGATTATGATAGTAACCTTCGTTCTCATAACCGTGGTTATGATAGTAATCTTTGTTCACATGATCGTGATTATGATAGTAACCTTCGTTCTTATAACCGTGGTTATGATAGTAACCTTTGTTCACATGACCGTGATTATGATAGTAATCTTCGTTCTCATAACCGTGATTATGATAGTAACCTTCGTTCTCATAACCGTGATTATGATAGTAATCTTTGTTCACATGATCGTGATTATGATAGTAACCTTCGTTCTCATAACCGTGGTTATGATAGTAATCTTTGTTCACATGATCGTGATTATGATAGTAACCTTCGTTCTCATAACCGTGGTTATGATAGTAACCTTTGTTCTCATAATCGTGGTTATGATAGTAACCTTCGTTCTCATAACCATGATTATGATAGTAACCTTTGTTCTCATAATCGTGGTTATGATAGTAACCTTCGTTCTCATAACCGTGATTATGATAGTAACCTTCGTTCTCATAACCGTGATTATGATAGTAACCTTCGTTCTCATAACCGTGATTATGATAGTAACCTTCGTTCTCATAACCGTGATTATGATAGTAACCTTCGTTCTCATAACTGTGATTATAATAGTAACCTTTGTTCTCATAATCGTGGTTATGATAGTAACCTTCGTTCTCATAACCATGATTATGATAGTAACCTTCATTCTCATAACCGTGATTATGATAGTAACCTTCGTTCACATGACCGTGATTATGATAGTAACCTTCGTTCTCATAACCGTGATTATGATAGTAACCGTTGTTTGCATAACTTATTTTTTCTTTCTCAAACTGTTTTGTTATAAAGAAAATTCAGTTATGCTGTTGTGATACAAAAAAATTTGTTTTAAACAAATGTATATTATGAACATGTAAAATAATGAGGGAAATGGGGCGGGACTATGATAAGCAGGCTGCTTTTTCCCGTATCCCTTTTCGGCAAGTAATGTGTTTTGTCAGGGCATATTACAGAAATTGTGATAAAGTGTAACTATATGCATGCCGAAATAAATAAAATAAATAAATAAATAAATAACCGTGATTATGATAGTAACCTTCGTTCTCATAACCGTGATTATGAGAGTAACTGTTGTTTGGATAACCGTGATTATGATAGTAACCTTCATTCTCATAACCGTGATTATGATAGTAACCTTCGTTCTCATAACTGTGATTATGATAGTAACCTTCATTCTCATAACCGTGATTATGATAGTAACCTTCATTCTCATAACCGTGATTATGATAGTAACCTTCATTCTCATAACCGTGATTATGATAGTAACCTTCGTTCTCATAACTGTGATTATGATAGTAACCTTCGTTCTCATAACCGTGATTATGATAGTAACCTTCGTTCTCATAACTGTGATTATGATAGTAACCTTCGTTCTTATAACCGTGGTTATGATAGTAACCTTTGTTCACATGACCGTGATTATGATAGTAATCTTCGTTCTCATAACCGTGATTATGATAGTAACCTTCGTTCTCATAACCGTGATTATGATAGTAATCTTTGTTCACATGATCGTGATTATGATAGTAACCTTCGTTCTCATAACCGTGGTTATGATAGTAATCTTTGTTCACATGATCGTGATTATGATAGTAACCTTCGTTCTCATAACCGTGGTTATGATAGTAACCTTTGTTCTCATAATCGTGGTTATGATAGTAACCTTCGTTCTCATAACCATGATTATGATAGTAACCTTTGTTCTCATAATCGTGGTTATGATAGTAACCTTCGTTCTCATAACCGTGATTATGATAGTAACCTTCGTTCTCATAACCGTGATTATGATAGTAACCTTCGTTCTCATAACCGTGATTATGATAGTAACCTTCGTTCTCATAACCGTGATTATGATAGTAACCTTCGTTCTCATAACTGTGATTATAATAGTAACCTTTGTTCTCATAATCGTGGTTATGATAGTAACCTTCGTTCTCATAACCATGATTATGATAGTAACCTTCATTCTCATAACCGTGATTATGATAGTAACCTTCGTTCACATGACCGTGATTATGATAGTAACCTTCGTTCTCATAACCGTGATTATGATAGTAACCGTTGTTTGCATAACTTATTTTTTCTTTCTCAAACTGTTTTGTTATAAAGAAAATTCAGTTATGCTGTTGTGATACAAAAAAATTTGTTTTAAACAAATGTATATTATGAACATGTAAAATAATGAGGGAAATGGGGCGGGACTATGATAAGCAGGCTGCTTTTTCCCGTATCCCTTTTCGGCAAGTAATGTGTTTTGTCAGGGCATATTACAGAAATTGTGATAAAGTGTAACTATATGCATGCCGAAATAAATAAAATAAATAAATAAATAAATAACCGTGATTATGATAGTAACCTTCGTTCTCATAACCGTGATTATGAGAGTAACTGTTGTTTGGATAACCGTGATTATGATAGTAACCTTCATTCTCATAACCGTGATTATGATAGTAACCTTCGTTCTCATAACTGTGATTATGATAGTAACCTTCATTCTCATAACCGTGATTATGATAGTAACCTTCATTCTCATAACCGTGATTATGATAGTAACCTTCATTCTCATAACCGTGATTATGATAGTAACCTTCGTTCTCATAACTGTGATTATGATAGTAACCTTCGTTCTCATAACCGTGATTATGATAGTAACCTTCGTTCACATGACCGTGATTATGATAGTAACCTTCGTTCTCATAACCGTGATTATGATAGTAACCGTTGTTTGCATAACTTATTTTTTCTTTCTCAAACTGTTTTGTTATAAAGAAAATTCAGTTATGCTGTTGTGATACAAAAAAATTTGTTTTAAACAAATGTATATTATGAACATGTAAAATAATGAGGGAAATGGGGCGGGACTATGATAAGCAGGCTGCTTTTTCCCGTATCCCTTTTCGGCAAGTAATGTGTTTTGTCAGGGCATATTACAGAAATTGTGATAAAGTGTAACTATATGCATGCCGAAATAAATAAAATAAATAAATAAATAAATAACCGTGATTATGATAGTAACCTTCGTTCTCATAACCGTGATTATGAGAGTAACTGTTGTTTGGATAACCGTGATTATGATAGTAACCTTCATTCTCATAACCGTGATTATGATAGTAACCTTCGTTCTCATAACTGTGATTATGATAGTAACCTTCATTCTCATAACCGTGATTATGATAGTAACCTTCATTCTCATAACCGTGATTATGATAGTAACCTTCATTCTCATAACCGTGATTATGATAGTAACCTTCGTTCACATGACCGTGATTATGATAGTAACCTTCATTCTCATAACCGTGATTATGATAGTAACCTTCGTTCACATGACCGTGATTATGATAGTAACCTTCGTTCTCATAACCGTGATTATGATAGTAACCGTTGTTTGCATAACTTATTTTTTCTTTCTCAAACTGTTTTGTTATAAAGAAAATTCAGTTATGCTGTTGTGATACAAAAAAATTTGTTTTAAACAAATGTATATTATGAACATGTAAAATAATGAGGGAAATGGGGCGGGACTATGATAAGCAGGCTGCTTTTTCCCGTATCCCTTTTCGGCAAGTAATGTGTTTTGTCAGGGCATATTACAGAAATTGTGATAAAGTGTAACTATATGCATGCCGAAATAAATAAAATAAATAAATAAATAAATAACCGTGATTATGATAGTAACCTTCGTTCTCATAACCGTGATTATGAGAGTAACTGTTGTTTGGATAACCGTGATTATGATAGTAACCTTCATTCTCATAACCGTGATTATGATAGTAACCTTCGTTCTCATAACTGTGATTATGATAGTAACCTTCATTCTCATAACCGTGATTATGATAGTAACCTTCATTCTCATAACCGTGATTATGATAGTAACCTTCATTCTCATAACCGTGATTATGATAGTAACCTTCGTTCTCATAACTGTGATTATGATAGTAACCTTCGTTCTCATAACCGTGATTATGATAGTAACCTTCGTTCTCATAACTGTGATTATGATAGTAACCTTCGTTCTTATAACCGTGGTTATGATAGTAACCTTTGTTCACATGTCCGTGATTATGATAGTAATCTTCGTTCTCATAACCGTGATTATGATAGTAACCTTCGTTCTCATAACCGTGATTATGATAGTAATCTTTGTTCACATGATCGTGATTATGATAGTAACCTTCGTTCTCATAACCGTGGTTATGATAGTAATCTTTGTTCACATGATCGTGATTATGATAGTAACCTTCGTTCTCATAACCGTGGTTATGATAGTAACCTTTGTTCTCATAATCGTGGTTATGATAGTAACCTTCGTTCTCATAACCATGATTATGATAGTAACCTTTGTTCTCATAATCGTGGTTATGATAGTAACCTTCGTTCTCATAACCGTGATTATGATAGTAACCTTCGTTCTCATAACCGTGATTATGATAGTAACCTTCGTTCTCATAACTGTGATTATGATAGTAACCTTCATTCTCATAACCGTGATTATGATAGTAACCTTCATTCTCATAACCGTGATTATGATAGTAACCTTCATTCTCATAACCGTGATTATGATAGTAACCTTCGTTCTCATAACTGTGATTATGATAGTAACCTTCGTTCTCATAACCGTGATTATGATAGTAACCTTCGTTCTCATAACTGTGATTATGATAGTAACCTTCGTTCTCATAACCGTGATTATGATAGTAACCTTTGTTCTCATAATCGTGATTATGATAGTAACCTTCGTTCTCATAACCATGATTATGATAGTAACCTTTGTTCTCATAATCGTGGTTATGATAGTAACCTTCGTTCTCATAACCGTGATTATGATAGTAACCTTCGTTCTCATAACCGTGATTATGATAGTAACCTTCGTTCTCATAACCGTGATTATGATAGTAACCGTTGTTTGCATAACCGTGATTATGATAGTAACTTTCGTTCTCATAACCGTGATTATGATAGTAACCTTAGTTCTCATAACCGTGATTATGATAGTAACCTTCGTTCTCATAACAGTGATTATGATAGTAACCTTAGTTCACATGACCGTGATTATGATAGTAATCTTCGTTCACATGATCGTGATTATGATAGTAACCTTCGTTCTCATAACCGTGATTATGATAGTAACCTTAGTTCACATGACCGTGATTATGATAGTAATCTTCGTTTACATGATCGTGATTATGATAGTAACCTTCGTTCTCATAACCGTGGTTATGATAGTAACCTTCGTTCTCATAACCGTGGTTATGATAGTAACCTTCGTTCTCATAACCGTGGTTATGATAGTAACCTTCGTTCACATGATCGTGATTATGATAGTAACCTTCGTTCTCATAACTGTGATTATGATAGTAACCTTCGTTCTCATAACCGTGGTTATGATAGTAATCTTTGTTCACATGATCGTGATTATGATAGTAACCTTCGTTCTTATAACCGTGGTTATGATAGTAACCTTTGTTCACATGACCGTGATTATGATAGTAATCTTCGTTCTCATAACCGTGATTATGATAGTAACCTTCGTTCTCATAACCGTGATTATGATAGTAATCTTTGTTCACATGATCGTGATTATGATAGTAACCTTCGTTCTCATAACCGTGGTTATGATAGTAATCTTTGTTCACATGATCGTGATTATGATAGTAACCTTCGTTCTCATAACCATGATTATGATAGTAACCTTTGTTCTCATAATCGTGGTTATGATAGTAACCTTCGTTCTCATAACCGTGATTATGATAGTAACCTTCGTTCTCATAACCGTGATTATGATAGTAACCTTCGTTCTCATAACCGTGATTATGATAGTAACCGTTGTTTGCATAACCGTGATTATGATAGTAAACCTTCGTTCTCATAACCGTGATTATGATAGTAACCTTAGTTCTCATAACCGTGATTATGATAGTAACCTTCGTTCTCATAACAGTGATTATGATAGTAACCTTAGTTCACATGACCGTGATTATGATAGTAATCTTCGTTCACATGATCGTGATTATGATAGTAACCTTCGTTCTCATAACCGTGATTATGATAGTAACCTTAGTTCACATGACCGTGATTATGATAGTAATCTTCGTTTACATGATCGTGATTATGATAGTAACCTTCGTTCTCATAACCGTGGTTATGATAGTAACCTTCGTTCTCATAACCGTGGTTATGATAGTAACCTTCGTTCTCATAACCGTGGTTATGATAGTAACCTTCGTTCACATGATCGTGATTATGATAGTAACCTTCGTTCTCATAACTGTGATTATGATAGTAACCTTCGTTCTCATAACCGTGGTTATGATAGTAATCTTTGTTCACATGATCGTGATTATGATAGTAACCTTCGTTCTTATAACCGTGGTTATGATAGTAACCTTTGTTCACATGACCGTGATTATGATAGTAATCTTCGTTCTCATAACCGTGATTATGATAGTAACCTTCGTTCTCATAACCGTGATTATGATAGTAATCTTTGTTCACATGATCGTGATTATGATAGTAACCTTCGTTCTCATAACCGTGGTTATGATAGTAATCTTTGTTCACATGATCGTGATTATGATAGTAACCTTCGTTCTCATAACCGTGGTTATGATAGTAACCTTTGTTCTCATAATCGTGGTTATGATAGTAACCTTCGTTCTCATAACCATGATTATGATAGTAACCTTTGTTCTCATAATCGTGGTTATGATAGTAACCTTCGTTCTCATAACCGTGATTATGATAGTAACCTTCGTTCTCATAACCGTGATTATGATAGTAACCTTCGTTCTCATAACCGTGATTATGATAGTAACCTTCGTTCTCATAACCGTGATTATGATAGTAACCTTCGTTCTCATAACTGTGATTATAATAGTAACCTTTGTTCTCATAATCGTGGTTATGATAGTAACCTTCGTTCTCATAACCATGATTATGATAGTAACCTTCATTCTCATAACCGTGATTATGATAGTAACCTTCGTTCACATGACCGTGATTATGATAGTAACCTTCGTTCTCATAACCGTGATTATGATAGTAACCGTTGTTTGCATAACTTATTTTTTCTTTCTCAAACTGTTTTGTTATAAAGAAAATTCAGTTATGCTGTTGTGATACAAAAAAATTTGTTTTAAACAAATGTATATTATGAACATGTAAAATAATGAGGGAAATGGGGCGGGACTATGATAAGCAGGCTGCTTTTTCCCGTATCCCTTTTCGGCAAGTAATGTGTTTTGTCAGGGCATATTACAGAAATTGTGATAAAGTGTAACTATATGCATGCCGAAATAAATAAAATAAATAAATAAATAAATAACCGTGATTATGATAGTAACCTTCGTTCTCATAACCGTGATTATGAGAGTAACTGTTGTTTGGATAACCGTGATTATGATAGTAACCTTCATTCTCATAACCGTGATTATGATAGTAACCTTCGTTCTCATAACTGTGATTATGATAGTAACCTTCATTCTCATAACCGTGATTATGATAGTAACCTTCATTCTCATAACCGTGATTATGATAGTAACCTTCATTCTCATAACCGTGATTATGATAGTAACCTTCGTTCTCATAACTGTGATTATGATAGTAACCTTCGTTCTCATAACCGTGATTATGATAGTAACCTTCGTTCTCATAACTGTGATTATGATAGTAACCTTCGTTCTTATAACCGTGGTTATGATAGTAACCTTTGTTCACATGACCGTGATTATGATAGTAATCTTCGTTCTCATAACCGTGATTATGATAGTAACCTTCGTTCTCATAACCGTGATTATGATAGTAATCTTTGTTCACATGATCGTGATTATGATAGTAACCTTCGTTCTCATAACCGTGGTTATGATAGTAATCTTTGTTCACATGATCGTGATTATGATAGTAACCTTCGTTCTCATAACCGTGGTTATGATAGTAACCTTTGTTCTCATAATCGTGGTTATGATAGTAACCTTCGTTCTCATAACCATGATTATGATAGTAACCTTTGTTCTCATAATCGTGGTTATGATAGTAACCTTCGTTCTCATAACCGTGATTATGATAGTAACCTTCGTTCTCATAACCGTGATTATGATAGTAACCTTCGTTCTCATAACCGTGATTATGATAGTAACCTTCGTTCTCATAACCGTGATTATGATAGTAACCTTCGTTCTCATAACTGTGATTATAATAGTAACCTTTGTTCTCATAATCGTGGTTATGATAGTAACCTTCGTTCTCATAACCATGATTATGATAGTAACCTTCATTCTCATAACCGTGATTATGATAGTAACCTTCGTTCACATGACCGTGATTATGATAGTAACCTTCGTTCTCATAACCGTGATTATGATAGTAACCGTTGTTTGCATAACTTATTTTTTCTTTCTCAAACTGTTTTGTTATAAAGAAAATTCAGTTATGCTGTTGGGATACAAAAAAATTTGTTTTAAACAAATGTATATTATGAACATGTAAAATAATGAGGGAAATGGGGCGGGACTATGATAAGCAGGCTGCTTTTTCCCGTATCCCTTTTCGGCAAGTAATGTGTTTTGTCAGGGCATATTACAGAAATTGTGATAAAGTGTAACTATATGCATGCCGAAATAAATAAAATAAATAAATAAATAAATAACCGTGATTATGATAGTAACCTTCGTTCTCATAACCGTGATTATGAGAGTAACTGTTGTTTGGATAACCGTGATTATGATAGTAACCTTCATTCTCATAACCGTGATTATGATAGTAACCTTCGTTCTCATAACTGTGATTATGATAGTAACCTTCATTCTCATAACCGTGATTATGATAGTAACCTTCATTCTCATAACCGTGATTATGATAGTAACCTTCATTCTCATAACCGTGATTATGATAGTAACCTTCGTTCTCATAACTGTGATTATGATAGTAACCTTCGTTCTCATAACCGTGATTATGATAGTAACCTTCGTTCTCATAACTGTGATTATGATAGTAACCTTCGTTCTCATAACCGTGATTATGATAGTAACCTTTGTTCTCATAATCGTGATTATGATAGTAACCTTCGTTCTCATAACCATGATTATGATAGTAACCTTTGTTCTCATAATCATGGTTATGATAGTAACCTTCGTTCTCATAACCGTGATTATGATAGTAACCTTCGTTCTCATAACCGTGATTATGATAGTAACCTTCGTTCTCATAACCGTGATTATGATAGTAACCGTTGTTTGCATAACCGTGATTATGATAGTAACCTTCGTTCTCATAACAGTGATTATGATAGTAACCTTAGTTCTCATAACCGTGATTATGATAGTAACCTTCGTTCTCATAACAGTGATTATGATAGTAACCTTAGTTCACATGACCGTGATTATGATAGTAATCTTCGTTCACATGATCGTGATTATGATAGTAACCTTCGTTCTCATAACCGTGATTATGATAGTAACCTTAGTTCACATGACCGTGATTATGATAGTAATCTTCGTTTACATGATCGTGATTATGATAGTAACCTTCGTTCTCATAACCGTGGTTATGATAGTAACCTTCGTTCTCATAACCGTGGTTATGATAGTAACCTTCGTTCTCATAACCGTGGTTATGATAGTAACCTTCGTTCACATGATCGTGATTATGATAGTAACCTTCGTTCTCATAACTGTGATTATGATAGTAACCTTCGTTCTCATAACCGTGGTTATGATAGTAATCTTTGTTCACATGATCGTGATTATGATAGTAACCTTCGTTCTCATAACCGTGGTTATGATAGTAATCTTTGTTCACATGATCGTGATTATGATAGTAACCTTCGTTCTTATAACCGTGGTTATGATAGTAACCTTTGTTCACATGACCGTGATTATGATAGTAATCTTCGTTCTCATAACCGTGATTATGATAGTAACCTTCGTTCTCATAACCGTGATTATGATAGTAACCTTCGTTCTCATAACCGTGATTATGATAGTAACCTTCGTTCTCATAACTGTGATTATAATAGTAACCTTTGTTCTCATAATCGTGGTTATGATAGTAACCTTCGTTCTCATAACCATGATTATGATAGTAACCTTCATTCTCATAACCGTGATTATGATAGTAACCTTCATTCTCATAACCGTGATTATGATAGTAACCTTCGTTCTCATAACCGTGATTATGATAGTAACCTTCGTTCTCATAACCGTGATTATGATAGTAACCTTCGTTCTCATAACCGTGATTATGATAGTAACCTTCATTCTCATAACCGTGATTATGATAGTAACCTTCATTCTCATAACCGTGATTATGATAGTAACCTTCGTTCTCATAACTGTGATTATGATAGTAACCTTCATTCTCATAACCGTGATTATGATAGTAACCTTCATTCTCATAACCGTGATTATGATAGTAACCTTCATTCTCATAACCGTGATTATGATAGTAACCTTCGTTCTCATAACTGTGATTATGATAGTAACCTTCGTTCTCATAACCGTGATTATGATAGTAACCTTCGTTCTCATAACTGTGATTATGATAGTAACCTTCGTTCTCATAACCGTGATTATGATAGTAACCTTTGTTCTCATAATCGTGATTATGATAGTAACCTTCGTTCTCATAACCATGATTATGATAGTAACCTTTGTTCTCATAATCGTGGTTATGATAGTAACCTTCGTTCTCATAACCGTGATTATGATAGTAACCTTCGTTCTCATAACCGTGATTATGATAGTAACCTTCGTTCTCATAACCGTGATTATGATAGTAACCGTTGTTTGCATAACCGTGATTATGATAGTAACCTTCGTTCTCATAACAGTGATTATGATAGTAACCTTAGTTCACATGACCGTGATTATGATAGTAATCTTCGTTCACATGATCGTGATTATGATAGTAACCTTCGTTCTCATAACCGTGATTATGATAGTAACCTTAGTTCACATGACCGTGATTATGATAGTAATCTTCGTTTACATGATCGTGATTATGATAGTAACCTTCGTTCTCATAACCGTGGTTATGATAGTAACCTTCGTTCTCATAACCGTGGTTATGATAGTAACCTTCGTTCTCATAACCGTGGTTATGATAGTAACCTTCGTTCACATGATCGTGATTATGATAGTAACCTTCGTTCTCATAACTGTGATTATGATAGTAACCTTCGTTCTCATAACCGTGGTTATGATAGTAATCTTTGTTCACATGATCGTGATTATGATAGTAACCTTCGTTCTTATAACCGTGGTTATGATAGTAACCTTTGTTCACATGACCGTGATTATGATAGTAATCTTCGTTCTCATAACCGTGATTATGATAGTAACCTTCGTTCTCATAACCGTGATTATGATAGTAATCTTTGTTCACATGATCGTGATTATGATAGTAACCTTCGTTCTCATAACCGTGGTTATGATAGTAATCTTTGTTCACATGATCGTGATTATGATAGTAACCTTCGTTCTCATAACCGTGGTTATGATAGTAACCTTTGTTCTCATAATCGTGGTTATGATAGTAACCTTCGTTCTCATAACCATGATTATGATAGTAACCTTTGTTCTCATAATCGTGGTTATGATAGTAACCTTCGTTCTCATAACCGTGATTATGATAGTAACCTTCGTTCTCATAACCGTGATTATGATAGTAACCTTCGTTCTCATAACCGTGATTATGATAGTAACCTTCGTTCTCATAACCGTGATTATGATAGTAACCTTCGTTCTCATAACTGTGATTATAATAGTAACCTTTGTTCTCATAATCATGGTTATGATAGTAACCTTCGTTCTCATAACCATGATTATGATAGTAACCTTCATTCTCATAACCGTGATTATGATAGTAACCTTCGTTCACATGACCGTGATTATGATAGTAACCTTCGTTCTCATAACCGTGATTATGATAGTAACCGTTGTTTGCATAACTTATTTTTTCTTTCTCAAACTGTTTTGTTATAAAGAAAATTCAGTTATGCTGTTGTGATACAAAAAAATTTGTTTTAAACAAATGTATATTATGAACATGTAAAATAATGAGGGAAATGGGGCGGGACTATGATAAGCAGGCTGCTTTTTCCCGTATCCCTTTTCGGCAAGTAATGTGTTTTGTCAGGGCATATTACAGAAATTGTGATAAAGTGTAACTATATGCATGCCGAAATAAATAAAATAAATAAATAAATAAATAACCGTGATTATGATAGTAACCTTCGTTCTCATAACCGTGATTATGAGAGTAACTGTTGTTTGGATAACCGTGATTATGATAGTAACCTTCATTCTCATAACCGTGATTATGATAGTAACCTTCGTTCTCATAACTGTGATTATGATAGTAACCTTCATTCTCATAACCGTGATTATGATAGTAACCTTCATTCTCATAACCGTGATTATGATAGTAACCTTCATTCTCATAACCGTGATTATGATAGTAACCTTCGTTCTCATAACTGTGATTATGATAGTAACCTTCGTTCTCATAACCGTGATTATGATAGTAACCTTCGTTCTCATAACTGTGATTATGATAGTAACTTTCGTTCTCATAACCGTGATTATGATAGTAACCTTTGTTCTCATAATCGTGATTATGATAGTAACCTTCGTTCTCATAACCATGATTATGATAGTAACCTTTGTTCTCATAATCGTGGTTATGATAGTAACTTTCATTCTCATAACCGTGATTATGATAGTAACCTTCGTTCTCATAACCGTGATTATGATAGTAACCTTCATTCTCATAACCGTGATTATGATAGTAACCTTCGTTCTCATAACTGTGATTATGATAGTAACCTTCGTTCTCATAACCGTGATTATGATAGTAACCTTCGTTCTCATAACTGTGATTATGATAGTAACCTTCGTTCTTATAACCGTGGTTATGATAGTAACCTTTGTTCACATGACCGTGATTATGATAGTAATCTTCGTTCTCATAACCGTGATTATGATAGTAACCTTCGTTCTCATAACCGTGATTATGATAGTAATCTTTGTTCACATGATCGTGATTATGATAGTAACCTTCGTTCTCATAACCGTGGTTATGATAGTAATCTTTGTTCACATGATCGTGATTATGATAGTAACCTTCGTTCTCATAACCGTGGTTATGATAGTAACCTTTGTTCTCATAATCGTGGTTATGATAGTAACCTTCGTTCTCATAACCATGATTATGATAGTAACCTTTGTTCTCATAATCGTGGTTATGATAGTAACCTTCGTTCTCATAACCGTGATTATGATAGTAACCTTCGTTCTCATAACCGTGATTATGATAGTAACCTTCGTTCTCATAACCGTGATTATGATAGTAACCTTCGTTCTCATAACCGTGATTATGATAGTAACCTTCGTTCTCATAACTGTGATTATAATAGTAACCTTTGTTCTCATAATCGTGGTTATGATAGTAACCTTCGTTCTCATAACCATGATTATGATAGTAACCTTCATTCTCATAACCGTGATTATGATAGTAACCTTCGTTCACATGACCGTGATTATGATAGTAACCTTCGTTCTCATAACCGTGATTATGATAGTAACCGTTGTTTGCATAACTTATTTTTTCTTTCTCAAACTGTTTTGTTATAAAGAAAATTCAGTTATGCTGTTGGGATACAAAAAAATTTGTTTTAAACAAATGTATATTATGAACATGTAAAATAATGAGGGAAATGGGGCGGGACTATGATAAGCAGGCTGCTTTTTCCCGTATCCCTTTTCGGCAAGTAATGTGTTTTGTCAGGGCATATTACAGAAATTGTGATAAAGTGTAACTATATGCATGCCGAAATAAATAAAATAAATAAATAAATAAATAACCGTGATTATGATAGTAACCTTCGTTCTCATAACCGTGATTATGAGAGTAACTGTTGTTTGGATAACCGTGATTATGATAGTAACCTTCATTCTCATAACCGTGATTATGATAGTAACCTTCGTTCTCATAACTGTGATTATGATAGTAACCTTCATTCTCATAACCGTGATTATGATAGTAACCTTCATTCTCATAACCGTGATTATGATAGTAACCTTCATTCTCATAACCGTGATTATGATAGTAACCTTCGTTCTCATAACTGTGATTATGATAGTAACCTTCGTTCTCATAACCGTGATTATGATAGTAACCTTCGTTCTCATAACTGTGATTATGATAGTAACCTTCGTTCTCATAACCGTGATTATGATAGTAACCTTTGTTCTCATAATCGTGATTATGATAGTAACCTTCGTTCTCATAACCATGATTATGATAGTAACCTTTGTTCTCATAATCATGGTTATGATAGTAACCTTCGTTCTCATAACCGTGATTATGATAGTAACCTTCGTTCTCATAACCGTGATTATGATAGTAACCTTCGTTCTCATAACCGTGATTATGATAGTAACCGTTGTTTGCATAACCGTGATTATGATAGTAACCTTCGTTCTCATAACCGTGATTATGATAGTAACCTTAGTTCTCATAACCGTGATTATGATAGTAACCTTCGTTCTCATAACAGTGATTATGATAGTAACCTTAGTTCACATGACCGTGATTATGATAGTAATCTTCGTTCACATGATCGTGATTATGATAGTAACCTTCGTTCTCATAACCGTGATTATGATAGTAACCTTAGTTCACATGACCGTGATTATGATAGTAATCTTCGTTTACATGATCGTGATTATGATAGTAACCTTCGTTCTCATAACCGTGGTTATGATAGTAACCTTCGTTCTCATAACCGTGGTTATGATAGTAACCTTCGTTCTCATAACCGTGGTTATGATAGTAACCTTCGTTCACATGATCGTGATTATGATAGTAACCTTCGTTCTCATAACTGTGATTATGATAGTAACCTTCGTTCTCATAACCGTGGTTATGATAGTAATCTTTGTTCACATGATCGTGATTATGATAGTAACCTTCGTTCTCATAACCGTGGTTATGATAGTAATCTTTGTTCACATGATCGTGATTATGATAGTAACCTTCGTTCTTATAACCGTGGTTATGATAGTAACCTTTGTTCACATGACCGTGATTATGATAGTAATCTTCGTTCTCATAACCGTGATTATGATAGTAACCTTCGTTCTCATAACCGTGATTATGATAGTAACCTTCGTTCTCATAACCGTGATTATGATAGTAACCTTCGTTCTCATAACTGTGATTATAATAGTAACCTTTGTTCTCATAATCGTGGTTATGATAGTAACCTTCGTTCTCATAACCATGATTATGATAGTAACCTTCATTCTCATAACCGTGATTATGATAGTAACCTTCATTCTCATAACCGTGATTATGATAGTAACCTTCGTTCTCATAACCGTGATTATGATAGTAACCTTCGTTCTCATAACCGTGATTATGATAGTAACCTTCGTTCTCATAACCGTGATTATGATAGTAACCTTCATTCTCATAACCGTGATTATGATAGTAACCTTCATTCTCATAACCGTGATTATGATAGTAACCTTCGTTCTCATAACTGTGATTATGATAGTAACCTTCATTCTCATAACCGTGATTATGATAGTAACCTTCATTCTCATAACCGTGATTATGATAGTAACCTTCATTCTCATAACCGTGATTATGATAGTAACCTTCGTTCTCATAACTGTGATTATGATAGTAACCTTCGTTCTCATAACCGTGATTATGATAGTAACCTTCGTTCTCATAACTGTGATTATGATAGTAACCTTCGTTCTCATAACCGTGATTATGATAGTAACCTTTGTTCTCATAATCGTGATTATGATAGTAACCTTCGTTCTCATAACCATGATTATGATAGTAACCTTTGTTCTCATAATCGTGGTTATGATAGTAACCTTCGTTCTCATAACCGTGATTATGATAGTAACCTTCGTTCTCATAACCGTGATTATGATAGTAACCTTCGTTCTCATAACCGTGATTATGATAGTAACCGTTGTTTGCATAACCGTGATTATGATAGTAACCTTCGTTCTCATAACAGTGATTATGATAGTAACCTTAGTTCACATGACCGTGATTATGATAGTAATCTTCGTTCACATGATCGTGATTATGATAGTAACCTTCGTTCTCATAACCGTGATTATGATAGTAACCTTAGTTCACATGACCGTGATTATGATAGTAATCTTCGTTTACATGATCGTGATTATGATAGTAACCTTCGTTCTCATAACCGTGGTTATGATAGTAACCTTCGTTCTCATAACCGTGGTTATGATAGTAACCTTCGTTCTCATAACCGTGGTTATGATAGTAACCTTCGTTCACATGATCGTGATTATGATAGTAACCTTCGTTCTCATAACTGTGATTATGATAGTAACCTTCGTTCTCATAACCGTGGTTATGATAGTAATCTTTGTTCACATGATCGTGATTATGATAGTAACCTTCGTTCTTATAACCGTGGTTATGATAGTAACCTTTGTTCACATGACCGTGATTATGATAGTAATCTTCGTTCTCATAACCGTGATTATGATAGTAACCTTCGTTCTCATAACCGTGATTATGATAGTAATCTTTGTTCACATGATCGTGATTATGATAGTAACCTTCGTTCTCATAACCGTGGTTATGATAGTAATCTTTGTTCACATGATCGTGATTATGATAGTAACCTTCGTTCTCATAACCGTGGTTATGATAGTAACCTTTGTTCTCATAATCGTGGTTATGATAGTAACCTTCGTTCTCATAACCATGATTATGATAGTAACCTTTGTTCTCATAATCGTGGTTATGATAGTGACCTTCGTTCTCATAACCGTGATTATGATAGTAACCTTCGTTCTCATAACCGTGATTATGATAGTAACCTTCGTTCTCATAACCGTGATTATGATAGTAACCTTCGTTCTCATAACCGTGATTATGATAGTAACCTTCGTTCTCATAACTGTGATTATAATAGTAACCTTTGTTCTCATAATCGTGGTTATGATAGTAACCTTCGTTCTCATAACCATGATTATGATAGTAACCTTCATTCTCATAACCGTGATTATGATAGTAACCTTCGTTCACATGACCGTGATTATGATAGTAACCTTCGTTCTCATAACCGTGATTATGATAGTAACCGTTGTTTGCATAACTTATTTTTTCTTTCTCAAACTGTTTTGTTATAAAGAAAATTCAGTTATGCTGTTGTGATACAAAAAAATTTGTTTTAAACAAATGTATATTATGAACATGTAAAATAATGAGGGAAATGGGGCGGGACTATGATAAGCAGGCTGCTTTTTCCCGTATCCCTTTTCGGCAAGTAATGTGTTTTGTCAGGGCATATTACAGAAATTGTGATAAAGTGTAACTATATGCATGCCGAAATAAATAAAATAAATAAATAAATAAATAACCGTGATTATGATAGTAACCTTCGTTCTCATAACCGTGATTATGAGAGTAACTGTTGTTTGGATAACCGTGATTATGATAGTAACCTTCATTCTCATAACCGTGATTATGATAGTAACCTTCGTTCTCATAACTGTGATTATGATAGTAACCTTCATTCTCATAACCGTGATTATGATAGTAACCTTCATTCTCATAACCGTGATTATGATAGTAACCTTCATTCTCATAACCGTGATTATGATAGTAACCTTCGTTCTCATAACTGTGATTATGATAGTAACCTTCGTTCTCATAACCGTGATTATGATAGTAACCTTCGTTCTCATAACTGTGATTATGATAGTAACTTTCGTTCTCATAACCGTGATTATGATAGTAACCTTTGTTCTCATAATCGTGATTATGATAGTAACCTTCGTTCTCATAACCATGATTATGATAGTAACCTTTGTTCTCATAATCGTGGTTATGATAGTAACTTTCATTCTCATAACCGTGATTATGATAGTAACCTTCGTTCTCATAACCGTGATTATGATAGTAACCTTCGTTCTCATAACCGTGATTATGATAGTAACCGTTGTTTGCATAACCGTGATTATGATAGTAACCTTCGTTCTCATAACCGTGATTATGATAGTAACCTTAGTTCTCATAACCGTGATTATGATAGTAACCTTCATTCTCATAACAGTGATTATGATAGTAACCTTAGTTCACATGACCGTGATTATGATAGTAATCTTCGTTCACATGATCGTGATTATGATAGTAACCTTCGTTCTCATAACCGTGATTATGATAGTAACCTTAGTTCACATGACCGTGATTATGATAGTAATCTTCGTTTACATGATCGTGATTATGATAGTAACCTTCGTTCTCATAACCGTGGTTATGATAGTAACCTTCGTTCTCATAACCGTGGTTATGATAGTAACCTTCGTTCTCATAACCGTGGTTATGATAGTAACCTTCGTTCACATGATCGTGATTATGATAGTAACCTTCGTTCTCATAACTGTGATTATGATAGTAACCTTCGTTCTCATAACCGTGGTTATGATAGTAATCTTTGTTCACATGATCGTGATTATGATAGTAACCTTCGTTCTTATAACCGTGGTTATGATAGTAATCTTTGTTCACATGATCGTGATTATGATAGTAACCTTCGTTCTTATAACCGTGGTTATGATAGTAACCTTTGTTCACATGACCGTGATTATGATAGTAATCTTCGTTCTCATAACCGTGATTATGATAGTAACCTTCGTTCTCATAACCGTGATTATGATAGTAATCTTTGTTCACATGATCGTGATTATGATAGTAACCTTCGTTCTCATAACCGTGGTTATGATAGTAATCTTTGTTCACATGATCGTGATTATGATAGTAACCTTCGTTCTCATAACCGTGGTTATGATAGTAACCTTTGTTCTCATAATCGTGGTTATGATAGTAACCTTCGTTCTCATAACCATGATTATGATAGTAACCTTTGTTCTCATAATCGTGGTTATGATAGTAACCTTCGTTCTCATAACCGTGATTATGATAGTAACCTTCGTTCTCATAACCGTGATTATGATAGTAACCTTCGTTCTCATAACCGTGATTATGATAGTAACCTTCGTTCTCATAACCGTGATTATGATAGTAACCTTCGTTCTCATAACCGTGATTATGATAGTAACCTTCGTTCTCATAACCGTGATTATGATAGTAACCTTCGTTCTCATAACTGTGATTATAATAGTAACCTTTGTTCTCATAATCGTGGTTATGATAGTAACCTTCGTTCTCATAACCATGATTATGATAGTAACCTTCATTCTCATAACCGTGATTATGATAGTAACCTTCATTCTCATAACCGTGATTATGATAGTAACCTTCGTTCTCATAACCGTGATTATGATAGTAACCTTCGTTCTCATAACCGTGATTATGATAGTAACCTTCGTTCTCATAACCGTGATTATGATAGTAACCTTCATTCTCATAACCGTGATTATGATAGTAACCTTCATTCTCATAACCGTGATTATGATAGTAACCTTCGTTCTCATAACTGTGATTATGATAGTAACCTTCATTCTCATAACCGTGATTATGATAGTAACCTTCATTCTCATAACCGTGATTATGATAGTAACCTTCATTCTCATAACCGTGATTATGATAGTAACCTTCGTTCTCATAACTGTGATTATGATAGTAACCTTCGTTCTCATAACCGTGATTATGATAGTAACCTTCGTTCTCATAACTGTGATTATGATAGTAACCTTCGTTCTCATAACCGTGATTATGATAGTAACCTTTGTTCTCATAATCGTGATTATGATAGTAACCTTCGTTCTCATAACCATGATTATGATAGTAACCTTTGTTCTCATAATCGTGGTTATGATAGTAACCTTCGTTCTCATAACCGTGATTATGATAGTAACCTTCGTTCTCATAACCGTGATTATGATAGTAACCTTCGTTCTCATAACCGTGATTATGATAGTAACCGTTGTTTGCATAACCGTGATTATGATAGTAACCTTCGTTCTCATAACCGTGATTATGATAGTAACCTTAGTTCTCATAACCGTGATTATGATAGTAACCTTCGTTCTCATAACAGTGATTATGATAGTAACCTTAGTTCACATGACCGTGATTATGATAGTAATCTTCGTTCACATGATCGTGATTATGATAGTAACCTTCGTTCTCATAACCGTGATTATGATAGTAACCTTAGTTCACATGACCGTGATTATGATAGTAATCTTCGTTTACATGATCGTGATTATGATAGTAACCTTCGTTCTCATAACCGTGGTTATGATAGTAACCTTCGTTCTCATAACCGTGGTTATGATAGTAACCTTCGTTCTCATAACCGTGGTTATGATAGTAACCTTCGTTCACATGATCGTGATTATGATAGTAACCTTCGTTCTCATAACTGTGATTATGATAGTAACCTTCGTTCTCATAACCGTGGTTATGATAGTAATCTTTGTTCACATGATCGTGATTATGATAGTAACCTTCGTTCTTATAACCGTGGTTATGATAGTAACCTTTGTTCACATGACCGTGATTATGATAGTAATCTTCGTTCTCATAACCGTGATTATGATAGTAACCTTCGTTCTCATAACCGTGATTATGATAGTAATCTTTGTTCACATGATCGTGATTATGATAGTAACCTTCGTTCTCATAACCGTGGTTATGATAGTAATCTTTGTTCACATGATCGTGATTATGATAGTAACCTTCGTTCTCATAACCGTGGTTATGATAGTAACCTTTGTTCTCATAATCGTGGTTATGATAGTAACCTTCGTTCTCATAACCATGATTATGATAGTAACCTTTGTTCTCATAATCGTGGTTATGATAGTAACCTTCGTTCTCATAACCGTGATTATGATAGTAACCTTCGTTCTCATAACCGTGATTATGATAGTAACCTTCGTTCTCATAACCGTGATTATGATAGTAACCTTCGTTCTCATAACCGTGATTATGATAGTAACCTTCGTTCTCATAACTGTGATTATAATAGTAACCTTTGTTCTCATAATCGTGGTTATGATAGTAACCTTCGTTCTCATAACCATGATTATGATAGTAACCTTCATTCTCATAACCGTGATTATGATAGTAACCTTCGTTCACATGACCGTGATTATGATAGTAACCTTCGTTCTCATAACCGTGATTATGATAGTAACCGTTGTTTGCATAACTTATTTTTTCTTTCTCAAACTGTTTTGTTATAAAGAAAATTCAGTTATGCTGTTGTGATACAAAAAAATTTGTTTTAAACAAATGTATATTATGAACATGTAAAATAATGAGGGAAATGGGGCGGGACTATGATAAGCAGGCTGCTTTTTCCCGTATCCCTTTTCGGCAAGTAATGTGTTTTGTCAGGGCATATTACAGAAATTGTGATAAAGTGTAACTATATGCATGCCGAAATAAATAAAATAAATAAATAAATAAATAACCGTGATTATGATAGTAACCTTCGTTCTCATAACCGTGATTATGAGAGTAACTGTTGTTTGGATAACCGTGATTATGATAGTAACCTTCATTCTCATAACCGTGATTATGATAGTAACCTTCGTTCTCATAACTGTGATTATGATAGTAACCTTCATTCTCATAACCGTGATTATGATAGTAACCTTCATTCTCATAACCGTGATTATGATAGTAACCTTCATTCTCATAACCGTGATTATGATAGTAACCTTCGTTCTCATAACTGTGATTATGATAGTAACCTTCGTTCTCATAACCGTGATTATGATAGTAACCTTCGTTCTCATAACTGTGATTATGATAGTAACCTTCGTTCTCATAACCGTGATTATGATAGTAACCTTTGTTCTCATAATCGTGATTATGATAGTAACCTTCGTTCTCATAACCATGATTATGATAGTAACCTTTGTTCTCATAATCGTGGTTATGATAGTAACCTTCGTTCTCATAACCGTGATTATGATAGTAACCTTCGTTCTCATAACCGTGATTATGATAGTAACCTTCGTTCTCATAACCGTGATTATGATAGTAACCGTTGTTTGCATAACCGTGATTATGATAGTAACCTTCGTTCTCATAACCGTGATTATGATAGTAACCTTAGTTCTCATAACCGTGATTATGATAGTAACCTTCGTTCTCATAACAGTGATTATGATAGTAACCTTAGTTCACATGACCGTGATTATGATAGTAATCTTCGTTCACATGATCGTGATTATGATAGTAACCTTCGTTCTCATAACCGTGATTATGATAGTAACCTTAGTTCACATGACCGTGATTATGATAGTAATCTTCGTTTACATGATCGTGATTATGATAGTAACCTTCGTTCTCATAACCGTGGTTATGATAGTAACCTTCGTTCTCATAACCGTGGTTATGATAGTAACCTTCGTTCTCATAACCGTGGTTATGATAGTAACCTTCGTTCACATGATCGTGATTATGATAGTAACCTTCGTTCTCATAACTGTGATTATGATAGTAACCTTCGTTCTCATAACCGTGGTTATGATAGTAATCTTTGTTCACATGATCGTGATTATGATAGTAACCTTCGTTCTTATAACCGTGGTTATGATAGTAATCTTTGTTCACATGATCGTGATTATGATAGTAACCTTCGTTCTTATAACCGTGGTTATGATAGTAACCTTTGTTCACATGACCGTGATTATGATAGTAATCTTCGTTCTCATAACCGTGATTATGATAGTAACCTTCGTTCTCATAACCGTGATTATGATAGTAATCTTTGTTCACATGATCGTGATTATGATAGTAACCTTCGTTCTCATAACCGTGGTTATGATAGTAATCTTTGTTCACATGATCGTGATTATGATAGTAACCTTCGTTCTCATAACCGTGGTTATGATAGTAACCTTTGTTCTCATAATCGTGGTTATGATAGTAACCTTCGTTCTCATAACCATGATTATGATAGTAACCTTTGTTCTCATAATCGTGGTTATGATAGTAACCTTCGTTCTCATAACCGTGATTATGATAGTAACCTTCGTTCTCATAACCGTGATTATGATAGTAACCTTCGTTCTCATAACCGTGATTATGATAGTAACCTTCGTTCTCATAACCGTGATTATGATAGTAACCTTCGTTCTCATAACTGTGATTATAATAGTAACCTTTGTTCTCATAATCGTGGTTATGATAGTAACCTTCGTTCTCATAACCATGATTATGATAGTAACCTTCATTCTCATAACCGTGATTATGATAGTAACCTTCGTTCACATGACCGTGGTTATGATAGTAACCTTCGTTCTCATAACCGTGATTATGATAGTAACCTTCGTTCTCATAACCGTGATTATGATAGTAACCTTCGTTGTCATAACCGTGATTATGATAGTAACCTTCGTTCTCATAACCGTGATTATGATAGTAACCTTCGTTCTCATAACCGTGATTATGATAGTAACCTTCGTTCTCATAACTGTGATTATAATAGTAACCTTCGTTCTCATAACCGTGATTATGATAGTAACCTTCGTTCTCATAACCGTGATTATGATAGTAACCTTCGTTCTCATAACCGTGATTATGATAGTAACCTTCGTTCACATGACCGTGATTATGATAGTAACCTTCGTTCTCATAACCGTGATTATGATAGTAACCGTTGTTTGCATAACCGTGATTATGATAGTAACCTTCGTTTTCATAATCGTGGTTATGATAGTAACCTTTGTTCTCATAATCGTGGTTATGATAGTAACCTTCGTTCTCATAACCGTGATTATGATAGTAACCTTCATTCTCATAACCATGATTATGATAGTAACCTTCGTTCACATGACCGTGATTATGATAGTAACCTTCGTTCTCATAACCGTGATTATGATAGTAACCGTTGTTTGCATAACCGTGCTTATGATAGTAACCTTCGTTCTCATAACCGTGATTATGATAGTAACCGTTGTTTGGATAACCATGATTATGATAGTAACCTTCATTCTCATAACCGTGATTATGATAGTAACCTTCGTTCTCATAACTGTGATTATGATAGTAACCTTCGTTCTCATAACCGTGATTATGATAGTAACCTTCGTTCTTATAACCGTGGTTATGATAGTAACCTTTGTTCACATGACCGTGATTATGATAGTAATCTTCGTTCTCATAACCGTGATTATGATAGTAACCTTCGTTCTTATAACCGTGGTTATGATAGTAACCTTTGTTCACATGACCGTGATTATGATAGTAATCTTCGTTCTCATAACCGTGATTATGATAGTAACCTTCGTTCTCATAACCGTGATTATGATAGTAACCTTCGTTCTCATAACCGTGATTATGATAGTAACCTTCGTTCTCATAACTGTGATTATAATAGTAACCTTTGTTCTCATAATCGTGGTTATGATAGTAACCTTCGTTCTCATAACCATGATTATGATAGTAACCTTCATTCTCATAACCGTGATTATGATAGTAACCTTCATTCTCATAACCGTGATTATGATAGTAACCTTCGTTCTCATAACCGTGATTATGATAGTAACCTTCGTTCTCATAACCGTGATTATGATAGTAACCTTCGTTCTCATAACCGTGATTATGATAGTAACCTTCATTCTCATAACCGTGATTATGATAGTAACCTTCATTCTCATAACCGTGATTATGATAGTAACCTTCGTTCTCATAACTGTGATTATGATAGTAACCTTCATTCTCATAACCGTGATTATGATAGTAACCTTCATTCTCATAACCGTGATTATGATAGTAACCTTCATTCTCATAACCGTGATTATGATAGTAACCTTCGTTCTCATAACTGTGATTATGATAGTAACCTTCGTTCTCATAACCGTGATTATGATAGTAACCTTCGTTCTCATAACTGTGATTATGATAGTAACCTTCGTTCTCATAACCGTGATTATGATAGTAACCTTTGTTCTCATAATCGTGATTATGATAGTAACCTTCGTTCTCATAACCATGATTATGATAGTAACCTTTGTTCTCATAATCGTGGTTATGATAATAACCTTCGTTCTCATAACCGTGATTATGATAGTAACCTTCGTTCTCATAACCGTGATTATGATAGTAACCTTCGTTCTCATAACCGTGATTATGATAGTAACCGTTGTTTGCATAACCGTGATTATGATAGTAACCTTCGTTCTCATAACCGTGATTATGATAGTAACCTTAGTTCTCATAACCGTGATTATGATAGTAACCTTCGTTCTCATAACAGTGATTATGATAGTAACCTTAGTTCACATGACCGTGATTATGATAGTAATCTTCGTTCACATGATCGTGATTATGATAGTAACCTTCGTTCTCATAACCGTGATTATGATAGTAACCTTAGTTCACATGACCGTGATTATGATAGTAATCTTCGTTTACATGATCGTGATTATGATAGTAACCTTCGTTCTCATAACCGTGGTTATGATAGTAACCTTCGTTCTCATAACCGTGGTTATGATAGTAACCTTCGTTCTCATAACCGTGGTTATGATAGTAACCTTCATTCTCATAACCGTGATTATGATAGTAACCTTCATTCTCATAACCGTGATTATGATAGTAACCTTCGTTCTCATAACTGTGATTATGATAGTAACCTTCGTTCTCATAACCGTGATTATGATAGTAACCTTTGTTCTCATAACTGTGATTATGATAGTAACCTTCGTTCTCATAACCGTGATTATGATAGTAACCTTTGTTCTCATAATCGTGATTATGATAGTAACCTTCGTTCTCATAACCATGATTATGATAGTAACCTTTGTTCTCATAATCGTGGTTATGATAGTAACCTTCGTTCTCATAACCGTGATTATGATAGTAACCTTCGTTCTCATAACCGTGATTATGATAGTAACCTTCGTTCTCATAACCGTGATTATGATAGTAACCGTTGTTTGCATAACCGTGATTATGATAGTAACCTTCGTTCTCATAACCGTGATTATGATAGTAACCTTAGTTCTCATAACCGTGATTATGATAGTAACCTTCGTTCTCATAACAGTGATTATGATAGTAACCTTAGTTCACATGACCGTGATTATGATAGTAATCTTCGTTCACATGATCGTGATTATGATAGTAACCTTCGTTCTCATAACCGTGATTATGATAGTAACCTTAGTTCACATGACCGTGATTATGATAGTAATCTTCGTTTACATGATCGTGATTATGATAGTAACCTTCGTTCTCATAACCGTGGTTATGATAGTAACCTTCGTTCTCATAACCGTGGTTATGATAGTAACCTTCGTTCTTATAACCGTGGTTATGATAGTAATCTTTGTTCACATGATCGTGATTATGATAGTAACCTTCGTTCTTATAACCGTGGTTATGATAGTAACCTTTGTTCACATGACCGTGATTATGATAGTAATCTTCGTTCTCATAACCGTGATTATGATAGTAACCTTCGTTCTCATAACCGTGATTATGATAGTAATCTTTGTTCACATGATCGTGATTATGATAGTAACCTTCGTTCTCATAACCGTGGTTATGATAGTAATCTTTGTTCACATGATCGTGATTATGATAGTAACCTTCGTTCTCATAACCGTGGTTATGATAGTAACCTTTGTTCTCATAATCGTGGTTATGATAGTAACCTTCGTTCTCATAACCATGATTATGATAGTAACCTTTGTTCTCATAATCGTGGTTATGATAGTAACCTTCGTTCTCATAACCGTGATTATGATAGTAACCTTCGTTCTCATAACCGTGATTATGATAGTAACCTTCGTTCTCATAACCGTGATTATGATAGTAACCTTCGTTCTCATAACCGTGATTATGATAGTAACCTTCGTTCTCATAACTGTGATTATAATAGTAACCTTTGTTCTCATAATCGTGGTTATGATAGTAACCTTCGTTCTCATAACCATGATTATGATAGTAACCTTCATTCTCATAACCGTGATTATGATAGTAACCTTCGTTCACATGACCGTGATTATGATAGTAACCTTCGTTCTCATAACCGTGATTATGATAGTAACCGTTGTTTGCATAACTTATTTTTTCTTTCTCAAACTGTTTTGTTATAAAGAAAATTCAGTTATGCTGTTGTGATACAAAAAAATTTGTTTTAAACAAATGTATATTATGAACATGTAAAATAATGAGGGAAATGGGGCGGGACTATGATAAGCAGGCTGCTTTTTCCCGTATCCCTTTTCGGCAAGTAATGTGTTTTGTCAGGGCATATTACAGAAATTGTGATAAAGTGTAACTATATGCATGCCGAAATAAATAAAATAAATAAATAAATAAATAACCGTGATTATGATAGTAACCTTCGTTCTCATAACCGTGATTATGAGAGTAACTGTTGTTTGGATAACCGTGATTATGATAGTAACCTTCATTCTCATAACCGTGATTATGATAGTAACCTTCGTTCTCATAACTGTGATTATGATAGTAACCTTCATTCTCATAACCGTGATTATGATAGTAACCTTCATTCTCATAACCGTGATTATGATAGTAACCTTCATTCTCATAACCGTGATTATGATAGTAACCTTCGTTCTCATAACTGTGATTATGATAGTAACCTTCGTTCTCATAACCGTGATTATGATAGTAACCTTCGTTCTCATAACTGTGATTATGATAGTAACCTTCGTTCTCATAACCGTGATTATGATAGTAACCTTTGTTCTCATAATCGTGATTATGATAGTAACCTTCGTTCTCATAACCATGATTATGATAGTAACCTTTGTTCTCATAATCGTGGTTATGATAGTAACCTTCGTTCTCATAACCGTGATTATGATAGTAACCTTCGTTCTCATAACCGTGATTATGATAGTAACCTTCGTTCTCATAACCGTGATTATGATAGTAACCGTTGTTTGCATAACCGTGATTATGATAGTAACCTTCGTTCTCATAACCGTGATTATGATAGTAACCTTAGTTCTCATAACCGTGATTATGATAGTAACCTTCGTTCTCATAACAGTGATTATGATAGTAACCTTAGTTCACATGACCGTGATTATGATAGTAATCTTCGTTCACATGATCGTGATTATGATAGTAACCTTCGTTCTCATAACCGTGATTATGATAGTAACCTTAGTTCACATGACCGTGATTATGATAGTAATCTTCGTTTACATGATCGTGATTATGATAGTAACCTTCGTTCTCATAACCGTGGTTATGATAGTAACCTTCGTTCTCATAACCGTGGTTATGATAGTAACCTTCGTTCTCATAACCGTGGTTATGATAGTAACCTTCGTTCACATGATCGTGATTATGATAGTAACCTTCGTTCTCATAACTGTGATTATGATAGTAACCTTCGTTCTCATAACCGTGGTTATGATAGTAATCTTTGTTCACATGATCGTGATTATGATAGTAACCTTCGTTCTTATAACCGTGGTTATGATAGTAATCTTTGTTCACATGATCGTGATTATGATAGTAACCTTCGTTCTTATAACCGTGGTTATGATAGTAACCTTTGTTCACATGACCGTGATTATGATAGTAATCTTCGTTCTCATAACCGTGATTATGATAGTAACCTTCGTTCTCATAACCGTGATTATGATAGTAATCTTTGTTCACATGATCGTGATTATGATAGTAACCTTCGTTCTCATAACCGTGGTTATGATAGTAATCTTTGTTCACATGATCGTGATTATGATAGTAACCTTCGTTCTCATAACCGTGGTTATGATAGTAACCTTTGTTCTCATAATCGTGGTTATGATAGTAACCTTCGTTCTCATAACCATGATTATGATAGTAACCTTTGTTCTCATAATCGTGGTTATGATAGTAACCTTCGTGCTCATAACCGTGATTATGATAGTAACCTTCGTTCTCATAACCGTGATTATGATAGTAACCTTCGTTCTCATAACCGTGATTATGATAGTAACCTTCGTTCTCATAACCGTGATTATGATAGTAACCTTCGTTCTCATAACTGTGATTATAATAGTAACCTTTGTTCTCATAATCGTGGTTATGATAGTAACCTTCGTTCTCATAACCATGATTATGATAGTAACCTTCATTCTCATAACCGTGATTATGATAGTAACCTTCGTTCACATGACCGTGATTATGATAGTAACCTTCGTTCTCATAACCGTGATTATGATAGTAACCGTTGTTTGCATAACTTATTTTTTCTTTCTCAAACTGTTTTGTTATAAAGAAAATTCAGTTATGCTGTTGTGATACAAAAAAATTTGTTTTAAACAAATGTATATTATGAACATGTAAAATAATGAGGGAAATGGGGCGGGACTATGATAAGCAGGCTGCTTTTTCCCGTATCCCTTTTCGGCAAGTAATGTGTTTTGTCAGGGCATATCACAGAAATTGTGATAAAGTGTAACTATATGCATGCCGAAATAAATAAAATAAATAAATAAATAAATAACCGTGATTATGATAGTAACCTTCGTTCTCATAACCGTGATTATGAGAGTAACTGTTGTTTGGATAACCGTGATTATGATAGTAACCTTCATTCTCATAACCGTGATTATGATAGTAACCTTCGTTCTCATAACTGTGATTATGATAGTAACCTTCATTCTCATAACCGTGATTATGATAGTAACCTTCATTCTCATAACCGTGATTATGATAGTAACCTTCATTCTCATAACCGTGATTATGATAGTAACCTTCGTTCTCATAACTGTGATTATGATAGTAACCTTCGTTCTCATAACCGTGATTATGATAGTAACCTTCGTTCTCATAACTGTGATTATGATAGTAACCTTCGTTCTCATAACCGTGATTATGATAGTAACCTTTGTTCTCATAATCGTGATTATGATAGTAACCTTCGTTCTCATAACCATGATTATGATAGTAACCTTTGTTCTCATAATCGTGGTTATGATAGTAACCTTCGTTCTCATAACCGTGATTATGATAGTAACCTTCGTTCTCATAACCGTGATTATGATAGTAACCTTCGTTCTCATAACCGTGATTATGATAGTAACCGTTGTTTGCATAACCGTGATTATGATAGTAACCTTCGTTCTCATAACCGTGATTATGATAGTAACCTTAGTTCTCATAACCGTGATTATGATAGTAACCTTCGTTCTCATAACAGTGATTATGATAGTAACCTTAGTTCACATGACCGTGATTATGATAGTAATCTTCGTTCACATGATCGTGATTATGATAGTAACCTTCGTTCTCATAACCGTGATTATGATAGTAACCTTAGTTCACATGACCGTGATTATGATAGTAATCTTCGTTTACATGATCGTGATTATGATAGTAACCTTCGTTCTCATAACCGTGGTTATGATAGTAACCTTCGTTCTCATAACCGTGGTTATGATAGTAACCTTCGTTCTCATAACCGTGGTTATGATAGTAACCTTCGTTCACATGATCGTGATTATGATAGTAACCTTCGTTCTCATAACTGTGATTATGATAGTAACCTTCGTTCTCATAACCGTGGTTATGATAGTAATCTTTGTTCACATGATCGTGATTATGATAGTAACCTTCGTTCTTATAACCGTGGTTATGATAGTAACCTTTGTTCACATGACCGTGATTATGATAGTAATCTTCGTTCTCATAACCGTGATTATGATAGTAACCTTCGTTCTCATAACCGTGATTATGATAGTAATCTTTGTTCACATGATCGTGATTATGATAGTAACCTTCGTTCTCATAACCGTGGTTATGATAGTAATCTTTGTTCACATGATCGTGATTATGATAGTAACCTTCGTTCTCATAACCGTGGTTATGATAGTAACCTTTGTTCTCATAACCGTGATTATGATAGTAATCTTTGTTCACATGATCGTGATTATGATAGTAATCTTCGTTTACATGATCGTGATTATGATAGTAACCTTCGTTCTCATAACCGTGGTTATGATAGTAACCTTCGTTCTCATAACCGTGGTTATGATAGTAACCTTCGTTCTCATAACCGTGGTTATGATAGTAACCTTCGTTCTCATAACCGTGATTATGATAGTAACCTTCGTTCTCATAACCGTGATTATGATAGTAACCTTTGTTCTCATAATCTTGGTTATGATAGTAACCTTCGTTCTCATAACCATGATTATGATAGTAACCTTCGTTCTCATAACCGTGATTATGATAGTAACCTTCGTTCTCATAACCATGATTATGATAGTAACCTTCGTTCTCATATCCGTGATTATGATAGTAACCTTCATTCTCATAACCATGGTTATGATAGTAACCTTCGTTCTCATAACCGTGATTATGATAGTAACCTTCGTTCTCATAACCGTGATTATGATAGTAACCTTCGTTCTCATAACCGTGATTATGATAGTAACCGTTGTTTGCATAACCGTGATTATGATAGTAACCTTCGTTCTCATAACCGTGATTATGATAGTAACCGTTGTTTGCATAACCGTGATTATGATAGTAACCTTCGTTCTCATAACCGTGATTATGATAGTAACCGTTGTTTGCATAACCGTGATTATGATAGTAACCTTCATTCTCATGACCGTGATTATGATAGTAACCTTCGTTCTCATAACTGTGATTATGATAGTAACCTTCGTTCTCATAACCGTGATTATGATAGTAACCTTCGTTCTCATAACCGTGATTATGATAGTAACCTTCGTTCTCATAACCATGATTATGATAGTAACCTTTGTTCTCATAATCGTGATTATGATAGTAACCTTCGTTCTCATAACCGTGATTATGATAGTAACCTTCGTTCTCATAACCGTGATTATGATAGTAACCTTCGTTCTCATAACCGTGATTATGATAGTAACCGTTGTTTGCATAACCGTGATTATGATAGTAACCTTAGTTCTCATAACCGTGATTATGATAGTAACCTTAGTTCTCATAACCGTGATTATGATAGTAACCTTCGTTCTCATAACAGTGATTATGATAGTAACCTTAGTTCACATGACCGTGATTATGATAGTAATCTTCGTTCACATGATCGTGATTATGATAGTAACCTTCGTTCTCATAACCGTGGTTATGATAGTAACCTTTGTTCACATGACCGTGATTATGATAGTAACCTTTGTTCTCATAATCGTGATTATGATAGTAACCTTCGTTCTCATAACCGTGATTATGATAGTAACCTTCATTCTCATAACCGTGATTATGATAGTAACCTTCATTCTCATAACCGTGATTATGATAGTAACCTTCGTTCACATGACCGTGATTATGATAGTAACCTTCGTTCTCATAACCGTGATTATGATAGTAACCGTTGTTTGCATAACCGTGCTTATGATAGTAACCTTCGTTCTCATAACCGTGATTATGATAGTAACCGTTGTTTGGATAACCGTGATTATGATAGTAACCTTCATTCTCATAACCGTGATTATGATAGTAACCTTCATTCTCATAACCGTGATTATGATAGTAACCTTCGTTCACATGACCGTGATTATGATAGTAACCTTCGTTCTCATAACCGTGATTATGATAGTAACCGTTGTTTGCATAACCGTGCTTATGATAGTAACCTTCGTTCTCATAACCGTGATTATGATAGTAACCGTTGTTTGGATAACCGTGATTATGATAGTAACCTTCATTCTCATAACCGTGATTATGATAGTAACCTTCGTTCTCATAACTGTGATTATGATAGTAACCTTCGTTCTCATAACCGTGATTATGATAGTAACCTTCGTTCTCATAACTGTGATTATGATAGTAACCTTCGTTCTCATAACCATGATTATGATAGTAACCTTTGTTCTCATAATCGTGATTATGATAGTAACCTTCGTTCTCATAACCATGATTATGATAGTAACCTTTGTTCTCATAATCGTGGTTATGATAGTAACCTTCGTTCTCATAACCGTGATTATGATAGTAACCTTCGTTCTCATAACCGTGATTATGATAGTAACCTTCGTTCTCATAACCGTGATTATGATAGTAACCGTTGTTTGCCTAACCTTGATTATGATAGTAACCTTCGTTCTCATAACCGTGATTATGATAGTAACCTTAGTTCTCATAACCGTGATTATGATAGTAACCGTTGTTTGCATAACCGTGATTATGATAGTAACCTTCGTTCTCATAACCATGATTATGATAGTAACCTTTGTTCTCATAATCGTGGTTATGATAGTAACCTTTGTTCTCATAATCGTGATTATGATAGTAACCTTCGTTCTCATAACCGTGATTATGATAGTAACCTTCGTTCTCATAACCGTGATTATGATAGTAACCTTCGTTCTCATAACCGTGATTATGATAGTAACCGTTGTTTGCATAACCGTGATTATGATAGTAACCTTCGTTCTCATAACCGTGATTATGATAGTAACCTTAGTTCTCATAACCGTGATTATGATAGTAACCTTAGTTCTCATAACCGTGATTATGATAGTAACCTTCGTTCTCATAACAGTGATTATGATAGTAACCTTAGTTCACATGACCGTGATTATGATAGTAATCTTCGTTCACATGATCGTGATTATGATAGTAACCTTCGTTCTCATAACCGTGGTTATGATAGTAACCTTTGTTCACATGACCGTGATTATGATAGTAACCTTTGTTCTCATAATCGTGATTATGATAGTAACCTTCGTTCTCATAACCGTGATTATGATAGTAACCTTCATTCTCATAACCGTGATTATGATAGTAACCTTCATTCTCATAACCGTGATTATTATAGTAACCTTTGTTCTCATAATCGTGTTTATGATAGTAACCTTCGTTCTCATAACCGTGATTATGATAGTATCCTTCATTCTCATAACCGTGATTATGATAGTAAACTTTGTTCTCATAATCGTGGTTATGATAGTAACCTTCGTTCTCATAACCGTGATTATGATAGTAACCTTCGTTCTCATAACCGTGATTATGATAGTAACCTTCGTTCTCATAACCGTGATTATGATAGTAACCTTTGTTCTCATAACCATGATTATGATAGTAACCTTTGTTCTCATAATCGTGGTTATGATAGTAACCTTCGTTCTCATAACCGTGATTATGATAGTAACCTTCGTTCTCATAACCGTGATTATGATAGTAACCTTCGTTGTCATAACCGTGATTATGATAGTAACCTTCGTTCTCATAACCGTGATTATGATAGTAACCTTCGTTCTCATAACCGTGATTATGATAGTAACCTTCGTTCTCATAACTGTGATTATAATAGTAACCTTCGTTCTCATAACCGTGATTATGATAGTAACCTTCGTTCTCATAACCGTGATTATGATAGTAACCTTCGTTCTCATAACCGTGATTATGATAGTAACCTTCGTTCACATGACCGTGATTATGATAGTAACCTTCGTTGTCATAACCGTGATTATGATAGTAACCTTCGTTCTCATAACCGTGATTATGATAGTAACCTTCGTTCTCATAACCGTGATTATGATAGTAACCTTTGTTCTCATAATCGTGGTTATGATAGTAACCTTCGTTCTCATAACTGTGATTATAATAGTAACCTTCGTTCTCATAACCGTGATTATGATAGTAACCTTCGTTCTCATAACCGTGATTATGATAGTAACCTTCGTTCTCATAACCGTGATTATGATAGTAACCTTCGTTCACATGACCGTGATTATGATAGTAACCTTCGTTCTCATAACCGTGATTATGATAGTAACCGTTGTTTGGATAACCGTGATTATGATAGTAACCTTCGTTTTCATAATCGTGGTTATGATAGTAACCTTTGTTCTCATAATCGTGGTTATGATAGTAACCTTCGTTCTCATAACAGTGATTATGATAGTAACCTTCATTCTCATAACCGTGATTATGATAGTAACCTTCGTTCACATGACCGTGATTATGATAGTAACCTTCGTTCTCATAACCGTGATTATGATAGTAACCGTTGTTTGCATAACCGTGCTTATGATAGTAACCTTCGTTCTCATAACCGTGATTATGATAGTAACCGTTGTTTGGATAACCGTGATTATGATAGTAACCTTCATTCTCATAACCGTGATTATGATAGTAACCTTCGTTCTCATAACCGTGATTATGATAGTAACCGTTGTTTGCCTAACCGTGATTATGATAGTAACCTTCGTTCTCATAACCGTGATTATGATAGTAACCTTAGTTCTCATAACCGTGATTATGATAGTAACCGTTGTTTGCATAACCGTGATTATGATAGTAACCTTCGTTCTCATAACCATGATTATGATAGTAACCTTTGTTCTCATAATCGTGGTTATGATAGTAACCTTCGTTTTCATAACCGTGATTATGATAGTAACCTTCGTTCTCATAACCGTGATTATGATAGTAACCTTCGTTCTCATAACCGTGATTATGATAGTAACCTTCGTTCTCATAACCGTGATTATGATAGTAACCTTCGTTCTCATAACCGTGATTATGATAGTAACCTTCGTTCTCATAACTGTGATTATAATAGTAACCTTCGTTCTCATAATCGTGGTTATGATAGTAACCTTCGTTCTCATAACCATGATTATGATAGTAACCTTCATTCTCATAACCGTGATTATGATAGTAACCTTCGTTCACATGACCGTGATTATGATAGTAACCTTCGTTCTCATAACCGTGATTATGATAGTAACCGTTGTTTGCATAACCGTGATTATGATAGTAACCTTCGTTCTCATAACCGTGATTATGATAGTAACCGTTGTTTGGATAACCGTGATTATGATAGTAACCTTCATTCTCATAACCGTGATTATGATAGTAACCTTCGTTCTCATAACTGTGATTATGATAGTAACCTTCGTTCTCATAACCGTGATTATGATAGTAACCTTCGTTCTCATAACCGTGATTATGATAGTAACCTTCGTTCTCATAACCATGATTATGATAGTAACCTTTGTTCTCATAATCGTGGTTATGATAGTAACCTTCGTTCTCATAACCGTGATTATGATAGTAACCTTCGTTCTCATAACCGTGATTATGATAGTAACCTTCGTTCTCATAACCGTGATTATGATAGTAACCGTTGTTTGCATAACCGTGATTATGATAGTAACCTTAGTTCACATGACCGTGATTATGATAGTAATCTTCGTTCACATGATCGTGATTATGATAGTAACCTTCGTTCTCATAACCGTGATTATGATAGTAACCTTAGTTCACATGACCGTGATTATGATAGTAATCTTCGTTTACATGATCGTGATTATGATAGTAACCTTCGTTCTCATAACCGTGGTTATGATAGTAACCTTCGTTCTCATAACCGTGGTTATGATAGTAACCTTCGTTCTCATAACCGTGGTTATGATAGTAACCTTCGTTCACATGATCGTGATTATGATAGTAACCTTCGTTCTCATAACCGTGGTTATGATAGTAACCTTCGTTCTCATAACCGTGGTTATGATAGTAACCTTCGTTCTCATAACCGTGATTATGATAGTAACCTTCGTTCTCATAACCGTGATTATGATAGTAACCTTCGTTCTCATAACCATGATTATGATAGTAACGTTTGTTCTCATAATCGTGGTTATGATAGTAACCTTCGTTCTCATAACCGTGATTATGATAGTAACCTTCGTTCTCATAACCGTGATTATGATAGTAACCTTCGTTCTCATAACCGTGATTATGATAGTAACCGTTGTTTGCATAACCGTGATTATGATAGTAACCTTAGTTCACATGACCGTGATTATGTTAGTAATCTTCGTTCACATGATCGTGATTATGATAGTAACCTTCGTTCTCATAACCGTGATTATGATAGTAACCTTAGTTCACATGACCGTGATTATGATAGTAATCTTCGTTTACATGATCGTGATTATGATAGTAACCTTCGTTCTCATAACCGTGGTTATGATAGTAACCTTCGTTCTCATAACCGTGGTTATGATAGTAACCTTCGTTCTCATAACCGTGGTTATGATAGTAACCTTCGTTCACATGATCGTGATTATGATAGTAACCTTCGTTCTCATAACTGTGATTATGATAGTAACCTTCGTTCTCATAACCGTGGTTATGATAGTAATCTTTGTTCACATGATCCTGATTATGATAGTAACCTTCGTTCTCATAACCGTGGTTATGATAGTTACCTTTGTTCACATGACCGTGATTATGATAGTAATCTTCGTTCTCATAACCGTGATTATGATAGTAACCTTCGTTCTCATAACCGTGATTATGATAGTAATCTTTGTTCACATGATCGTGATTATGATAGTAACCTTCGTTCTCATAACCGTGGTTATGATAGTAATCTTTGTTCACATGATCGCGATTATGATAGTAACCTTCGTTCTCATAACCATGGTTATGATAGTAACCTTTGTTCACATGATCGTGATTATGATAGTAACCTTCGTTCTCATAACCGTGGTTATGATAGTAATCTTTGTTCACATGATCGCGATTATGATAGTAACCTTCGTTCTCATAACCGTGGTTATGATAGTAACCTTTGTTCTCATAACCGTGATTATGATAGTAATCTTTGTTCACATGATCGTGATTATGATAGTAACCTTCGTTTACATGATCGTGATTATGATAGTAACCTTCGTTCTCATAACCGTGGTTATGATAGTAACCTTCGTTCTCATAACCGTGGTTATGATAGTAACCTTCGTTCTCATAACCGTGATTATGATAGTAACCTTCGTTCTCATAACCGTGATTATGATAGTAACCTTTGTTCTCATAATCGTGGTTATGATAGTAACCTTCGTTCTCATAACCATGATTATGATAGTAACCTTCGTTCTCATAACCGTGATTATGATAGTAACCTTCGTTCTCATAACCGTGATTATGATAGTAACCTTCGTTCTCATATCCGTGATTATGATAGTAACCGTCGTTCTCATGACCGTGATTATGATAGTAATCTTCGTTCTCATAACCGTGATTATGATAGTAACCTTCGTTCTCATAACCGTGATTATGATAGTAATCTTTGTTCACATGATCGTGATTATGATAGTAACCTTCGTTCTCATAACCGTGGTTATGATAGTAATCTTTGTTCACATGATCGCGATTATGATAGTAACCTTCGTTCTCATAACCATGGTTATGATAGTAACCTTTGTTCACATGATCGTGATTATGATAGTAACCTTCGTTCTCATAACCGTGGTTATGATAGTAATCTTTGTTCACATGATCGCGATTATGATAGTAACCTTCGTTCTCATAACCGTGGTTATGATAGTAACCTTTGTTCTCATAACCGTGATTATGATAGTAATCTTTGTTCACATGATCGTGATTATGATAGTAACCTTCGTTTACATGATCGTGATTATGATAGTAACCTTCGTTCTCATAACCGTGGTTATGATAGTAACCTTCGTTCTCATAACCGTGGTTATGATAGTAACCTTCGTTCTCATAACCGTGATTATGATAGTAACCTTCGTTCTCATAACCGTGATTATGATAGTAACCTTTGTTCTCATAATCGTGGTTATGATAGTAACCTTCGTTCTCATAACCATGATTATGATAGTAACCTTCGTTCTCATAACCGTGATTATGATAGTAACCTTCGTTCTCATAACCGTGATTATGATAGTAACCTTCGTTCTCATATCCGTGATTATGATAGTAACCGTCGTTCTCATAACCGTGATTATGATACTAACCTTCGTTCTCATAACCGTGATTATGATAGTAACCTTCGTTCTCATGACCGTGATTATGATAGTAACCTTCGTTCTCATAACCGTGATTATGATAGTAATCTTCATTCTCATAACCGTGATTATGATAGTAACCTTCGTTCTCATAACCGTGATTATGATAGTAACCTTCGTTCTCATAACCATGATTATGATAGTAACCTTCGTTCTCATAACCGTGATTATGATAGTAACCTTTGTTCTCATAACCGTGATTATGATAGTAACCTTCGTTCACATGACCGTGATTATGATAGTAACCTTCGTTCTCATAACCGTGATTATGATAGTAATCTTTGTTCTCATAACCGTGATTATGATAGTAACCTTCGTTCTCATAACCATGCTTATGATAGTAACCTTCGTTCTCATAACCGCGATAATGATAGTAACATTAGTTCTCATAACCGTGATTATGATAGTAACCTTCGTTTTCATAACCGTGATTATGATAGTAACCTTAGTTCTCATAACCGTGATTATGATAGTAACCTTCGTTCTCATAACCGTGATTATGATAGTAACCTTAGTTCTCATAACCGTGATTATGATAGTAACCTTCGTTCTCATAACTGTGATTATGATAGTAACCTTTGTCCTCATAACCGTGATTATGATAGTAACCTTCGTTCACATGACCGTGATTATGATAGTAACCTTAGTTCTCATAACCGTGATTATGATAGTAACCTTCGTTCTCATAACTGTGATTATGATAGTAACCTTCGTTCTCATAACCATGCTTATGATAGTAACCTTCGTTCTCATAACCGTGATTATGATAGTAACCTTAGTTCTCATAACCGTGATTATGATAGTAACCTTCGTTCTCATAACCGTGATTATGATAGTAACCTTAGTTCTCATAACCGTGATTATGATAGTAACCTTCGTTCTCATAACTGTGATTATGATAGTAACCATTGTCCTCATAACCGTGATTATGATAGTAACCTTCGTTCACATGACCGTGATTATGATAGTAACCTTAGTTCTCATAACCGTGATTATGATAGTAACCTTCGTTCTCATAACTGTGATTATGATAGTAACCTTTGTTCTCATAACCATGATTATGATAGTAACCTTCGTTCTCATAACCGTGATTATGATAGTAACCTTCGTTCTCATAACCATGATTATGATAGTAACCTTAGTTCTCATAACCGTGATTATGATAGTAACCTTCGTTCTCATAACCGTGATCATGATAGTAACCTTTGTTCTCATAACCGTGATTATGATAGTAACCTTCGTTCACATGACCGTGATTATGATAGTAACCTTCGTTCTCATAACCGTGATTATTAGGGCGGCAGTGTAGTATAATGGTTAAGGAACAGGACTTGTAACCGAAAGGTTGCAGGTTCGATTCCCAGCCGGACACTGCCGTTGTACCCTTGAGCAAGGTACTTAACCTGAATTACTTCAGTATATATCCAGCTGTATGAATGGATAAAAATGTAATAAGAAGTTGTGTAAGTCGCTCTGGATAAGAGCGTCTGCTAAATGCCTATAATGTAAATGTAATGTAATCTTCGTTCTCATAACCGTGATTATGATAGTAACCTTCGTTCTCATAACCGTGATTATGATAGTAACCTTCGTTCTCATAACCATGATTATGATAGTAACCTTAGTTCTCATAACCGTGATTATGATAGTAACCTTCGTTCTCATAACCGTGATTATGATAGTAACCTTTGTTCTCATAACCGTGATTATGATAGTAACCTTCGTTCACATGACCGTGATTTTGATAGTAACCTTCGTTCTCATAACCGTGATTATGATAGTAATCTTCGTTCTCATAACCGTGATTATGATAGTAACCTTCGTTCTCATAACCCTGCTTATGATAGTAACCTTCGTTCTCATAACCGCGATTATGATAGTAACCTTAGTTCTCATAACCGTGATTATGATAGTAACCTTCGTTCTCATAACCGTGATTATGATAGTAACCTTAGTTCTCATAACCGTGATTATGATAGTAACCTTCGTTCTCATAACCGTGATTATGATAGTAACCTTAGTTCTCATAACCGTGATTATGATAGTAATGTTACGATCCTGGGGAAGGTTTGGACCTAAATGCACGACTGAGGCAGAATCAAAGGAAAGGAATGTTTATTAAGTGTTGGGGTAGTCCCAAAACTGTACAGGAAAAGAGAATACACAGTATCACACAGGGTAAGTAGCTGAACGTCCGATACGGACTGCTCCAAGCGGGAGCTGGACTTGGAACTCCGGAACGGGTTCCAAGCCGGAACTGGACTGGACAGGTGGTGAACGTCACACCAGGGCAGGACAGGAACTGGACCGGGAGGTCCACTCAGGAAACGGGTACAGGAACGGAACTTGTTCCAAACCGGAACTGGACTTTAATGGATGGTGAACTTCACACCGGGACTGGACTGGAACTGGACCGGGAGGTCCACTCTGGAAACGGGTACTGGAACGGAACTTGTTCCAAGCCGGAACTGGACTCTTAAGGATGGTGAACTTCGCCCCGGGACCGGACTGGCACTGGACCGGGAGATCCACTCTGGAAACAGGTACTGGAACGGAGCTTGTTCCAAACCGGAACTGGACTCATACGGGTGGTGAACAACACACCACGGCTGGACTGGAACTGGACCGGGACGACTACTCCGGTACTGGACAGAAAGCAGAGGGTAGTTAATTTTATAATTTAGGTAGGAAAAGGACCGGGAGGTTCTCACAGAGGTACAGCGGTAATACGGGTAGGTAGCCGGCGAAACTCGGCAGAGCTGGGTGGTGTGGCGTAGCTCAGGTAGGTCCGGTTGGAGCTGGCTGAGTTCCAGGGTTCCCGGAACCGTAACCGTAGAACGTGGGGGTAGCTACGGCCGGACAGGAACAACTGGAGGGTAGCCAGGATTGAATTCCACAGCGGGTCCTACGCGAGCTGGAGTTGGAGGTACCGCAACACACATACACTAACACGGGGAACAGACACTGCAACGGATGAATGGAAGCCGGGACAGCTGGTGGTTAGAGGAAGACAAGTTAGCTGCATGGAAACAGAAAACGTCAGGGGAGAATAACTACCACACCGCAGTTCAGGTGAACTAAAAGCTGTAAGGGGATATAATCCCACAACCAAGCGATTAGCAAACACAGGACCAAGAACGAGAAGCATTAACAACGAGTGAGGTTAGTTAACAAACTGTAACAGGGTCAGAACGGTAACACACGTAATGAACCGACAAAGAAAGGGAGACAGCAGGTGGGTTAAATAAGGGAGTGAGATGGGAATCAACAAGGCACAGGTGCGGAAAGTAACCGGGAGTGCTTGCCAATTAGACAGGTGAGGAATGCAAGAAACGAGAGGGGAAGGCGATAGGCGGAAACTAAAGTGGGCACAGGTGTGGAAATTAACCGGGAGTGCTTGCCAATTAGACAGGTGAGGAATGCAAGCAACGAGAGGGGAAGGCGACAGGCGGAAACCAAAGTGGGAAACAAAGAGAGCCAAACAGAGGGGAAACGCCCAACCTGAAGCAGAGGGGAAAACACGGACAAGGGAATCCAACAAGACACGGAGGGACAAGACAAAACCGGGGAAAACGGACTGGATGGGAATGGAACGTCACAGTACCCCCCCCTAAAAAGGACGCCTCCTGGCGTTCAACAGAAACACCACCGGAGGAAGAGGGCAGGAACGTTCAGGAGGTCGGCCACAGTGTGGACTGAACCGCACAGGAGGCCAGACGTGGCGCGGGCGGAGCCGCTCAGGAGGCCGGCTGTGGCGCGGGCGGAACCGCTCAGGAGGCCGGCTGTGGCGCGGGCGGAACCGCTCAGGAGGCCGGCTGTGGCGCGGACGGAACCGCACAGGAGACCGGCGGCGTAGCGGGACTGGAAGAGAGGAACGGGGCGGGACTGGATGACTGGAACGGGGCGGGACTGGAAGACAGGAACGGGGCGGGGCTGGATGACTGGAACGGGGCGGGACAGTAGGGCTGGAACGTGGCGGGACGGGAGGGCTGGAACGTGGCGGGACGGGAGGGCTGGAACGTGGCGGGACGGGAGGGCTGGAACGTGGCGGGACGGGAGGGCTGGAACGTGGCGGGACGGGAGGGCTGGAACGTGGCGGGACGGGAGGGCTGGAACGTGGCGGGACGGGAGGGCTGGAACGTGGCGGGACGGGAAGGCTGGAACGTGGCGGGACGGGAGGGCTGGAACGTGGCGGGACGGGAGGGCTGGAACGTGGCGGGACGGGAGGGCTGGAACGTGGCGGGACGGGAGGGCTGGAACGTGGCGGGACGGGAGGGCTGGAACGTGGCGGGACGGGAGGGCTGGAACGTGGCGGGACGGGAGGGCTGGAACGTGGCGGGACGGGAGGGCTGGAACGTGGCGGGACGGGAGGGCTGGAACGTGGCGGGACGGGAGGGCTGGAACGTGGCGGGACGGGAGGGCTGGAACGAGGCGGGACGGGAGGGCTGGAACGAGGCGGGACGGGAGGGCTGGAACGTGGCGGGACGGGAGGGCTGGAACGAGGCGGGACGGGAGGGCTGGAACGAGGCGGGACGGGAGGGCTGGAACGTGGCGGGACGGGAGGGCTGGAACGTGGCGGGACGGGAGGGCTGGAACGTGGCGGGACGGGAGGGCTGGAACGTGGCGGGACGGGAGGGCTGGAACGTGGCGGGACGGGAGGGCTGGAACGTGGCGGGACGGGAGGGCTGGAACGTGGCGGGACGGGAGGGCTGGAACGTGGCGGGACGGGAGGGCTGGAACGTGGCGGGACGGGAGGGCTGGAACGTGGCGGGACGGGAGGGCTGGAACGAGGCGGGACGGGAGGGCTGGAACGTGGCGGGACGGGAGGGCTGGAACGAGGCGGGACGGGAGGGCTGGAACGTGATGGGAGGGCTGGAACGTGGCGGGACGGGAGGGCTGGAACGTGGCGGGACGGGAGGGCTGGAACGTGGCGGGACGGGAGGGCTGGAACGTGGCGGGACGGGAGGGCTGGAACGTGGCGGGACGGGAGGGCTGGAACGTGGCGGGACGGGAGGGCTGGAAGGGGAACGGACGGGAAGGCTGGCAGGGGAACGGACAGGAGGGCTGGCAGGGAAACGGACAGGAGGGCTGAAAGGGGACTGGACAGGAGGGCTGGAAGGGGAACGGACAGGAGGGCTGGAAGGGGAACGGACAGGAGGGCTGGAAGGGGAACGGACAGGAGGGCTGGAAGGGGAACGGACAGGAGGGCTGGAAGGGGACTGGACAGGAACAGCGATGATTACATCGCCCTGAAGGGTGGCGACAGCGACTGCATCGCCCAGGAGGTCGGCGACGACATCATCCCGGAGGCGGGCGGCTGGAACGGGACCGGACAGGAACGGCGATGAACGTATCGCCCTGGAGGCAGGCGGCGATGACTGTATCGCCCTGGAGGCAGGCGGCGACGACTGCATCGCCCTGGAGGCAGGAGGCGGCGACTGCATCGCCCAGGAAGGAGGAGACGGCGACTGCATCGCCCTGGAAGCAGGAGGCGGCGACGACTGCGTCGCCCTGGAAGCAGGAGGCGACGACGACTGCATCGCCCTGGAAGCAGGAGGCGGCGACGGCTGCATCGCCCTGGAAACAGGAGGCGGCGACTGCATCGCCCTGGAAGCAGGAGGCGGCGATGGCGGCTGCGTCGCCCTGGAAACAGGAGGCGGCGACGGCGGCTGCGTCGCCCTGGAAACAGGAGGCGGCGACGACTGCGTTGCCCTGGAAGCAGGAGGCGGCGACGGCTGCATCGCCCTGGAAGCAGGAGGCGGCGACGACTGCATCGCCCAGGAGGCAGGAGGCGGCGACGGCTGCGTCGCCCTGGAAACAGGAGGCGGCGACTGCTGCATCGCCCAGGAAACAGGAGGCGGCGACGGCTGCGTCGCCCTGGAAACAGGAGGCGGCGACGGCTGCGTCGCCCTGGGAACAGGAGGCGGCGACTGCTGCATCACCCTGGAAGCAGGAGGCGGCGACGACTGCATCGCCCTGGAGGCAGGAGGCGGCGACGGCTGCGTAGTCCTGGAAACAGGAGGCGGCGACTGCTGCATCGCCCAGGAAACAGGAAGCGGCAACTGCTGTGTCGCCCTGGAAACAGGAGGCGGCGACGGCTGCGTCGCCCTGGAAACAGGAGCCGGCGACTGCTGCATCGCCCTGGAAGCAGGAGGCGGCGACGACTGCATCGCCCTGGAGGCAGGAGACGGCGACGGCTGCGTCGCCCTGGAAACAGGAGGCGGCGACCGCTGCATCGCCCAGGAAACAGGAGGCGGCGACTGCTGCATCGCCCAGGAAACAGGAAGCGGCAACAGCTGCGTCGCCCTGGAAACAGGAGGCGGCGACGGCTGCGTCGCCCTGGAAACAGGAGGCGGCGACTGCTGCATCGCCCAGGAAACAGGAAGCGGCAACTGCTGCGTCGCCCTGGAAACAGGAGGCGGCGACTGCTGCATCGCCCTGGAAGCAGGAGGCGGCGACGACTGCATCGCCCTGGAGGCAGGAGGCGGCGACGGCTGCGTCGCCCTGGAAACAGGAGGCGGCGACCGCTGCATCGCCCAGGAAACAGGAGGCGGCGACTGCTGCATCGCCCAGGAAACAGGAAGCGGCAACTGCTGCGTCGCCCTGGAAACAGGAGGCGGCGACGGCTGCGTCGCCCTGGAAACAGGAGGCGGCGACTGCTGCATCGCCCAGGAAACAGGAAGCGGCAACTGCTGCGTCGCCCTGGAAGCAGGAGGCGGCGACGGCTGCGTCGCCCAGGAAACAGGAGGCGGCGACTGCCGCGTCGCCCTGGAAACAGGAGGCGGCGACGGCTGCGTCGCCCTGGAAACAGGAGGCGGCGACTGCCGCATCGCCCAGGAAACAGGAGGCGGCGACTGCCGCGTCGCCCTGGAAACAGGAGGCGGCGACGGCTGCGTCGCCCTGGAAGCAGGAGGCGGCGACGGCTGCATCGCCCTGGAAGCCGGCGGCGGCGGCTGCGTCGCCCTGGAAGCCGGCGGCGGCGGCTGCGTCGCCCTGGAAGCCGGCGGCGGCGGCTGCCTCGCCCAGGAGACCGGTCGGGGGGGACGACGACGGCGTCGCCTTGGAGACTGGCCTGTGTTGACGGCGAATGCCTCGCCCTGAAGGCCGGCGATGATTGCATCGCCCGGGCCTTGGTTCCCACCCAGGCAATGGCTCAGGTGCTCGTCCAGAGCATCCTGGCGGGCAAGTTCGTGCTCGTACTGCCTTACTGCATGGCTGAAGGCGGGGTGGATCAGGGACAAGAAGTCGGCTAGGTCCTTATCTGGTCGGTTCATTCTGTTACGATCCTGGGGAAGGTTTGGACCTAAATGCACGACTGAGGCAGAATCAAAGGAAAGGAATGTTTATTAAGTGTTGGGGTAGTCCCAAAACTGTACAGGAAAAGAGAATACACAGTATCACACAGGGTAAGTAGCTGAACGTCCGATACGGACTGCTCCAAGCCGGAGCTGGACTTGGAACTCCGGAACGGGTTCCAAGCCGGAACTGGACTGGACAGGTGGTGAACGTCACACCAGGGCAGGACAGGAACTGGACCGGGAGGTCCACTCAGGAAACGGGTACAGGAACGGAACTTGTTCCAAACCGGAACTGGACTTTAATGGATGGTGAACTTCACACCGAGACTGGACTGGAACTGGACCGGGAGGTCCACTCTGGAAACGGGTACTGGAACGGAACTTGTTCCAAGCCGGAACTGGACTCTTAAGGATGGTGAACTTCGCCCCGGGACCGGACTGGCACTGGACCGGGAGATCCACTCTGGAAACAGGTACTGGAACGGAGCTTGTTCCAAACCGGAACTGGACTCATACGGGTGGTGAACAACACACCACGGCTGGACTGGAACTGGACCGGGACGACTACTCCGGTACTGGACAGAAAGCAGAGGGTAGTTAATTTTGGAATTTAGGTAGGAAAAGGACCCGGAGGTTCTCACAGAGGTACAGCGGTAATACGGGTAGGTAGCCGGCGAAACTCGGCAGAGCTGGGTGGTGTGGCGTAGCTCAGGTAGGTCCGGTTGGAGCTGGCTGAGTTCCAGGGTTCCCGGAACCGTAACCGTAGAACGTGGGGGTAGCTACGGCCGGACAGGAACAACTGGAGGGTAGCCAGGATTGAATTCCACAGCGGGTCCTACGCGAGCTGGAGTTGGAGGTACCGCAACACACATACACTAACACAGGGAACAGACACAGCAACGGATGAATGGAAGCCGGGACAGCTGGTGGTTAGAGGAAGACAAGTTAGCTGCATGCAAACAGAAAACGTCAGGGGAGAATAACTACCACACCGCAGTTCAGGTGAACTAAAAGCTGTAAGGGGATATAATCCCACAACCATGCGATTAGCAAACACAGGACCAAGAACGAGAAGCATTAACAACGAGTGAGGTTAGTTAACAAACTGTAACAGGGTCAGAACGGTAACACACGTAATGAACCGACAAAGAAAGGGAGACAGCAGGTGGGTTAAATAAGGGAGTGAGATGGGAATCAACAAGGCACAGGTGCGGAAAGTAACCGGGAGTGCTTGCCAATTAGACAGGTGAGGAATGCAAGAAACGAGAGGGGAAGGCGATAGGCGGAAACTAAAGTGGGCACAGGTGTGGAAATTAACCGGGAGTGCTTGCCAATTAGACAGGTGAGGAATGCAAGCAACGAGAGGGGAAGGCGACAGGCGGAAACCAAAGTGGGAAACAAAGAGAGCCAAACAGAGGGGAAACGCCCAACCTGAAGCAGAGGGGAAAACACGGACAAGGGAATCCAACAAGACACGGAGGGACAAGACAAAACCGGGAAAACGGACTGGATGGGAACGGAACGTCACAAGTAACCTTCGTTCTCATAACTGTGATTATGATAGTAACCTTTGTTCTCATAACCGTGATTATGATAGTAACCTTCGTTCTCATAACTGTGATTATGATAGTAACCTTTGTTCTCATAACCGTGATTATGATAGTAACCTTCATTCTCATAACCGTGATTATGATAGTAACCTTCGTTCTCATAACCGTGATTATGATAGTAACCTTCGTTCTCATAACCATGATTATGATAGTAACCTTCGTTCTCATAACCGTGATTATGATAGTAACCTTTGTTCTCATAACCGTGATTATGATAGTAACCTTCGTTCACATGACCGTGATTATGATAGTAACCTTCGTTCTCATAACCGTGATTATGATAGTAATCTTTGTTCTCATAACCGTGATTATGATAGTAACCTTCGTTCTCATAACCATGCTTATGATAGTAACCTTCGTTCTCATAACCGCGATTATGATAGTAACATTAGTTCTCATAACCGTGATTATGATAGTAACCTTCGTTCTCATAACCGTGATTATGATAGTAACCTTAGTTCTCATAACCGTGATTATGATAGTAACCTTCGTTCTCATAACCGTGATTATGATAGTAACCTTAGTTCTCATAACCGTGATTATGATAGTAACCTTCGTTCTCATAACTGTGATTATGATAGTAACCTTTGTCCTCATAACCGTGATTATGATAGTAACCTTCGTTCACATGACCGTGATTATGATAGTAACCTTAGTTCTCATAACCGTGATTATGATAGTAACCTTCGTTCTCATAACTGTGATTATGATAGTAACCTTTGTTCTCATAACCATGATTATGATAGTAACCTTCGTTCTCATAACCGTGATTATGATAGTAACCTTCGTTCTCATAACCATGCTTATGATAGTAACCTTCGTTCTCAAGCCATTGCGCCGGTTATCCTCCACACACCCCTGCGCTGTTCTCAACAGACTTTAGAATTAATTGCCGCCTCATAAGGGATATTCCATTTGCATAGGGCTAGTTTTACCCCAGGACATCCTGTACTTGTATTTATTGTTCCAATACTGCTGCACAAAGCTTTTGCTACATCGTTCTGTAGGCTAACAAACAGTGCTTGGATAAAGCATCACAAGCGCTTGGAACCCTGAGAATAGAGAATAGACCATTTGAACACTTCTGATGAGAATAATTCTTCTTTCGCAGTAGTTATCCACACGCTGTTCTTCATCAGCATGCATTCCTGCTTACATCATTTGAATATTATCACACAAAAAAGGAAACCAGTGGAATACACATGAGACTTGCGATAACAGTGGCTGACATTGCCTGCATGCCAGGAGATCCATGAGCAACATTATATTTCCACATGAAAAGGAAGGTTTTGCATATATTATATCGTTATAATTGTGTTTAAATGTGCACAAGCCTCTGAATTGTCCCTAACAACTGCATTCATATTTGAATATTTTTAAATTTTATTTAATATTTAAATATTTTTATTTTTGACATTTCACAGAAAAATTGAAGCTGCAATGGTTTCACTGTCGCCGTGGACTTAATTCAAGATACAAAGAACAGTTTTTTGAGCTTCAGTATATTAACAATCATGCAAAGATGGGTGCAGTTAAGATGGGTGCATGTCATATCCATTACATTAAGGAAACGTCATCAAAAAGAGGGAGTGGGGAATTCCTCACTTTATTAGTGCATAGAAGTGGTTGTTATGTTTTGTCTTCAGACTAAGAGACCTTAGGGTCATGTGATGTTTCATTTTTTCTAATTATTTTTACCTGCTCTTTATCACTTGCTACATTTATTGTTGTTTTCATTTTTTTTAAATGTATTTCTTGGCTATGGTCATGAGATTTGTTGTTGTTGCTGGTCTGTACTGCTTTTGTATATGAATACTGTACATAATATATATATATACATATATACAGTTGAAGTCGGAAGTTTACATACACTTAGGTTGAAGTCATTAAAACTAATTTTTAACCACTCCACAGATTTTATGTTAGCAAACTATAGAGTTGGTAAGTCAGTTAGGACATCTACTTTGTGCATGACACAAGTAATTTTTCCAACAATTGTTTACAGACAGATTATTTCACTTTTAATTCACTATATCACAATTCCAGTGGGTCAGAAGTTTACATACACTAAGTTGACTGTGCATTTACATTTTTTATATTTGGTCGCATATCCTTTGCATGCCATGACTTCCTGATGTCTGTGACCCAACAACATCAAAAGACTTTTAATATATTATTTTCTAGTACTCTTACAAGCGATACTATAACGTCTCTGCATTTGAATGGATCTCTATGGGAATTGAGGGGTGGGACTAGATTTAGCTGTAAATTATGCTGGAACAGTATGGAATACATGATTGGTAAAATGGCTGTAAGTCATCAAGGGTCTGAGGTATCAAACAAGCCTCAACCATCACTCTGCTGCCATATATGCAGTAGATATGGATGGATCACTTTAAGGGTTGTTTCTCCTGACAAATTTTCCTATTGAACTCTACGGAAAAATAAGTCAGGAGAAGAAACCATTCAAATTACCCATCCATATCTACCTTATTTCTGGCAGCAGAGTGATGATTTAAGGCTTATTGATATGTTAAACCCTTGATGACTTAGAGCCATTTAGCCAACCATGTGTTTCCATACTGTTCCAGTGTAATTTACAGCTAAATCTAGTCCCACCCCCCAATTCCCATAGAGATCCATTCAAATGCAGAGACGTTATAGTATCGCTTGTAAGCGTACCAGAAAATAATATATTAAAAGTCTTTTGATGTTGTTGGGTCACAGACATCAGGAAGTCATGGCATGCAAAGGATATGCGACCAAATGTAAAACATTTAAATGCAGTCAACTTAGTGTATGTAAACTTCTGACCCACTGGAATTGTGATATAGTAAATTAAAAGTGTAATAATCTGTCTGTAAACAATTGTTGGAAAGATTACTTGTGTCATGCACAAAGTAGATGTCCTAACTGACTTGCCAACTCTATAGTTTGCTAACATGAAATCTGTGGAGTGGTTAAAAATGAGGTTTAATGACTTCAACCTAAGTGTATGTAAACTTCCGACTTCAACTGTATATTACTACTCTCAAAATTGAGTACTTATTAATAGAATATATAGACTATTTGCTGCAAATCTTTATCAACTAATTTTGTCTGTTTCCTTTTCCTGTTCATGTCAACATAATGCCATAGAGCTCGGAAGTAAGTCTGAGCGTTTGCCTTTTATTTAGAAGTGATCATTTTGTGTGCATGCCATCTGTTCTCTTTTTAACTAGGCAATACCTTGTAAAATTACTGGCACTAAGTTGAACTAGTGTTAATAATTCAAATATATCTGATTATCTTGCTTTGGTTCAACACTAAACTCCATTTTATTCGTGAAATATAGTATATGCCACCAACACCAGCCTCACCAGTTTGATTTATTTGCAGTCAATACCTGACCCTGTGCAAACTGTATAGGCTATATGTGACATAAAAGAACAATCTTTGTATATTTATATACTTTCTTGATGAACCAAACCCACTCATGCTGAAAGGACATTTTTCTCCACTCCATTTGCTAATCTGACTAATCTGGCAGCAAGAATATTAACAACACAGTATCAGTGGGTACTAGTTTTTAAATTTTAAATAATGGGGGGGGGGCATTTTAAATAATCTTGAATTCATTATTATTAAATGTTTCTCCTATTTACATGAATTGGAGTCCTTGCAGTAACTTACCTATCAAACCGCTTTTCTGAAATGGAGGCTAACAATGACATGGTGCCATCTTATCCATCACCAAGTGTTGTGTGAGTGTGTGTATACTGTATATATATATATAGATATATATATATATATTGTATATGCATATATATGCATATTTGCATACACGCACACATACACAAACCCACACGCACACACACACACATGTGCTTATGTTTGTGTGTGTGTGTTGTTGTGGACCAAACCAAACATCCGCTTGGTTGTAATGATGTGTGATGCCTGCTCTCTGCACTGGGGTTGGTCCGATAGTCAGATCTTTCATTCTATAATGTTGCATTCCTCCAACAATGTAGCTTTAATCAGGAAAACTTTTTTCAATCCATGGTGTGACCTATTGCACAGTTACTTTACATTTGAGCAACTCTATTAATGACAAATATTTTTTTGAATTCAGCCATATGCCATTAAACGATGGATGGATTGATGTTTATTCAGAAGTGTTTTCAGCTGGGAGTGTGGTATGAGTGTGGTGTTTATATGTAGTTAGATCTGGCTTTCTTCGCAATGTCCTATTACCTTGAACTATTGAATTTGCATTAAAGTACCGCAATATCCAATATTATTGATTATCGGTCCAACCCTACTTTCTACTCCTCTTGAAATGCATAGTTTTGCAATCAGTTTGTTTTGCTTTTTGAATGCCTGCAAATGTAACTGTTGCTTGAGAATGTTTTTCAATGTATGAATTTAAATTCTTTTAATGAATGTAAAGTAGAACATTGTAATATTGTAACACTGTATCTTTTTTTGTCATTTAGAAGCAACAAATTATATTGTGTGGAAATTTGGCTTTTGTTTCTTATGTTTACTGATATTTTACTGTGGTGTGTTACGATGCAGTTACAATATGAAAAAACATCTACGAATTGACTTGGGACAAGAGAGCATAACATCACAAATGCATACACATCACCATGTGCCGTAACACAAATGCACAAAATCATCATGCGCCGTAACACAAACATCATCATGCCCAGTAACACAAAAGCACAAATTCATCATGCCCAGTAACACAAATGCACAAATTCATCATATCCAGTAACACAAATGCACAAATTCATCATGTCCAGTAACACAAATGCGCACACATCATGCCCAGCTAGACAAATGCACAGACCTCATCATGAGGTCTTGTAACAAGAGACAACCAGGTTATGATATTAATTAAATGGTTTTTAAAAAAGAAAAACACATGAGGTAAGTATGCCAGCACATGAATTTGCAGGTCTCAGGTTTCGGATAATGTTCATTTCAGAATGTATGCACTTCTTGTACAATTATTTTTGACATAACAGACAGTTCTATTGAAATATATACTTTCACAAATATATAAACAGCAACTTAATGGCATGCTAGAGAAGTGGGACATTTTATAATTTCCCATAAACAATTACAAGCTGATTTCTCCTTGCGTTTACTCGAGTAGTCTTTTTGTTTTAATTTTTTGTGCCTAAAGCCCGATTTACAGCAGCAGACCCACCTAAAGGTGTCATAGCGCATTGTCTCTGGTGTAGGCTAGCCTGCACGACAACGCTCTCTGAAGAATCTGCTGTCGAGTAAACGGTCCCACTCCTATGCTGCTACATGGTGGTTACTATCCAAGGCACTTATACTTACTTAAATACTTATATCCCTTAAATACTTTTAGTTTCTTAAATACTTATATCCTATTTCCAGTTGTATGTTTTATGGGATTTTGGAATAAGACAATTTAATAAATGGATTAATTTGGCTATTTTATCTCTGTTTGCGCTAATTATTCTACCCATAATTAATAGACAAGGACATTGTAAATATTAAATTACACACAGAAAGCACCTTTTCAGAGTCTTAGTAAATATATGTCAGATTTCCATATGGTCTGAGATTACAAAGTGGAATTCAATGAATAATTTCCACTTCCTCCTTTGAGACATCCGGGGGCGTAAAAAAAAAACTACAGATTGGGAGAACCCTCAAAAGATTCTAGGCAGAAACCATGACAGCATATATTTCACAATTTCATGCTTTTTGCCAGTATGAATGTGGAATTATAAAAAGTATACATCAGCAAAAGGAACTTTTATATCCACGTTCCTTCCCCTCTCACAATAAGGCCTCTGCACTGTCTGGCAAAGATAAGAAACTACATGCTGAATATGGGAAAGTACGACGGCAACCTGATAAAAAAGTCTTCCCATCACTGCTATATATTAACTTATACATATGTATCGAGAAGCACTCTACCAAGGTGAGATTTGTACCAGCACCTCTCACTTGTCCAAAGGCTCCAAAGACGAACGTGTTACCAGTCAGCTAAAGGCAAAATCGCCTCTAGCTAAGGGCAACGCCGTTATTTTGAACGTGAAGGTTTGTGTCGCCAGAAAGTGTTATCACGGTAACCTGCTATAAGGCATTAGCTTTACTGCACCTCACTGTGCTTACTAGCTAACTAGCCAAGCTACACCACTACACATAGCAGACTAGGGGGTTCGCAAGGAAAGGATGCAAGGAGTGAAATTAAGCGATTGGAATGAACCCTAGGGTTCATTGCAATCGCTTATTTTCACTCCTTGCAGTAGAATTAGTCAAAATGGTTTTTTGGGGATTTTACGTTGGGATTTCTTTATAACATTCACATGTCATTATGCATTTCTCACTTTTTCCATAAAATGTCCGCTCAATATAGCCAGGCTCTGTGGCCTGTGCGACAGCTCGGTCACTCGGGAGCTGCTTGTATTGCCAGTGAAACCCATAGATCAGCAATTTCAATCAGATCTGTTGGCTGTACTGCATGTAGGCTAATAGCAACTGAAAATAATGTAAACAGACAACCTGCAGACTGGTGTATTTGTGGGTCTACTGCTTAATATGATTTTATTTTATTGCACTGTCAGCAATACTGGGACAGAACACTGGTGTACAGCTGCAGCTGTTGATGCTTTAATACACTAGGACTAATTGCTGACTGGATTTATCTGCTTAGCGACAAGCTTACTGTAGTTTATCTGACATATAGGCCAATCTCAGCTCAGCTAATCTACTGCAAACTAAAGGCTAATAGTAATTCTTGTGCAAAGACAGAAGGAACTCATAGACAAAGCTCATGCTACACACACACACACACACACACACACACACACACACACACACACGCACACACATGCACACACACAATTATTTTCTGATACTTCCAGAGAGTTAGATTGATTAGAACTGATTTCCTTTGAGTATCAAGAGAAGTGTATTGTTATTTTAAACATTCAGACTTTTGTGTTTGTAGTCGGTGACTTCAGTGTTATTTATTCTGTGATGCGTACTATTTATTTTAATTTATGTTTAGCCAACGGATTGCCTTGCGGTGCATTTATGATTTCTACCCATGCTCTGTGCATAATCTATGTGGCTCTCAAGCATACTTGTTTGGCGGCATGTGCATAAAAATTTACTCTATGCCTATATATTAGCTCTACGTTTCAGCTTCAGACTTAGTCACCATTGCTCCTCAGCAGTTAAGGTTTTTGTTCCAATAACGGTGTTCTGGATAAGCCCATCTGTATTTGTTTGTATGTCTGCGTAATGAGGTGGACCAGGACTGAAATTATGACCCAGTGACAGCTTAAAGCAGACTGGCGTAATCTGCTCACTGAACCAACTTTAATTTTGAAAGACGTTTTCCACACAAGGTGAATCGGTGGAACGCATGCTAATTATCAGCTACTTTGCTTCAAGGGTGACACAAGGTTTAATAAAAATGATGTTTTCCATTATGTCTTGAGTTCCAGCCAACTATGACATGTATATTTACCAGGAACAAGGTAGGGTTGAGTTTAGATGTGTTTTTCGTGCTAGCGCCCTTCAGAATTCTGTGGCTGCTGAGGGCAGTGAGTATCCTAACTGAGGGTAAAAATCACTATACCAGCTGTAAGGGTAATGAAGGAGAATAAAACAGGGCTGTCGGAATGTAAGGCAGGGGTAGGCAACCCTGGGCCTGGAGTGCCAGTGACGTTTCTGGTTTTTGTTTCTGACTGATCACAAGAGTTTTCTGGATGATTAAAAGTCTGAGCCTGAATATTATGAATGATGAAATGCTGAGTGGTCACATGGTTACCTGCATTCATTAAACCTGATTAATTTAAATGGATCCAGTTATGTAGTTATAGGTTTGGATGGAGCAAAAACCAGGACTGTCTCCGGCACTCCAGGAACAGGGTTGCCTATCCCTGTTGTAAGGGCTGTACAGGATGCTATATAGTATATTCTGGTAATGCTTGGCACAATGGCTGCTTGGTCTGCAGCAGCGAAACAAATGCCAGTTTATTTGACTGTAAACATACGCAGAGAATATAAACCTTAACCTAACAAATACATACATACAGTTGAAGTCGGAAGTTTACATACACTTAGGTTGACGTCATTAAAACTAATTTTTAACCACTCCACAGATTTCATGTTTGCAAACTATAGTTTGCAAACTATATGGGCGGCAGTGTAGTATAATGGTTAAGGAACTGGCCTTGTAACCAAAAGGTTGCAGGTTCGATTCCCAGGGAGGACACTGCCGTTGTACCCTTGAGCAAGGTACTTAACCTGCATCGCTTCAGTATATATCCAGCTGTATAAATGGATAATAAAGTTGTGTAAGTCGCTCTGGATAAGAGCGTCTGCTAAATGCCTGTAATGTAATGTAATATAGTGTTAGCAAGTCAGTTAGGACATCTACTTTGTGCATGACACAAGGCATTTTTACAACAATTGTTTACAGATTATTTCACTTTTAATTCACTATATCACAATTCCAGTGGGTCAGAAGTTTACATACACTAAGTTGACTGTGCCCTTAAACAGCTTGGAAAATTCCATAAAATTATGTCATGGCTTTAGAAACTTCTGATAGGCTAATTGACATTTGAGTCAATTGCAGATGTACCTGTGGATGTATTTTAAGGCCTACCTTCAAACTCAGTGCCTCTTTGCTTGACATCATGAGAAAATCTAAAGAAATCAGCCAAGACCTCAGAAAGAAAATTGTGGACCTTCAGAAGTCTGGTTCATCCTTGGGAGCAATTTCCAAACGCCTGAAGGTACCACGTTCGTCTGTACAAACAATAGTACGTAAGTATAAACACCATGGGACCACGCAGCCGTCATACCGCTCAGGAAGGAGACGCGTTCTGTCTCCTAGAGATGAACGTGCTTTGGTGCGAAAAATGAAAATCAATCCCAGAACAACGGCAAAGGACCTTGTGATGATACTGGAGGGAACAGGTACAAAAGTATCTATATCCACAGTAAATCGAGTCCTATATCAACATAACCTGAATGGCTGCTCAGCAAGGAAGAAGCCACTACTCCAAAACCGCCATAAAAAAGCCAGACTACAGTTTGCAACTGCACATGGGGACAAAGTTCTTACTTTTTGGAGAAATGTCCTCTGGTCTGATGAAACAAAAATTGAACTGTTTGGCCATAATGCCCATCGTTGTGTTTGGAGGAAAAAGGGTGAAGCTTGCAAGCCGAAGGGCACCATCCCAACCGTGAAGCACGGGGGTGGCAGCATCATGTTGTGGGGGTGCTTTGCTGCAGGAGGGACTGGTGCACTTCATAAAATAGATGGCATCATGAGGAAGGAAAATTATGTGGATATATTGAAGCAACATCTCAAGACATCAGCCGGGAAGTTATAGCTTGGTCCAAATAGACAATGACCCAAAGCATACTTCCAAAGTTGTGCAAAATGGCTTAAGGACAACAAAGTCAAGGTATTGGAGTGGCCATCACAAAGTCCTGACCTCAATCCAATCGAAAATTTGTGTGCAGAACTGAAAAAGCGTGTGCGAGCAAGGAGGCCTACAAACCTGACTCAGTTACACCAGTTCTGTCAGGAGGAATGGGCCAAAATTCCAGCAGCTTATTGTGAGAAGCTTGTGGAAGGCTACCTGAAATGTTTGACCCAAGTTAAACAATTTAAAGGCAATGCTACCAAATACTAACAGAGTGTATGTAAACTTCTGACCCATTGGGAATGTGATGAAAGAAATAAAAGCTGTAATAAATCATTCTCTCTACTATTATTCTGCCATTTCACATTCTTAAAATAAAGTTGTGATCCTAACTGACCTAAGACAGGGAATTTTTTACTAGGAATAAATGTCAGGAATTGTGAAAAACTGAGTTTAAATGGATTTGGCTAAGGTGTATGTAAACTTTCGACTTCAACTGTACAAACAGCCACACAACTCACATTTAAAAATGTGCATTATAAAGAAAAAATCCTCAGCATACCTACGTATGTCCATGTTAAAGGAGGCAGACACTTTTATACGTTTGCTTGAATTTTCACTCCTGTTCCAGTTTTAATTAGTATCAACTGAAACATTTTGTTTAAACTGTGCAGAACCTTGTTATGCAGAAGTATGATTAATGTCATACGGACACAAATGTAAACTCCTCCCACATAAGTGACCTACTGAATTATCCAATGGCTTCAATGTGAATGTCAATTTATATTCAAGATTTACAGCTGTGGTGAGGTGCCAATTTCTGAGTGCAGTACATTAACAGGAAGACCATATTTACACACTTGGTGCAAACAAGGACTGCCGGATCTCCCCCGTATGCGGTTGATTTCTACATCCCGTCAAACAAGGATTAATTCATTTTTCTAATTCCAGAATCCCAATGTGCCAAGTGTAGAAACTGCATTAATTCACCTCATATACAGTTGCAGCCACTATTATTGGCCCCCCCTGTAAAGATGAGCAAAAAGGGTTATAAAAAATTCACCGTTTGGTGAATTAGCTTAATCTCACACTGAAAAAACAAGAAGAATCCAACCTTTAATTGACATTAATTTATTATGAGAAAAAAAAATCCCTCATCAAGAAATAATTATTTTTAACAAAACCACATTGGCCACAATTATTGGCCCCCCTGCATTTATATATAGAATAAAGTAATAATTTTTAATATTTGGTCACATATCCTTTGCATGCCATGACTTCCTGATGTCTGTGACCCAACAACATCAAAAGACTCTTGATATCTTATTTTCTGGTACTCTTAGAAGCGATACTATAACATCTCTGCATTTGAATGGATCTCTATGGGAATTGGGGGGTGGGTCTAGATTTAGCTGTAAATTACACTGGAACAGTATGGAACACATGGTTGGCTAAATGGCTGTAAGTCATCAAGGGTCTGACGAATCAAACAAGCTTTAAACCATCACTCTGTTGCCAGATATGCAGTAGATATGGATGAATAACTTGAAGGGTTTCTTCTCCTGACTTATTTTTCCATAGAGTTCAATAGGAAAATTTGTCAGGAGAAACAACCCTTAAAGTGATCCATCCATATCTACTGCATATCTGGCAGAACTTTTCATCCAGTCATAGAAACTGCCAGATTGACTATAGCCAGTGGTCATACCACAGAACAGCAGATGTTTTTAAAATGCTGTACCATAACTTTCAGTAATAAATTAAAAGTCAAAATTATTTTGCTTCAGAATTCAAAATGATCTGTACAATAAAATTAAATGAATTCACCAACAAATACCAACCTATAACACAAAAATACCAACATATACCTACAAGTACTAACATTTACCTACAAATACAAACATATACCAACAAATACCAACATATACCGAAATATACCAACATTTACCAACAATAAATACCCACAGATATCATACCACCATATATCAACAAAAATAACAGGATTCTTGATGTATGGCTCACTAGTAATTACATAGAAGAAGGTGCCAGAGCCCCTATAGTGCAATCAGCAGCAGTTTGAAAAAAGATTTTCCTTAAATGTCCCAACCTAAAGTCACATATAAGTGGGACCAGGGCGGGGCAGGGGGTCAGACCTGGGTGAGGAGGGGGGCTTAGGACCAGGGTGAGGCAGGGGGTTAGGACCAGGGTGAGGTAGGGGGTGGGGCCAGGGTGAGGTAGGGGGTGGGGCCAGGGTGAGGTAGGGGGTGGGACCAGGGTGAGGCAGGGGCTTAGGACCAGGGTGAGGCAGGGGGTTAGGACCAGGGTGAGGCAGGGGGTTAGGACCAGGGTGAGGCAGGGGGTTAGGACCAGGGTGAGGTAGGGGGTGGGGCCAGGGTGAGGTAGGGGGTGGGGCCAGGGTGAGGTAGGGGGTGGGACCAGGGTGAGGCAGGGGCTTAGGACCAGGGTGAGGCAGGGGGTTAGGACCAGGGTGAGGCAGGGGGTTAGGACCAGGGTGAGGTAGGGGGTGGGGCCAGGGTGAGGTAGGGGGTGGGGCCAGGGTGAGGTAGGGGGTGGGACCAGGGTGAGGCAGGGGCTTAGGACCAGGGTGAGGCAGGGGGTTAGGACCAGGGTGAGGCAGGGGGTCAGACCTGGGTGAGGAGGGGGGCTTAGGACCAGGGTGAGGCAGGGGGTTAGGACCAGGGTGAGGCAGGGGGTTAGGACCAGGGTGAGGCAGGGGGTTAGGACCAGGGTGAGGCAGGGGGTTAGGACCAGGGTGAGGCAGGGGGTTAGGACCAGGGTGAGGTAGGGGGGGTTAAGACCAGTGTGAGGCAGGGGGTTAAGACCAGTGTGAGGCAGGGGGTTAGGACCAGGGTGAGGAGGGGGGGTTAAGACCAGTGTGAGGCAGGGGGTTAGGACCAGGGTGAGGCAGGGGGTTAGGACCAGGGTGAGGCAGGGGGTTAGGACCAGGGTGAGGCAGGGGGTTAGGACCAGGGTGAGGCAGGGGGTTAAGACCAGTGTGAGGCAGGGGGTTAAGACCAGTGTGAGGCAGGGGGTTAGGACCAGGGTGAGGAGGGGGGGTTAAGACCAGTGTGAGGCAGGGGGTTAGGACCAGGGTGAGGCAGGGGGTTAGGACCAGGGTGAGGCAGGGGGTTAGGACCAGGGTGAGGTAGGGGGGGTTAAGACCAGTGTGAGGCAGGGGGTTAAGACCAGTGTGAGGCAGCGGGTTAGGACCAGGGTGAGGAGGGGGGGTTAAGACCAGTGTGAGGCAGGGGGTTAGGACCAGGGTGAGGCAGGGGGTTAGGACCAGTGTGAGGCAGGAGGTTAGGACCAGGGTGAGGTAGGGGGGGTTAAGACCAGTGTGAGGCAGGGGGTTAGGACCAGGATGAGGAGGGGGGGTTAAGACCAGTGTGAGGCAGGGGGTTAGGACCAGGGTGAGGAGGGGAGGTTAAGACCAGGGTGAGGCAGGGGGTGGGGCCAGGGTGAGGTAGGGGGTGGGACCAGGGTGGAGCAAGGGGCCCCAACATTTACCAACAAATACCAACACATACCACCATATATCAACAAAACTAACAGGACGTTCGATGTGTGGCCCCCTAGTTATGACATAAAAGAAGGTGCCAGAGCCCCTATAGTGCAATCATCAGCAGTTTGAAAAACATCCCAACCTAAAGTCACATATAAGCCTCTCTTTAATGTCCACCAAATGTTTCACATCTCTCAGAAAGGCCTCAAGAAGGCTGGGGATGTGAGGGCTTGTATATTCCCTGTGGTGGGGGCAGGGTGGGGCAGGGGAGTGGGACCAGGGTGGGGTAGGGGGTGGGGGAGTGTAAGCCAAAATTAAATTATGCTAAAATGTAAGTAGGTCTTTGCATGGTTAAGTAGGGCTATATTATTGTTTGACCTTTTTGTTTTTAAACCTTTTTTTGTCATTAGTTTTTTTGCAATGGATAAGTATGAATAAGTAGAACTTGCTATTGCCGTCATATACTATTGAGTGTATTGCTTATATCAAATCATATTTTTACATGCAGTAATAACTGCATTATATTTATAATTGCTTACAATTGATTTGCCTTTTAGAAATTAAATTATTTATCATAGTTTTTGTTGTTCAGCTATGTTTCAATAAAATGTTGGTTTAAAATGGTCTTGTTGTTCAGATTAAGAAGTGTAAAAATGGAGCAACGCAAGCTGAATGATCAAGCAAACTCACTCGCAGACCTTGCTAAGGTAAGCAAAGCCTCTACTTATCCTTCATATTTGTTCAGTTCTAAATTTAGTTTGATGGGATGCATTTGACGGCAGCTCTGTAGGAATTGAATGAAAGAGCTAATTCTACTCATTGTAAGCAATGTGAAACCCCACTATTCAATAGAGGGAAGTCTCAAATAGCGATCCAGGTATGGTCTTTTTTCCTCAATATGTATACCACTGGTTCATATGCAAACAGCTGCCAGTGTTACGATCCCGGATATGAACTGGACTCAAATACACGACTCGAACACAGGGAATGCCAATACTCAATTATTTTATTGCTTCGACCAGAATTCTTCCTGAAGCATGGAGAGAATAAGCAAAGGCAGTTATAGTTCCAAGCCGGAACTGGATTCAAACAGACAGACAATATGAGAGCGCTAAGCTCTAATAAATTATGCTTTGACCAGGCTTCCTCCTGAAGCATAGAGAGACATAAAAGGAGACAGTCCGGGTATGGGTACAGCAGGGGAACAGCGGGAGCAGGAGAGGCCGGGGGCTGGTGATGGTGACAGGAAACCAGGCAAGCTGAGCAGAGGAGGAGCGGGGAGCGGGAACCAGGGCAGAGCAGAGTGGCAGGAGCAGTGCAGGTTAGTGGAGCGGGTCCGGGCTGGGCGTGTACGCAGCAACAGGACAGTAGCGGCAGCAGCACAGGCAGGAGGCGGGCACCACCGCAGAGTGAAAGAGCTGGGGCCCCGACTGCATGCACACACGGCAGATGGTTTGGCAGGAAACAGCAACACAGGCAGGGAATGCAAACAACTGCAGGTTGGTAGATTCAAAGCAGACACGGTTAGTACAGCGAGGCAGGACAGACCGAACAGCGAGAAGCGCCGTTCCTGGCGAGAGCTAGACAGAAACCTGACGGAGTGAAAAGGCGAGTAAACGCTGGTAGCAAGACAAAAGGTTTTAATTACAAGACTAGACTGGATACCAAGTATAACCAAGACAAGACCAGAGGTTCACACAAGGAGAGTTAACGAACTGGCACAGGACAAAAAACACCGGGTGACTAAATACAAACATTAACGAGTATCAATTAGGTGCCACGTGCGAATGTATGAGAGAGTGATTAACAGAGCAGAGAGTGTGTGGAATGCATGCGAAACGGAGGAGTAGGATAGGCGGTTGAAGAGTAGTGGGACAGAGTGATACGAAAGGGAAAAAACCACGCCCAACCTGCAGCACGAGGGAAACAAACTAGGGAGAGGACGGGAGTGAGAACATCACAGTACCCCCCCCCCCCCCCCCCAGCTCCCAGGTCCTGGTTGGTCCACTCCGTCTGCCCGTTAGACTGGGGGTGATATCCCGAAGACAGGCTGGCTGAGGCGCCCAGGGCCACGCATAACGCCCTCCAGACCTGGGAGGAGAACTGGGGCCCAAGGTCTGAGATGATGTCGGAGGGGATCCCGTGCAGCCTCACCACGTGCAGCACCAGGAGCTCCGCTGTCTCAAACGCGGATGGGAGTTTTGGCAGGGGGATGAAGTGGGCCGCCTTGGAGAACCGGTCCACGATGGTGAGGATGGCTGTGTTGCCATCCGACGGGGGCAGACCGGTTACGAAGTCTATCCCGATGTGGCTCGAAGGATGGCCCGGGACAGGGGGGGGGGGTGAAGGAGACCAGCGGGAGGCTGGTGGGAGGCCTTGCTCCTGGTGCACACCGGGCAGGCGAGGACGTAGGCACGGGTATTTTTTGGGCCACCAAAAACTCCTCCTGACCAGGGCGGTCATCCTCGCAATCCCTGGGTGGCAGGCCAGACGGGAGGCGTGGGCCCATTGGAGGACCTGGGAGCGGACGGAGTTGGGGACAAACAAAGTGGTGTTAGGATTACTGCGGGGGTCCGGTGGGTAGCCTGGGCGGCCTTCACAACCTCCTCGATCTTCCAGGAGACCGCAGCCACAACGCAGGATGCCGGGATTATGGGCTCCAGATCAGCAGATCTGGCATGGGGGGAAAACACGCGGGACAGGGCATCCGGTTTGACATTACGGGAACCTGGGCGAAAGGTGACTGTAAAATTAAACCGGTTAAAAAAACAAAGACCATCGTGCTTGGCGAGAGTTGAGTCTCTTCGCAGATTTTATGTAAAGGAGGTTGTGGTGGTCAGTCAGGACGATGAACAGTTTACCTGCCCCCTCCAGCCAGTGCCACCACTCCTCCAATGCAAGCTTGATAGCTAACAGCTCCCGGTCCCCGACGTCATAATTACGTTCCGCCGGGGTGAGTCTCCGGGAGTAGTAGGCACATGGATGAAGCTTGCTGTCCTGGGCTGCCCGCTGTGACAGGACCGCCCCTACGCCAGTGTCGGAGGCGTCTACCTCGACGACAAACTGGCGGTCGGGGTCCGGATGGCAGAGGATGGGAGCCGTGGAAAACCGGGTCTTGAGGAGATCGAATGCCTGTTGAGCCTCGGAATTCCAACGGAAGGGGATTGAAGTGGAGGTTAGTTTGGTGAGAGGGGCAGCCACAACACTATAATTGCGGATGAAGCGGCGGTAAAAATGAGCAAAGCCCAAAAACTGCTGGAGATGCTTACGTGTGGCCAGTTGGGGCCAGTTGGTAACGGCTTGGATCTTCGCAGGGTCTGCTCGGATCTTCCCCTCCTCCACAATGAAGCCCAGGAATGGAACAGAAGAGGCGTGGAAACTGCACTTCTCCGCCTTGACGAATAATTTATTCTCCATGAGTCTTTGGAGAACCTGACGGACATGGATTACGTGCTCCTGGGGGTTTTTAGAAAAGATTAATATGTTGTCGATGTAAACGAACACTGACCGGCCCAGAAGATCCCGCAGAACATCGTTGACCATGGATTGGAACACCGCTGGGGCGTTAGGCAAACCGAACGGGACCACCAGATATTCAAAGTGTCCGAGGGGGGTGTTAAACGCCGTCTTCTATTCATCCCCCTCTCGGATACGGACCAGGTGGTATCCATTGCGGAGATCCAGTTTGGTAAACATGGTGGAGTCATGTAGGGGTTCAAAAGCACAATTGATTAGCCGCAGAGGATATTTGTTACGTACAGTAATATCGTTCAAGCCTCGGTAGTCGATGCAAGGTTGGAGCGAACCGTCCTTCTTTGCCACGAAGAAGAACCCCGCCCCTACCGCAGATGAAGAGGGCCGAATAATACCTGACGCCAGGGAGTCGTGAATATAGGCCTCCATGGCAGCTTTCTCGGGACCAGACAGGCTGTAGAGTCGGCCAGATGGTAACTTCGCGCCGGCCAGCAGGTCGATGCAGCAATCGTAAGGTCTATGGGGAGGCGAAGACACAGCATGAGATTTACTGAACACTTGGGATAAATCGTGATAATGATGAGGTACACAGGTTAAGTCAGGTTCAGGAGTGTTCTGGGAGATCCTGTACTTGAGCTGTGCGCCAGTTAATGTGTGGGTTGTGAGAACGCAGCCAGGTTTGACCGAGCACCAAGGGGGATTGAGTGGAGTGAATTAAGTAGAATTGGATTTCTTCCCGATGATTTCCGGACAGTACGAGTTGGAGAGGAGCGGTGGAGTGTGTGACTCGGCCCAGACTTCTTCCGTCCAAGGCGAGTGCAGTAATAGGGGTGGACAGTGTTTCCACAGGTATTCCGGCCTTCTTGACAAAATCGGAGTCGATAAAGTTTGTGTTGGCTCCCAAGTCGACCAGTGCCAGTGAAGACACGACTTGATTGCCCCACAGAAGAGTTGAGAGTTTTAGTTCAACCCGGTTCTGAGCTTAGTGAATAGTGGAGATAGGGCTCGCCAGTACGCCCAGTCTTACTGGCGAGCCACGCCTTTTGGGCGAATCGGACAAGTGGCTAAGTGGTGATCTGGGTTGCCGCAGTAGAGGCAGGAATTTGTGCGAATTCTCCGACGCCGTTCTTCAGCATCGATGGACACCTTGCCTAACTGCATAGGTTCTCCCTCAGATTGGGTAAGCGTCGAGGTGGGGGCTTTGCCGGGAGGTGAGAAAAAACTGGAGTGGAACGTGGTGAATGGAGTGCGTGGCTGGCCCTTCTTCCTCTCCCGGGCCCGGAGACAGTTGTCTATGGATATAGCGAGACTGATGAGGCTGTTAAGCGAGCTGGATTCTTCGCGGGGTGCCAGCTGGTCCTTCAGTTCCTCGTTAAGTGCTTGCAGGAAGGCCCCCTGAAGGGCGGTGTCATTCCATCCCGCTTCAGCTGCCAAGGTATGGAACTGGACCGCCAATCTCGGCTACACTGCGGCTGCCCTGGCGCATCTGGAGAAGACGCTGGGTGGCGTCCCGTCCGCAGACCGGGTGATCAAACACTTGGTGCATTTCCGTTGTAAATGAGGCGAAGTGGAAGCAGGCGGGCGATTGGATCTCCCACAGCGTTGTGGCCCACTCCCGGGCGCTCCCTCCCAAGCTGCTCATGACAAACGCAATCTTGCTAGTATCCGTGGCAAAGGAGGCAGGCTGGATGCGGAACACGATGTCACATTGGAGGAGAAACTCACGGCACTTTCCCAGGTCCCCTAGGTAACGCTCGGGGTGTTGAACTCACGGCTCCTTGCCAAAAGGGGGCGGTGATGCCGCGGACTGCAGTTCCGGAGCAGGAGGTGTGGGGACAGCGTGGGCCCTCGGGAGAGGGAGATGAATTGACATCTGACTCATTCGGTCCGAGAGATTCTTCAGAGTCTCCTGGACGTCATCCATGCGATGGCTCAGTTGATCGCTGACAGCGTTCTGGCAGGCGAGGGCGTGATGGATCTGATCCAAGTCGGCTGAGTCCATAGCTTTCCAGTTCATTCTGTTACGATCCCGGATATGGACTGGACTCAAATTCAAGACTCGAACACAGGGAATGCCAATACTCAATTATTTTATTGCTTCGACCAGAATTCTTCCTGAAGCATGGAGAGAATAAGCAAAGGCAGTTATCGTTCCAAGCTGGAACTGGATTCAAACAGACAGACAATATGAGAGCGCTAAGCTCTAATAAATTATGCTTCGACCAGGCTTCCTCCTGAAGCATAGGGAGGGCATAAAAGACTAACAGTCCAGGTATGGGTACAGCAGGGGAACAGCGGGAGCAGGAGAGGTCGGGGGCTGGTTATGGTAACAGGAAACCAGGCAAGCTGAGCAGAGGAGGAGCGGGGAGCAGGAACCAGGGCAGAGCAGAGTGGCAGGAGCAGTGCAGGTTAGTGGAGCGGGTCCGGGCTGGGCGTGTATGCTGCAACAGGACAGCAGCGGCAGCAGCACAGGCAGGAGGTGGGCACCGCCGCAGAGTGGAAGAGCTGGGGCCCCGACTGCATGCACACACGGCAGATGGTTTGGCAGGAAACAGCAACACAGGCAGGGAATGCAAACAACTGCAGGTTGGTAGACTCAAAGCAGACACGTTTAGTACAGCGAGGCAGGACAGACCGAACAGCGAGAAGCGCCGTTCCTGGCGAGAGCTAGACGGAAACCTGACGGAGTGGAAAGGCGAGTAAACGCCGGTAGCAAGACAAAAGGTTTTAATTACAAGACTAGACTGGATACCAAGTATAACCAAGAGAAGACCAGAGGTTCACACAAGGAGAGTTAACGAACTGGCACAGGACAAAGAACACCGGGTGACTAAATACAAACATTAAGGAGTATGAATTAGGTGCCGCGTGCGAATGTATGAGAGAGTGATTAACGGAGCAGAGTGTGTGGAATGCATGCAAAACGGAGGAGTGGGATAGGCGGTTGAAGAGTAGTGGGACAGAGTGATACGAAAGGGAAAAAACCACGCCCAACCTGCAGCACGAGGGAAACAAACTAGGGAGAGACAAACATGAAACGAAGGGAGAAGGAAAACATGGGAAACAAGAGGACGGGAGTGAGAACATCACAGCCAGTGTGTTGTAATTTAATGTGACATAATCATTATTATATAAATACCTCACCGCTGTAGGTCCATGGGGGGGGGGGGGGGGGGGGTGTTTGTGCGTGAGGTTATAGGAAGTGAACTCGCGTTACAAAGGGTTGTGTATTTCTTAAACGGACTGTCAACTAAAATAAATGACCACTGAAAGGGACTCTTTATGTGTAAAACCAGTGATAGGTTTGTATATTTATAGTTTTAGTAGCAAATATTAGAATGATGTGGTATAATTACACAATAATTTCACTTGTTTATTTTAGAATTGAGTTAACAGGGTTTTTCACGGCTGTTTTGGCGTACACTCGGGCTATTGTCAGGTTTATCTTGTTGCTACGACGGATGTGGGATTTTTGGGTGAAAAAATATTTTTATGAACTCGCAGATACTGTAGATGCTATTGTCTATTGTGTCACGCATGGGTAGGTACAGTTTCAGACGAGACTGGGTGGAGGGTTGCTCATGAATTGTGTACTAATAAAGATAAAACACAGAGATTGTTGTTTCCACTCAGTTTGGTTGCAGCAGAAATTAATATCTGAGTTGAGAATTTCATTTTAGTTGTCTGTTTTTCAGTCATGTGATGATAAAAAATGGGAAAACTGAAGTTTTTTTCACCTAATATTTGAGGTGAAAAAGAAAATCATAGGCAACATTAAAGGAGCTATATGTAAAATGACCATGATATGTCATCAGAGATTAAGGAAACATGCTAAGTCGAAATACTGGCTTCTCCGACAACAATGCTACAGCCAGTATGTTCTCCTTTGAAATTTCCATTCCGGGTCGGAACGTCTGTATTTGTTTTGGCCTGTGTGATTCACTATTCTCCGAGTTGACTCTGCCCACTGCCCATTACGAACAACCAGATGTACTCCGGCACTCCGACAGCCGATTTACGAATGCCTAAGCTAAGTTCAACATCGTTTTCATTTAGCCAGCTAGCTAAAGATTTAAATATATATACAGTATGTATATAGTTACTAGCTAAACATACCACTAACATTAGCTTATATCTGTGTGACCGTAAACATAGCCAGCCATGCATCTAGCTAACATTGACAGAGTTATAAAAAATCCACATGAGCTGGTTTATAATTTGCAAACAATAAAAAATTGCAAATGTATACATTAGCTGATCAACTTACAGTGTAGGACTCGTCGTCGCTTGTCATTGTCAAAATAGATGGCTCCGCGTGAGGAGTCTGGGGAGGAGGGGGCGGGCGGAGACAACTCGCTCCAATATTGTGAATTTGGACCCATTTTAAACCCATTTTAGCTCCTTTAAGGATTCATATGTTAAGCTGACCTACCCACCATATACTCAGAAGTCTGCTGTTGCTCAACCGATACAACCGAAGATACAACCGAACCAGGCACATTATGAAAACTCCAGGAGATGTAAAGATGCAAATTGTTTATGATAGAGTTTATCTATTTTGTGCAAATTAAGCTTTATGTTATTTTTTTTAAATCACCTAATTTGCATATTTATTTATTTTGAACCAAAAGTAACAGGTATTTATTTTGGACCAAAAGTAACAATGGTAACCTTGTTTGCATGCTTTCTGATAATAAGAGAACCATACTGTTATGTTAGATAGCTGTGTTTTTGGTAGGGTGAGGGGTCCAATATGGGTCAACTTTGAGGGCCCCTGTCTCCTGAATGGTTGGTCGTTCTGGTTAATAAAACCACATTATAACACTCTCTCATATAGGTTAACATGTATTAAAAAAATTTGTTAAAATCTGAAAGGGTGAGGTCAGAAAGTGAGTGATTTCTGACGGAATGCCCCTGCTACCTTCTGCCTGTTTGTATTTTCTCCAGTGTATCTACACAGTGGAAATGTATGGGCGGATTAATTTGGAAATGTGCCTAAAATTAATTTGAAAATGCACCTAAAATTTTGTATTGTCACGCTCTGGGACAGAATGTGATAAATGTGCACTACAGCCCTATCATATTTCATCATGAGGCAATTATTGTAAGGGGGACGGAGGTCCAAATGCGACTAAAGGGATTCTTAAAGTGTTCAAAATAAGAACACCAATGAAGCGGACAGAATCCGCGAATAGGGAAGAAAAACATAGAACGAAAAAACAGCTCCTACTCTCAAAACAGGAGAGTAATAGAGGGGAGACTGAAAAAAGGGAGAAATAATAGCGACCCGAAAATAATCGGGCGAACGAGGCTCGTAGGCTCGACAAATTAAACGTAAAGGAAAATACCTCTAACTCTCAAAAGAGAGAAACAGAAAAGAAAGCTGTCTCCGAGAGACTAGAAAGATAGCAGGAGCGAGGGACAGAAAATGCCAAGGAAAGCATGTATCCTATGTTTGTCTAAAGCACAGAAAGGCAAATCCTTCGTAACTCCAAAGCAAGGCGATGGAGGAAAGAGGTCTCCTTAAAGTACCTACCTATACCTTACCGGCTTAGTGTCAAAATGAGCAAATAACAACCAAGCGAATCTCAGCGCAGCGGTTGATTTGCGTGGAGAGCGGTTGATAGAGAGAGTGAGCGAGCGATATAGCTAGTTTACAGTTTAGCTTTTTTGAATATTCTAGTTATAGTAGCCTATTTATTTTTGGTATATATTTTTTTATAGTTAGCTTGATAGTCCCTTGTTTTTTGATTGTTTTTCAGTCTAGTTTAGCAAGTAGCTAGCTAGTTTATTTAAAAAAAAAAATATATATAGGCTTCTTTATTAAAAAATAAATATATAGTATAAAGCATATGAGAACTGCGTATCTGACAGGGACGTGGACAGCTACTCTCTGCGTTGCATGCACGGTGTGGATATTTCCTGTATTTTTACATTCCGACGAGGTAAGTAAAGTATCAATTGTTTACTTTGTTCACACTGTGCCCTTGCTGGCCTGTTTATGTCAAATATTTTTTTCTAAACAAACTATTACTCGCACTGCACGACACCGTTCAGTGTGAGCTGCGGTGTTGACTGTGGACGAGAGCAGTTATTTACATTTTGCTGGTTAATGAAGTAACTTTTTAAAAATATTGTTGAATTTATGTTTTAGGGTATATTATTTCTATATGTGGTATTTCCTGCAGAAAGGGGGGATTTGGGTGAAATAGTTGAGCCAGGAGTTGTAGTATATGCATGCTACACGTTTAGCTTTGCAACATACAGTACCAGTCAAAAAAACAGGTATTCCACAGGTAAAAAGGTGATGCCATCATGACTGTATAAAAGGATATCAAAAGACTCCTGATATCTTATTTCCAGGTACTCTTAGAAGCGATACTATAACCTCTGCATTTGAATGGATCTCTATGGGAATTTGGGGGGTGGGTCTAGATTTAGCTTTAAATTACACTGGAACAGTGTGGAAGACATGGTTGGCTAAATGGCTCTAAGTCATCAAGGGTCTGACGTATCAAACCAGCCTTAAACCATCACTCTGCTGCCAGATATGCAGTAGATATGGATGGATCACTTGAAGGGTTGTTTCTCCTGACAAATTTTCCTATTGAACTCTATGGAAAAATAAGTCAGGAGAAGAAACCCTTCAAGTTATCCATCCATATCTACTGTATCTTTCTGGCAGCAGAGTGATGGTTTAAGGCTTGTTTGATACGTCAGACCCTTCATGACTTAGAGCCATTTAGCCAACCATGTGTTCCACACTGTTCCAGTGTAATTTAAAGCTAAATCTAGTCCCACCCCCCAATTCCCATAGAGATCCATTCAAATGCAGAGGTTATAGTATCGCTTCTAAGAGTACCTGGAAATAAGATATCAGGAGTCTTTTGATATCCTTTTATACAGTCATGATGGCATCACCTTTTTACCTGTGGAATACCTGTTTACCACAGAAGTTGTTTGAGAGAATGGCAAGAATGTGCAAAGCCGTTATCAAGACATAGGGTGGCTACTTTGAAGAATCTAAAATATATAGTATATATAATATATAATATAATACTTTTTTAAATTTGTTTAAACCTTTTTTGGTTTTTGCATAATTAAATTTGTGTTATCTCATATTTTTGATGTCTTTACTATTCCAAAATGTGGAAAACAGTAAAAAGAATGGAAAAAAACCTTCTATGAGTAGGTGTGTCCAAACTTTTGACTGGTACTGTATGTCCCTACAACAGACATTCTCTCTTGGAGAGAGTTCAATGCAGTGACCACATGTGCAACCGTTGAAATGGACACCAATATTGTTGATATCTTGCAGGTAGTGTGATTGCCTACAGCCTTTGTAAAATGAGTAGCCTACATGGTGTGGGTAACTATTTTGACAGCGTGTGATTTTCTGTTTGCTGGCCGCATCATTATAAGCTCAAACGTGGGCTTGGCAGCAGCCTGAGCTATCATGTTTTGTGTGTATGAGTGAGAGAGGTAGCGAGAGAGAGAGAGAGAGAGAGGAACAAAGCAGTTGCTGTGAGTGCTGTCCAGAGTAGAAATGAGCTTTTGTGAAAAAAAAATTCTGAGGCGTGGTTTGATACCTGGAGCTCAGTCCTTATATTATTACCTTATCACGCCCAGATTTTGGCATTTTTCAAATTTGAAAAGGGGGCAGGATCTAGCAAAACCAGCTTGTTTTGTTACCCTTTAAACGAAAGAATAGTTTAGGACAAGTTTCTGACCAGTTTTTCCCTATTGTTTCAGACTCAAAATACCATGTATGACCTGATTTCGGATTTGAACGAAAGGGGTGAAGACATGGAGAAGAGGATCTCCCATCTGGAAACAAGACTGGAGACGCTGCTGGAGAGCCTACGGGCGCTGCCGGGATTGATAAGCCAGATAATTAGCGAGCAGCACATGGACTTTCTGGAGTTCCATGTGCAGCCTTTTGATAAACTAAATTCCCACAGCCCTGATCGTTCACATTCTCTGTCTAGGAGGAAATCCACATCCACTGCACCAGCAACCTCCTCAGAGAGCAACTAGAGTTTAACTGAAACAGTACAGACATTTTCTGCATATATGCATACAATGAGAAGCAATATTATTTCATTAAAACATTTTAAAATAACATCCTAGCTTTGATTACAGAATCAAAAGTATCTGTATAATAAACTTTTAAAGACCACTCTGCCATTTGTTAAGAAACTTTGATATTATTACTTTTTTCATGAAGGATTTTACATTTCACATCCTTTTTGGCTGTATCCCCCATGGTGATATGCCAAAAAGATCCAGCAGTTTTATTGGGAATGGTCTTAGCATTTTGTCCTTTTTTCTTGTAAAATCAGCCAATTTAAATGAAAATGTTTGAAAATAAAGTCAGCAGTAATCCTCATCCCTTATTTAAGATTGAAAGCTTCAGAACAGTTTGATAGGGGTGACGTGCCCCATAGTCCAGAATCAGATCCTTACAATACAGTTCTGACTATGCCTGCGAGTCACATTAGCAGTCTGGGGTTGGGAGTTGGCAGTAGGCTAACCACAGAAGCCTAATGCTAACTCCCAACCACAGTCTGCTAATGTAAGTTAGCAGTGGGCTTACATTAGTGGCATTCTATTAGTGCAGTATCCCACTGCAGTATCTTGTATTCTTGGCTGACAGCCCAGTGCCTCCCCCAGTATAATATATGTGTCCCCTGTTGAGGGTCAGCATTGAGGGACCATAGCCCCACTACATGGTGCAGTGGCCCCACGTTAGTCTGCATTCCCCTCTCTCGTTTGCTCTGTTGCCAGGAGAAATAATCCTACATAATGCTCACAGAAAAAGACAATCAAAACTCAAAAACACAAGTACATGCACAGTAACAGAGTTGGCATTATTTCATGTTATTTCCTCATGTTATTTTAAACTGTCAGTTGCTACATTCCCATTAGAATGGTGCAGTAAATTTACCTTTGAGCACTAAAAACAATCACTTGTACTGTACTTTCCATAATGGAAGACTGACTGGGCAGCCCTGACACAAGTGCTCAGTCAGATGGAAGAGGAATGCCTTGCAGGAGCATATGAAAATATCACTAGGATCATAAATCCTTTTCGGCTGCATTTGTTCAAAATTGTTGCAGGTTAAGACTACCTCTGTCAGGTGAGTTTAAACATCCCAGTTAACATGCTTAACAGTGCATTAAAACAGCGTTAAACCAGTGTTAAAAACAGAGTTAGACCAGCATTAAACCAGCGTTAAAACGTTTTAAAAAGAGGCGTTAAACCAGCATTAAAACAGATTTTCATAACTTGTCACTCATGTTTTAGGCACTTAAGTTGGATTGATACAGTGAAAATTGTCTTTGCTGAAATCATGCGCAACCATTTTTACAGGCTAAAAATCTCTTTGAAAACACATGTCTTGGCAAGTGCTTTTTTGCAAAACATGAATGTTTTATCACTTCCAAGGTAAATTTGCTGTGGCATTTTAAACAAAATATTATGGTAATTGTGATTCAAATGAAAGTTTAAAAAAATTTTAACGCCAGAGCTTAGCACTTAGGTCAACAAGTTAAAAAAATCCAAATAATGGTTTAATTCTTCTAAAAAATATATATTTTTAAAAAATCCATCAATCTCACAAATGAAGACTGCAACAAATGCTCATATAAGAAAAGCATTTTACCTACAATACTTTGTGAAGATAGATTCAATCACTTTGAAAGTGTAAGGGAATACAAAGTATACTGGCTCCAGCATCTCCTCAGTTCCTAGTACTTATTGGCTAGCATAGCTTCATGTTATATTTCCCAAAAATATATTTAATAGTATGAAGCATCATATTCTGATTAAACATGGTTATCCTACGATGGTGTAAATCTTTTGCCACCAGAAAACAGAATTTGAATTTAGTAAATCTGAATTTGTATTTTATACTTTGAAATTGTATATAAAGTTTTGAATTTGAATTTGATTGCACTGAATTTGTATTTCATAATTTGAACTTGTATGTAACGTTTTAAAACTGAATGATGTGATTTGAATCTGATTTTCAGTATTCAGTTTCAGTTCAGTTAAAAGTTTAATTTGAAACTTGCAAGCTCTATTCAACCTTTCAACTCTCAAAAAGCTAGGATTTCAAATCCGGATCTCCAAAAGCTAAGCTGTGTCTGAATCAGAGCCCTATCTATTGCGCCCTGCCTCCTGCGTACAGTGCACTGGCAGAAGTTTGCTGTTTAATGTGCACTGTTTAGCAGTCCGCGAAAAATATCCGCCATACTATTTCCCAACCGTACTGTGGAAGTGTCGTCAGCAGGTCATAAGACGTCCCACTAGTGTTCATGTTTGCGAATTGGGATACTTTCAATGTGCAGTCACAGGTAAAAATGAAAAGTCGCAAAGCACGCACTTATTTTAAAAAGTAAAAATATGATGATTTCTATTTAAAATACGTTGGTTTTGGTGAAAAATATATTTTGGGCTAGTTTTGAGTCGCCATTTGGCTGGAAAGTCTCTGGCAAGATCTGGCAACCCTGCGTCCCACCCTTGCGCTGCTATGTCACGTGTTGTTTTTGTTGTATTTGAAGGAAAACATCAGCGAAGCTGCTCCTCTTTTTAAAAAAAACGAAGCTTCACGTCATTTATGTGACCAAAATTTTTGTGTACTTCTTGAAAAGTGTGCTCCCGAATGTACTCAGCATAACCCCGGAAGTAAGTGTGTCATCTGGGTGTTTCAAGTATACTGCAATTTGAAAAATTTTCGCCTACTCAACGACTTTCTCATCTTATCTACTCACCAAGGCTACTCAATAGTGTGGAAGAGTGCTGATTCGGACACATGGCCATAGTTTTTTAGATTGTGAACATCTGGGCACTTAAGGAAAAGCAGTTGTTGGCAGATATCATCAATCTGCTGGAGCGTGTCACTCACTTCTAATTTGGTTCTGTGACTCAGAGCTGAACTCCATCAGCTGTGTAATGTTGCGATTACCTTACGTAGTTAAACATTATTGCGATAAATTATTGCCATACTCATGTGCTAAAGTAAAGCAGTGTTCAGAGCTACTGCATTGATATTTTAACTACTGGTCAGACTACTGTTTCTCTATTATGTAATTAGACTAATGTTGTTATCGTAGCTATCTGCAGTAAGTTAACATTACCTAGAAAGTTAGCTAGCCAGCTAGTCATCTAGACCAGGGGTCTGCAAACCTAGTCCTGGAGAGCCACAAACTCTGCTGGGTGTGAGTTAACTGTGAATCAACTGCTTTAATTGTGTAAGTGCAGAGTTAGAATGAAAACCAGTAGATCATCTGGCTCTCCCAGACCAGGGTTGCCGACTCCTGATCTAGACTTTAGCAAGCTAGCTGGCAAGTGGCTATCTACAGTGGAAAACAAGATGGATAGATGTAGATAGATATGGATAGTTTAAGCTACCTGGATAAATTGGTCAGTAACGTTAGACTAGGTATATAAAATAGTGAAGGATTTTAAATGAATTAGCTAGTTGGCAGACATACATACTGTGTATATACACTACCGTTCAAAAGTTTGGAATTCATGAGACATTTATGTTTATTTATATTTATGTTTTTGAAAGAAATTGATACTTTTATTCACCAAGGTAGCATTAAATTGATCAATCAAGACATTGATAATGTTAAAAACTACTATTTCTGTGTCATTTTATTTGTACTTTAGCAATTGTAATTTTTACACATCCCCCCCTCCATTTTAGGGCACCAAAAGTAATTAACATACATTTAAATAAAGTCATCATATTTCATATTTGGTTGCATATCTTTTGCATGCCATGACTTCCTGATGTCTCTTACCTAACAACATAAAAAGACTCTTGCTATCTTATTTTCAGGTACTCTTACAAGCGATATTATAACCTCTCTGCATTTGAATGGATCTCTATGGGAATTGGGGGTTGGGACTAGATTAAGCTGTAAATTACAAATGGCTGTAGGTCATCAAGGGTCTGAGGTATCAAACAAGCCTCAAACTATCACTCTGCCGCCAGATATGCAAGCTAGCCTAGACATAAACTATTTAAGTGTAATGTTAGAACATTTTAATGTTGTACATTAGCGTTGCAGCCATACAGTACCAGTCAAAAGTTTGGACACACCTACTCATAGAAGGGGTTTTCTTTATTTTTACTATTTTTTAAAGTTTATAATAATAGTAAAGACACCAAAACTATGAAATAACATAAATGTAATTATGCAGTGACCAAAAAAATGTGAAACAAATCAAAATGTATTTCATCTGATGCAGCACTCCATCACTCTCCTTCTTTGTCCAATAGCTCTTACACAGCCTGGAGGTGTGTTTCTGTTGAAAATCAAATGAGGGCCGAACTAAAGTCCAAGCCAGATGGGATGGCTTGTCACTGCAGAATGCTGTGGTAGGCATGCTGGTTAAGCGTGCCTTCAATTTTAGATAACTCGTCCAACAGTGTCTGCAGATAGCTACGATGACGAAGTTAGTCTAACTTAGGTAGGAGACAGACAGTAGTCTGACAGTAGTCTATACAAGTAGCTATACTTTAGTTAATGTGAGCATGACAATAATTTGTCTCAATAACGTTTAACTATGTACGTTAATCGCAACACTACACAGCTGATGGAGTTCGGCTCTGAGCACTGACCCACAGAACCCAATGAAAAGCGCGTGATGCGCTTCAGCAGATTTTATTATTATAATCTCATTTCCAAAAGTGGCCTGACCAACAAATGGTAGCAGCAGTCACAACAAAGTTACAGACAGACAACATTTAACAAGTTAAAGCATAAGAAAAGAAAGATCATTAATTAATAGTCAAATGCACCTAAATCACAGGTAATAGACATCATCAAAAACATAAGCAGGTTAAGGAAGCTGCCTCCATATCTCTAAAAACCTTTTAAAAAAATTTAGTGAGACACGTGTTTCAGGTTGAAGGAGCAAAGTAACTGAAAGCTTTTTTACCTGCTTCTGTCCGTACTAAGGGGACAGATAAATGCATGAGATCCTGAGACCTCAAAGAATATCCACCTGCATTAGTCCTACTAAGATATGAACATAAGTAGGGGGGCAAAAGGCCAAGGATTGCCTTATAAATAAAAATATGCCAGTGGCAGATTAATGATATCGGCCAACAACTGCTTTTCCTTAAGTGCCCGGATGTTCACAATCTAAAAGCTAGCTTTTGGAGATCTGAATTTGAAATCATAGCTTGAGAGTTGAAAGGTTGAATAGAAACTGAATAAAAAAACTGAATTTCAAGGGGATCCATACAAGTTCAGGTTTTTGAAATTCAGATTAAAATCACATCATTCAGTTTTAAAATATTTCACATTAATTCTAATTATTAAATACAAATTAAATGTAATCAAATTAAATTTCAAAACTTTATATATAATTTTGAGTTATGAAATACAAATTCAAATGAACTAAGTTCAAATTCAGTTGTCTGGTGGCACAAGATTTACACCATATCCTACAAGGTTGCAATTTATCAATGTATTCATTCTTGAGCCTGTCTGGGGACAACCTGAGGACAATAGGGGATGGTAAATGAAATGTGTCAGGTCTCAAACTTAAGTTATTGTTAAACAATGATCATAAATAGAATAGATTTTGGAATATTCAAGCCAATAGCTTTGTTTCAGATTTTTATTCACTGTACATGTTATTGTTGGTAACCGAGCCTTGAAAAAGTATTCAGACACTTGGACAGTTAACATGTTTTGCCTGGATTACAAATGTTACAGTGACATTTTTATTAGAGTCACTCAAAACTCACATGCTCAAACTGAATTTTTAAAAGGTGTAATTAGATGTATTTCAGTAATATTCATTTTTAATCAATAATTAAAGTCAAACCTGAAATATGTTGCTTGCATAAGTATTCAGAACGCTTACAGTAATATTTGGTGGAAGCACCTTTCACTGTAATAATGGCTTTAAATTTGTTTCTACCAACTTTGCACACATATACTTCTTGGCGGATTTGGTCCAGCTCTCTCAAGTTGCTTGGGAATGGCTTAGACCACCATTTTAAAGTTGTATCGCAGACTTGGGGCTGAGAGCAGGACTTTGACTGGGTTAGTCCAATGTAGCTTTGGCCCTGTGCTTTGGATCATCGTTCTGTTGAAAGGTGAATTTTCACCCCTGCTTTGGCAGACTGAACAGGTTTTCTGTCAGGATTTGCCTATAGTTTGTGTTGTCAACCTTTCCTTCAATTCTGAAAAGTTTCCCAGTCCCTGCTGAACAGACACATCCCCACAGCTACTAATACTGCCGCTAGTGCACCATACTTCACCACAGGTATTAATGTGTAAAGTTGGGCTTTCTTCCAGTCGTAAGGCTTTGAACTTTGACCAAAAATTCTAATTTGGCTTGAATAACTTTTAGCTACATCAGTTTCATATTTATTGCAACCTCCAAGTGTGTTTTGAGGTGGGTTTTTTAAAGTAATGGCTTCTTCCATTATAGCTGAACCCTTGGCCCACATGCTCAACCTGTGATCAGGCGTGGAAGACAGCCAGTGTACTCCCACTAAAAAAGAGCAGTGATTCCCGAGACCTAAATAACTACCTCTCTCTGCCTGGCTGAAATCCTAGATTCCCTGATCAATGATCAGCTTTGTGATTTCCTGGATATGAAATGCATCTTGGTTGCCAATCGGGTTTTTGAGATGGACATAGACCCAGTCCAGCTGCAAGTCTTTAAATTACTGCCTTTAAAGACCGACTTGGATAGGAAAGATCATTGTGCTGCTCTAGTCATTGATCTCTCATTTGATACATCATTGCTGCATAGCCTCTTCTCTCTGCATGTGCCTGGTTTTATAAAAACCTGACTGTTTTATGAGATTGGCATTGTGTGAAATGAACACCTGCCACCAGCCAAATACTGATAAAATTGTGATTGTTGCTGGTAGGATTTTCTACTCTAGCAGCCACTTTGGCAGGTAACCAACAAGGTTGTGTTGTATTGTAAAAGGTAATGTGGCTGGTAAAATGTTGAAAATGGCTGGTGATTTTTAGAATCCACAAGTCACTCATAGCCAGTGGGTGAAAAACTTAATTTTATGCCCTGGATTGGTGATCATATTTGAGGGGATCTTCGAATATTTCTCTTCGGTCTGTGCTTGTGGACTGCTCTCTTCAATTCAAACCACAAATATGACTATAACTCCTAGTCCCAATCGAAGTCCCAATGTTGCTTAGCAAACACAAGATGCTTTTTTTTTAACAACCCTTTTGCCTTATTTCTTATGTCCTTTGCCTTTCATTGAGGCAATGGATGTTACAATCTCAATGGCCCAATCTCAAATGTCCGCCCTCACACCCTCACAGACTTTGAGCCGCAAGTCCATGAGGGCTCAGTGCTGTCCCAGTGTGCGAGGACTCGGTTGTGGACTTTCCAAGCCCTTTATGCAGACTTTTCACAAGTCTGCAATCCTGCAGACTTCACTGAAGGAATTACCCACAGTTCATAGCGTTCGTGACATTAAAAACGGAACTGCAGACAGATGCGTCTCAAAAACTGTAAATAAATAGCACACATGGCAGTTCTTTCAGTGGGTAAAACCAAAAATTGAAAGTCCTAAAGCGGCGATTGTCATAAACATCTGGCATGCGAGACAGGCATTGTCAAGGCAACATATAACATTGGAAAGTGCTGTCCCATTCCTCGTATTTTTGTACTATTTTGAGCCCTTGCACTCTCACGCACTCACACATTTACACTGGGTACACACGTGACCAAAGTCTGTGGGGGCTCAGTCCTTAGGGCTCAGGGCGGACATTGAGATTGGGCTATGGATTTAGCATGTGTGTTGCCTCATTTTCATACCCCAGTGAAACAGAAATCTGTGCGATACTACAATATAGTTCCCCAATATTCTGATGAACTGAAGTAGCAGGTTCATGCCAATTAATTTTTGATGCATTTAATTTAAAATATTTATTAGGGGTGTGAGTTACTGCGACACATATTTTCGGATAGAAAACATTACTTTTAAAACAAAATCTAATATGCTTTTCCCATTTTTGAGCATACAATATCAGTCATTACCTGTATTTTTCATTTCTTTGCTCATCTTTATCATCAGTGAGAAATCATCCTGTAGGTGAGTAGGTCATATTTACAACAAATATTAGTTTCTAAATTAAAGTTTCATAAATTAAAGCGTGAAAGCAACAAAATGTAAAAATTGTGCAAGTGAATACTTTTGCAAGGCATTGTAATCTTTAATCGTTTCATTACTGTTGAATTCTTATGGAAGGGGGTGGGTATACTGAGGGCTTTATATCATCCAAACAGTCCCAACATGAATGGGAACAACATGTTTATGCGAGAAGGGTTATACAGAATCGCATTCACCAGAATTTGAAAGTAATCACAGAATTAATAGTTTTTAGATTAAGTTCAACTGAGAATGTTTATGGTACCTGAGAGTTTTTGAAACACAAGCTTTTGAAAAACAAGGAAAAAAGACCCTTTGTCAACATTCAGCAAGGTGAATGGAAGTTTTTATACTTTTAGAATGATTTTTTTAACAGTTTTGTAGCAGAAATGGTAAATGCATGTTTGTTAGGATAATCCACCTAAACACCATTTGTTGTAAGCCCAAAACAGGTGCTACAATGCTCAATCCACTCAAAATCTCAACACTCAACCAAAACAGTGAACCAACTTCTTAGCAGGCTCCCATCTGACCCTGGTTTCATAGTGACTGTGACAATGACAGTGAAACAAAGTAGCACTCAAATTAGCCATTCAATTGATGTATCCATTAAGAGCAACAAAAGCAAACTCATTCCAATAAAGTAGCCATTTACAGAAACAAAATCAAACCCAATTCTTCATTCAAAGTCTTGGGGCTATTTTTGGAAAATATCCACCAATGCAATATCAATATTGTATTCATACATCCATAAAATAGGCTAAATAATATAATAAGATTCCGCTCCTGTGAGTCCTCATTTATCAACCATAAACTGTGCATACACTAGGGGCGCTGGAAACAGGGGAGCCAAGGGGCCAATGGCTCATTCAATTTGACAAGGCATATTACCCACGCTTTGAGATATAGAAGCTAAAATCTGTAAAGGAGACAAAGTGAATTCATGTAGACAAAGCTGCAATATTTACATTTTAATCCAATCACAGACTATTATCATACAAATCAAATGTATGCATACCTATCAACCAGTACAATTATTTCATTATTATGTGTTTACATTGTTTGATGACTAGAGATGTTTGTCAGCTTAGCTAGTCTTCTGCACTTTAGCAGCTAGCTAACTCACTCAGTCAACATGAGTAAACCACAAAGAAAGTCAAATACAACCAAACAAAAATCAAATTAAAAACTTAGATAAATGAGTAAACTAACATTTTTTGTTAAATTAGCTAGCTGATGACTCCTGTGCACTTCAGTAGTGCCAGTTTCTCTTAATTTCTCTGCAAATATTTCCTTATCATTAAATATAGAATTGTGCTTGTCCTCATGGATTAGACCTAAATAATTAGGCTTCAATAGCCAGCCAGCTCTAGACAGCAGAAAAGGTAAACTTGGTAGCCTAAACTGGGATGTAAGAGATTCTCATTTTAATAAAATTAAATTTGCTAATCAAGAATTTAGCAGGAGAACTGGATTTATCCTCTCTGAGTGAAATGACTGTTGGTTCCCATTTTCATTGCTTACCTGCCTGGCCACTTGCACAAAACAGTTCTTTCATTGCTCACATGGCCATAGTCCAATCATAAAATAGCCTAGATATGTTTAACATTTTGAATTAACAAGCTCATTTTGAAGCTAATAAAATGAAGTTTTTTTGTGACGTCAATATATTCAAATATAATTAAGCTTTTCAATTCAAGCCACTTCTCCAACAATTATTCCATTTCACCACCTCAAGTTGATAAAGTAATTGTCACAGTGATTGACAGCGATGTTTACAAGCGACACTCGTGCGTTAAATTCAGTTTGATTACTTGCTACCGTGGACATGCTGCTGTATTTTTAAATGTTGTACAGGGTCATGTTAGATTTTGTTAGAAGCAGTGGGAAATGCCCACGTTAAATTAAAGGGAGAACAGTCATTTAACATTTAACCTGCAGAAAAAAGTTAAATGAAAAAATTCATGATTCAACTAATTGACTAATCATGGTCTTCCATCAAGTCCTTAAGTAGAATCAGGTGTCTTAGTGCTGGGCTAAAACAAAAACCTGCACCCACAATGGCTAATCCTTTTTGGATAAGATTGGACATCCTTGCTTTATAATGTTTATATGGATGCATTGTTCTCTTTACTGCAGTGATACTCAATCCTGGTCCTGGAGGACCACAGAGTCTGCTGTTGTTTGTTTTTTCCTTAAGACCAGCGACTGATTCAGACCCCAGAAACCAGGTGATCTGAGTTAACTGTGTAATCAACTGCTTTAACTGATCAATTGATGTGCTACTGAAGTGCTGAGTAACAATGAAAGCCAGCAGACCCTTGCAGCTCTCCAGGACTAGGCCTGCATTCAAATCTAATTTAACACACTCCCTTCCCTTGCTCACTTCCCTCGAGGGAGCTATCTTGTGACGCAATTTTCTACATGCAGCAAGCAAACTTAAAAGGTGCTCTGCAAGGGAGGACTGATGAGAAACAAACAAAAACGGAACTGAACCGCCCTCACAACATTTCGGAAGTACAACACCATAGAGTTGAAATGTGACCGCCACATAGTTCTGTGGTGACCGCCCACTTTTTCCATGTGGAGCATTGCATTGTGGGATTCCCTTCTTGTTGGAAGCTTGCATTTTATACCCCTGGTGGAAGGAAGGATAAACGAGGGAGCGAAGGAATATAATAACTCCCTCCCCTTTCTTAAATTGCTTTCTTCCTCTCGTTCCCTTCCCTTGCTTTAAGGGGGGAATCCCCAAAATGCCAGGATGAAATATGGCAACCACACCAAGTGGGATTTGGTTCCAAAGAAAGGGAATATAAATATAAAGGGGTATAAATATGCAAGCTTCAAAAACCACTCATTGGTCCAAATTTCCATGGAAGCGTTCCTGGTAGTATATATCTATGGTAAACAAACCGACCTGTCGACATTTTGCTAGTCCTTTTCTGGTAGCTTGCTAACAACATTGAAGAAAATAGTACTTTTATAAATAATTTTATTTACACTAAAAGAAATATGTACGAGGACTGGTTATTGTTTGTATTGACAGAATCCACTTCGTTCACGCTCGTATACGTGCTAGAAGTGTCATTTTGAGACCATTTTAGCTGCCCTATAGAAGTGAATGGAGAGCGACAAATACCCTATTCTGGATTATCACCCCAGGGGAGCACAGAGCAACTAACGAACATATTTTGCCACCATTTGGACTCATACTCAGGTAACTACACAACCAAAAGTTCTACCAAAGTTCAGTTGCGCTTTAAGTTTGCTTGCTGCACGTAGCAAATTACGTCACAAGATAACTCAAGGGAAGACAGGAAGGGAATGTGTAAAATTGGATCGATCCAAAAATTATGCTTACTTCCTGTCATTCCCTTCCCTTGCTTCAAATATGGCAGCCACACCAAGTGGGATTTGGCTCCAATTTAAGAAAGGGGAGGGAGTAATTATATTCCCTCACTCCCTCATTTATCCTGGGTGCGTCCCAATACTCATAAAATGCATGCTCCTTTCCTCCACTACTACCACTCTCCTCCTTGCCCCGGAAACGGATCTTTGTGTTTTAATCTAATGTTTCTGATTTGGCTACATATTACTTACAAATAGTTACAAATTGATTAATGTCTTGACGCAAACTGCAATGTCAAGTACATTGTATACTGTACATGCAACTAGTACTCAAAACGTTCAGGCAGTTTTGTGTACTTCCGGGTAGGATAGGAGTGGTAGTGGGGGAGTAGAGGAAAGGAGGTGGGGAGGGAAGAATATTGGGGACGCAGCCCCAGCCTTCCACCAAGGGCATAAAATGCAAGCTTCCAGCAAGAAGGGAATTTCCACAATGCAATTCTCCACAATGCAATTCTGGGCGGTCACATTTCAATTCTATGGGGTAGCACTCCCTATATCGGTTACGAGTTCAGTTCCATTTTGGTTTGTTTCTCATCTATTGTCCCTTGCACACCTGTTAGGTTTGCTTGCTGCATGTCACCAATTTCACAAAATAGCTCACTCGAGGGAGGAGAGCAAGGGAAGGGAATGTGTTAAATTGGATCCGAATGCAACCTAGGAGTGAGGACCACTGACTCACTCCTGACGTGCTTTTCGTAACATTTAAACTTCCATCCTCCTTCACTTCCTGGCTTTCCCCATATTAGATCAACTGTTTTTCAAAATGTCTCAATAAGAAACTCAATTGTATGATTAGACACTTGACTGTGCTTTTGTAGTGCCTATAGGGACCCCTGGAGGATAACCACCATTGACATACAAGTCACATGGTGAAGACAAACTGGTGGCCCTAGCCATATGGTTCTAACTATATCCCTAATTTTTTATTTGGCAAATAATTCAGGTAATGCAATTTCCATATAGGCACAAACCAATCAAGGTGCTTCCCTTCGCTTTATTTGTAATGACACCTTCACACCAGCAGGATGCGTTAAAAAGCAACCAATAACTGTAATCAGTTGATGGAATAATGCCGTTAACCAAGCTGTCAGCAGAAGCATACAGCAAGGCTACAAGGCCAGCTACTTCAATAAGGTAAATCTAAGAGGATTTACTTTGTTTGACAATCTTAGTTAACTATATCTTTTAACAGGGAAGTGTTGTGTGCTGGCTATGCATGTACAATTGACTGCATTTGTGCATTCAAGCTGGTGACACATGAACGATGTTCTCCTGTTAGATAGCTAGCTAGCTTGTTTGCTTGGTTTGGCAATGGGCGGTCTTAATGCATGTGGTAACTGCCAGCACAAGAGATTGAGTGTGGCCGCCTGACCGATATAATGTTTGTTGATCATCTAGTTTTTGAGTTCTGGTTACTTTCCATGTGGAACAATAGGTTACCTTAATTAAAACATAGCTAGCTACTTCAGTGTTAGGTATTATATTGCCACTCATTGAGGTACAGTAAGGTATTTACTGAATGAGTTAGAGAAACAAAGGGTGAAACAACCTCTTGATTTAGACACCCTTGGTGCATGCTCATGGCCACTCCAATTTTGATTTATCAACGTTAACTTGGTGTGAAAAAAGCATGTACTTCCACACAAATAGTGGCTGAAAAGTTGTTTTGCAAATCAGACGTAGATTGTGTTTTATGCTTTTTTTTTGGTAAATCAAATAAAAAGTACAATGTATAGGTGTTAGCAAAAGGACATTGCTATGCTAGTTTATTTCAACAAATGACAGAAAACAACAATCAGCAAACAAGGCCCAATGTCACACAATCATTAAACTTGAATAGTTATCTCTCAGATGACTTCCTAAATCAGCCATTACAATGAGAGTGTGGCAATCCTATATACAACAGCACAATTAACCATAATGTGATATGGTAGGTCTTGATGATGCAGCGAAGATACTGAACAACTGAATATGATCACAGACACATGATGTGTTCACAACATTAACTAATAATTTGTTGGCCAATCAATATATTATGCAAGTATCCATTGTATTCCATTTTGTTATAACTGTACCATGGCTAATTAAGGGTGTTCACTGGGCAATGAACATAGACTTGGACACTTATGCAGATTTAGGATGGTGCAATCTCTCAGCAAAACTTTGTATATGTGTGACATACGCAACTATGATAAAATACTAAATTGTTCATTTGTACAAATGATTATGGGTTTGAGCGTACACTCAAATTTAGAATTAAATTTAAATACCGAGTATGAAAACTGACTTGAGCTGAAACTAGGATTAGTGAGCATGGCATGGTATGTAACAAAATGAGATCCTAAATCCCTAGATTGTGGGCAAGTAAGGTAACGAAGCACGTTCATTGCTGAATAGTCCTCTATACAAACATTTTTACCTTCAGCATTCTTCCCTGCCAGTTTGTTTGGAATGACTCCATTGGCTATGAAATTTCTTTTCCAATTCTAATAGGACAAACTATAGGATTTAAGACGTTATAAGACAAGTCATTCACAGACTGTAGACAATTATATGGGAGCAGTTAAGATTAAAATTTCACAAAAACCATGTTGATTGTAGGATCCGTAGTGCCTTTAACATTGCATTTGGACTAAGTGCTATTGACATTTCGCATTTCACTGGATCAGTTCATGTCATCTGCTTCATGCTAGATAGAAAAATAGGTTTACTAATATATTCATTTAAATATAACCTTAGAAATATATACATTTTACAATATAAATATTCAAATATGTATACACACTTATATCTACATTATACAAATATATAGATAGATTTTATAAATTGACTGTTTGCTTGACTTTTAAACTACTCTGGCTGGTGTCTGCCTTGACCTTGTTAAGTTTGAAACCAGGCATTCATGCATCAGTTTTTTTTAAAACATTACGATCCTATGTATTACTTGTAATCAATACATTAATATAATAAACATAGGAACTTAGGGAATCATTTGTTTGCTTGATTGTTAAAGCTGAATAAAATATTGAATATAAATCACACTGATCCTTTTTTTGGGAGGAGGGGTGGGGGGGTTGGGGGATGGGCTGAGGTGAAAGTATGTCTGTATTTGCATTTTCTCAAAGTATGATCAAAGTATTATATAACTTTTACATGAAATAATGTTGTGTTGTAACATGTGTTGTAACATCCCATATTTACATGATGTTTACTGTGTGCTTGCCAGTCATTTTAACAGAACCTCAAAGTAACCTTTCAAGAAGTATTGCGCCTTTATGGGAAACAAAATTCAGCAATACCAAGCTAGACTTCACCATGAACCAACAGAACAATTCTGAATGGCTGTGTTGCATCTTTTTGACACATCTTTTCAAAACAAACCTTATAGAAAGCCAAGGGCAGATGTAAAGTTTAGTTACTACAAGTGATGTACCTTCAGCACTAAGAAAAAAAAGTTGAAGAGCTTTTGTTCTTCAAGCTATTTATAAATCTTTTGTAGGCTACGTAGGGCAGGCTAGTTTTTAGCGGCAAGCATTGCTGAACTGTTGAAATGCAGCGATCTGCGAATTAGCACTTCAGCACAACACAGAAGGTGCTTTATTGCGCACACATCTTTTAATTTTTGGTGAACATTTGGTCCTACATCGGTGCATAAACACTGGATTTGGCAATGATCTGTTCGTGGTCACTGACATGAAGCTTCTATCCTAGCTAGGTGCCCTATAGCTGAAACAAGGCTGTTATTATACATTTATCGAACAGAGGCACAGATATACAGTATAAAAAAATAGCAGTACAACATCAGTAACCTGATGAACCACTGTTATTAGTAGTAGTGATATTTCTGCATGGCAAATAATTTACTTGTAGATGTAGTAGTGTAATAGAAAAACAACACACCCAACTGTCATGACATGCACGCTGCTTGTTCTGAGCAATTGACTCATTCATTGAAAGGGGCGTGTTAAAAATAATAGCAGTGTGGAGTTTAATTAGAGAATTCATTCATTCTGTGAAAAAACAGGTGTCATTAATTGTCCTTTATTAAGGAAGAAGGGAAGCAAATGTTTCACACATTGTTATAAAATATATTTCCTTCTGAATTGCTAAGTAAAATGGGCTGTTCCAAACATTGTTCGGAGGAACAACGTAATTTGATTAAAAAGTTGATTGGAGAGGGGAAAACGTATAAAGAAGTGCAGCAAATTATAGGATGCTCAGCTAAAATGATCTCAAATGCTTTAAAATGGCAACAAAAACCCGAAACACGCGGAAGAAAACGAGCAACTACTGTTAAAACGGATCGAAGAATAGTCAGAATGGCAAAGATTCAACCAATCATCACCTCCAGAAAGATCAAAGATGATCTAAAATTACCTGTAAGTGCTGTTACAGTCAGAAGACGTTTGATCGAAGCTAAGCTATCAGCAAGAAGCCCCCGTAAAGCACCATTGTTGAAAAAACGGCATGTGCAGAATCGGTTAAAATTTGCCAAGGAACACATCGATTGGCCCAAAGAGAAATGGCGTAACATTCTGTGGACTGATGAGAGTAAAATCTAGGTCTAGTGGTCGTCGACAGTATGTCAGACGACCCCCGGGTACTGAATTCAAACCACAGTACACTGTGAAGACAGGGAAGCATGGTGGCGCAAAAATCATGGTATGGGGATGTTTTTCATACTACGGTGTTGGGCCTATTTATCGTATACCAGGGATCATGGATCAGTTTGAATACATCAAAATACTTGAAGAGATTATGTTGCCGTATGCCGAAGAGGAAATGCCCAAGAAATGGGTGTTGTCAACAAGACAACAACCCCAAACACACGAGTAAGCGAGCAACATCTTGGTTCCAGACAAGGTAATGGAGTGGCCAGCTCAATCCCCCGACCTCAACCCCATTGAAAACTTGTGGGGTGACATTAAAAATGCAGTTTCTGAAGCAAAACCCAAAAATTCACAGGAACTGTGGAATGTAGTTTGTTCATCCTGGGCTGAAATACCTGTTTCTAGGTGCCAGAAGTTGGTTGACTCGATGCAACGCAGATGCGCAGCAGTTATCAAAAACAATGGTTATGCAACTAGATATTAGTTCAGTAATTTAAATTGAAGTTAAATCTTGAAAAGTTTCTTCAGTTTATACAGTGTTTGAGTTTGTAACAGTAACAGTGTTAGAGTTTGAAGAGAAAAATGTCGACACTGCAATTTTTTTGAACAGATTAATATTCCTTTTCTTTGCTTCCTGTAAAAGAATAACGCAGACTTGATTAAATTTGTTAATGCTTTCATTTGAAATTGAATGTGTAATGTTTCCACTACATTTGAAATATGGAACTAAAAGCTATTAAAAAATATTTGCACTTTATTCACTTTTTTTAACGCACTGCTATTTATTTGAACACAACTGTATAGTTTCTCTGCTTGTAACTAGTCAGTTATTTTTTTCCAGTGAAGTCTCCACCTCCACTTCAGCAGTTCAATTCAGTTCAATTACATTTTATTTGTATAGCACTACAAAGGCATTGTAACAAAGCAGCTTTACAGAGATCCGCGACAGTGGCAAGGAACTCCCTGGCTGGTAATAGGAAGGACACCTTGAGCAGAACCTGACTCAGACGGGGAGCCCATCTGCTGCTGGTTGCCACCAGTTAATTGAAAAGGGCTGATTACAAAATACATGTAAACTATAATAAACAGGAAAATGACGGTACATAAATGTCAATGAGAATATGTAATTGAAGCCGGGAAAGGATGACTCTGGCCATGACGGGAGATGAGCTGAAAGGCCTACGAGTGGCACTGTCAGGCAGGGGGACAGGCGTGGAGCTGGAGCTGAACCAACTGCATCTGGAGGAAGGTGCTCAGTCGGTCTTATGGCTACCCCTCCGGGCAGGTGCCCAAAGTGGGGAAAAGAGGATATGTTTATTAGGCAGCTCAGATATGTTGGTGAGCCGAGCAGGAGAAATGGGGGCTGCCTGGCTGTGTGCAATAAGGGAAATCCTCAGCAGAATAAATCAATGGCAGCATAGCTAGAGGAACAAAGATAAAGGGCCAACACAGTCATGAGGGCAACCCTGAGATAGTCACCACCAGACCATGACAGGCTCATCTTAACACAGAGATACCATGCATGATCCAGTGACAGCAGTCACAGCTCAGTCTACCAGAGACTCTATAGCTTATGTCAGCCACCCAAGGTTTAAATAGAGAGAGGGTCTGCACCCCGAACATGAGCAGGCAGATTGTTCCATAGGAAAGGAGCAACGCCTTACCAAAGAAAGGAGATCATTCAGATACACAGGGGCAAGCCCATGTAAAGCTTTAAAAGTAAGGAGAAGTATCTTATAATCCAGTGGTAGGCAACCCTGGTCCTGGAGTGCCAGAGACAGTCCTGGTTTTTGCTCCATCCTATAACTGGATTCATTTTAATTAATAAGGTGTGATGAATACAGGTGACCACGTGCTGGAGGCACGCAGCGTTTCACTATTCAGAATATTCAGGCTCAGACTTTTAATCATCAAACTCTTGTGATCAAGCTGAGATGGAACAAAAACCGGAAATGTCACTGGCACTCGAGGACCAGGGTTCCTGGCCTAGGGGGGCCCCTGTATCTGGAATTTAACTGGTAGCCAGTGGGGAAAAGCCAACACTGGACTGATGTGGTCTCCTTGTTCTGGTAAGAATACGAGCAACAGCATTGTGAATCTGCTGGACATTCAGAGAGGAATTAGCAAATCCAAACAAATGAGCATCACAGTAGTCTAATCTTGAAGTAACAAAAGCGTGGACTAGTTTTTCTGCATCATGTAGTGATGTAGTATTTTCTAATTTTAGCAAGGCACCATCTGCCTGTGTGTGTTACCACAGAAAGCAAAATACCGGACTTAATGTGTGTGTGTGTGTGTGTGTGTGTGTGTGTGTGTGTGTGTGTGTGTGTGTGTGTGTGTGTGTAAGATAGGAGGATGTCTTATTTCACATTCTTTCTGATGTGTCTTTGTAAACTCTGCAAACCTAATACGCCATGAAAGTGCAGTGACATAAGGAGCAATAAGGAGCATAGAAAAAAGCGACTGGAGACAAACAGTCCAAATACAATGGGGACTCGCGATAGTTCATAAGGCATGTCATCGCTTTTCAAGGATTAGTGTAAGCTAATAAAATGCAGTTTACTGGCCTGCAGAACAGGCCACATTATGGTCTGCCTTTGTGGACTTTCTTTGGGAAGAGACACAAATTTGGCTGCTTTGTTGATTTTTCTCCAAACATTTTCTTGGTGTTGTAGTAATTCTAGAATATTGTTCAGAAAAAAGTACTGCCTTTTATGTTGTGATCACAATAAGAATCTACATGTGATCACTACAGAATAAATAAAATATTTAATTTCGATTTTCAGAACAACAAGTGAGACACCCAACGGATCTGATTTAGTCATGTTGGTACAGGAGTGACTTTTATTTGAAGCCTTGAAACATGCCTGTAGGCTACTGTATGTAGTTTTGTAGGTAATTGGTTTTATTGCTTAGGCTAGGCTAGCAATTGTAGGCTAAATCTACACCATAAACAAAGAACCAAATATTTATATATATTTATATTGTATTTATTTAAATGTATAAATTCACAATATAATTTCCATTAAAACTGCTTCTACAACTTGCTCCTTATTTTCCATAATGAAATGAATAAAGGCCAATTCATAGTCGCCAAAAAAAGTATGCGTACGGACGTCCGCACGGTCTAAACGGACCTAAATTACATCAGAGCAGACCCAAAACGGACCCTGAGCAGATGTCTGCCTAGGTAGTCTGCGCAGCAGTCTTTCTTTTGTGCCCACGCAGACCTGTTGTTTCACATGCACGCGTACCTTCGACGTACCGTCATCTTCCATGAAGGACGCCATTATTGTTTGCAATTCGTGTGCAAAAATGATGGGAAATGTAGTCTACAAAGAGGGGTTGGTACGCTCGACTATGAAAGGTCCATGGACAGTCTGGCGGTACGTGTCTGCTCCCTGTTTTAAACACTCTGTAACAGCCTTAAAGGGATAGTTCGGAATTTTGGACATAATGTCTCAATTATGACTTACCCATGATGTAGTTGATTGATGGAAACCATTTTCAGCTAATTCCATGCTGTCCCTTCTTTTGGACATACACATGCCCCACGGTGGTGGAATGAGCTCCCCGTGGAGGTCAGAACAACAGAATGTCTGACCACCTTCAAGCGCAGATTGAAGACTCACCTCTTCAAGCTGCACCTCTCTCCACCTCTCCCCACCTCCTTGTGATCTCCCTTGACTGTGTTTTTCTGAATCCTTGTTTAAGTGGCTCAAGCTGCTAGTTTAATACTAAAGGTTACTTATTGGCTTACTGTTGTACACGCCAATGATCGATATCGTGTGCCCCCCCCCCCCCCCCAAAAAAAATAAAATAAATAAATAATAATCATACTGACTGCGCCTGGTGTTTGAAATCGTATTTACCTTTTAGGGTTGTTTTAACGCACTTGTTCCTAGTTTGAAAATGCACTAATGTACGTCGCTCTGGATAAGAGCGTCTGCCAAATGACTAAAATGTAAATGTAAAATGTTGCTAATGCTAGTGCAACTATATGGTAACCGGTAGCATCCACTACCAAACACACTTAAACACTCCATAGTGCACCCAAAGCAAATAAAATATGACGACAGTCTATCTGGGTTATTTTGAGTGTTTATACCATCATTTTTGAAGTCAAACTATCGTTAAATCCTTTACTTTGTGCTGACCTATATTCTCTGTGGAAGTACGGCGGCGGAGCGATACGTTATGATACCTACGAATGTAGTGCCGGCACTGGTCGACTACAACAACAAAGAAGAGCAACAAGTTGCAATGGCCGCGTTTGCTCCGCTGCCGTACTTCCACAGAGAATATAGGCACGCATCAGATTCTAATACCATTGGTAGAATTCTGCCAATCATAGACCACTGATAATCAATCTGCATTTTTTGTTTTAAATAATACATTTGGCATCTCAAATCTCACCTGAACGGGTGCAGAAGGGGAGCGGAGGAGACCCAATCACACGTGTGCACAGAGCAAGCCACGGGCGCCCTGATGACCAACAGGGGTGACTCAAGCAATGAACACTGCCAATTGTGCACTGCCACTGCAGTGCTAGCGACCCATGATTCGATCCAAGACAGTGTCCATAGTTGTTTTAGTAGATACTAATCTAGTAATCTAGAAGATATCATCTACAACCCTTGATAATTCAAGGATTGTGAATATTACAATGCATTTTCTCAAGGGAGAAAATAAATTCTGTTCACTTTTCCATTAAAAACTTATGTGTTTAGCAGGGAAAATTGGCCACTTAATACTTGTCTTAATACCTGGCTAAGTTACACATGTTAGTTAGCTAATAGTAGACCTGGCAGTTCTAAGTTGCCATCTAGCTAGGGCTATCATGCCAAGTTGCCACACTGCAGGTAAGGTTACTGCCAACAAGATAGGACGGCAAATAGTGCAAAAATCCCAATTTTTACTGTTACTTGAACAAGATGCAAGTTAAGCAAAACTTAATTTGCCCACAAAAAGCAGTATCCATAGATTGATGCACATGCACACGCTGAGAGCAAGGTACAGTTGAAGTCAAAAGTTTACATACACCTTAGCCAAATCCATTTAAACTCAGTTTTTCACAATTCCTGACATTTATTCCTAGTAAACATTCCCTGTCTTAGGTCAGTTAGGATCAAAACTTTATTTTAAGAATGTGAAATGTCAGAATAATAGTAGAGAGAATGATTTATTTCAGCGTTTATTTCTTTCATCACATTCCCAATGGGTCAGAAGTTTACATACACTCTGTTAGTATTTGGTAGCATTGCCTTTAAATTGTTTAACTTGGGTCAAACGTTTCAGGTAGCCTTCCACAAGCTTCTCACAATAAGTTGCTGGAATTTTGGCCCATTTCTCCTGACAGAACTGGTGTAACTGAGTCAGGTTTGTAGGCCTCCTTGTGCACACACGCTTTTTCAGTTCTGCCCACAAATTTCCGATTAAATTGAGGTCAGGACTTTGTGATGGCCACTCCAATACCTTGACTTTGTTGTCCTTAAGCCATTTTGCCACAACTTTGGAAGTATTCTTTGGGTCATTGTCCATTTGGAAGAACCATTTGCGACCAAGCTTTAACTTCTTGGCTGATGTCTTGAGATGTTGCTTCAATATATCCACATAATTGTCCTTCCTCTTGATGCCATCTATTGTATGAAGTGCACCAGTCCCTCCTGCAGCAAAGCACTCCCACAACATGATGCTGCCACACCCGTGCTTCACGGTTGGGATGGTGTTCTTCGGCTTGCAAGCTTCACCCTTTTTCCTCCAAACATAACGATGGTCATTATGGCCAAACAGTTCCATTTTTGTTTCATCAGACCAAGGGACATTTCTCCAAAAAGTAAGATCTTTGTCCCCATGTGGAGTTGCAAACTAGTCTGGCTTTTTTATGGTGGTTTTGGAGTAGTGGCTTCTTCTTTGCTGAGCAGCCATTCAGGTTATGTCGATATAGGACTCGTTTTACTGTGGATATAGATACTTCTGTACCTGTTCCCTCCAGCATCTTCACAAGATCCTGGAAATTGCTCCCAAGGATGAACCAGACTTGTGGAGGTCCATTTTTTTTTTCTGAGGTCTTGGCTGATTTCTTTTGATTTTCCCATGATGTCAAGCAGAGGCACTGAGTTTGAAGGTAGGCCTTAAAATACATCCAGTTACACCTCCAATTGTGTCAATTAGCCTATCAGAAGTTTCTAAAGCCATGACATCATTTTCTGTTTAAAGGCACAGTCAAACTTCTGACCCACTGGAATTGTGATATAGTGAATTAAAAGTCACAGAAAGAATCTGTCTGTAAACAATTGTTGTAAAAATGACTTGTGTCATGCACAAAGTAGATGTCCTAACTGACTTGCCAACACTAGTTTGCCAACATGAAATCTGTGGAGTGGTTAAAAATGAGTTTTAATGACTTCAACCTAAGTGTATGTAAACTTCCGACTTCAACTGTAAATGGTATCAATGACTAACATATGAGTCTGTCCTTATAAACCCAAAATGCCCCTCCCCATGAAGGTGTTCTTATGCAAAACTTAGGTGATTGAGGCCAGTGGAATAAGACCTAGCATTATATCTGCATGGACCCTTCTGGAGTTGGGAAGAAATGCTGTCCCTTCCCATGATAAATTAATCAGGCTCTCAACACCTGGTGATGACATCTCCAGTGCTTTGTCTCTAACCCTCCTTCATAATTTAAGGTGATCTCCTTTATAATTTAAGGTGATTGTATTAGGTGACCATCTAAGAACACTATGCAATGAAAAACCAATAACTGCCACAAGACAAGGCCAGTTGAAAGCTGGGAAGCAGGAGGATTGCCATGGATTTATGTCCAACACACATGTGAATGCAAAGGCCTGGTCACAAACAAGGGCTAAAATCACACAAGAAATTGTGCTGCTCACATTTCCCCGCCCCTAAGTGCAGTATCATGCATTCCACTGGGCGGCAGTAGTTGAAGACTACTATGATTTGTCTTAAGACACTGTTATAAACACCAACGCTGTGACAGGGGGTACGTGATTCTGATGCATGCTATTTTCATGAAATGTACATTTATTTTGTATCAAACCAGACGAATTACACAATGTTAGTGTTTTTTTTATTATCAAAGTATACATGAGTACAATTAATGTGCAGGGGGAATCAGTGTGATCAAAGCAATGCCAGCCACATCAAAACAACAGCCATTGCATATTAGCTTAATGCAACATAATGTACTTCATAGTATATAATAGAAAACTGCTTTTGAAACGACTTCAAAATAATTACAAAACTTGTTTCAAAATATTTATATTAACGATCTTGAAATAATGATTCAGAACTCAAATGAAAATAAAAATCCAAATTTAAAAAAAGGTATTTCTCATCAAAGCCTTCAAATCCGGGGAATGTCCAGGAAATATTCTCAGAGGAAATGAGGCTGATGATATGTAGCAGTAGCAGCAGTAACAGTTATCCAGACACGTCCTACTGCAGGTCTTCTCACAGCTCCAGGTGACCGCCTTCCTCTTTGAGGGGCTCGTCGGGGGTGATCTGGGGCTCCTTCATGTTTGCGTAGGCCACCTCTTGGGTAAGCTGCTCCAGCGGAGGGAGCCCCACCATTAGGTTGCGCATGGCGATAGCTGTCATGAGGAAGCTGCGCACAGCACAGGAAAGAGGTCAGGGCTGTTCAGAGTGAACTACGCATTTCAGAGCTACACTGCTGTAAGTTATACAGTTCAAACAGCTACTGTCTGCTGTTTATCTGAGAGAAACCTGATACATGAATCTGTGCGACTGGAGACGCGTGCGCACACGCACGCACGCACACACACACACGTTACACACCTACGTCGGATCATGTAATATTTCTTGACGGTAAATCGATGCAGCCTCTCGATCAGGGGGGCTTCACGATGCTTCTTCACATCTTGCATGCGCTGCTGTCGCCGTAAGAAGATTCGCAGCACCGGATCTGTCACATTGACCCCTGGATCCTTACCCTCAGCCACACTAACCAGCGGCTGCAGCTCTGGAGGAACAGGCTCCGTCTCTGTGAGAACGAAAGGGAAGTTGTCACACACCCGACGCGGTAAATCTACCAGGATAGACAATCAAACCATCAAAATCTTTAGATTTTCCATCTTCTTATTCAGGAGCAATACATACGTGATATAATACTGCTAAAAATATAATAATAGCCACAGCTACTTTTACCACTCCCTGTAAGACAGTCTATATCTTAGCCTTGGCTTGGGTTTTTCTGGATAGATGTAAATGTTTGCATTGAGAGAATGCACTCAGAGCCCAGAACTAGAGCTAATTTACGCCACTTTTGTCTCTCACCACCACAAATTCTGGACTGCCTGCATTATTGTCGACTATTGTTCAACTGTTGTTTTTTCCCCTTTTTGGGTCTGTGCTACAGGGCCTTCCTGCTGCATCACCAGAATTTGAACCTGCATATTTAATCCCATATCATTCAAATGGAAGAATGTAAAACTTTGCTGGTTAGCTGTGCTGAACTGACTATGAACATTAGTGGATGAAAATGATGTACTGCAGACCTAACACAGGAACACATTGAAATAAACCTCTGCTACCAGGCTATTATTGTATTATAACTTGTTTTTACACTGCGGTGTAAAAAGAGGTCTTGCTGGAGATTAAATAATCTGACAAGAATTTTACAAGGTGTATTATGGTCATACATGTTTTTCTAATGTGTATTATGGTCATAAATGTTTTTCTAATGTGTATTATGGTCATACATGTTTTTCTAATGTGTATTATGGTCATACATGTTTTTCTAATGTGTATTATGGTCATAAATGTTTTTCTAATGTGTATTATGGTCATACATGTTTTATAATGTGTATTATGGTCATACATGTTTTTCTAATGTGTATTATGGTCATACATGTTTTCATAATGTGTATTATGGTCATGCATGTTTTTATAATGTGTATTATGGTGATAAATGTTTTTATAATGTGTATTATGGTCATACATGTTTTTATAATGTGTATTATGGTCATAAATGTTTTTATAATGTGTATAATGGTCATACATGTTTTTATAATGTGTATTATGGTCATACATGTTTTTATAATGTGTATTATGGTCATACATGTTTTTATAATGAGTATTATGGTCATACATGTTTTTATAATGTGTATTATGGTCATACATGTTTTTATAATGAGTATTATGGTCATACATGTTTTTCTGTGTATTATGGTCATACATATTTTTATTACATTACATTATAGGCATTTAGCAGACGCTCTTATCCAGAGCGACTTACACAACTTCTTATTACATTTATCCATTTATACAGCTGGATATATACTGAAGCAATTCAGGTTAAGTACCTTGCTCAAGGGTCCAACGGCAGTGTCCTACCTGGGAATCGAACCTGCAACCTTTCGGTTACAAGTCCAGTTCCTTAACCATTATACTACACTGCCGCCCTACCTTATAATGTGTATTATGACCATACATGTTTTTATAATGTGTATTATGGTCATACATATTTTTATAATGAGTATTATGGTCATACATGTTTTTATATCGTGTAATATGGTCATACATGTTTTTATATTGTGTAATATTGTCATACATGTTTTTATAATTTATATTATGGTCATACATGTTTTTATAATGTGTATTATGGTCATACATGTTTTTATAATGTGTATTATGGTCATACATGTTTTTATAATGTGTATTATGGTCATGAATGTTTTTATGTGTATTATGGTCATACATGTTTTTATAATGTGTATTATGGTCATACATGTTTTTATATTGTGTAATATTGTCATACATGTTTTTATAATGTGTATTATGGTCATACATGTTTTTATAATGTGTATTATGGTCATACATGTTTTTATAATGTGTATTATGGTCAAATGTTTTTATAATGTGTATTATGGTCATACATGTTTTTATAATGTGTATTATGGTCATAAATGTTTTTATAATGTGTATTATGGTCATACATGTTTTTATAATGTGTATTATGGTCATAAATGTTTTTATAATGTGTATTATGGTCATACATGTTTTTCTGTGTATTATGGTCATACATATTTTTATTACATTACATTATAGGCATTTAGCAGACGCTCTTATCCAGAGCGACTTACACAACTTCTTATTACATTTATCCATTTATACAGCTGGATATATACTGAAGCAATTCAGGTTAAGTACCTTGCTCAAGGGTCCAACGGCAGTGTCCTACCTGGGAATCGAACCTGCAACCTTTCGGTTACAAGTCCAGTTCCTTAACCATTATACTACATTGCCGCCCTACCTTATAATGTGTATTATGACCATACATGTTTTTATAATGTGTATTATGGTCATACATATTTTTATAATGAGTATTATGGTCATACATGTTTTTATATTGTGTAATATTGTCATACATGTTTTTATAATTTATATTATGGTCATACATGTTTTTATAATGTGTATTATGGTCATACATATTTTTATAATGTGTATTATGGTCATACATGTTTTTATAATGTGTATTATGGTCATACAGGTTTTTATAATGTGTATTATGGTCATGAATGTTTTTATGTGTATTATGGTCATACATGTTTTTCTGTGTATTATGGTCATACATGTTTTTATAATGTGCATTATGGTCATACATGTTTTTATAATGTGTATTATGGTCATACATGTTTTTATAATGTGTATTATGGTCATACATGTTTTTATAATGTGTATTATGGTCATACATGTTTTTATAATGTGTATTATGGTCATACATGTTTTTATAATGTGTATTATGGTCATACATTAATATTAAGTTTGGTTTTGGTTGCAACTTAAAGGTTGTATCAGCGATTTTGGGTGGAAACATAAATGATCACATTCATCTGATTTTTCCTCACGATCCGCTAGCTGCCCGCCCCATAAGCAGGCCGTCAAAAAACCGCGTCTCTGTAGGCAGCCTATGCTCCGAGATCGTACACAAAAACAATGGTACTACCAACTACTCAAAACCAAAATAAACAGTATTCCAACCAATCACAATGATCTGCACAAACGTGACGTCACTTCTGAAGCGAAATCCCAAGCAAACATACTTATGAATAATTATGTTATGTTTTAAAAAATAGTGTTCAAGCATCCAGAATTATAACCACGTTAATAACGTTTGTAAGAAACCAAACCGTTTGTAAATCCGTCAAGATTTCAGCGAGATAAGAGTATTAGCGTTTGTGCAGATCATTGTGATTGGTTGGAATACTGTTTATTTTGGTTTTGAGTGGTTGGTAGTACCATTGTTTTTGTGTACGATCTCGGAGCATAGGCTGCCTACAGAGACGCGGTTTTTTGACGGCCTGCTTATGGGGCGGGCAGCTAGCGGATCGTGAGGAAAAAAAAAAAATTTATGTTTCCACCCAAAATCGCTGATACAACCTTTAATGTTAAAATCGGAAATTTTGCCCGTCAATGTCTCAGCCGTTTTAGCACTAATTACCAAGCCACTTGGCAGATCAACTCATCTCATCAAAATCTTCACATAAAACAAATATGGGAAGATTTGTTAAGCCGTTTTCATACAATTAAGTACATAAAAAAATTGTATTTAGCATTTAGATTGACTTTTTTTTTTTTTTAAAAGACCTTGCTCAAATTCTACAACTTTAGTGACTAGTGCTTTTGATGGGTGATATTTCTGTCTATTGTACAGTTTTTAAATAAACCTTTATAATTCTACGATACCGGAAATAAATTGTCCATTGACTTAACATTGGGGCAATAATTTGCTAGCAACCGAAGGCTTTTTCGAATTGAAAGTACTGTTACCACTCAGTAGTCTCGTGCAATGCGAGATTTCCTCTCTCTGAAGCTTCCACAGAGCACAGAAACCAGCCCATAGTCAAGATATGAATCAGCCGTAGGCTACTAACGTTAACTTACCTATTTTTAAACTAAAAGTCCAAAGCGAGTTTTGAATTTTCCGAATGGTTTAACATTTTTCTGATTCACAAGACGTGTGGGCAAATCAACTCGAGAGAGCAAGTTGGATAACGTTATTTTGCCAGGTCAGTGATCACACATCATCACAGCAGTTCCACATAACTCTGACCGAACAGCAACAGCAGGCTAGCTACCGTTACCGAGTGACAAAGCGAGAAATAATACAGCTACTATCTAACTTTGCTAGCGAGATTAAAATAAATGTATATTAATTTAGCTACTAACGTTACTCCTTTCAGACATGTCCACAATATTATCTGTAACGTTAATGAAGCTACAAGCGCCACACCGTGTGAGCAACTAAAGTTAGCTAGGTAGCATTACAAGCCCCACATGGAACCACGACGCTGAAGTTGGCTCCCGATTCGGAATTGCCGGTCCACCTTAAATCGGTCGGGAAAAGCGATTGTATGCTTTCACGGTCATCCTTCCGCTTTTTTCTCCGCTAAATCTAATTGGCTCAACATTCTGATAGCCTAGTTGTGTGTGTGTATACATACATTTATTTATTTATTTATTTTGGATACTGCACCGTTTTGAAATAATCGCACTCCAAACTTCCTATGTCCACCAATGTAAATTGCTGAAAAAGGTGAAATTTTGAATAGGATTTTCTTGCCAATTTTAGAACGTCTCAAACTTTTGACACTCGGGTATGAGAGAAGAGGTTCTCCACTATATCTGACCCGAGTTGGGTGAAATATTACTGTAGCATTTTGAAATAATCCCACTTCAAACTTTCTATGTAATCCAATGTAAAACGACTGAAAAAGGTGAAAGTTTGAATAGGATTTTCTTGCCAATTTTAGAACGTCTCAAACTTTTGACACATGGGTATGAGAGAAGAGGTCCTCCTCTATATCTGACCTGAGTTGGGTGAAATATTACTGTAGCATTTTGAAATAATCCCACTTCAAACTTTCTATGTAATCCAATGTAAAACGACTGAAAAAGGTGAAAGTTTGAATAAGATTTTCTTGCCAATTTTAGAACGTCTCAAACTTTTGACACTTGGGTATGAGAGAAGAGGTCTTCCACTATATCTGACCCGAGTTAGGTGAAATATTACCGTAGCATTTTGAAATAATCCCACTTCAAACTTTCTATGTAATCCAATGTAAATCGACTGAAAAAGGTGAAAGTTTGAATAGGGTTTTCTTGCCAATTTTAGAACGTCTCAAACTTTTGACATTCGGGTATGAGAGAAGAAGTTCTCCACTATATCTGACCCGAGTTGGGTGAAATATTACTGTAGCATTTTGAAATAATCCCACTTCAAACTTTCTATGTAATCCAATGTAAAACGACTGAAAAAGGTGAAAGTTTGAATAGGATTTTTTTGCCAATTTTAGAACGTCTCAAACTTTTGACACATGGGTATGAGAGAAGAGGTCCTCCTCTATATCTGACCTGAGTTGGGTGAAATATTACTGTAGCATTTTGAAATAATCCCACTTCAAACTTTCTATGTAATCCAATGTAAAACGACTGAAAAAGGTGAAAGTTTGAATAAGATTTTCTTGGCAATTTTAGAACGTCTCAAACTTTTGACACTTGGGTATGAGAGAAGAGGTCCTCCTCTATATCTGACCTGAGTTGGGTGAAATATTACTGTAGCATTTTGAAATAATCCCACTTCAAACTTTCTATGTAATCCAATGTAAAACGACTGAAAAAGGTGAAAGTTTGAATAGGATTTTCTTGCCAATTTTAGAACGTCTCAAACTTTTGACACTTGGGTATGAGAGAAGAGGTCCTCCACTATATCTGACCCGAGTTGGGTGAAATATTACTGTAGCATTTTGAAATAATCCCACTTCAAACTTTCTATGTAATCCAATAATATTCGACTGAAAAAGGTGAAAGTTTGAATAGGGTTTTCTTGCCAATTTTAGAACGTCTCAAACTTTTGACACATGGGTATGAGAGAAGAGGTCCTCCTCTATATCTGACCTGAGTTGGGTGAAATATTACTGTAGCATTTTGAAATAATCCCACTTCAAACTTTCTATGTAATCCAATGTAAAACGACTGAAAAAGGTGAAAGTTTGAATAAGATTTTCTTGGCAATTTTAGAACGTCTCAAACTTTTGACACTTGGGTATGAGAGAAGAGGTCCTCCACTATATCTGACCCAAGTTGGGTGAAATATTACTGTAGCATTTTGAAATAATCCCACTTCAAACTTTCTATGTAATCGAATGTAAATCGACTGAAAAAGGTGAAAGTTTGAATAGGGTTTTCTTGCCAATTTTAGAACGTCTCAAACTTTTGACACTTGGGTATGAGAGAAGAGGTCCTCCTCTATATCTGACCTGAGTTGGGTGAAATATTACTGTAGCATTTTGAAATAATCCCACTTCAAACTTTCTATGTAATCCAATGTAAAACGACTGAAAAAGGTGAAAGTTTGAATAGGATTTTCTTGCCAATTTTAGAACGTCTCAAACTTTTGACACTTGGGTATGAGAGAAGAGGTCCTCCACTATATCTGACCCGAGTTGGGTGAAATATTACTGTAGCATTTTGAAATAATCCCACTTCAAACTTTCTATGTAATCCAATAATATTCGACTGAAAAAGGTGAAAGTTTGAATAGGGTTTTCTTGCCAATTTTAGAACGTCTCAAACTTTTGACACATGGGTATGAGAGAAGAGGTCCTCCTCTATATCTGACCTGAGTTGGGTGAAATATTACTGTAGCATTTTGAAATAATCCCACTTCAAACTTTCTATGTAATCCAATGTAAAACGACTGAAAAAGGTGAAAGTTTGAATAAGATTTTCTTGCCAATTTTAGAACGTCTCAAACTTTTGACACTTGGGTATGAGAGAAGAGGTCCTCCACTATATCTGACCCAAGTTGGGTGAAATATTACTGTAGCATTTTGAAATAATCCCACTTCAAACTTTCTATGTAATCGAATGTAAATCGACTGAAAAAGGTGAAAGTTTGAATAGGGTTTTCTTGCCAATTTTAGAAAGTCTCAAACTTTTGACACTTGGGTATAAGAGAAGAGGTCCTCCTCTATATCTGACCTGAGTTGGGTGAAATATTACTGTAGCATTTTGAAATAATCCCACTTCAAACTTTCTATGTAATCCAATGTAAAACGACTGAAAAAGGTGAAAGTTTGAATAGGATTTTCTTGCCAATTTTAGAACGTCTCAAACTTTTGACACTTGGTTATGAGAGAAGAGGTCCTCCACTATATCTGACCCGAGTTGGGTGAAATATTACTGTAGCATTTTGAAATAATCCCACTTCAAACTTTCTATGTAATCCAATAATATTCGACTGAAAAAGGTGAAAGTTTGAATAGGGTTTTGACACTTGGGTATGAGAGAAGAGGTCCTCCTCTATATCTGACCTTTTGACACTTGGGTATGAGAGAAGAGGTCCTCCTCTATATCTGACCTGAGTTGGGTGAAATATTACTGTAGCATTTTGAAATAATCCCACTTCAAACTTTCTATGTAATCCAATGTAAAACGACTGAAAAAGGTGAAAGTTTGAATAGGATTTTCTTGCCAATTTTAGAACGTCTCAAACTTTTGACACTTGGGTATGAGAGAAGAGGTCCTCCACTATATCTGACCCGAGTTGGGTGAAATATTACTGTAGCATTTTGAAATAATCCCACTTCAAACTTTCTATGTAATCCAATAATATTCGACTGAAAAAGGTGAAAGTTTGAATAGGGTTTTCTTGCCAATTTTAGAACGTCTCAAACTTTTGACACATGGGTATGAGAGAAGAGGTCCTCCTCTATATCTGACCTGAGTTGGGTGAAATATTACTGTAGCATTTTGAAATAATCCCACTTCAAACTTTCTATGTAATCCAATGTAAAACGACTGAAAAAGGTGAAAGTTTGAATAAGATTTTCTTGGCAATTTTAGAACGTCTCAAACTTTTGACACTTGGGTATGAGAGAAGAGGTCCTCCACTATATCTGACCCAAGTTGGGTGAAATATTACTGTAGCATTTTGAAATAATCCCACTTCAAACTTTCTATGTAATCGAATGTAAATCGACTGAAAAAGGTGAAAGTTTGAATAGGGTTTTCTTGCCAATTTTAGAACGTCTCAAACTTTTGACACTTGGGTATGAGAGAAGAGGTCCTCCTCTATATCTGACTTGAGTTGGGTGAAATATTACTGTAGCATTTTGAAATAATCCCACTTCAAACTTTCTATGTAATCCAATGTAAAACGACTGAAAAAGGTGAAAGTTTGAATAGGATTTTCTTGCCAATTTTAGAACGTCTCAAACTTTTGACACTTGGGTATGAGAGAAGAGGTCCTCCACTATATCTGACCCGAGTTGGGTGAAATATTACTGTAGCATTTTGAAATAATCCCACTTCAAACTTTCTATGTAATCCAATAATATTCGACTGAAAAAGGTGAAAGTTTGAATAGGGTTTTCTTGCCAATTTTAGAACGTCTCAAACTTTTGACACATGGGTATGAGAGAAGAGGTCCTCCTCTATATCTGACCTGAGTTGGGTGAAATATTACTGTAGCATTTTGAAATAATCCCACTTCAAACTTTCTATGTAATCCAATGTAAAACGACTGAAAAAGGTGAAAGTTTGAATAAGATTTTCTTGCCAATTTTAGAACGTCTCAAACTTTTGACACTTGGGTATGAGAGAAGAGGTCCTCCACTATATCTGACCCAAGTTGGGTGAAATATTACTGTAGCATTTTGAAATAATCCCACTTCAAACTTTCTATGTAATCGAATGTAAATCGACTGAAAAAGGTGAAAGTTTGAATAGGGTTTTCTTGCCAATTTTAGAAAGTCTCAAACTTTTGACACTTGGGTATAAGAGAAGAGGTCCTCCTCTATATCTGACCTGAGTTGGGTGAAATATTACTGTAGCATTTTGAAATAATCCCACTTCAAACTTTCTATGTAATCCAATGTAAAACGACTGAAAAAGGTGAAAGTTTGAATAGGATTTTCTTGCCAATTTTAGAACGTCTCAAACTTTTGACACTTGGTTATGAGAGAAGAGGTCCTCCACTATATCTGACCCGAGTTGGGTGAAATATTACTGTAGCATTTTGAAATAATCCCACTTCAAACTTTCTATGTAATCCAATAATATTCGACTGAAAAAGGTGAAAGTTTGAATAGGGTTTTGACACTTGGGTATGAGAGAAGAGGTCCTCCTCTATATCTGACCTTTTGACACTTGGGTATGAGAGAAGAGGTCCTCCTCTATATCTGACCTGAGTTGGGTGAAATATTACTGTAGCATTTTGAAATAATCCCACTTCAAACTTTCTATGTAATCCAATGTAAAACGACTGAAAAAGGTGAAAGTTTGAATAGGATTTTCTTGCCAATTTTAGAACGTCTCAAACTTTTGACACTTGGGTATGAGAGAAGAGGTCCTCCACTATATCTGACCCGAGTTGGGTGAAATATTACTGTAGCATTTTGAAATAATCCCACTTCAAACTTTCTATGTAATCCAATAATATTCGACTGAAAAAGGTGAAAGTTTGAATAGGGTTTTCTTGCCAATTTTAGAACGTCTCAAACTTTTGACACATGGGTATGAGAGAAGAGGTCCTCCTCTATATCTGACCTGAGTTGGGTGAAATATTACTGTAGCATTTTGAAATAATCCCAATTCAAATTTTCTATGTAATCCAATGTAAAACGACTGAAAAAGGTGAAAGTTTGAATAAGATTTTCTTGCCAATTTTAGAACGTCTCAAACTTTTGACACTTGGGTATGAGAGAAGAGGTCCTCCACTATATCTGACCCAAGTTGGGTGAAATATTACTGTAGCATTTTGAAATAATCCCACTTCAAACTTTCTATGTAATCGAATGTAAATCGACTGAAAAAGGTGAAAGTTTGAATAGGGTTTTCTTGCCAATTTTAGAAAGTCTCAAACTTTTGACACTTGGGTATGAGAGAAGAGGTCCTCCTCTATATCTGACCTGAGTTGGGTGAAATATTACTGTAGCATTTTGAAATAATCCCACTTCAAACTTTCTATGTAATCCAATGTAAAACGACTGAAAAAGGTGAAAGTTTGAATAGGATTTTCTTGCCAATTTTAGAACGTCTCAAACTTTTGACACTTGGTTATGAGAGAAGAGGTCCTCCACTATATCTGACCCGAGTTGGGTGAAATATTACTGTAGCATTTTGAAATAATCCCACTTCAAACTTTCTATGTAATCCAATAATATTCGACTGAAAAAGGTGAAAGTTTGAATAGGGTTTTGACACTTGGGTATGAGAGAAGAGGTCCTCCTCTATATCTGACCTGAGTTGGGTGAAATATTACTGTAGCATTTTGAAATAATCCCACTTCAAACTTTCTATGTAATCCAATGTAAAACGACTGAAAAAGGTGAAAGTTTGAATAGGATTTTCTTGCCAATTTTAGAACGTCTCAAACTTTTGACACTTGGGTATGAGAGAAGAGGTCCTCCACTATATCTGACCCGAGTTGGGTGAAATATTACTGTAGCATTTTGAAATAATCCCACTTCAAACTTTCTATGTAATCCAATAATATTCGACTGAAAAAGGTGAAAGTTTGAATAGGGTTTTCTTGCCAATTTTAGAACGTCTCAAACTTTTGACACATGGGTATGAGAGAAGAGGTCCTCCTCTATATCTGACCTGAGTTGGGTGAAATATTACTGTAGCATTTTGAAATAATCCCACTTCAAACTTTCTATGTAATCCAATGTAAAACGACTGAAAAAGGTGAAAGTTTGAATAAGATTTTCTTGCCAATTTTAGAACGTCTCAAACTTTTGACACTTGGGTATGAGAGAAGAGGTCCTCCACTATATCTGACCCAAGTTGGGTGAAATATTACTGTAGCATTTTGAAATAATCCCACTTCAAACTTTCTATGTAATCGAATGTAAATCGACTGAAAAAGGTGAAAGTTTGAATAGGGTTTTCTTGCCAATTTTAGAAAGTCTCAAACTTTTGACACTTGGGTATGAGAGAAGAGGTCCTCCTCTATATCTGACCTGAGTTGGGTGAAATATTACTGTAGCATTTTGAAATAATCCCACTTCAAACTTTCTATGTAATCCAATGTAAAACGACTGAAAAAGGTGAAAGTTTGAATAGGATTTTCTTGCCAATTTTAGAACGTCTCAAACTTTTGACACTTGGTTATGAGAGAAGAGGTCCTCCACTATATCTGACCCGAGTTGGGTGAAATATTACTGTAGCATTTTGAAATAATCCCACTTCAAACTTTCTATGTAATCCAATAATATTCGACTGAAAAAGGTGAAAGTTTGAATAGGGTTTTGACACTTGGGTATGAGAGAAGAGGTCCTCCTCTATATCTGACCTTTTGACACTTGGGTATGAGAGAAGAGGTCCTCCTCTATATCTGACCTGAGTTGGGTGAAATATTACTGTAGCATTTTGAAATAATCCCACTTCAAACTTTCTATGTAATCCAATGTAAAACGACTGAAAAAGGTGAAAGTTTGAATAGGATTTTCTTGCCAATTTTAGAACGTCTCAAACGTTTGACACTTGGGTATGAGAGAAGAGGTCCTCCACTATATCTGACCCGAGTTGGGTGAAATATTACTGTAGCATTTTGAAATAATCCCACTTCAAACTTTCTATGTAATCCAATAATATTCGACTGAAAAAGGTGAAAGTTTGAATAGGGTTTTCTTGCCAATTTTAGAACGTCTCAAACTTTTGACACTTGGGTATGAGAGAAGAGGTCCTCCACTATATCTGGCCTGAGTTGGGTGAAATATTACTGTAGCATTTTGAAATAATCCCACTTCAAACTTTCTATGTAATCCAATGTAAAACGACAGAAAAATGTGAAAGTTTGAATAGGATTTTCTTGCCAATTTTAGAACGTCTCAAACTTTTGACACTGGGGTATGAGAGAAGAGGTCCTCCACTATATCTGACCCGAGTTGGGTGTAATATTACTGTAGCATTTTGAAATAATCCAACTTCAAACTTTCTATGTAATCCAATGTAAAACGACTGAAAAAGGTGAAAGTTTGAATAGGATTTTCTTGCCAATTTTAGAACGTCTCAAACTTTTGACACTTGGGTATGAGAGAAGAGGTCCTCCACTATATCTGACCCGAGTTAGGTGAAATATTACTGTAGCATTTTGAAATAATCCCACTTCAAACTTTCTATGTAATCCAATGTAAATCGACTGAAAAAGGTGACATTTTGAATAGGATTTTCTTGCCAATTTTAGAACGTCTCAAACTTTTGACACTGGGGTATGAGAGAAGAGGTCCTCCACTATATCTGAGCCGAGTTGGGTGAAATATTACTGTAGCATTTTGAAATAATCCCACTTCAAACTTTCTATGTAATCCAATGTAAAACGACTGAAAAAGGTGAAAGTTTGAATAGGATTTTCTTGCCAATTTTAGAACGTCTCAAACTTTTGACACTTGGGTATGAGAGAAGAGGTCCTCCTCTATATCTGACCCGAGTTGGGTGAAATATTACTGTAGTTTTTTGTAATAATCCCACTTCAAACTTTCTATGTAATCCAATGTAAATCGACTGAAAAAGGTGAACGTTTGAATAGGGTTTTCTTCCCAATTTTAGAACGTCTCAAACTTTTGACAGTGGGGTATGAGAGAAGAGGTCCTCCTCTATATCTGACCCGAGTTGGGTGAAATATTACTGTAGCATTTTCACATAATCCCTCTTCAAACTTTCTATGTAATCCAATGTCAATCTACTGAATAAAACTTTGAATTTTTAATCGGAATTTCTTGCCAATTTTAAAACGTCTCAAACTTTTGACACTTGGATATGAGAGAGGAAGAAGGTTCTATTTCATATTGTTCAATATGGCATGCTATGGGAGGAGACTGAATAGCAAATTAACCACCACTACAGGAGGAACCACGTCACGCCATAAATATGGCGCTTGCACGCCATCCGGCCTTTTTTTGTCTCAGTTTGAGCTGAGACTGGTTTGTATGGTACCCTTTAGAATTTCTTGCCTCTCCCTATTGCCTGGAGCTACGTCCTGAACGGAGTATGCTTTCTGGGGCTTTCCCTCCCCAGCAACGCGGAATCACGGTTTGTTGCTGTTTGTTTGGCTACCATTACTCGGTAGAGTTGTTACCTTTTGTTAGGCAGTTCACTGCCGGTTTTCCTTGCAGAAGTAGATCGGGTTATGCCGATATCTTCTGATTGTATTTTGTCCTGTTGAGGCATTGAATTTTCTTTCTCCTTGTTGTTACTAAGAAAGGGAAAAGGGACAAGCCGGAAGTAGCCTCTGTGTCAGTGGACACACGCTACCTGAGGTTTTAGCGGTCTCTGGCGGCCCTTCAGTGCTACTGATTCGGGCCTACTGCTAGCCACCTGCGCCAGCCTACTAGGCCTCTGCTTGGTTGGCTTAGCTAGCCGACACTACGCTGCCTGTGGTGTGTTGGAGGGATTTCCGCAGGATATGTCCTCCGCTACCCCCAGTAACCTTGCTATGGCGCCCACGTACCCGATGTCCTTCAGTGCTCAGCACCTTGGAGTCGGGGTACAAGCTCCAGTTCACACGCGGCCGGAGAGGGCTCAACTGCTTCCTAAAGCGCCTGCCCTTGCACATGCTCTGCCGTTCCAGTCTCCCCCTACTGGTGGGAGACAGCGATTGGTTCACATCTGTGTCCCTGCCGGATGTATACTTCCATATCCCCATACACCGGGATCACCGGAAGTACCTCCGCTTTTCCTTCCAAGGCAAAGGGTACGATAACTCGGTCCTCTCCTTCGGCCTAGCCCTGGCCCCACACACTTTTTATGAAGTGCAAGGAGACACGCTGATCCCACTCTGTCACTAAGGGATTCGCATTGCGAACTACCTGGACGACTGGCTAATCTGCGATCCTTCAGAGGAGCAAGCCAGAAGGGATACAAGGTCAGTACTGGCCCACTTAGCTAGCTTGGGCCTGACCCTGAACAGGGGAAAAGAGCCACCTCAGCCCCTCCAGAGAGAGGGTTTTCCTGGGCCCGGTTTTGGTCTCAATGTCCATGCAGGCCCCTCTGACCCAGAGAGGCAGCATGTTTTTGATGGACAGTCTGTCCCACTTTGCTGCAGCGCAGCAGGTGACAGTAAACATTAACCGGAGGTTGCTTGGCTTGATGGCTTCAGCGGCCCAGGTGGTGCCACTTGGGCTGCTGCATACGTGTCCATTACAGCGTTGGGCGGCAGCATAGGGAGTAAGCCCGCACGAGGACAGGCGGCGACTCCTCCCTATTTACCCAGTGTGTTACCTAGGGTAACGACCACCACGGATGCCTCCAAGACTGGCTGGGAGCGGTCGGAGAGGGTCATTCCCTACAAGGGTTGTGGAGCCACTCATGGGTCGGGAAGCACATCAACCTGCCAGAAACGGAGGCAGTGCATCAGGCATTGACCCATTCCTCCCAGTGGTCCGACACAGACAGGTTCTTGTCCGGACAGACAATTCCACTGTGTTCTCCTACCTCAACCAACAGGGTGGGCTTTGGTCTCCAACTCGACATGCAAAGCATGTCAACTCCTGCTGTGGGCACAGGCCTAGGGTATGTCCCCGAAGGCAGTACATGTACTGGGCACAATCAATGTGGAAGCCGATAGGCTGTCCAGGGGTGGCCTGAGAGCGGGGAAATGGTGCCTGCACCCAGACAGTGCAGTTCATTTAGGGAGTTGCTAGTGGGCACCCCTTCGCGCCTCCCGACCAGAGCGGATTTGCTGCCGCAGGCCTGCTATGGCAACCAAATCCACAGTTGTATGACCTGCTTGGCCCCTAGATGGGAGTGGCCACAGGGCCTGGGGCCAGCAGTACTGGAAACATTTCAGGCATCAAAGCCCCATCTACGAGGGCGCTCTATGCTGGGAAGTGGGCAGATGTTAGCTGCTGGTACCACAATAATGGGTTTACCCAATTATGACAGTTCAGTCGTTTTGGCATTCCTCCAGTCCCTCTTCAAAGAGGGGCTAGTGGAGTCCACGGTAAGGTGTTATCTGGCAGCCATATTTGACAGCCATGAGCGTATTGAGGGCCTGATGGTGGGGTCTCACCCTCTCGCCAGCCAGTTTCCCTGAGGAGCCAGGTGGCTTTGCCCACCCAGGTCTAACTTAGTCCCTTCGTGGGACTTACAACTGGCTTTGAATCCACTCACTGAGCCGCCCTTCGAGCTGGATGGACTCAGTCTAACCTTGAAGACTGCATTCCTGCTCGCTATCGCCTCCGCGAGGCGTGTGAGCGAGCTGCATGCACTGTCAGTAAAACCCTCCTGTATGCGGTTGGGTGACAGTAGCTCATCGGTCTTTCTGCTTCTTAACCTTGTGTTTCAGCCAAAGGCCCTCTCGCGGTCGTACATCTCTGTCTATGATGTTGGAGCCGTTTCACCATCCTCCCCACGAGACCCCTGAAGAAGCCAGGCTGCACTCACTGTGCCCCGTCCGGGCTCTACGGTCTTATATCTCCTGCACAAGTGCAGTGAGGAAGACCAAAAATCCTTTTATTGTTTTGGAGGGGCTATGAAGGGCTTTGCCCTATTGTACAGCATGCGGCCCTCTGGATCATAGAGACGGTTCCATGGCGTACAGCAGTTCTGACACATGCCCTCCCACAGGCGTGGTAGCTCACTCCACTCGGGGCGTAGCTACCTCCTGGGCCTTACTACGTGGCGCCACAATTGCTGACATTTGCGCAGCAGCGGGCTGGGCCTCATCACTCACTTTCAACAGGTTTTATCACCTGGACGTAGCATCATCGGCATCAGTTGCCTCCTCTGTCTTCAGGGCAGCGGAGCAACCTTGTATGAAATTTTGTGATGATTTAGGGTTTCTATTACCCGGTGGTTATTTTCCACGTTTCCCACTTGAGCTTGCTCTTCTGGTAAGAACAGCAGCCAATAGTGCATTTTGTTTTTTACAGGATTCGCACTAATGCAATGACCTGCGGTCCTGGTACCCCACTATATACCGCGCCCAACGTTATTTGGTATTCTGTGACCAATACCGTGGTCAGGCGGGGAACCTTGCACCCTCAGGATGGCAAGTGCCCTCAAGTCGGCAAAAGAGGCCGGGCGGCGTACAAGCGCCATATTTATGGCGTGACGTGGTTCCGCCCGTAGTGGTGGTTAATTTGCTATTCAGTTTCCCAGCAGCTCTTCCTCTCAGCGAGGATGCCCCATAGTGTGGCGTGTTGACCGATATGAAATAGAACCTCGTTCGTCTGTCATATCCAAGTGTCAAAAGTTTGACACCTTCTAAAATAGGAAAGAAATTCCTATCCAAAATTTCACCTTTTTCAGTAGATTTACAAAGGATTACATAGAAAGTTTGAAGAGGGATTATTTTAAAATGCTACAGTAATATTTCACCCAACTCGGGTCAGATATAGAGGAGGACCTCTTCTCTCATACCCAAGTGTCAAAAGTTTGAGACGTTCTAAAATTGGCAAGAAAATCCTATTCAAACTTTCACATTTTTCTGTCGATTTACATTGGATTACATAGAAAGTTTGAAGTGGGATTATTTCAAAATGCTACAGTAATATTTCACCCAACTCGGGTCAGATATAGTGGAGGACCTCTTCTCTCATACCCAAGTGTCAAAAGTTTGAGACGTTCTACAATTGGCAAGAACATCCTATTCAAAATGTCACCTTTTTCAGTCGATTTACATTGGATTACATAGAAAGTTTGAAGTGGGATTATTTCAAAATGCTACAGTAATATTTCACCCAACTCAGGTCAGATATAGAGGAGGACCTCTTCTCTCATACCCAAGTGTCAAAAGTTTGAGACATTCTAAAATTGGCAAGAAAATCCTATTCAAACTTTCACCTTTTTCTGTCGTTTTACATTGGATTACATAGAAAGTTTGAAGTGGGATTATTTCAAAATGCTACAGTAATATTTCACCCAACTCAGGTCAGATATAGAGGAGGACCTCTTCTCTCATACCCAAGTGTCAAAAGTTTGAGACGTTCTAAAATTGGCAAGAAAATCCTATTCAAACTTTCACCTTTTTCAGTCGATTTACATTGGATTACATAGAAAGTTTGAAGTGGGATTATTTCAAAATGCTACAGTAATATTTCACCCAACTCGGGCCAGATATAGTGGAGGACCTCTTCTCTCATACCCCAGTGTCAAAAGTTTGAGACGTTCTAAAATTGGCAAGAAAATCCTATTCAAACTTTCACATTTTTCTGTCGTTTTACATTGGATTACATAGAAAGTTTGAAGTGGGATTATTTCAAAATGCTACAGTAATATTTCACCCAACTCAGGTCAGATATAGAGGAGGAACTCTTCTCTCATACCCAAGTGTCAAAAGTTTGAGACGTTCTAAAATTGGCAAGAAAACCCTATTCAAACTTTCACCTTTTTCAGTCGATTTACATTGGATTACATAGAAAGTTTGAAGTGGGATTATTTCAAAATGCTACAGTAATATTTCACCCAACTCGGGTCAGATATAGTGGAGGACCTCTTCTCTCATAGCCTAGTGTCAAAAGTTTGAGACGTTCTACAATTGGCAAGAAAATCCTATTCAAACTTTCACCTTTTTCAGTCGTTTTACATTGGATTACATAGAAAGTTTGAAGTGGGATTATTTCAAAATGCTACAGTAATATTTCACCCAACTCGGGTCAGATATAGTGGAGGACCTCTTCTCTCATACCCTAGTGTCAAAAGTTTGAGACGTTCTAAAATTGGCAAGAAAATCCTATTCAAACTTTCACCTTTTTCAGTCGTTTTACATTGGATTACATAGAAAGTTTGAAGTGAGATTATTTCAAAATGCTACAGTAATATTTCACCCAACTCAGGTCAGATATAGAGGAGGATCTCTTCTCTCATACCCAAGTGTCAAAAGTTTGAGACGTTCTAAAATTGGCAAGAAAATCCTATTCAAACTTTCACCTTTTTCAGTCGATTTACATTGGATTACATAGAAAGTTTGAAGTGGGATTATTTCAAAATGCTACAGTAATATTTCACCCAACTCAGGTCAGATATAGAGGAGGACCTTTTCTCTCATACCCAAGTGTCAAAAGTTTGAGACGTTCTAAAATTGGCAAGAAAATCCTATTCAAACTTTCACCTTTTTCAGTCGTTTTACATTGGATTACATAGAAAGTTTGAAGTGGGATTATTTCAAAATGCTACAGTAATATTTCACCCAACTCGGGTCAGATATAGTGGAGAACCTCTTCTCTCATACCCAAGTGTCAAAAGTTTGAGACGTTCTAAAATTGTCAAGAAAATCCTATTCAAAATTTCACCTTTTTCAGCAATTTACATTGGTGGACATAGGAAGTTTGGAGTGTGATTATTTCAAAACGGTGCAGTATCCTAAATAAATAAATAAATAAATAAATGTATGTATACACACACACAACTAGGCTATCAGAATGTTGAGCCAATTAGATTTAGCGGAGAAAAAAGCGGAAGGATGACCGTGAAAGCATACAATCGCTTTTCGCGACCGATTTAAGGTGGACCGGCAATTCCGAATCGGGAGCTGCGAATCGGGAGCCAACTTCAGCGTCGTCATGGAACCTAACAATGCCAAGCAATGTAACGTTAGGACAATTTATGTTAACGTTAGTTAACATATAGCTCAGTTAATAGCCTAACTTACTTAACATATAACGTTACGGAGTTATTTTCGGTACAATGCAATGAAAATAATTATCTCTTAGTCAAGTTAAATAACATTAGCTAACGTTATATCTTCCATTGCCATGTGGCGCTAGCCAGCTTGCTAACTAATTGGGTAAAAAAGAAACTTAAAACTGGAAGAGCCTGACATTGACAGATTAAGAATTGTAACGTTATGTGTCAGCCCTATTCGGATGGAATACGTTTTAATTTACGGGGGGAGGTGGGGGTAACGTTAATGTAGCCTAATTATTACCGGCGGATCTCCTTATTTTAGTCCCGTTGTAACATACAATTCTTCCCAGAGTATCATTTTTTCCGGGTCCGTTTCTTGACTGTAGCCACCTAGCACTGAACTGTGTCGATATACGCTCAATTCTAGCCAGAAATCTATAAGTGGTTTGATAATTTTCAATGTATTTGTTCAATTAGCCTGTAAATAAACATTATTACCTTGTTCATACCACCGAACTATATAGTTTGGTGGTTCATACCACGCATTATGCTATGTAGGGTAGCACGAATGCTAAAAACTTGTAGCCTATGTGCTTGGTCAGCTAACTTAACCAGGTCTGGACGGTGCACACTCTGGGAGTAAAGTTAACGCGCAGAACAGTTCTGTGGGTTAACGTTAGCAGAGCAAGCACAACACAAAACCTTCATTATAGCTAAGTAGAATTTTGGACAGATTAGTTATCAAATTTGAAAAATGTACAAAATAAATTAAAATTTTAACTACAATATATCTGTTGTTGTTTGTCATGATTCAATCTGTTTTACTTCCAGTGTGTTATGAAATTTGTAAAGTTAGGTTATTATGTTATATTTAATGTTATTTGAACTTATTCTGGTCTATTGGGGGTGTTCTTGAGGCACATTGATTGAAATTTCTAGCAGTAGCTATACATTTTATTATGATTGTGTAATCTTCAGTTATGTTTATTCAACGTTCAAGTGGATGTGTAACAATAGTTATGATGACTACATTTTTTTTTAAAGAAATTGACACCTTCCGGAGAAAAAACCTGGGAATTAATAACAAAAAAACTACATTTTAAGTGTTAAGTTTGGCTTGGTCAAAAACCGCAAAAGACAGGAAATTCATGAGCACCACCAAGCCAAACTTCAGCTCTCTACACTATCAGAGATTCCGTTTTTTATATCTGACTGCTATACAGTTCTGTAGCTATGTTGGTCTACTGTATTTCAAACAACCATGTACTCACTCATCACTGAGCAGATTGGTTCAAACCTTCTTTCAAAGAGCCTAATTCATACTCTTCAAAATAGTATAAGCGGCCTACGACTGCTGCATTAGACTATAGAGTAGGTTTAGACATTGGCTATAGATCTATAATGCATTAAGGGCAGCATAATAGTATATACATTTCTGTACGTGATGCTGATTATTTTACTGTCTGTGAGAACTGACAGATTTCAGCGTAAGGTAAGCGTGTCTGTCTGTGAGAACTGACCAGTGCCGTTCCTGATGCGCTCCTGCAGCTCAAACAGTTTGGTGAAGTTCTTCTGCAGCGCCGCTTCTGTGGTGTTGACATAGATGTACATGTAGCAGGATGGTTGGTCCGATACGGTGTACACTTTATGGTACGCTCCGGCAGGTAGCTGCTCACACACACACGCACAGATTGCACATGGTCACCCACTAAACAGACATATGAAGAGAAAAAGCTGACAATGTGTTGTGTGCTTTTAGTTTTCTGTACAGAGCTGATTTTAAATGCTCAAATGCTCTCCTCAAGTCCATGAATCTGTGAGTTACAAGGAAAGATGCAGTTTAACGGATCTAATAAGAACAGAAATGCAAGCACAGGCACCAGGTACAGAGAGAGGCTTATCCAAATCAAATACAATGACTGTGAAGTTAATTCTTATGACTGTTTGAATCACTGACCTGTATATGCTGGCACAGCATACACTCTTTAATTCTGTTATTCTGTAGTGTGGTGTTAATTTACCACCACAGACACAAGGGAGTGCAGTATTTCAGTCACCACAAAACCTCTCCAAATATAAAAAAATAATATTTAAAAAAAAAACCTCCAGCAGCCACCCAGGAAAGAATGGCATTGTTTGTCCAGAACATTTTTAATAACAATGATAAAACAACCAAGATGCTGTAATTATTATTAGGGGTCCAAGCACGTAGTGCTGGAACCCTATTGTTTTCGCTGGTTTTATTATTATTATTATTCCCACATTTGTTACAATTGCAGCAAAACCACATGATAACTTTTGCTGAAACTTTGCACACATGTAGACACTGCGAAACAACACATGTACAGCTAATTCCAACCCAATTGACCTGATGGTGGCGCTATAGAGACAAAGTGAAATTCTATAACCTTTTTGGTCTATAACTTTTGAACCGTTTAGCCTATCTTCAAATTTCTTTTTGCCTTAAATTCCTTGGTTCGTGGCAAATAACTTTGCCATTAGGACCAATGAGGTCTGCCATATTGGATCTTTTGCAAATTTGCATTTTGTGAAAAACCTATAAAATCGAACTCCTCCGAGACCATTTGACATATCAACATGCAACTCACACCCTTTTGTTCAGGGGACGATTCTCTAAAGAATCACAAAGCTGATTTTCCTGATTTTCCAAATATCCTGATCGCAGTAAGCCAATAAAAACTGTTGTGGGCGTGGCTAGTCACAAAAACACTAATAACTCTTCAATTCTTCAATGGATATTAATATCATTTGGTTTCTATACTTGCACTGACCTTCTGAGCCAAACTCTAAAGTATTGGCTCAATAGAATCAAATGGTGGCACTATAGAGCATAATATATTTTTTTAAATGAATAAATTCATAAAAAATCATCATTATTTTTTTGACATTTAAAACTTGCTGTAGTGATCAATTTCCTCTTCTGGAACACATGTATGTCCCATATATGTCGCTGCCATCTTGGATTGGCCGCCATTTTGGAAATGCTATTACCATTTCCCTTCATGAAAAATCACTGTTGTGTTTTAAACATTGAAAATTATGTGTCGTGATCAATCACTGGGAGCCACAGGTTGTCTGTTATGGCTTAGTGGTAAGAGCAATGACCCGGGTTCAATCCCCACCATAGGTTACTTTTCTTTTCGATGAAAACAATGCACAGTTTGTTATGCTTTTCACACTTAATAATGTTCCTTTCACATTATTGCAAAGGCAAAGAGATTTTACTATATTAACTATTCACTGTTTCACTAGTACTTAAATGAGTGAAACAAATAAAGGTTTAATAAAGTTATTATTTTTCCTCCCAAATTCTTCATCAAAAATGCCCCATACCCTCCAATAATTCTCCCCATACCATACAACATCTGCGATGGCTTTGTGGTTAGAGCGATTGCCTTTGATGTGGGAGACCCGGGTTCAAATTCCACCGGGTACCAAAGGTTGCATTTATTTCCGACAACACGACATGCGCTTTCTTATGCTTTTCACATCTACAAATCTTATTTTCACATTAATGGGGTAGGAAACACTAAAAGACATTTTTTGAGTTAATATCTAGGCATTGCCTCAGATTGAAAGTCACTTTCATGAATGTCTTCTCAAATTATTCAGTTTACCCAGAATTAACTGAAGGTGGTGGTCTGAAAACAGTTTGACCTTTTATACATATTCATGTTTAGACACTCACGTCATGCAGCTACATGTGTCTCACGTATACCTTCCGAGACTCGATTGTAAAAGGAAACCAATGTAACATGATTGCAACAAAATTACAACCTTATGCTTGGACCCCGTATAGTCGCTGCTTGCAGCTATATTTATTATTATTATTAGTAGTAGTAATACTATTCAATGCACCATGGACATTATCAGTGAGACATTTTGTCCATTATAACCAATATTCCATAGTGCTGTAAAACAAGCAAAGTGTTTGCGAAGAGATACGTAGGTGAACCTATCTGTGCCGTGTGATTCCGCAGTTAATGTTGAATAAAGCATATCAGGAATATTTATTTTGCTTTGATGGATCAATTTACATTGTAAGTGGAGCAATAAACTATGTGTGTGTGATCAGCACTCCAACGATCTACAAACCTGCACTGCCTTTATAATGGCCCCCATTAACCGTCTCATTTTACTGTTGCATTTTTGCATTCGGCCAAAGAGCAGGATTTTATGTGGCAGATTGTTCAGGCCATTAAAACACTATTGCACCACAACCATTACCATTAATAGTGCCTCACATTATCGCGCGTGCACCAATCTGTTCCCCCAAACAGCTGAGGCAGCCCCCGTTACAATAACAAATAAACACACCCTGGTGCAGCTCTCTTTGTTTGCATTGCATCTCTCCAAAATACTAAGATCTGGACAAACCAACTTCACGCTTTTTGGACAGTCTAAATACAGCAGACCCACTGAGATACAAATACATGAGGTCATATTAGAACTCATTAGAATATCTGTGCATTTTCTCTGGATACATCCTTTTAGTAACCTGTTATCTTAGGTATCTTTCAAAAATGGTTTAATTTTTTTTCAAACCCGTTCTTTATATCAACATTGTGGATTTTCTCATCCATAAACAATGAAAAAAAAAAAAAGACAGCTTTCAAATTTCAAGTTTTGTAATTGATGGAAAGTGCGACTCGTTTCTGTTTTGGACATGGATTGGCCATTTCCAGGCACAACTGCTCACACTAATTCTGGGTCCATCCCTATTCGGTTGACCCATCAGTCTGAGATTTTATATCTGTGACATTTTCATCTCTGGGGTTCTAGAATGGCCCCTAAATCATACACAGGTAAGTGAAAGCAAGGCATCAGATCAAATGTCCCAGTGACAGATCAGGTTACGTAGGTAAGCACAGGTAGTTCCAGGTAAAACTGTACCTTCATCTGGTCTCCAGGCAGCAGGGTATAGTTGGTGTTCTCCTCCACGATCTCCACGCTTAACTGCCCCTGCAACACCTGCACACTGGTGTTACCAAGGTCTTTGCTCACATAGTTCTCCAGGTGAAGGCCTACAAAACACAAAACAAAATTTAATTTAAATTTACCACCAAAAATAATTATATACACTACTCACAAAAAGTTAGGGATATTCGGCTTTCGGGTGAAATTTCAGGATGAACCTAAAATGCACTATAACCTTTACAGGTGAAATTAATTTGACCTTCTCTAAACTTTTGAATGCACATGTCCAACTATTCAATGTTTCAGTACTTTTTGCACAACTTGCTGTTCTCTAACAAGGAGCTGAACGGCAAAATTCACAACAGGTGTTTGATCCATGAATCGACCAATAAATTTCCTGGTTCAATTAGAATTGGTATTTAAACAGTCCTCTTCATCATGCTGTTCACATTTTGACATCATGAGACCAAGACGACACCTAACAATTGATCAACAGTACCTCGCCATTGCGAGGCTTCAAACAGGATGTTCTCAGAGGGAAGTGGCCACTGAGCTTAGAGTGTCACAGAGTGTCATCAGCAGGTTGCAACAGAGATACAGAGAGACTGGAAGAGTCACAGAAAGGCATAGAAATGGACGTCCTTTGGCCACATCCCACACTGATGACCGCTTCATTGTGAACAGTGCCCTGCGGAACCGGATGATGAATGCCACTCAACTCCAGGCACATTTAAGGGAGGTGAGAGGCACCCAAGTGTCACGTCAGACCATTCGAAACCGTTTACATCAGCGTGGTCTGCGTGCTAGACGACCTGCAAGGGTACCTGACCACACCACCAGGCACAGGCGTCATCGTCTTGCATGGGCCAGGGAGCATTTACGCTGGACGAGGGACCAGTGGGCCTCAGTGCTGTTCTCTGATGAAAGTCGATTCACGTTGAGCAGAAATGATGGCCGCCAACGATGTTGGAGACGTCAAGGAGAGCGCTATGCATCAGCCACTGTTGTCACCAGACGACCCTTTGGTGGTGGCGGTGTTACAGTGTGGGCAGGTGTGTCTAGTCAATACAGAACTGCCCTACACTTTGTGAATGGTACAGTGACAAGCCCATACTACCTGAATAACATCATTAATCCAGTCATTGTGCCCCTGCATGAACAACACAGGCCTAATTTCATCTTCATGGACGACAATGCTCCAGCTCATCGAGGTCGCATCATTAGGGAAAGGCTGCTGGAGACTGGGGTACCTCAAATGGAGTGGCCTGCACTTTCTCCAGACCTGAATCCCATAGAAAACCTATGGGATCAGCTGACTCACCGTGTAGAGGCTCGTAACTCTGTACCCCAGAACCTCAATGACCTGAGGGCCGCCCTTCAAGAAGAGTGGGATGCCATGCCTCAGCAGACAATAAGTCGACTTGTGAACAGCATGAGACGTCGTTGTCAAGCTGTAATTGATGCTCAAGGGCACATGACAAGTTATTGAGACATTGACATTTTTGTTGTGGTATACCCACCACTGTTGTTGGCTTTTGTTTCAATAAATTGTTTGAGATGAGGAAATCACCATTGCATGCTTCTACTTAAATGCCCTACTTTCATGATACGTATAATATCACTGTAGCGTGAACTTACATTTTCCATAAATTTCACCCGAAAGCCAAATATCCCTAACTTTTTGTGAGTAGTGTATATGCAGACGGGTGACAAATTAAAGGAAAACCCAACATAAAGTGTCTTAATAAGGTGTTGGGCCACCAGGAGCCGCCAAACCATGCCAGGAAAATGCTCCAGCAGCATAACAGAGCCACCGGACCCCCTCACTGTATGGGTTTTTCCTTTAATTTGTCACCCATCTGTATATCATATACATATACAATACATATACATATATGTGTACAAACCTGGGAAGTCAGCAATGAAGACCACTTCAGTCTGGTTGTCCAGTGAGCCCTCAATCTCCTGAAACTTTGTTCTCCAGGGAGAAAGGTCCACAAGCAGAGGCATCAGCCACGGATTAGGACGGAAGGGCGACCAGTCCGCAGTCACAATGTCCACACGGGGATCAAAGATCCTGAAGGGATGAAATCACATATTTAATTTTTTTTTAAAAGAACAAAAACCTCAGCTAAAAACCAAAACATACAGAATGGATATGGTTTTGTTTTTTTCATTTAATTATTCAGATGACAGGCATGAAAATCTCTTGCAACATAATTATACCAGTTTAGATTAAGTGAAAGCCAGTTAAAATCAGTAAAAACAACAGCGTACTTCACGGCCACACCCACAGACATCTTGCCAACTGCACCGAGAGCTAACCTGCACGGAGAGCCAACCTGGACCAATGTACTTGCCATAAATTTGCGTGCATGTAGCTGTGTGCTGATTACTGTATGTTGACCCATGTGGATATGCCCTTTCATTCCAGCCCACAGCTGGTACGGTACCTCTGCTGGAAGCGCTCGTTGATAGACACCCATATATCGAAGAAGATCTGTGGGTCAGTGACATTATAGTGGACCAGGTTGCGGCTCAGGCAGGTGGCGTACTGCTTTAACATGTCTCCATGGTCCTTCCAGCGCCGGCTCTGTGTAAATACCTGTGTGCCACAACAACAAGTACAGCAGAGAATTTACAGCAATATGTTACCTGAACAGAGCAACTGTAAGAGTAATGATGACTCTATGATTGTAACATAGAGTTACATTTCTGTGTTATCCTGCTACGTGGTTCTAATGGTTATGATCCCACATTGCCCTGCTACAATGTTCTAATGGTTATAATCCCACATTGCCCTGCTACATGGTTCTAATGGTTATGATCCCACATTGCCCTGCTACAGGGTTCTAATGGTTATAATCCCACATTGCCTGGCTACATAGTTCTAATGGACGTGATCCCACATAGCCCTGCTACAGGGTTCTAAAGAACATGATCCCACATTGCCCTGCTACAGGGTTCTAATGGTTATGATCCCACATTGCCTTGCTACAGGGTTCTAATGGTTATAATCCCACATTACCCTACTACAGGTTTCTAATGGTTATGCACCCACATTGCCCTGCTACTGGGTTCTAATGAGTATGATCCCACATTGTCCTATAATAGGGTTCTAATGATTATAATCCCACATTGCCATACAACTGGTCCACTACTGTGTATTCCTAGGACTTTCTCCTCTTGCCACTCACCCCAGGGTTGAGATATCCAATATCTCCAGTCTTTCCATCTCTGTAGGTAATCTTCACATGCTGGTGTGAACGGGAGTGAACCATCATATCCCAGGAGTATCCATACAGGCCATTAGTCCAGTTGTTGTACCCCTGAGACAGACACACAGACAGACAGGAGAGGGCTTTGCTGAACACTTAATTAAATCCATGAGCTGTGCTTTAGTTCAAAGACTTATGAAACCAAGCTAACATTTAAAAGGCTGACCATTTGTACTATTATTAGTTGTAGTATTGTTATTACTGCCGCTGCTAGTACTAATAATAATGAATGTATATACATACATATATCATGCACTATATATAGTTTTTATTTATGGCTCAGATTCTCCTCTCCTCTCCGTACAGAATGATTGCAGGAGTGTCAGTCGATGCCTTAAAGGCACATTAATGTGGAGTCAGTAACAGCCCATGAAACATTTTATTACATTGCTCTATTACAGCACCGCAGGAGTTCTAATGAGTGTTCTAATGACACTGTGACGGTCCCAGGAAAGAGGCTTCCTGGGGCCTTAGGCACCATGAAAGAGCACAGCCTACCAAAGACAACACAACGAAAATAACTACAGCTCCTCTCCCACATTTCTCATTATCAGGATTTTTTGGCATTCAGGACAGGGTCTGAGTAAGCAGAACAGCAGCCAGAGATAAAGTTAAGGTCATGTAGGACAACCAGCAAGTGATGTTCTCTCCAGCCCTTTCTCTGGAGATAGATACCCACACAGGGAAAATGCCCTTATATAGCAAAGCAATAGCCCTGAATATTAAATTTAGACTAACCTTTCCAGCAAATAATACTGTGACTCACATTGGACATTCCCGTGTATTTGTAAGCCCTTCAAAAAGTGAACCAAGCCAGAAGAGGGATAAAGAGGATGCCTATTTGGACTATCTGAGCAGTAACATGCAGGATTCCTACTCAAATTGGATTTATGTGTCACATTGTGAAGGGTCAGCTTGCCACATTACTGCCTTCTGCAACTGACCTTCATAAAGCAACATTGACACAGAAATCACAATTGGTTGTTTGGTATGGGTTTTTATTAATAGGATGTGGTGTACACAAAATGTTTTGTCCACGATAAGACTACTCTTGGGAGTAGGATCAGTCAGACTCATAACCAATCATTGCTTTCCTTGCTTAGGGGTTGCGAAAAGGAGCTTATATGATGTTTTGTTTGGGAATGCATTCTCTTTACATTGCTCCTGGGAGTACAGTTTTTCATTATTCTATATAATAGTATGCGTCAAAATGGCAGATCACTGCAACATATAGTTATGAATATACAGGGTATGTACTGTTGTGATTTTCCATGTAGGAATACAATGTGATGTCATGACTATGCAGATTTGGATATGGATCAGGGAATTACAGAATTGGAGAGAGAGGATTTCTTTGATAATTCTAATAAAGTAAACCAGGAGCTTATTTTATATTCTCCTGTAAAATCCTGTAAAACAAGCTGCATCTCAAAGGCCAAGCGTAGTCCAGTGTTTCAAGGGCAAAAGCTGGTAAACAACTGTCCGTCCATTTAAACCGAAACAGGGACCCGGTAAGTACATCCAAATGAAACCTTCACTGCCAGGCTATTACTTTAGGTTTCTTAACATATAAACCTGTCACTTCACAAAGCAAATTCCAATCAACAATGAACCTACATCAGCTGCTAAAACAGTTAACAGATGGAAAACCTATAATAATCAATGTTAATATTCCTCCCAAATGTTTTTATTTAAGTTTTTGCCCTTGGATTTACCATCTCTATTTTCTCAGGAATGAGAAGGCCATTTGGTTTTTTCCATATGAGAGTTACAATCATTAAATCAATAATGGTATTACTGGGCAGCCCAATTCAGCAGCGTCATTACACCTCTCATCGGAAGTCTGCTTGCTTACAAAACTATTTTAAAGAATGAGGGTATTCAAACATCCATTAAGGGTCCAGCATTGCTACATTCATACACGTAACTCACACTTTGCTTGTGTTAAGAAGTTGAGTAAAGTTACTTTAACACAAACCCTGAAGCCTTGAATGAGGTACACAAGTATTTTTGTGAGGTACCATTATTTCGTTTTCTCCCTCATGAGGTATCAATATTACTTTGAGTATTTCTTAATATGATATGGTGCTCATGTCTTTTGAAGAGCAAACATCAAAACCACAAACCAATTTCATGGAATATCTGTAGTTATGATGCTCGCCTCTTCTCCGAACTGCACAAATGATTTTTTATCATTGCCTGGAGACACGTTTCTGATGTCTGCAGATTCTGGGGTCCCAAAGTGTACCTTATATCTGGGTTTCCAAAGTGCACCCTTAGTCACTTTATAGAATCTGGGGTCCCCCAGTCCCAAAGCATACCCTTAATCTTTGTACAGAATCTGGGGTCCCCTAGTCCCAAAGCGTACCCTTAATCTCTGTACAGAATCTGTGGTCCCCCAGTCCCAAAGCGTACCCTTAATCTATGTACAGAATCTGGGGTCCCCCAGTCCCAAAGCATACCCTTAATCTCTGTTCTGGGGTCCCCAGTCCCAAAGCATACCCTTAATCTCTGTACAGAATCTGGGGTCCCCAGTCCCAAAGCATACCCTTAATCTCTGTACAGAATCTGTGGTCCCCAGTCCCAAAGCATACCCTTAATCTCTGTACAGAATCTGTGGTCCCCAGTCCCAAAGCGTACCCTTAATCTCTGTAGAGAATCTGGGGTCCCCTAGTCACAAAGCGTACCCTTAATCTCTGTAGAGAATCTGGGGTCCCCCAGTGCCAAAGCATATCCTTAATCTCTGTACAGAATCTGGGGTCCCCCAGTCCCAAAGCATACCCTTAATCTCTGTACAGAATCTGGGCTCCCCCAGTCCCAACGTGTATCCTTAGTCTCTGTACAGAATCTGGGCTCCCCCAGTCCCAAAATGTATCTTCAGTCTCTGTGCAGATTTCTTTTCTTGGCTAAAAAAAAGAGAGGCTTTCATATGTGGCATCATGCCCAGCACTAGAAAAATTTACATATTGTACCACAGGGAAATGGTGATTGAGAAGATCTGGCTCCACTCCCTGGCCATTTGCTGCAACTGCATGCTGCCCTGCATTCAGGAGCTGCAAGCTATTATTGCCATTTTTTCTCTGGCAATAAAACCAGCATTAGCTCCTTTCAGTATACCCCTGCGATTACTCAACCCATTTGAACAGGGAGGTTCTAAAATGGAGCTAAAGTTTAATTTACGTTTTTTCTCAGTCAATTTAATTGTGTTTTCACCTCTCCAGCAATATTTACACCTGTACCTCACCCTTGGTCCTGCTAAAAGTCCAGTGGGGAGCTCTTCTTCATCCCAGTTCAGTATTTACCATATTAATCCAATATTAATTCCCCATAATCTCTATATTATATTTATCTCTGACCATCTTAATTCCCCATAATCTCTGTATTTTATCTCTGACAATATTAAGTCCCCATAATCTCTGTATGTTATCTCTGACCATATTAAAGGGTAACAAAGAACTAAAACAATTTATTTTAGATGATAGCTCATACATTCTAAGTATTACTGATTGATTAAGTATTACTGATTGAACTACGTATTTACCTTTTAGGGTTGTTTTAACGTTCCTAGTTCGAAAATGTACTGATGTACGTCGCTCTGGATAAGAGCGTCTGCCAAATGACTATAATGTAATGTAATGTAATGATCCTGGTCCAAATCTTGACAAATTACTGCAGTCAGCGCAAAAAAAGCATACATTTTAATAATCTGGTTCAAAAGTGTCTCTAGTGGTAAAACGTTAGGTACTGCACGTTCAATCTGTGATTGGCCAGAAATTTCATCCAGCTGACGTATTCCTCCCGGTGACTAAATAGAAACCTGTACAGCTACACCATAGAGCGTAGTTCAGTGAGCTACACTCACCGATGGTTCGGTGGCTACACCCTGAAGTTTTGGAGTGAGGGTGGGCAGCCCAGCGGTTGATCTGCGTGGAGAGCAGATAGAGAGAGCGAGCGAGCGATATAGTTAGCTTACAGTTTAGATTTTTTGAATATTCTAGTTATAGTAGTCTATTTATTTTTGGTATATATTTTTTTATAGTTAGATTGATAGTCCCTTGTTTTTTGATAGTTCATTTTTCAGTCTAGCTTAGCAAGTAGCTAGCTAGTTTAAAAAAAAAAATAAAAAATTATATATAGGCTACTTTATTAAAAAATAAATATATAGTATAAAGCATATGAAAACTGCGTATCTGACAGGGACGTGGAGAGCTACTGCGTTGCATGCACGTTGTGGATATTTCCTGTATTTTTATGTTAAAACAAAACTAAATGTTATGTTCTGATGAGGTAAGTAAAGTATCTATTGTTTACTTTGTTCACACTGTACCCTTGCTGGCCTATTTATGTTGAATATTTTTTGTAAACAAACTATTACTTGCGCTGCACGACACCGTTCACCGTTCCACAGTGCTGACTGTGGACGAGAGCAGCTATTTACTTTTTGTTGGTTAATAAAATCACTTTTAAAAAATATTTTTGAATTTATGTTTTAGGGCATATTATTGCTATATGTGGTATTTCCTGCAGAAAGGGGGATTTGGGTCAAATAGCTGAACCAGGAGTTGTAGTGTATGCATGCTACACGTTTAGCTTTGCCACATAGCTACGTCCCTAACAGATATTCTCTTTCAGTACAGTGACCACATGTGCACCCCTTGAAATGGAAACCAATATTGTTGATATCTTGCAGGTAGCGTGATTGCCTACAGCCTTTGTAGCCTACATGGCATGGGTAACTATTTGGACAGCGTGCGATTTTCTGTTTGCTGGCCGCATCATTATAAGCTCAAACGGGGGCTCAGCAGCAGCTTGAGCTGGCGTGTTTTGTGTGCATGAGTGAGAGAGGTAGCGAGAGTGGAACAAAGCAGCCGCTGTGAGTGCTGTCCAGAGTAGAAATTAGCTTTTGGCTAGTGATGTGCGAGTTTGAACGAATCGTTCGAAACAAACAACTCTTTCCTCCACTAACTCGTTCACTGACTCGCCCCTCCTACTTGCTACTTGCTAATGCAAACTGCAAAGACGAGGCGAGACAACGTGTTACTCACACTATTGTGCAACTCTTATATTAACTGTATTTGTGGAAATGTATCAAGTAAATCACTGTATTAACCTAGCCCTGTGAGAAAGCAGCCACTTTGGCGCTTGTTTCAACTCCGTACTCGCTCTCCCTGCCCTGAGCTGAAGGTCTGGCTGCACAAATCACTCACTCACCTGCTCTCCCAGCCCGCCGGAGCTGTCTGACTTGGGTTGCACAAAACACTCACTCACTCGGTCACCCAGTACTCGCTCTCCCAGCCCTGGAACCCGCCCCCTGCCCTGAGCTGAAGGTCTGGCTGCACGTACGAATCTAATGTTGCACTCTTGAATCTGTTTATATACTTAGCGTGTTTTAGTGTTTTATTTGAATTTTGCAATAGTGCATCTGTAGCCTAGTAGTAGTTATTGTATTCTTTTATTTTAAATTTGCAATATTAGGCCTTCATATTTGCTCTCGTTGGTTCAGCGGGTGCGGGTGAGTGGGCAACTCGAGTTGGCCAGCTCTGACTCGCACTCACTGATTCGCTAACTCATGAGTGAGAGTACTGAGCAAGCCCCCAGAACAGCGGCGGGCTTTGAAGCCAATTTGATTTAGTGGTCAAACCGTGTAATTACAACTTCCAGGTCCAAAAAGCAGTTTTTCTCGCACACAATCATGGAAAAGGAGCGGCTGTAAAACGGTGGATAATTTTTTTTGAGCATCACAATCCCCGCGAAATAACTCGCTTCACTATCAGAATTTGATCCATTCGTTCCGATAACATTTGGAAAGTCTCGAAGAGCCGTACTATTAAATTATTTTATCCCATTCGGGAGGGCTAAACCGGAAGTTAGACTGACTTGATGACTCGAGTGACTCCAAAACCCGACTCTCTTTGGTGACTGACTCATACAAACTCGAGTTAGTAAAAAGAGTCAAACCTCCCATCTCTACTTTTGGCTACTAGTGAAAAAGAATAGCTGGGGCGTGGTTTGATACCTGCAGCGCAGCCCCTATATTATTACCCTATCACGCCCAGATTTTGGCATTTTTCTAATTTCAAAAGGGGGTAGCGAATTAAAGCGTTACCATTTAATTCCCCATACTCCCTGTATTTTACCTCTGACCATATTAATTCCCCATAATCTCTGTATTTTCTCTCTGACAATACTACTTCCCCATAATCTATATTTTATCTCCGACCATATAAATTCCTGACACTCGCTGTATTTTTTCTCTGACCATATTAATTTTGCATACTCGCTGTATTGTGGTATAAGACAGGGCTACACCCTTATTGTCCTTGTAGTTTGCAACAGCCATTGAGCCACTGGCTACAAAAATGTATAGATTTGACATTAATTACTGTTTACATTTAGCTACCCATATTAGGCATAGCTCCTGGGAAGAGCGAACCTGAAGAAGGGCTGCCCGAGAGAGGCGTTGTTCGTCTCTCTCTTGTTTGATTGTGCTTCGTATTGAATTTTGATAAATTAAAATAATATATTCATAATAAGGTTGTTCCTGTGTTGAGTGTGCGGTTTACACTGAACCATCAATTATTGGACAAATCTCAGTGTACCATTTGTTTTTGGACGTACTCTTGCTACAACCTGCACTCTATTAAAGAAACATGTGTGCATTGAACTATTTTTCTGTAGGCATAGCTCCTACTTCTCTTATTTGATGCTACCTGAGGGTTACAAAATAATTCTTATTCATATTCTGCCATGTTTATGAATTTAGTCCAGTGAGTCCACACATGCACACACACACACAGTCCATACATAGAGTACACACACACAGGCACAGTTCATATACATACAGTAGACACACACACACACACACACACACACACACACACACATACACAGTGCACACGTACAGTACACACACATCTTCCACATCCCTGCTACCTGCCTGCTCCCGATTCAGAATTCACTGTGCCACACACAGTGGCACACAGAATCGCAGATAATGCGGGAATTTTTCTGCAAACTTGTTGGCTTTTGAATGTCCAGCTGCTGACACTGGGAAGAAAATTCTTCCCAATAAGTCTAAACTAGAAGAACAGTTTTAAAACACTCCTGCACATTTCACTGTTCCCATATTATCTCTAGTGCAATGGAAATACCGGAGTGATTTATCGCTACAATCATTAGTGCAATGGAAATACCGGAGTGATTTTTCACTACTCTAATTAGTGCAATGGAAATACCGGAGTGATTTATCACTACTCTAATTAGTGCAATGGAAATACCTGAGCGCTTTTTCACTACTATCATTAGTGCAATGGAACTACCTGAGCGATTTTTCACTACTATCATTAGTGCAATGGAAATACCTGAGCGCTTTTTCACTACTATCATTAGTGCAATGGAAATACCTGAGCGCTTTTTCACTACTATCATTAGTGCAATGGAACTACCTGAGCGCTTTTTCACTACTATCATTAGTGCAATGGAACTACCTGAGCGCTTTTTCACTACTATCATTAGTGCAATGGAACTACCTGAGCGATTTTTCACTACTATCATTAGTGCAATGGACGTACCTGAGTGATGAAGTGTGAATAAGGAAGGAAGAGCTGCTCGGCCAGGTACAGCAGGGTGAACAGGGTCGCGAACTTGTGCCTGCGTCCAGGTTTGAGGGGTCTAGAGTCTGAAGGAGACCGCTGTCCATCTGCAGTGCTCGGCGGGGTTTCCCTGTACACGCAGGAGGCACTGGACTGAGGTGCTGGTTCAGTGGGTGGCAGTACTGCCCTAAGAGCCGCTGGGAAGCCGCCAAAGAAGCGTCTCGGCCAATCAGGGTAGCAGAAAAGGGGAGAGGTAGCCAACATGGTGTAGGCAAACATTCCTGTAAATACAGACACAAACAGAGGGCCTCTGTGCTCATTCATCACCTGCTAGAGGATCTCCATAAGGAGACAAAATTCCCACAATTCACCACTTTATTTTAATAGGGAAATCTGCATTCAAAATTCCCGCAATTCACCACTTCATTTTAATGGGAAAATCTGCATTAAAAAACACGGTCTGGTATCTGTTACGGCACTGTTCTACTGCATGTATGGTCCCCATGGTCTGGTAGCTGTCAGGTGGTAGGAATACATTTTCACATGCATGTATTTTTAACAATATCCGCCATTCTCACCGATGCTGAAGAGCTGGGAATTCATACAGTGGAAGTAGGAGACAAAGACCATGGCAAACGGACGTGTGGCATCGAAGAAGAGCAGATAACCTGCAGTCAGGTCCAGGATAAGACCCCCACCATGAACAACGAGAAGATTGACCATTTCCACTGGTAGAATAAGCCTGCAGGGAGCATTGGAGGGAAGACAACACATATGTTCATGAGGAGCATGGCACCCACAGCCAATTAAACCCTGTTAGGGACTGGCTCTCACTTGAAAGGGTCGAACAGCCAGTGGTGGGCCAGGTACTGCATGGAGTATCCACCAACCCAATCGGAATCCAGCTTCTTAATGCCAGCAAAGAAATATACAATAAAGATCTGCAAAACACATACAGAGACACTCAGGGTTGCATTTCGTGCCTCATAAACATTTTTAACATTGAGCCTCATTTTTTAATTTAATTTATCGTTTAGTTTACCATGAAAGTCCCACTGAGAATAGAGAGAGGGTGTCCTGGCCAACAGATAATGTACAAAATATTGTCCAAGTATAAACACACAAGACAACAGACAAAATGCAAAGAAAAAACACAGACTTAAGGTCATGGCCAGGTGTCATGGATACTGCACAGACCAAATTTTTGAATTCCGCTAAAGTAACAGGACTATCAATAATTTGTTGTTTTTTCAGCTTGCTCCAAGACCAGAGTGCAATGAGTAACAGAGGTCACATATCCCATATGCTTGCATTTTCCCCAACATCAATCACAACCTTCAGGTCCAGTGAAACTAGTACTAAACTTTGTATTTCATACATGTGACAAAGTGCTTCTTTAGACAGAATGAGGACAGTCAGGCTGTTTGGAGCACCTCTTGCACATGTGATTAACTTGCAATAAACGTGGCGCACGTCCATTTTTTTATTGTTCAAACAGTACCAAATACAAAATAACCACCAGACATTAGCAGAGTCATCAAAAATGCGAGAAAATAAATTAAATGCCCAGAGCACATCCATGAAAATTTTTTCATAATTCCACTACATCAATATAACAGATACTTTATAAAAGAGAATGAACAACCTGCACCTCCACAGACACCTGCTTGATAGCATTTTCTGACCTGAGCTCTGATGATGGTGTAGTTCCAGAGTGGCACATGGGCATTCTTCTTTTTTGCATTCCAAAGTCCATCTATTGACCTGCAGACCGTGACAGCACACACATCTGATCAATGTACTAGGAAAAGGCTGTCATTTCATTTTAAATTAACCATGTCTGCCAGACTGGTGATAGCATAAACGTAACTTTGCCCCAACCCTAATCTGGCACTGCTACCAGTGGGCTAACCCCACTCCCAGCTACATTTATGTTTGCTGTTTGTTGGAATTTTTTGGAAAACCATCTTCTAGAGTGCTCTGCATTCAATTAGTCCCGTCTGTGGTTATTCCAAATATTTTTGGGTAAGCCACATACAGGTAGTGAACAAATAAGGAAATGTTGATGTAAAGTCACTTAATAGGATGTTGAGCTACCATGTTTTTTCAGACAGCATATGTATACCAGCATCGGAAATTCAGCTGTAGGAATTTAACACCAATCTTCAAGGAGAAAGTCAGTTGACTCATGCCTAGTAGATGGATGTGGAAATGCTGTCTCTGGCATAGTTCCAGAAAATAACATTCATTATTATTATTATTTATTTTAAATGATGGATATGCAACAATAATGTTTTAACTTTTAATTGTAGCCTATATGTTTATCATTCTGTATCGGTATGTTGGCCGATACAAAAGCATTTCATGCTGAAAAACGAAAGTTGAAGTGTTCCGCTAAAATCGTCTAAAAGTAAAGTTTGTTTATCATTCTCAATGTGGGTCGTGGTGTGAGCTGCCATGATGTGATGTCAATTTCTTCCAAGTCGTGGGGTCAGGGTTGATTTCCCGATCCCTGGTTTCCAACATGGAACTGCTAGATGGAAGGGCGTTTTACTATATTTTCCCTGGTAGGATATCGGGATTCCTAGTTGGAAATGAATAAACGAATGTAGCTGAGGAGAGGATAAGTGTGTCATTCTAGACTACAAGTAAATCTTCATTTCCCAATGAAAAGTCTTATCTCTTCTCTAGCCTACATTGCAGATGTGTAGCTACTAATTAGCCTACCAGCTGGTAATTTACCTGAACTTTTTAGCCAGCTACTAACACAGTTGTTATTTTCTTTTTCTCGCCAGAACTTATTCTAAACTTTATTTAACATAAAATGGGGACTATCCTTCTTATGACACATTCAGAGCTCTTATTATTTTTGTGTGTTAAATCTCCAGTGTGCTTTATATAAAAATCTGTGATGTGCTGTATGTTGAATCTCCAATGTGCTTTTTGTTAAATCTGTGATGTGCTGTAGTATGTTAAATCTCTGATGTGCTGTAGTACGTTAAATCTCCTATGTGCTTTATGTTCAATCTCTGATGTGCTGTAAATCGCTTGGTGTTAAATCACCAGTGTGCTTTGTGTTAAATATCTGATATGCTGTATGTTGAATCACCAGTGTGCGTTATGTTAAATCTCCGATGTGCTTTGTGTTAAATCTCCAATGTGCTTCATGTTAAATCTGTGATGTGCTGTATGTTAAATCTGTGATGCACTGGATGTAAAATTTCGATGTTCTGTATGTTAAATCTCTGATGTGCTTTGTGTTAAATCTCTGATATGCCATATGTTAAATCCTTGATGTGCTGTATTTTAAATCCATGATGTGCTTTGTGTTAAATCTCCAGTGTGCTTTATGTTAAATCTCTGATGTGTTGTAGTATGTTAAATCTCCAATGTGCTTTATGTTAAATCTGTGATGAGCTGGATGTAAAATTTCTGATGTTCTGTATGTTAAATCTCTGATGTGCTTTGTGTTAAATCTCTGATATGCTTTGTGTTACATCTCCAATGTGCTTTATGTTAAATCTCTGATGCGCTTTGTGTTAAATCCCTGATGTGCTTTGTGTTACATCTCCAATGTGCTTTATGTTAAATCTCTGATGCGCTTTATGTTAAATCTCTGATGTGTTGTAGTATGTTAAATCTCCAATGTGCTTTATGTTAAATCTGTGATGTGCTGTATGTTAAATCTGTGATGCGCTGGATGTAAAATTTCTGATGTTCCGTATGTTAAATCTCTGATGTGCTTTGTGTTAAATCCCTGATGTGCTTTGTGTTACATCTCCAATGTGCTTTATGTTAAATCTCTGATGCGCTTTGTGTTAAATCTCCAGTGTGCTTTATGTTAAATCTCTGATGTGTTGTAGTATGTTAAATCTCCAATGTGCTTTATGTTAAATCTGTGATGTGCTGTATGTTAAATCTGTGATGCGCTGGATGTAAAATTTCTGATGTTCCGTATGTTAAATCTCTGATGTGCTTTGTGTTAAATCCCTGATGTGCTTTGTGTTACATCTCCAATGTGCTTTATGTTAAATCTCTGATGCGCTTTGTGTTAAATCTCCAATATACTTTATGTTAAATCTGTTATGTGCTGTATGTTAAGACTCCAATGTGCTTTATCTTAAATCTCCGATGTGCTGTATGTTACATCTGTTATGTGCCTTGTGTTAAATCTCCAATGTGCTTTGTTAAATCTCTGATGTGCTTTACATTAAATCTCTGATGTGCTTTCTGTTAAATCTCCAAAGTGCTTTCTGTTAAATCTATGATGTGCTGTAGTATGTTAAATCTCCGATGTGCTGTATGTTAAATCGCTGATGTGCTTGGTGTTAAATCACCAGTGTGTGTTATCTTAAAACTCTGATGTTCTTTGTGTTAAATCTCCAGTGTGCTTTATGTTAAACCTCTGTTGTGCTTTGTGTTAAATCTCTGTTGTGCTTTGTGTTAAATCTCCAATATGCTTAATGTTAAATATGTGATGTGCTGTATGTTAAATCTGTGATGCGCTGGATGTCAAATTTCTGATGTTCTGTATGTTAAATCTCTGATGTGCTTTGTGTTAAATCTCTGATATGCCATATGTTAAATCCTTTATGTGCTGTATGGTAAAACCATGATGTGCTTTGTTTTAAATCTCCAGTGTGCTTTATGTTAAATCTCTGATGTGCTGTAGTATGTTAAATCTCCAATGTGCTTTATGTTAAATCTGTGATGTGCTATATGTTAAATCTCTGATGTGCTTTGTGTTTAATCTATGATGTGCTTTCTTTTAAATCTCTGATGTGCTGTATGTTAAATCCCTGATGTGCTGTATGTTAAATCACCAGTGTGCTGTATGTTAAATCCCTGATGTGCTTTGTGTTACATCTCCAATGTGCTTTATGTTAAATCTGTGATGTGCTGTATGTCACATCTGTGATGTGCCTTGTGTTTCATCTCCAATGTGCTTTGTAAAATCTCTGATGTGCTTTACATTAAATCTCTGATATGCTGTAATGTTAAATCTCTGATGTGCTGTATGTTAAGTCTCCAATGTGCTTTATGTTAAATCACTGATGTGCTTTATCTTAAATCTCCAAAGTGCTGTCTGTTAAATCTCTGATGTGCTTTCTGTTAAATCCCTGATGTGCTTTCTGTTAAATCTCCAATGTGCTGTAGTACGTTAAATCTCCGATGTGCTGTATGTTAAATCTTCGATGTGCTCCCCAATTTCTAGTGAAACACATTGTTCCTCAGAAAATGTCATTGACAGGTAGGTGGAGGTGAGTCACATGACAGGTGGGTGGAAGAGAGTCACATGACAGGTGGGTGGAAGAGAGTCACATGACAGGTGGGTGGAGGACACACTCACCAGTATCTGTTTGCATCCATTAATGTCAGCTGGAAGCCAATGAGCCCATAAAGGTAGGAATGGTTGTTCCAGGCAGTCTTGTCCAAGAAGAAGACGTACCAGTAGCAGGATACGAACATGAAGCAGGAGAAGCGGTAAAAGCAGCCCATCATGATGCCCACGGCTCCTGTTTAACAACACAGAGTGATGGACAGAACACAAGCTAACCGCTGAATGGCCACATACTGACGGTGAAGAGTAAACTCACCCAAGAACATCACTACATAGACCAGGTACATCCAGTCCAGCGGTAGTGGCTCCAGGAAGTTGAAGAGTGGAAACCGGCACACAGGTGCACCATCAAGGTATTTGTAGTCCAGGTGACTAAGGCCTCGTTCCTGCGTGATGTCCACTGCCATCAACAGACCTGAGAAGTGGAAACAAACCAGATCTGAGAAGTGGAAACAGACCAGACCTGAGAAGTGGAAACAGACCAGACCTGAGAAGTGGAAACAGAACAGACCTGAGAAGTGGAAACAGAACAGACCTGAGAAGTGGAAACAGACCACTACAGTTTTGCTTGGAACCTGGATAAGCCTTTATATTGTGCTTTTAGGCCTTGATGCCCTCATGCTGAATTTGATCTTGGCCTAACTAGCTTCTGATTTCAACTTGGTGCCCAATGAAATTTTGGCTTTGCCAAGGCCAGAGACCTTGCCCTTAAAAGGAAGAAATTTGAAGCCAGATACACACATGTACAAGAGGACAAGAACAACCACACAGAGAGAAAGAAAAAACACGTAATTACAGCCCTTGTCTGGGAATAAATTACTGGCAAAGTGCACAAAACTAAACCAACTCACCATGGCCATCCACCTCTCCATAACTACAGTATCAAGGTTATTTTAAACTAGATTAACAATTCCTAAAAAAAATTGTAGGTGTGGTTGCTTCACAGTGTTATCAACTGCTGGAAATGGCATAGAAAGATGGTAATATTGTATAGTGTGCGGTGGAAAATAAAAGGTGGAAATGGTATGAACTGGTAATGAGGTATAAAGGAATCTAGTGAAAGTGTTAAAATATGGTGATGTAGCCTATTTTGTGGTAAGTCTGGAAGAATCTGGAAGTGATACAAAGAAGTAATAAATTGTGATTAAAGCACAAAAAGGTAAGCCATTAAGTAGGAGAACTGAGCGGCTGAGCTTCACTTAGAGCAAAGAACGCACTTAACGGGTTGCTCAGTTTCGATCACTTTGAGCCGCTCAAATCGTTGGTGAGCACTTTTGGATTTGGATCAGAGACGGAAGTAGGCTACGTCGTTACCTATGGAATTTCTAGTCGCCATTTTTCCAAATGAGCGGTTGTTGACAGTTGCTCAGCGCTCACGTAGAGCAGAACATTAAGTGATTCAAAAATCAGTTTAGTGCTCACGCTGAGCATTCTTTCAAAATGTGCCCATTGACTCCCATTCATTTTTTTGCCAATAAAAGTTCAATTATCTGAAAAAGTGTATATTGTATAAAGGTAAAAAGTAATAGCAACCTGGAGGGTGTATAAAGGTATAATATGAGGTATGAATGGTGTCGATGTTGTGAATAGTGTAGGAGGAGATAGGTTCTCAAAAAGTGGCGGAATAATAATAATTATGGTGAATAACAAAAGATGGCATAATGGCATGCTCCACCACGCCCACCAGGACTGATGACTGATTTGTTTCTTGACAAGAAGTAAATCTTCACAATAAACTATCTTGTGTAAGTTTACCTGAATCCGGGTGTCTGAAGAGCAGCCACGGTGATTGGCTGAGAAAGCACTACCGCAACAAACTTTCAAAAACAGAAAAATGTGCACTCAAATAACCCAATGATATTGGACTAAGCAAGCAGAAATGCTATACTATACTGTAAATACATATATAATCACACATGTATAATAACTATATGTATTTGGCAAACACCTGGGCCCTGTTCCTCATATGTGGATAACTCAGTTAGCTGGCTAAATGTGCTGAGGAAAACCTGGAAATCCCCCCGAATATGGAACATATGCACGAGCAAAAACACCTTTCTGTGTTTTAAATGAGCACAGTTATCCAGCCAACTTAGTTTGCCAGCTATGAGGAATAAGGTCCTGGAGAGAATCCAACACTTATTCCCCATTCTGATAAAAATAACAAATTCCCTCTTGGTCCTAATTAGAATATCCTGGTAATTACCAGATCATCCTCTGGAGGGATTGGTATACATGCAGGCTGAATGCCATTTTCTACTGCGACTTAACTCAAATCAGACATAGTAAACAATGGTCCTATGCAAATTCAGACTGTAATTATGTAGATTTATTTATCTCGCAAAACAGCACAATACAGAGAATAATAGTTAATTAAATTACTGGATTAAAATGCAACATAAGATGAACTGGCCAAAAATGTAGGCTAAATGTGAAAAAGATTCCCCCAGGTGAGCATGCCCTAGACACCCTACACCCTAATAATGGTACGTTGGCCCAAACTGGCTATTCTTCTCTTTTATATAATCATTTACTTATTATTTACTCTTGTGCTGTTATATATTGCCAAATGTAATCTAAGCATGTGTCCGTTTTCAAATATCCATGTTTAGAATCGGTATTATCAACACCCTGTGCAACAAGAGATAGCATTTGGGCTACTTACCAAACAGGAAGCGGAAAGTTCCCAATGCGGCAGGATCAGTGGGTCGGTTGAGGAGGCATACCAGGTGTTCCCAGGAAGTCAGGTCTCTCTTCTCAAACCCAAAAACACGCTTCATCCAGCTGTCCTGCGGGACACTGCCCTGAACATGCCGACCTCTGGCGGATGAGACTGTCACACAGGAAACAGACAATGCAACAATGCAGGTGAACCTGGATTTCACATCCAGAGTGGTTTAACATTATATGGGTTTTGCAGAATTTATTATTCATTATTATTTTCTCTGACATCTCTTTGGTGACATTTGCTTTCTTTATGGTGGCGTTCCCCAGCACTGCTTTAGACACTGTAAAAGCACTACTCGCCCTCTCCTCTGGGATTCATAAGGTTCAAAGGCCAGCAGAATTGATCCCACACGCTATCTCCACCATGCAAATATCTTCACTCTGATTTCTCCACATGGGACTAAGCTCTGCCCTTTTCCTGTTCATTTATCTGCTCCTCCACCACACTCTTCAATGCATAACCTTCTGCTTTTAACAGGACTCAGCAGGTCAGTGAGGTGTGGTTCGGCATTCTGAGGACTTCAATTTTGCTCCTTTTTCAGCTTTTCAAGTCAAGATCTCTTAAACTCAAGATCTCAGAAACAGGGCACTGATGTAAACAGGGACAGAAAGCACAACTAAGCACAAAAATATGACTAGAACAAAACCACCAGACATGCAAGCCAATAAGACTAACATTTAAAAAACAACAATGAGACAGAACTGAATAGCAAGCATACTGTGCTAGCCGTTACCTCTGATGATGCTGTGCCTACGCTGTTTAGTTTTACCTTTCTTATCATATTTACCAATGACACAGTTGGGTCAGCTCTGTGAACTCTTAACTGCCTGCTCTGTCTACATTGATAATGAAATGCATTTCACATCCCAGCCTGCCACATGTTGCAGTCTCTATAATACAGACTTGTACGTGTACGTAGTAGTAGTTTCCAAGATTATGGGTTGTGAGAAAGGCTAACATATACCATAACTTACTGTACACTTTCCATAGTCACTGACGACAGCCAAATTAAGCACGGTACACATTTAATTAGATTCCGTTTCATTTCTCTCCAATCTTGAATTTAAGATTACTTTCATAAGGGTTGGGTCACAGGAAATGTATTCTCTCATTAAATGGGCTCTTGGCTCGCAATGTTTGGGAATCACTGCCTTGCCTGATACAGATACAAAACTAACATTCACATGCAAAAGAATCGTTTCTTGTGTTAGCTAGCAAGATAGGAGAGAATTACATTATCGGCCTTGTAAATTAGCCATTAATCCAACGCCGGATTTATATATTTTTAGCTAGAAAGCTGAAGCTAACTGGGTGTTTAACCGCGGTGTAGATGTCCATGTCATAAAGTTTACCTGTGTCCACGTCTTCTACCGGTTTCTCCATGTCCTTGCTTTCCTGCTGCTGCAGGTTCTGATGTCGTGCAGGACAGCACGAAGCTCTCCAGTGCCTTTCCCCGTCCCAGCTACTGCACACGTAGGTAAATACTTCGCCACGTGTCACATCCACAACACTGAATATGGGAAGGTTTTCATTCCCATTAAGCAAGAATTAATCGGCAGTAGTTTTGTATAAACGCTGGACAGATTTAAGTGATTTTATGAATTTTGTGAATCCGTTCACATAATGAGCGTGAAAAGGGTGTCAATTGCGCTTAATTTGAGCAGCACAGAGCACAAAGTGAGCCGTACATTTAAAAAAAAATTGAGCACACTTTCGTCCAATTTCTGTGACGCTGCCAGCACGCAGTCGGATATGATAGCATTAAGTTTAATATGCGACAGCAGCCTCCGATACGTGACTATCGATATGTGACATAAATTCGTTCTGTTGACACAACAGCGACATAAATAGAACTGTGCGCACTTCCGTATTTTAACAAGGGCAGCGTATACGACAGAGTGACGTGTCACTCATTCATGCAAAACCGGAAGTACACAGGCAATGCAAAGAAGTGAACAGAGAAGCGTATAGCCCATAGAGTTCTGTGGTATAGCCTACATTTACTTTTTTGGTTGTATATGTTTATATTTATGTAGGCTATATAATGCATAACAAACCTGGGAAGCAAGCTCTCAGCCAACCCAAGTTGTGAAGAAACCGGAAGTAAGCCTGAACTGCGCCTGTGTCTGCTGTGTGTGCAAAACATGTGTAATAATAATAAGACGTGTAGGCTACTACTACCCATTAAAATTAACGAGGAATATCGGACTTTTGAAGGCAAAATAAAGGTTCACCGACAATCCTTTGAAACCCGATTTATCGTCGTTACGCTGTATATATTAAAAGTGGATTGTGAAACGTTTTTATGCAAACAATCACGCATTTTCCCCTATAGAGTAGCCTATATGGCGCAACAAGACAGACAATTGCACTGCACATCCCATTGACCCAAATTGATCATAAGAGCAGCAGGATGAGCTGCAGAGGATTAATGGCAAAGGCAGGGAGGCCAGCAAGGAGGAGTTGCAGCTAGGTAGGAGACTATCAGTGCTGAGCCTGAGAAAGTGGTGAAGAAAGAATAGAATAGAATAACATTTATTTTCCCGTTTGGGAACTTCAGTTGTAGCCCCAGCAACAACAAAAAGACAGAGACAGTGGGGCAGACCCACAGCACACAAACAAACATATCAAATATCATTTCATTAATCAAGTGAATTAAAGTGGAATACAGCCATGCTGCCATGATTAAAAATAGCCCCCGCTATCCCGAGATGTCCAGTGGCATTAAGCAGTCCAACCCACAAACTGCACCTCTGCGATTTTTCTCCATACACGCAGTGTTGCAGTCTCTGTGTTGAAACGGATCCACCGAACTGCGTCAACCTTCCCAGTCGTCGCCTCACTCCTCCACCCGCATTATCTTCTCCTCCATTCCCTGATTGCCTTTTGAAGATTTCCTGCACTTCCGGATCAGTCCCGACATCTTCAACACCGGTGAAGAGCGATGGTAAACTTTGCTGCTGCAGATCCAACGGACATTCCCGAGCATATGTTGTGAATGCGTCTCCATGGTGACGACCACAAACAAAATTATCCCGGCGAGACAATTCGCCAATATCATCAAAACAAGCGGTGAAACAAGGGCCCGAAAAATCTCCAGCCCGCCTCCCCGCACCACAACAGACACACAGCACATGAAAAAACTAAAGACAAGAGCCCGACACAACAAAATACATTCAAATTAACAAACACGAAGACGAGAGACAACTGGACTACATGTCGCCATTACACGTGACGTCACTCAAAAAAAGGGCGGAATTTGTTCAGGAAGAATCTGCACGTCCGATAAATTACTATGTTGTCAGAGAGGGTTAGCTTGTTATCCAGGAGCACTTCGAAAACTAGTTATATTTGGTGGAAGATTGATTACTAATGCCTTGTTGTAATCTATATAATTTAGATATTGTGATGATAATACAAACGTCAAATTTGTCAAAAAAGGAAAAAAAAGACGAAACACATTCTACAGAGCTTCATCCTGCATATTTATTGAGTAGGATTTACATTTGTTTGGTTACCATACCAGATTCAATAACAGAATAGCCTACATTTTTTCATGCTGCCACATTTTCTTACAGGTCAACAGATAGACTGGCTATTTGCTTACTAGCCAATTTGCTTTTTGAGCTAACTCTCAAGATGATTGGCTAATGCCAGTTTTAAAATATGAATTTTTGTGTAAATGTCTATATTTTAAAACTGTTTGGTCTCAGCGCGTGTCCCCAGACGCAATTTACAGACACCATTCTCCACATGACAATTTGACATGCATTATAACTTGTATGTTATTTTCACCGCCATCTTCCTCTGGAGACGACATTTCCAGAGACTGACGGTCTCTGACATTCCCAATAGTATGTGCCTGCAATACCGGAGAACTGCAGTCTCAGGACCCCCGTCTCAGGACCGCATTCCTAGGACCCTAGTTTTTCGCGACAGTGCCACCTACCAAATTGGATGACCGTGACAGTGCAACCATGGCAGGATAGCAGTTCTAGCGTGTCTTTATCAATAATAAATCTGTACAAAAAATTAGACCTCTGGCTCCAAAAAGACCATAACTTTTGCGTTAGATCTTTGTTTTGTTGCTTCGTTCAATACTGTTCATCATTTCAGCTGTCCTTTTGGCACGAGATAGAGCTCATCAAGAGCTTTCATTTGACGCAGAACTCATTTTACCCCAAAATGCATTTATTTTATGAGGTAAATACAGTGAGGTGAGGTGGCTTACAGTACAAAAATGATGGGAATCATATGCTATGGCCTTTGCAGCCACTAGATCTCAACCCAATTGCACATTATTTTGGAAGAATGGTGTTGCTTCCCTCCAGTACAGTTCCAGAGACTTGAATATGCCAAGGCGCAGATTTCTCACAGCCACCAATGGAGGTGTCCAGAATAAAATGCAAACATCTATTCTATTCTAAGCTAGTACAACTCCTGTATGGAAGGCCTGTGTGTGTTCATCTCTTTAAATAAGATGGAAGTGGTTTCCAAGTGAAAAATATAACGAGAAGTAATATTTCTGTTGCATACAAGAAATTTGTCACTCTTGACTACAGTTCAAACTAAGGTTCAAAATGAACCAAAATTTAAACGCAACATGTAGGCCTAACAATTCAAAAGATTTTACAGAGTTAATTTTCTCCTTCGCATAGAGCTGATCAGGTTATTGATTGTAGCTTGTGAATGTTGTCCCACTCTACAATGGCTGTGTGAAGTTGATGTGACAGTCCTGGGCCAGAATAGTTATATGTGGTCTGTGATTTGTGACAGGTTGGATGTCCTGCAAATGCTCTGAAACGATGTCGGAGGTGGTTTATGGTAGAAATGAACATTCATTCCTCTGGGGGGGTTGTTGGAGGTAGGGTGGAGGGGGTTACGGCAGGGTGCTTCTCCTTGCACAAATACAGGTGTTTTATGAAGTCCTGTCTACGTAGCAGTGTTGACTGGCAGTGGATTCTGTGATAATGCCATTGTGGTCTGCAATCTAACCCACATTTGTGAATGGTATACCCTAAAACAAGAACATAGAATTGTAGTATTATAATTTTATGATCATATTATTTTAAAAAGTGCAAATTATGAATACCCAAACCATTACAAAACAATGTCAAAATGAAGAGACTGGCTGATAACACGTAGGCTATTGTGGGGGTAAACAGGCTGCCAGCACAGTTTCATTATTAACATTATTTAAACTTCAGTAAAATGGTAAAACAGTTTTAAACATTTACACTGAAGACAGTAGCCCTACTGCTGATTTAATGTAGCTGACAGACACAGATCATATCGACATGCTCTTATCATCTTTTGAAGTTTAATCAAGGTCCTGGATAGAATTTATTATCATAGTCAACCATTAATAGACAGCTAGTTGGGCTTGCCAAAATTGTGCTACGGTTTAATTAACCAAATAAACAAATGAGGCTAACGTTAACGTTAGTTCGTTTTGCAAGCTATCGGTAAGCTACCGTTATAACAGAGGATTGTTTGTTGTGCCTTTTAAATGTGTTTCGATTAGCTTGGAATCAAACATTAACGTTAGCAAAGACTACCATAAGCTAACGTTACATTCTGTTTATCTAACCGTTAGATACATGCATAGATATAGAACCATAGATATGACATATCAAATAATGTAATGTAATATAGTAATTTGGAATTCTGAAATGGAACAATTTGGCAGCCATTTTACCTGGGTACAGCTATAATAGGAACTTTCTAACTTTAGTACTTTCTAACCCACTGTGATGTCATAATCTGGTCTCAGAAGCCAGATAGCTGATGATTGGCTCATAGATATAAAACCATGGTTACTGGCCACCATCTTACATGGGTATAGTCTCAAAAATTGTGCCACTAATTATGACATATGTCACATCTATGGTTCTATATCTATGGATACATGAGCTAGCAAGATCTATTAATTACACCAGACTTGTTTTTAATGTTAAACAAATAAAACTTGATTCACATTCAGTTTTGCACTCACACTCTGATAGTCGTCGGGTTTTGTATCTTGTTGTTTCTCTTGGGCATGCGCAGGACTCCAGGGTCCTAGAAACGCGGTCCTGAGACTGGGGTCCTGAGCACAGAACTATGGTCAGAGACCAAAAGAGCGAGACGGGAAGCTCAGGGGATACTTCTGTCATCAATTCTGGAAAAATATGCAGACCTTGGACCTCAGAAATTAATGGGAATTGAGCTTCAAATTGCCTTTACGAGTAAATGTTCAAGAGGCTTGTTTGAGCAACATATTTGGAATGCATTTGGTCTAAGCAACGTTTTTACGTATTTAACTCGATATGTTATTCTGCAAATCTTTTTAAAAAGCGATTTTTAACAACATCTGGGTGCACATTGATGACATTTTTGTGATTTGAAGGGGGTCTGTTTTCACTACGAAGGCAAGGCTATTTATAGTTTATGCATCAAAATGAGAAAATATATTTTTTAGATTTTTGCAATGTCAATTAACATTACTGATATTTAAGCAGTTGATTCCTATTCTACAGACGATCGTTGGTAATCAGATGTTTTGAATTCATACTTGTTATATCAGGTCACAGCTAATGTAGCTATCAGCGAACTCAGCAGCTTAGCAAGCAGTTGTTGTGTATTGTGCTGTGTGTGTTAACGTTAATAAACTTTTGGCGCAAAACTCTGTTGTCCTTCATATGACTTTGAATGTATGAAAAGCAAAGATTGCAGTGAACAATGTTGGAAAACGAAGTTGTGCTGCATTTGGATGCAGTAACCGACAATCAGCAAACCTTTCTGTGTTCGCATTTCCAATTAACAATGCACAGTATGTATGAAATGGCCTATTGCATAGTAATCACACTTTCAATGGCTAGTCACTAAACTAGCTTTCTAGCTTGTAAGTAGGGATGGGACGCTCGACACTCACGTTTCGACACTGTCGAGTTTTCAAATGACTAGTGGTGGGCGGATCGATACTGAAATATCGATACTTCGATCCTGACGTATCCTTTTTCAGAATCGATCCACACGTAAAAATATCCAGTAATTTTAATATTTATTTTTTAAGGAAATTGAACGTGTATCTGTTGCTGAAAAAGTGAAAGAATTAAATGTTGTAGCAAAGGATACTCTCCTTCCGCCCTCTCCCTCTGCCACACAGGCACGCCGAGAAACACAAGCAAAGCAGCAGTCAGTCAGACAGTCATACAATGAGATGGCACCAGTCAGTGCTGCTCTGCTAATACAGCAGAAAGAAAGCAAAGCATTGTTTGGAGTTCACTCCACTAAACAGTATTGAAGTAAACTATGATATGTGTCAAAAGTGTGTACGATTTTGTGGCAATACCACGAACCTGCCGAAATGCATGAAAACCCTTTCAGAGAGGCAGGCATTATCCAGGTGATAATATTAGGTTATTTTAACTTTTCGAACAGAAAGCAGGAAACACTGGTTATTTCTTGAGTAAAAGAACATTACAGTATAGGCTGATGAATAGGTGTAGGCTATATGAGGACACATTTTCAAACAATATCTGAATTCATTATATCCATTTTGCATTACACTACTCACAAAAAGTTAGGGATATTTGGCTTTCGGGTGAAATTTATGGAAAATGTAAGTTCACGCTACAGTGATATTATACGTATCATGAAAGTAGGGCATTTAAGTAGAAGCATGCAATGGTGATTTCCTCATCTCAAACTATTTATTGAAACAAAAGCCAACAACAGTGTATACCACAACAAAAATGTCAATGTCTCAATAACTTGTCATGTGCCCTTGAGCATCAATTACAGCTTGACAACGACGTCTCATGCTGTTCACAAGTCGACTTATTGTCTGCTGAGGCATGGCATCCCACTCTTCTTGAAGGGCGGCCCTCAGGTCATTGAGGTTCTGGGGTACAGAGTTACGAGCCTCTACACGGTGAGTCAGCTGATCCCATAGGTTTTCTATGGGATTCAGGTCTGGAGAAAGTGCAGGCCACTCCATTTGAGGTACCCCAGTCTCCAGCAGCCTTTCCCTAATGATGCGACCTCGATGAGCTGGAGCATTGTCGTCCATGAAGATGAAATTAGGCCTGTGTTGTTCATGCAGGGGCACAATGACTGGATTAATGATGTTATTCAGGTAGTATGAGCTTGTCACTGTACCATTCACAAAGTGTAGGGCAGTTCTGTATTGACTAGACACACCTGCCCACACTGTAACACCGCCACCACCAAAGGGTCGTCTGGTGACAACAGTGGCTGATGCATAGCGCTCTCCTTGACGTCTCCAACATCGTTGGCGGCCATCATTTCTGCTCAACGTGAATCGACTTTCATCAGAGAACAGCACTGAGGCCCACTGGTCCCTCGTCCAGCGTAAATGCTCCCTGGCCCATGCAAGACGATGACGCCTGTGCCTGGTGGTGTGGTCAGGTACCCTTGCAGGTCGTCTAGCACGCAGACCACGCTGATGTAAACGGTTTCGAATGGTCTGACGTGACACTTGGGTGCCTCTCACCTCCCTTAAATGTGCCTGGAGTTGAGTGGCATTCATCATCCGGTTCCGCAGGGCACTGTTCACAATGAAGCGGTCATCAGTGTGGGATGTGGCCAAAGGACGTCCACTTCTATGCCTTTCTGTGACTCTTCCAGTCTCTCTGTATCTCTGTTGCAACCTGCTGATGACACTCTGTGACACTCTAAGCTCAGTGGCCACTTCCCTCTGAGAACATCCTGTTTGAAGCCTCGCAATGGCGAGGTACTGTTGATCAATTGTTAGGTGTCGTCTTGGTCTCATGATGTCAAAATGTGAACAGCATGATGAAGAGGACTGTTTAAATACCAATTCTAATTGAACCAGGAAATTTATTGGTCGATTCATGGATCAAACACCTGTTGTGAATTTTGCCGTTCAGCTCCTTGTTAGAGAACAGCAAGTTGTGCAAAAAGTACTGAAACATTGAATAGTTGGACATGTGCATTCAAAAGTTTAGAGAAGGTCAAATTAATTTCACCTGTAAAGGTTATAGTGCATTTTAGGTTCATCCTGAAATTTCACCCGAAAGCCGAATATCCCTAACTTTTTGTGAGTAGTGTATATCCATTTTGTGGAAAAACTGATATGCATTGCTCAGTGTTTCTAAAACATAGATTACATCTCATAAAATGTCACCGTTTTGATGGGAAAGATCTCATGTTGCCAATAGGCTACCTTCAGGAATGATCTGTAGTGAATTTAACTCTTATCCCAGCCATCATTTTATCACAATTAGGTAGCCTAATATAATTGAACGTTTCTTAAATGTTGTTGAACAATTGAACATGTGTTTTATAATTGCTGTTATGAAACAGAAAAAAGAGAGAAGCCTTTATGTTAATACTGATGCAAAGGCTTTCAAATATAATTTTTTGAAGTCCGCATTGACCAATTTTCACTGCAGAAATCACAAAGATCTCCCCTTTTTTATGTACACAAGAAGACTTTTTAAAAGTATCTTATCGGTATCGGGATACTAGCCTTGGTATTACTTGGTATCGTATCGAAAAGAAAATTTGTGGTATGGCCCACTCTACAAATCACTGCTGTTTAGTGCTCCGAGGCTTGTTTCAAATCACGTGATCACGGAAACCGAAGCTTCGGACGTCACGGTGACGCCTGTCATTGTGGGCGGTATCTCGAAACAATACAACGCTTGAACCGGCTTGAACCAAGAGCCTACCTGTTGAGATGTGTCAGCTATACGGATCTGGGATCAGAGGCTCTTTTCATTCACATATGAACCTCCATTCGGGTGTACGTGGAAAGACAGGGGATTTCTGTTTATCTGTGCGAAACCTCCAGATCTATGGAAGCATATCCGCGCCAAAATTCAAATGAAAATGCAAATCGCAGATTGCATTTCGTTTACATTCAATGTGCGCAAAAAACATGACATAATTCAAATGAAAATGAAAAAGGCCACTTTGCATTTTCATTTGCAAGTTAATGTACACTTTAATGCAAATCCGTTTCACATTTAATTTTTCTCGCCCTCTACGACACAACCCTGCCATAATTTTAATGAAAATGAAAAACCACATTTGCATTAGCAGTTTCTTATTGCAATCGCATGATCCATGACAAAAAGGAAATGATAATTCAATTCGCCATTTAACATATCGTTTTCATGCTTTTGCGGCACAAGAGTGACATAATTCAAATGCAATGGCATTGCATCCGTTTGCATTATCATTTCCGCGTGTTCACGCAAAAACCCTGCCAAAAATCCGAACTGAACATGCAAACTGTTAAAGCTGCCCATCAGGTTTTTGCGCACATCGAATGTAAACGAAATGCAATCAGCGATTTGCATTTTCATTCGAATCTTGGCGCGGATATGCTTCCATACAGATCAGCTCATTCCTTTCCCACCCACAAACTTCCAAAATATAAAAATGGTTCAAACGCCCCCAAGTATGGAAGGCCAAATGTGACAAAATTAAATAAGCAATTAAATAGATCATGTAATACATAAGCAATTAAATAGGCAATGAAATCAATATCTATTTGTTATTTTACGCCTCTTTTATTTATTTAATCGCGTATTTATTTCAAAACGAATCGGCCTGTCAAACATGAAAGGGGCAGGGAGTGTCAGCTGCTCAGTCCATAGGCATAAAAATCTAGAAACTGCTCAGATTTCTACGCGGCCGCCATATTAGTAGCTATATATTTTGGTAGTATATTGACTGATGCAGACTTCCCCTGATAAAATATACTATAACTCGCTTAATTCACGACTAATTCTCGTAAAATATGACTTGTTATAAACGTGAGAAATATCTGCATAATACAGCAGGTTACCTTATTTACAATTTTCCCAGAACTAGCCTATTTGTAAAAACTAAGCCCTTTTAACTATTATAGCCTACAGGAGTTGTCAAAATGTAGGGTTTGTTTGAAGTTGTAAATTAATTTATAATTTCAGAGAAATACCAATAGACTACTAAAATTGGGACATCAACGACATCCACTAGGGGGCAGCCGTGGATAGGGTAAGCGTAATAAAAAGGGGTAATAATGAACGCAAACCCAGTTTTCCTTATTCCAGGAAATCGCATTCTACAGAAATATAGCCATTTGGTCTTCCATACCCAAGTCGTGGGATTTCCTCAGAGGAGAGGGAGAGATTTGAGAGTGCATTTGAGATTTTGTAGAGAGATATTGTTAATAAAGGAAGGTTCACGAAAGACGTCTTTTGTATGGGATTATTTCCAACAAGAGACCCCATAAAAAGCACGGTGCATGATTTGCGACCGGCACCAGTCCTATGGCTACCTATCTGCGTGCTATTAAATATACATTTCCTTTCCACGATGCTATGAGCTGGGGAAAGCTGATACGCTTTAAATATTGTTTTTCAAATAATTGGAATTTATTGTTGCAATGTAGCCTTCTCTCCTTATCAGACACGCAAGAGGAAATAGAAGGGCATTGGTCGATATGATGGCATTAGGTTAATGAAAAACACATTTTAACACCTGAATTAGCGAGGACCTCTGATATTTTTCGTTTTCGACGACGTCATCACAGAGCGTTTCTGATGACATCGCCTCCCATTAATTTTTGGAGCTATGTCTGGGCTGCGTTCAGCCCCGACAAAACGTAGCAAAACGTTTATTTAAACGGAAACGGTGGTGCGTTGAACACCCTGTTGTGTTACGCAAGCGTTGCAACTATGGCAGCTGAGAAGGCCATTCTTTGCTTTCGTTTCGAAGACTTCGAGACTGTGTTACGATCTATATGAGCTAATTATTTTAATATGAGTATTAGGCCAATCATTATTGCTGATCACTGTTGTGATATGATATTGTATACCATTACGGTATATACTTAGAGGAGTAGAGTGGAGTAGAAAAGTTTATGAAAGTGTCACTCCAGAATGGTACATACAATAGCAAAAGATGTCTTCTAAAGACAAATATGTCTTCTAATGTATTCAATTGTTGCATACACCAAGCTGCAGTAGACGCATTTGTAAAGGACTTTAGTTGGATCCATTGTGCACACTGCCTTTTTAATACGGCGGGGTTTAGGCCTACACGTCGCTGCTGATTGGGTAACACCTCTGACACACCCACCAAACGAGAGAAAACTACCTCAAAGCCCGTTGCACACCGTTTCACACCGTTTCGATGAAACATGTCGTTCAACCCGGAAACCGGAGCAAAACGGTGCACACCGTTTTTAGATTGAACGTGGCCCTGGTACCGTGTTTCTCGGTTACAACAGCAGAATGGTATCTCATTAGTATGCATAAGCTAGGGCTGTGATAGGCCGAAAACATCACATGTGAGGGTAGTAGGATATGACGTCACGCGTCCCACTGCTTTTCTTGGCAAGACACGCCCTGCATAGCATTCAAGCGCTAGGATTGGCCAGGCGTCCATGCTCAAACCTCGGGGTAAGGACGTGGTTCGAAGGGAGCACACGAACCAAGATATATGTCGAATTCAAAGACCCCCTGGTTTTTGTGAGTTCGTGATTCCCGTACCCCACCCACAACCCCTAAACATAACCTCACAGGTGTTCACGTAACTCGGGCTCATGCCCGAACTGTTAAGATAGTGGGGTTGTATGCTCCACGCTACTGTGGCATTTCCGGTACCCTGTTTCTCGGTTACAACAGTAAAGCCGGTGTTGTAGGAAGCCGTGTTGTCGGCCTGTGACATACCTCCATTTTTGCTGAAGCTCACCCTCTTCTTTCCTTTACACTCTTTGCTATGGTCCCGAGACTGAGGGATCTGGTATTGCAGGCACACCCTTCTCGACATTCCTGCATTTCTCGCACGCGTAGGTCCCATGGTAGGTCCCGGCTCCTAGGTGGCGCTGTACACCCGCTCCGGACGACGTAACCCTCATTTTACGATTTGACAAGCGTGACAACCACTGATGATTGTTCAGAAGTTGCAGAACCGAACTGGTGACGTTATATATTTGGGTTATAAACACATTAGCTATAACTGTACTCACACTTGAGTTGGATGCAGTTAACGTTAATCTGTTTGTTTCATCAGTTATAACGTTATTTAGCTGCCTCGCTTGCTGGTGGCTGAGTCGAGTAACACAGGTTGGAAACTACTACTACTAACAACCAACAATGGAACTTTCCTATCAAGCCATAAAAACATCAAAACAAGCCAGGGAGGCGGTAAGTCTTGAGCCCATCTCATCAGCTTTATTTCATTAGTGTTCTGGAAAAGACATTTCGAACCTCATTCAACACTTGAAATTTATGCCTAGATATTGTTTGCTGGCAATGACTAACGTTATCTAGTTACCGTTAAACAGATAGTTAGCTGACCAGTTTGGCAGTTAAGTTAGCATGTTTTGAGCAGCATATTCTTCTCATTGAATTCATGAGAAGGTAACGTTAACGTTATCTTTCTAGTTAACTAACGTTCGGTAGATAAAATGAGTGTAACGTTACTGCTGATGTAACGTTTCTTAGCGAACTCAATGACAATCTGGTTTATAAAACTAGCAAACGTAATAACCAAAGCTAACGTGAGGTGTCTGGCTGTTTTCTTTATTTCATGTAAACGTTAGCAAACGTCAATGTTATATGCTGTGGCGAACCAAAGGCGAGATGTTTATGTTGTCAGTGTCACAGCAGGTTGTATTCATTTTATTTCACTAACGTTAGATTAGCCATTTTAGCATGCTCGCTGTTTCTCAGCCTGCTTTCGGTCTTGTGTAGCATTGTGTCTGTTGCTGGGGAGTTGGAGTGGGTTGCTAGGCGACGACGTGCCAGCTTGCTGGAGCCCCCGAAACTATATGGCTGCTGGTGCTGTTAAAGCCATAAATGGCTGAATCCCAAACGTGCCCATACGACTTTACGACGTATGGGCATGTAGGTCTTCATTGATGCGGACTTGCAAAAAGTGCGAGTAGAGGGTGCGCAAAGTCCGTATACGAGCACTTGCCAAAAACATTGTTCTCACAATGGGACAACCCAAAGGACTCACGAGTCTCACGGACTTAACGAGAACGTACGAGTCTGCGAGTCCAGAGAATGGGATTCAGCCGATATATATACAGTGAGCACCATAATTCATTGGACAGTGGCACATTTCTTGTTATTTTGGTTCTGTACTCTAGCACTTTGAGTTTGAAAGGATACAATGACAATACGTCTGAAGTGCGGACTGTCAGCTTTAATTTGATGGTATTTTCATCCATATCGGATGAACCGTTTAGAAATTATAGAACCTTTTGTACGTAGCCCCCCCCCCCCCCCCCCATTTTCGGACATCAAAAAATATTGGACAGTTTAACATAATAAATAGGGGTGTGAATCTTTGGCTTCACAGCGATTCGATTCGATTACGATTCAGTAGTTGGCGATTCGATTCAAGGACGCATTTTTTTTTTTTGGAACGATTCGATTCGATTCTGTAAACCACGATTCGATTCAGTAACTTTTAACCAAAATTCTATATCCATGAAATAAACATGCAAGAATGCGAGTGAGACTATCTGTATTCTTCTGAAAGGTGAAAAAATAAACAGACAACAGAATTACTTATTAAACATATTTATCCTATAAAAAAAGTAGTCCTGCATAATATTTTATGCTGAATACAAAAATGTAATTAAACATGGCTCAGTTATTTTGAACATTTTTCAATAGGCTACATGCTGGCAGGGGTGAGAGTGGGTGGGTGAGTGAGTGAGTGAGTTAAGAGTCAGTGAGCGAGTGAGAGCGGTACTTCCTTGCAGGCTGACTAGCTCAGTGTTTCCCCTACCATTATCTTGGCCGGGCGGGACAAGAGGGAAAATAAATAATTTTAATGAAAAAAAAAAAAAATTTATATTATTCTTTTTTAAAAATATATATACACTACTCACAAAAAGTTAGGGATATTCGGCTTTCGGGTGAAATTTTAGGATGAACCTAAAATGCACTATAACCTTTACAGGTGAAATTAATTTGACCTTCTCTAAACTTTTGAATGCACATGTCCAACTATTCAATGTTTCAGTACTTTTTGCACAACTTGCTGTTCTCTAACAAGGAGCTGAACGGCAAAATTCACAACAGGTGTTTGATCCATGAATCGACCAATAAATTTCCTGGTTCAATTAGAATTGGTATTTAAACAGTCCTCTTCATCATGCTGTTCACATTTTGACATCATGAGACCAAGACGACACCTAACAATTGATCAACAGTACCTCGCCATTGCGAGGCTTCAAACAGGATGTTCTCAGAGGGAAATGGCCACTGAGCTTAGAGTGTCACAGTGTCATCAGCAGGTTGCAACAGAGATACAGAGAGACTGGAAGAGTCACAGAAAGGCATAGAAGTGGACGTCCTTTGGCCACATCCCACACTGATGACCGCTTCATTGTGAACAGTGCCCTGCGGAACCGGATGATGAATGCCACTCAACTCCAGGCACATTTAAGGGAGGTGAGAGGCACCCAAGTGTCACGTCAGACCATTCGAAACCGTTTACATCAGCGTGGTCTGCGTGCTAGACGACCTGCAAGGGTACCTGACCACACCACCAGGCACAGGCGTCATCGTCTTGCATGGGCCAGGGAGCATTTACGCTGGACGAGGGACCAGTGGGCCTCAGTGCTGTTCTCTGATGAAAGTCGATTCACGTTGAGCAGAAATGATGGCCGCCAACGGTGTTGGAGACGTCAAGGAGAGCGCTATGCATCAGCCACTGTTGTCACCAGACGACCCTTTGGTGGTGGCGGTGTTACAGTGTGGGCAGGTGTGTCTAGTCAATACAGAACTGCCCTACACTTTGTGAATGGTACAGTGACAAGCCCATACTACCTGAATAACATCATTAATCCAGTCATTGTGCCCCTGCATGAACAACACAGGCCTAATTTCATCTTCATGGACGACAATGCTCCAGCTCATCGAGGTCGCATCATTAGGGAAAGGCTGCTGGAGACTGGGGTACCTCAAATGGAGTGGCCTGCACTTTCTCCAGACCTGAATCCCATAGAAAACCTATGGGATCAGCTTACTCACCGTGTAGAGGCTCGTAACTCTGTACCCCAGCACCTCAATGACCTGAGGGCCGCCCTTCAAGAAGAGTGGGATGCCATGCCTCAGCAGACAATAAGTCGACTTGTGAACAGCATGAGACGTCGTTGTCAAGCTGTAATTGATGCTCAAGGGCACATGACAAGTTATTGAGACATTGACATTTTTGTTGTGGTATACCCACCACTGTTGTTGGCTTTTGTTTCAATAAATTGTTTGAGATGAGGAAATCACCATTGCATGCTTCTACTTAAATGCCCTACTTTCATGATACGTATAATATCACTGTAGCGTGAACTTACATTTTCCATAAATTTCACCCGAAAGCCAAATATCCCTAACTTTTTGTGAGTAGTGTATAATCTTTTTTTATTTTTTTTTATGTAGCTGCAATATTTCCCTTACCGCAGAATGCGGGAATGATCAAAATAGCATCTGGAAAAACCCTTGCCAAAACAGCTTCGGTTGTTTTCAATGGCAGCGCTGATATTATGAGGGTGTAATTATAGTTTCCGCCTCTACGCAAAATGGCGCACTTTCACCGCCCGGCCTGAAAAAAAATCTAGGGGAAACACTGTAGCTGATGACAGAGTTACGGATTACCGCATTTCACAAAAAAATGTGTAAACTAAGTCTTAAAACAATAATCATAATTAAGAATCGCGATTCATTAGATTTAAAGCATTTATATCGATTATTGGTGAAGCCAAAGCGATTCATTCTATTTATTTATTTTAGCAGATCGATTTAGTTGCATCGGTAGGACTGACCATCGATTCATCGATGAATCGCATGAATCGTTACACCCCTAATAATAAAGTAATCATTTTTTATATGTGGTCACATATCCTTTACATACTATGACTTCCTGATGTATGTGACCCAATAATATTAAAAGACTCTTAATATCTTATTTTCTGGTACTCTTACAAGCGATACTATAACTTCTCTGCATTTGAATGGATCTTTATGGGAATTGGGGGGTGGGATTGGATTTAGCTGTAAATTATGCTGGAACAGTATGGAATACATGGTTGGCGAAATGGCTGTAAGTCATCAAGGGTCTGAGGTATCAAACGAGCCTCAAACCATCACTCTACTGCCGGATCCCTACTTTGGATGTCTCAAAATTTGACTTTTTGAGGTTTATTTTTCAAATTAAAGTACAGAATCAGAGCTACAAAATGAGGTATCTATATATTTCTGTAGATATGACTGTTTGAATATTGTGATTTTGCAAAACAGTTTTGAGAAAACTGGCTTTAAAGATTTTGTTGAGAATTCTGCCCTTTCTCATCATAAAATACACCCTCAAACCAGGAACTATTGTATGGAATTGATATACAGTGCCTTGCGAAAGTATTCACCCCCCTTGGCATTTTTCCTATTTTGCTGCATTACAACCTGTAATTTAAATTGATTTTTATTTGGATTTTATGTAATAGCCTTACACAAAATAGTCAGAATTGGTGAAGTGAAATGGAAAAAAAAAGAAAAAGAAAACTTGTTTTAAAAAATTAAAAAAAAATTTAAAACTGAAAAGTGGTACGTGCATATGTATTCACCCCCTTTGCTTTAATGTATTTTTAAAGTATCATATTTAATATTTGGTCGCATATCCTTTGCATGCTGTTACTTCCTGAAGTCTGTGACCCATCAACATCAAAAGACTCTCGATATCTTATTTTCAGGTACTGTTACAAGCGATACTATAACCTCTCTGCATTTGAATGGATCTCTATGGGAATTGGGGGGTGAGACTAGATTCAGATGTAAATTACGCTGGTACAGTATGGAACACATGACTGGCTAAATGGCAGTAAGTCATCAAGGGTCTAAGGTATCAAACGCGCCCCAAACCATCACTCTGCGGCCACATATGGAGTAGATGTGGATGGATCACTTTACGGGTTTCTTCTCCTGACTTTTTTCCCCATAGAGTTTTATAGGAAAATGAGTCAGGAGAAATAACCCTTGCAGTGATCCATCCACATCTACTCCATATGTGGCCGCAGAGTGATGGTTTGGGGCTCGTTTGATACCTTAGACCCTTGATGACTTACTGCCATTTAGCCAGTCATGTGTTCCATACTGTACCAGCGTAATTTACATCTGAATCTAGTCTCACCCCCCAATTCCCATAGAGATCCAGTCAAATGCAGAGAGGTTATAATATCGCTTGTAACAGTACTCAGTGCCAGGGGTTCCAACCCAGTGCGGTACAGAGATTTTCATGTCCGACCGAGGCTTTGGGTGCGTTGGATTTTTTCATCTTCTGCTGTGCGATGCAATTCGATCGTACAACCGTAAGTCATGCATTTCAATGGAGAGACGGTTCCCAGCAAGAGGCTAGCTAATGATGATGATGATCATGGTAATATTACACTATAATAATATTCAATGATGTGGATCATATTTGAAGATCAGTTATTTTGTAACAGATTTTTTTTTAACAACTCGATACAGCGACTGCCTGCGAATCTATAGGTGCATGTACTATGATGGCCGCTGGAGGGCATATTGTTTGTTGACTCCTGTTATCCTGTGTTTCCAATAAGAATTGTAAACCAAATACAGGGCATTCTCAGTGAATTTGGATACAAAATTGCCTTGCAGTCAAGTGGCAATTAAAGCGACCACAGTCGGGACTCGCACGTGGACCTGTCTGTACAGTAGAAGAGTGCTTTAACAGGACACCTTTAAAAAACACTATTTTAATACAATTAATAAAATATGACATATCAGAGAAAACATTTAAAAATAATTAGTAGATTGAGGAATATCACCATCCTCGATTCATTTTAGGAATAAAAGCAATTACATACTGTAGCCATAATCAACACCAGTAAATTGTTGCTTTCAATTTTATTCAGTTTTTTTATTTATTTACTTTGTGTAGCATTATTATTTATTTTTTTTAGATCACAACGGGCCAATTGCAGTCTGCAATCTTATTTTCAGGTACTGTTACATTGCTAGGGATAGCTGCTACATTATGCAAAGGATGTGCTTTGCCTTGTCTGTTCTGTAATGATGATGTCTCTGTACGCACTTACTGTACGTCGCTTTGGATAAAAGCGTCTGCTAAATAAATGTAATGTAATGTAATGTAATGTAAGATATCGAGAGTCTTTTGATGTTGATGGGTCACAGACTTCAGGAAGTAACAGCATGCAAAGGATATGCGACCAAATATTAAATATGATACTTTAAAAATACATTAAAGCAAAGGGGGTGAATACATATGCACGTACCACTTTTCAGTTTTTTATTTTTTTTTTATTTTTTAAAACAAGTTTTTTTTTTCATTTCACTTCACCTATTTGGACTATTTTTGTAATGGGGCGTGACGAGTGAGGTGGGAGGAGCCAAACGCAGCAAGGGGAATCATAAAGCCCTTAGGCCACTAAGGCGGGATACCCCGCAGATAAGGGAAGGAGAACAGACAAGGAACACAAACACACCACAGCTACAGACCAGCTCACTGTTACACGAGCCAGAATTAAAACGCCCAGTCTCGATACGAGACGCAAGAACAGGCGAGTAGCACAATGGCACAAACACACACAGCAAATAAACAATGAAACTAATAACTACCTATTGGTATAGGAGGAGGCGAAGGAACATATTACGTTCCGTGGCTAGGCTACTTCCCTTAGCTAGCAGTCACATGCAGCAAACAAACCTGGGTAAACACCCGATCTCCCAGGAGAGAGAAACATTTTACAGGTGAGCCGACGGAGCACCGTCGTCCCATTGCCATACCAGCAAAATGACTAAGCTAAAAATATAAAACCACGCCCAAGCCTCTCAGTAAGGTAAAATGTAACGAGGCGAACCGGAATAGAGATGAACGTTCCCATGGCGCGATTGACAGGCTCGCAGTCAAATGCAGAAAGCAAAGCGGTAAACACCCGATCTCCCAGGAGAGAGAAACATTTTACAGGTGAGCCGACGGAACACCGTCGTCCTATAACTACGATCCATATAGACTAACGCAAGCCTAAGTTTGGAACAACCGCCCTAGCCTCTCAATAAAATAATATATAACGAATGAAAGTAACGAGGCGAAATGGAACAGAGAGCTAATGTTCCGAGGGTATTATCAGAAACACGCAGTAAAACACAACACGTCCACAACATCGCCCAAGCTCCACATAAGGAGACAACACACCCGGAGAACGAAACAGAACAACAGTTCACAACAAAATCGTCTCACAGGCAAAAAGGGCGAACAGGAGAGCTGCAACAAAAGACCTACGCCAACATAATACCACGACAGCCTCTCAATACAAACAAAAACCCTGACTCACAACAAAGGGGAAAGTATTCCACGAGAAGGAGACAACAGGGAATAAACGTACCAAGCTACTAACTGGCTTACCGTAACCCGGAAATGAGGAGCTAAAACGCCAGGTCTCTCAATAAGAAAACCAATCTAAAGGCGAACAAATGGACCAGAGAAACTGCTACTCTATCGAATCCCCTATGGGAAGACGTGCCGAAGGGCGAATAGAACTAAAGTTCCCAACAGAATCGCACAAATCTCCATACACGGAGATTAAGCACAACAACGCGAAATAGAGCAGAGATTTACGGTCCCAAACTCCTACGAGATAATCAACCACCTAAGCCAGCTAGAAATAAGCCCTGCCCCTACGAAGAGACGCTAAAATGGGCGAGTAGACAAAAAGGTACGAGCACTCACAGCCAACAATACACCACAATACAAAACAATTAACAATCAATGTCGAAGCCCCGAATGAAGAGAACGGTAGGCTTATATAGCTCTCAGTGACCACGAACAGGTGTAAACGCTAACAGAAACTCCACCCACTCAGCAGGGCGGAGCAAGCATCTACCAAAAGGGCAGCGCCCTCGCGTGGCCACTGAGGAAAACGACCGCAAAGAGAAACAGGGTTCAAAACCATGACAATTTTGTGTTGGTCCATTACATAAAATCCAAATAAAAATCTATTTAAATTACAGGTTGTACTGCAACAAAATAGGAAAAATGCCTAGGGGGGTGAATCCCCCTGTACATGTATTTGTGTAGTCCGCAACTCAGTACATGGTATGATTTTGAATAAGTTTTATTATAAGTGTTTGAACCATAAATTCATACATGAGGTTTAACCTCTGATTTTGCTTAGCTTAAAACCGCATCCTTTTTCATTCTTCCACTTCCCTAATTATTTTGGCATGACTCCCCCATTATCATGTAACTTCAAAACATTGATTACTGCTCTCCCTATTGAAATATAGCAATAATACTTCAAAGAGTCTGCATACATTTTGATAGCCCTCATCAACAGGTAATTACTTTTCGCCAAGTAGTTTTCCCACAGTACCTTGCATATGAAGGCTTGTCTCCCCCCAAACTAATTTGCATCTGTATCTTGGAGGACTAATGGCAGATTAAAGGATTGTGTCAATACCCTCCCCCTATCATATGACTGTTTAACATCAGTGAAATTATTTAAATTGGTAACTGAATGGTGTAAACTGTTGAATACTTTTGAGTCTTTAATAAATTGAGGGAAAAAGCTTAATCTAGCCCCCCCCCCAATTCCCATAGAGATCCATTCAAATGCAGAGAGGTTATAGTAACTCTTGTAAGAGTATCAGAAAAGATAAGATATCAAGAGTCTTTTGATGTTGTTGGGTCACAGACATCAGGAAGTCATGGCATGCAAAGGATATGTAACCAAATATTAAATATGAGGACTTTATTTAAGTTTATGTTCATTTGTCCAATTACTTTTCATCCCCTAAAATGGGGGGGGGGGGGGGGCTATGTATAAAAAGGGCTACAATTGCTACACAGTTCACCCGATATGTATGTAACAACCCCAAAATTAAAGCTGAAAGTCTGCACTTTAACCTCATAGTCACTGTTCCATTTGAAATCCAATGTTCTGGAATACAGAGCCAAAACAACAAAAATTGTGTCACTGCCCTCCAACTTTAGGTCCCCACTGTGTCTATGGTTAAAGCCGCCTTCACACATGTGTCTGTGGCTCAAACCGCATACTTAGCACGGAAGGTTTTGTTCAGTCGTGGGACACACTTCGTGGCAACATCTGACCCATAGCCTTTCACGTTTGCCGTAACTATTGTGGAAATTCAGATGATATTAGTAAGTAGGCCTACACCTGAGAGGAATAACGTTAGGTCATTAGCTCGCATTGTACTGTAGAAATAGTAGGCTAACATTATATGTTAACGTTACTTCACACCGCTTCACACAGAGTCTGATATAGATGCATGTACTACGATGGCCACTAGATGGAATATTGTGACAGGATGTGGAGGCCGGATTCTGTGTGAAGGTGGCTTTACGCCGACTTTACGCAGGGTGCATCCCAATACTTGGAAAATGCATCCTCCTTTCCTCCACTACCACCTCCTCTCCTCCGTGCCCTGGAAACTGATCGTTGTGTCCTAATCTAATGTTGCTGATTACACATTAATTACACTAGTGCAGTTCCCGTTCAAAACATGCCTGTTCGGAACGGGCCGATTTCTTGGCCCCCGGTATTGCTGTTTGCAGCTTTCTCGAGAACCGCTCATCCAATCAACTTCACACTCGATACTGCACTTCCTTGGGTCCTGAGCAATACACCTAGCAAGATTTCTGCCTTTTTAGATATTAATGGCTACATATGAATTAATGTCTCAACGCAAACCGCAATGTCAGGTACATTGCATACTGTACATGCAACTAAGTACTTAAAACATACATGCAGTTTTGCATACTTCCGGGTAGGAGACGAGTGGAGGAGATGAGTGGAGGAAAGGAGGTGAGGGGTGAAGAATATTGGTACGCAGCCAACGACTCCGACATACGGCAAACGACCGGCCGGAAGTCATTAATTTCCTATGGGAGTTGCAAACTGGCTTGCCAGGGGTTCCAACCCAGTGCGGTACAGAGATTTTCATGTCCGACCGAGGCTTTGGGTGCGTTGGATTTTTTCATCTTCTGCTGTGCGATGCAATTCGATCGTACAACCGTAAGTCATGCATTTCAATGGAGAGACGGTTCCCAGCAAGAGGCTAGCTAATGATGATGATGATCATGGTAATATTACACTATAATAATATTCAATGATGTGGATCATATTTGAAGATCAGTTATTTTGTAACAGATTTTTTTTTAACAACTCGATACAGCGACTGCCTGCGAATCTATAAGTGCTTGTACTATGATGGCCGCTGGAGGGCATATTGTTTGTTGACTCCTGTTATCCTGTGTTTCCAATAAGAATTGTAAACCAAATACAGGGCATTCTCAGTGAATTTGGATACAAAATTGCCTTGCAGTCAAGTGGCAATTAAAGCGACCACAGTCGGGACTCGCACGTGGACCTGTCTGTACAGTAGAAGAGTGCTTTAACAGGATGAGCCACCCAGCAGCCCAATCCACACTATTTTAATACAATTAATAAAATATGACATATCAGAGAAAACATTTAAAAATAATTAGTAGATTGAGGAATATCACCATCCTCGATTCATTTTAGGAATAAAAGCAATTACATACTGTAGCCATAATCAACACCAGTAAATTGTTGCTTTCAATTTTATTCAGTTTTTTTATTTATTTACTTTGTGTAGCATTATTATTTATTTTTTTTAGATCACAACGGGCCAATTGCAGTCTGCTTAGCCGGAGTTGAAACCTCACAACTGCAGTACAACTGGACCAGCTAATCCTTATTCCACAGCTTTGGATAGCTGTTCTTGCAGTTGTAGTGCAGTTCTATGGGCTAGAGGTTTAAACCTGAGGTTCCAACTCCAGCTAAACACGATGCAATTGACCCAACATGTTTGTCTTTGTGAATAAACACCCTACATTAACTGAAAAAGGGGCAGAAATTTTATTGATCTCAACCAGTTTTATTTTATTTAGTTTACATTACATTATAGTCATTTGGCAGACGCTCTTATCCAGAGCGACGTACATTAGTGCATTTTCGAACTAGGAACAAGTGCGTTAAAACGACCCTAAAAGGTAAATACGAGTTGAAGTACCAGGCGTAGTCAGTATGATTTTTTTTTTTTTTGGGGGGGGGGGGGGGGTACCCACACAATATCGATGATTGGCGTGTACAACAGTAAGCCAATAAGTAACCTTACAAGTATTAAACTAGAAGCTTGAACCACTTAAACAAGGATTTATAAAACACAATCAAGGGAGGTCACAAGGAGGTACGGAGGGGTCGAGAGAGGTGCAGCTTGAAGAGGTGAGTCTTCAATCTGCGCTTGAAGGTGGTCAGACTTTCTGTTGTTCTGACCTCCAAGGGGAGCTCATTCCACCACCGTGGGGCCAGGACAGACAGACATAGAGACCGGGTGCTAGTATGAAGTGGGGGGGGTACCAGTCGTCCTGAGGAGGCGGAACGCAGGGATCTAGGTAGGTGTGTAGGGTCTGATGAGCTTTTGGAGGTATGGAGGGGCTGATCCTCGGACTGCCTGGAAGGCGAGCACCAATGTTTTGAATTTGATGCAAGCCATCACAGGTAGCCAGTGGAGGTCAATGAGCAGGGGGGTGACATGGGAGTGTCGGGGGAGGTTGAAGACCAGGCGCGCTGCTGCGTTCTGGATAAGCTGAAGGGGTCTAATGGCCGATGCTGGCAGGCCAGCCAGTAGAGAGTTGCAATAGTCCAGGCGGGACAGCACCATTGCTTGGACCAGGAGCTGGGTTGAGTGGGTGGTGAGGAAGGGATGGATTCTCCTGATGTTGTACAGGAAGAACCTGCACGCCCGGGTTACCACTGCGATGTTCTCGGAGAGGGACAGCCTGTTGTCCATCACCACTCCGAGGTTCCTGGCACAGGGCGTTGGGGTCAGTGGCGTGTCCCCTAGGGAAATGGAGAGATTGAGAGGGGGAGAGGTTAGAGCAGGAGTGTAGATGAGCTCAGTCTTGCCTGGATTGAGCTTGAGATGGTGGTTGTCCATTCAGCTCTGGATGTCTCTCAGGCAAGCAGAGATGCGGGCTGACACCTGAGTGTCAGAGGGTGAGAAGGAGAGAAAGAGTTTGATTAACAAGTGTCTGAAATATCTGAATTTAATTCACAAGTAAGTGTAATCCCAAAGCAATAGTGGGTGTTAAAAAACAGTTGCATTTTGATACCCCAAATTAACAAACACAAAAGATGGGATTGAAAAGAAACACAGAGGAAGATCTGCCAACCATTAATTTTTCCCTTTGCTTTAGGATGAAATGCGAACAGAGGCCAGAAGAAGAAGTTTACTTGTACTAATTTTCAACTATTTAATAGATGAAGGGTAAGTACAGCAAATATGACCTGTCCTAGTCCTGGAGATCCAGAGTTATGAGGGTCTTAGGTCTGGACCACTGTACATAGAACAGACTTTAACAGGAGGTACCATCTGAGGGTTACCACCAATAAGGGAATGGGAATAAAGTTATAAGATCATTACAAGGCCTAGAGTGAGTTTTTTTTTTTAAAAAGGTGAATTTTGCCAGGATGCTAAAACGTAGCAATTCAGAAGGTGCTCTTTGAAAACGGTCTATTCAGTTAGTTGATAACAGGAAAAAAGAATCAAGGCCCTCTTCTTTAGTATAAATGTTAATAATGCCTTCATTGATACGGCATGTCCACAAAGCAGATTATTTTAAAAAAGCATGTTGTACCTACACTAGCCTCTGTCAGGGTATGGAGTGAGTGAGTGAGTTTATTTTAAAGACGACACTATATATTCAGACATACTCAAAGTCATAGATGTAAAGTATCCAGAAACTATAAAGGTAAACTTACCCTGAACTTGAGCCTCAGCACTCATGGACACATTTGCGAAGCTCGGACTGTTCTTGTGCTGGCACCTGTGGATTTCCAGGGGCCACAAATGATCCACCATCTTGTGCATTCGTGTTACTTACAGCATTATTACTGGTTTCTCAGATACGTGGACACCGCCGGCGCTTTAGAACAAGAAACCAACTTAGGCTTGCGTAGGTTTGAAGTCTGCGACAATGTGGACTTGGACACCATCATCATGGAGTATGAGAGTTATTATTTCATCAAGTTCCAGAAGTATCCCAAGCTTACAAAGAGATTACCAGAAATAGGTTAGTTGTTTCCTTTTGAATGCATGTTATTAAGATGTCACAAAATTTTTGCTGTGCTTTCAAGAGTCCTGAAGCAGTATGGAAAAGTATGAGCCATCAGTGGCACTAGTGTTAGAAATGACTGAGAGATACTACACATGGTGATAAGTGTGAAGAAATTGAGAATTATTTCTCAAAATCCACTCTTGCTAACAGCCATCAGGTTAGCCTTAACTGCAGTTGTCACTTGTGGGATAACATTTCAGTCAAAATTCAGTTTTGAACTGAAGAAACTGTAAGCAGAAATAATCATTCTTCTCCTTTATTATTATTATTAAGCAGGTGTTATTTGCCTTTAACAATAAAGGTATCATCAGGTTTACACATGTATAATAATAATAATTATTATTATTATTATGATTTAAAAAAAACATTCCTCTTCAAGGCTTGACATTACATGTTTTGGGCACTTGTCCATTGGACAAGTAGGACTATATTATTATATAATTATAATAATAATTATATTGTTACTCCGAATATCACGTCAACTTGTCCAGGTAAAAATTGTGATCAAAATAGTGCAAATGTATTGTTGCATTCCCTCACCCATCAGCAAAATAGTCTCATTCACATTGGGTGGCAGGGAAATGAGCTGCATCATGCAATTTCTGCTTCTATTTAAAGTTCACTTTCTCCCACACTTCTTGTCCCTTTGGACAAGTGGATGGACCATTTTACTTGTCCAGTGGATGGACCAAAAAATATACTTGTCCCGAACAATAGTGTTAATGTCAAGCCCTGCTCTTGTTATTTCTCTGTCCTTCTGGGGAAGGTGCTAAGTATTAAATTAATTTAATTTTTCCATAAACGTCTGCATAAACCTATATTAATTGTTTCCTTAATTGAAATGTAGGTGACAGCAGATCTGCAAGAATTTGTGGTAAAAAGAGGTGAGCACTGAATCATCTTTTCATTTCTTTGTGCCTGTTGTGTCACCCTTAAAATAATGATAGACAGGCTAAGCAGTATCTAGCCTCAGTCTTACTGTACTTTCTACTCTATCTAAGGAGTGCAACTTCATTTTTAGAAAGCACTACCTGTGAATTGGGGAACACTGCTAGTTCCATAATTACAAAATTAGTTAATTTATAAAGTACTTCCCAAAGTGCTTTTCAAATAAACATAAAACAAAAGCACAACATTGCATTTTAATTAGAACACATGTAGTTACAGATGGTGCAGTAAGAGAGAAGTGTCCATTTTATCCTACAGAACGCCCTGTACAGTGACTCAGACCTTACCCAGAATAAACTCCATTCAGCGGCCCGCATCCAAAGGTGGTCTAAAGAAGACAGAGTCAAAGATGGCTATCAGGGATACTGATAAAGACAGTGGTGTGAGTGAGTCTACCCGTCTCTTTTTCAACTCGTATAACTAGCATACAAGTCTCAGTCTTGTACCTATTTAAATATTTCAGCTACTTTCAAATACTTATATATAATATCGATGAAAATAGAATAGTTGAATCTTTGGAAACATGGTTGGAAATGATAACAATGCACATTAAAATAATTGCATTCAAAATCATTTTATAAATAATTAAAATAGTTGTTTTATTAATTTAAACGATTTGTGGTACTTATGTGTTTCAGCAAGCATGTGTACAATGTCATTAGCAAATTGGCAACACACACAACAATAACTGAGAAATAAGTAGATATGATACAGCATACAAGCTTAGTCTATAGTCAAGTTGATAGGGGGCAAATAGAGGCTGGGGATTGTGGAGTCGGCAATTGTGGAGGGAAGGAGGGGGATTGTGGAGCGGATGGGGGGGGGGGTGTGGAGGGAAGTGGTCTTTGGAAAGGTGATAGTGTAAATCCTCATAAAGTGCAGGGAACCATAGAGCTTTCAAAATGTAAAATCCAGAAATGATTCTTTTTTTCAGAAGTTGTTTTAACCTTGTGACAGACTCATTAATAACCTGGAGGCCAATGACTGAGGGATGCAGGGTTGGTGCTATGGGCTGGCGCACAGCGCACTGCTGTGGGGCAGCATATTTACGTTCAGACAGTCTGTGCTGTAGCCTGTGCTTAGTGTGGCATTTTAACAATGCCGGTTAAATAAAGACATTTTTACAGACTAACTGACATAAATTGAGTATGTAGAATGCTTTAGGTGTCTCTGAGTGGAGGTGCAGTGGTTTCAGTGTAAGCCTATTTGAGTGAAGGTGCAGTGGACTCAGTGTAAGCCTGTTTGAGTTTAGGTGCAGTGGTCTTTGTGTAAGTCTGTTTGAGTTTAGGTGATGTGGTCTCAGTGTATGCCTGTTTGAGTTTAGGTGCAGTGGTCTCAGTGTAAGCCTGTTTGAGTTTAGGTGCAGTGGTCTTAGTGTAAGCCTGTTTGTGTTCAGGTGCAGTGGTCTTCGTGTAAGCCTGTTTGAGTTTAGGTGCAGTGGTCTCAGTGTAAGCCTGTTTGAGTTTAGGTGCAGTGGTCTCAGTGTATGGTATGCCTGTTTGAGTTTAGGTGCAGTGGTCTCAGTGTATAGTATGCCTGTTTGAGTTTAGGTGCAGTGGTCTCAGTGTATGCCTGTTTGAGTTTAGGTGCAGTGGTCTCAGTGTAAGCCTGTTTGAGTTTAGGTGCAGTGGTCTCAGTGTATGGTATGCCTGTTTGAGTTTAGGTGCAGTGGTCTCAGTGTATGGTATGCCTGTTTGAGTTTAGGTGCAGTGGTCTCAGTGTATGGTATGCCTGTTTGAGTTTAGGTGCAGTGGTCTCAGTGTAAACCTGTTTGAGTGGAGGCGCAATGTATGTGGGATTTATAAATAGTGTCTCCTACAGGAGAATGTATGTCCTCCACACACGAAACGGCAGAATTTGGGTTAAACGTGTCGCCCATCATGCGAAACGGAGTAGCAGAGGAGGCCCAGGTGAAGCGGGTAAGGATGTCACATGATTAATGATGATGAATACTTGAAAACTCTTTTTCCTCCTCAGGATGAGATCCTGTGGAATGTGTTTAGTCAGTGTAACCACAGAACATAGGGGGCATTATGTAGTATGCATAGGGGGCATATGTAGTACACGTAGGGGGCATTATGTAGTATGCATAGGGGGCATATGTAGTACACATAGGGGGCATTATGTAGTATGCATAGGGGGCATATGTAGTACACGTAGGGGTCATATTATGTAGTACATGTAAGGGGCATATGGGCATATATAGTACACATCAGAGGTATATGTACAAATGGGTCATGCTACATTACGCACTGATATGTACTAAGAAGCATCTTTCCACACAGGGTTATTAATGATGGAATAGCTTAACCAGGAACCACAGTCAAAGCAGAGATCCATGGTGTTCAAGACCAACCCTGGCACAGTGTCTGATATTCTCAAGACTACTGGAGGAGAATGAGCCCAGATTGGCTCAATTGTCCTTTCTGGCCTTATCATGCCTACTGGTGACTGTCTAATGTTCTGCCTTCTCCCTTAAACCTGGCTATAGAGAAAAACCCAAATATTTCAGTGTGTTTCCCGGGGTGTGGACATCACCTGTGTCTATCTGTCCTTCTGTTTCTGTCATAGGGACACTTGATTGACTATCGAGGCCTGATCCAAGATGCCATTAAAGGGGCTGCCTGCAATGCAACAAATGGTTTAAACTGCAACCCTGAGCCCTCGGTAGGTCTGTTCTTTCTGTGTTGTGATTGTGTGCTTTCTTATGAGCTATTGCTTAATTACGGTTGTAAATTTCTGTGAAAATTCCTTTTTTGGTAATTCTGGGAATTTATACTGTTAACAATATTTCTCATAAATTGTAAGTATGTCTTTAGTTTTTTATGTATTTAGGCTGATTTGAGGGGTCACTGCAAATACTTTGCACACATTGTCAGGGAGAAAACCATGGGTTTTAAGAAATGTCAACAAACATGTTGGTTTACTACAATGTGAACACATTTATATTTGTATTGTTTTTTTTCAAATGCAGTTTGTTTAACAAATAGCATATTATATAAGGAAACCTAAATACAAAAATATACTTTCGTCATTCACGCTTCACCTTTTGACTAAAATAAGGTTAAACAAAATATTTTAACTTGACCTTCACTAATTATTTATTTGAACCACAGCTAACTTCATCTTCAGAAAGAGACTCTGGACAATTGGACAATCCTCCTCAGATTAAATTTGTGTGGTCTCATCTTTGATGGGCTCAAAGACATTCAAGTTTGATCGAATAGCCACCAGTTTCTCAACTATTTCGTTTGTCAGCCTGTTGCACACTCTGTTGTGTGTTCCACCAAACAGGGACCAGTTCGGCTCTGGTGCAGCAGATGTTGGGGTGATCTGGAGAATAATCTGGGGACATGGCTTGGTCCCGTCCACCAGATTGCTGCCTTGATGTGTTTGACTGCCTTCCAGATGGCATCAGCACTCCACAGCCCTTCCTTGCTGGAAAATTTTGAGAAAATTATAAGCACTTTCCCCTGATCTAGATTAAGGTTTTGTGCAATGGCAGTGATGGTACCATATGCCACAGGAAACTGCTGTCCAGAAAGGACCTGGGCCTATTCAGCTCATTTAACTTTTTTATTGTTTTCTTAAACTTGTGATTTATTATTAACTTTATTACGTTAGGGTCTATATGACCTGAAATTACTTTGTTTTTGTATAATTTCAAATTGGTGATTTTCTTCAGGGAACGCCTTCTGACATCGTAGAGAATTAGGAAATACTGTGTAAAAAAAGATGTTTGAAAATGTCTTTATATATGTAGCATCACCATAAAACAAATGGCAGTAAGATTCTAACATAATAGGAAGGTTGGAGATTGAAAATGACCAAAAATTACCAGAAGTTACCTGGAAACCGCACCAGAAACAGCGTTATGCGCCGATGCGTGGCTAAACCATGACAAATGTAAATACAATGGTAAAAAGGAACTTAGCTAGAGATCAAACCACATGCTCATTCTGTAAAAAAAAAAAAGGTTTGCAACATAACTAAAAACAGCCGAAAACAGACAGCTTGATCTACACAACTTAAGGTCAGGTTAAAATCAGCCCATGTGGACTTTTGTGCACGATTAAAAAGCAATCGTTTTCTAATTAATAGACATCGAAATACGTTTATCCAACAAGTTATAGTGGTTGGTTCAATGTTTACTTTTTGAAAAGGCTATGGTTCACGTTATGAAGCGTAAACAAAGGACCATGAACCCAGGGGCGCAGATGGGATTTTTAAACTGGGGGGGACCAAGCTGTCAGCAAATGATTCCAACTCAATTGGTTATTTTGTGTAAATACACAAAATTGGGGGGGACGGATCGTGGTCACTATAAATCTGGGGGGGACATGTCCCCCCCGTCCCCAGTGCCATCTGCGTCCATGCATGAACCGTCCACCTTTTACTGTGAACCTACAACGTATACTAACGTTATATGCGTCATATCAGCTCATATGATAAGATCACATGAAGTATCTTCATGTACTTGGCTAATGTAACCAGGGTATGACCTAGCCCCTGTTTGTGCCTCTCATATGTAATCATGGTTTCGATCAGATCCACATCATTCACCAATGTATGTGTAACAAAAAAAATATCACAAATCAGAATGGCCGAAACAAAATCACAGTGGCTTTTCCCGGGACCGTGAGGGGGCTAATCACAACAAAGCTGTAGCTAGGTAGCTAATAATGTTAGTTGTTTTAACTTACCTGAGAAACTGCTATTGATCCAGACGTAGTATGGAGTCTGTCTGGAAAAACAGACGGCACAGCTGTGCTTTTCAATAATGGTCTCTTTGGAACAGAACTGTAATCCATGGGTGTGAAATGATCGCTGCATACAAACATGTTCACAGCTTGACTTGGGTGCAATGGTGTGTTGGTATTGAAGGAAGGGTGCCTGATGGCAATCAACCACAGCCTGCACAAAATCGAATTGCCAAAGGGAAAACGATGTAAAACTTTCTTCCAGACGGGAATGTTGTAATTTCCGCAACCGGGCACAATGCACTTCACCATTTTAAAAACAACTAAAAGCTTGCCTCTGCTAGTATGTGTTACTAATGTTAATGTTAATGTATGATCAGCTCAGACTTCAGGCAGCTATGAAATCTTGATGAAACGCAAGAAAATTACCCCCCACTTCCTGCTGCTTTACCCAGTAACATTCCGCAAAGGGAATGAAAAAAATAGTACTTATAAATAATTTTTATTACACTAAAAAAAATTGGTAAGAGGACTGGTTATTGTTTGTATTGACAGAATCCACTTCATTCACGTTTGTTTACGTGCTAGTCATTTCGAGACCATTTTAGCTGCGCTATACATTACATTACATACATTACATTACATTACTATAGAAGTGAATGAAGAGCAACACATACCCTATTCTGGATTATCACCCCAGGGGAGCACAGAGAAACTAATTAACATATTTTGCCACCATTTGGACTCATATCATGGCCAGGTAACTACACAACCAAAAATTCTACCAATGTTCAATTTTGCTTTAATATTGCCATTTCACTAACCCTAACCCTCTCTCCCACTTAATACCACCATTTCACTAACCCTAACCCACTCTCCCACTTAATACCATCATTTCACTAACCCTAACCCACTCTCCCACTTAATACCACCATTTCACTAACCCTAACCCTCTCTCCCACTTAATACCACCATTTCACTAACCCTATCCCACTCTCCCACTTAATACCATCATTTCACTAACCCTAACCCACTCTCCCATTTAATACCACCATTTCACTAACCCTAACCCACTCTCCCACTTAATACCATCATTTCACTAACCCTAACCCTCTCTCCCACTTAATACCGCCATTTCACTAACCCTAACCCTCTCTCCCACTTAATACCGCCATTTCACTAACCCTAACCCTCTCTCCCACTTAATACTGCCATTTCACTAACCCTAACCTTCTCTCCTACCGGCAGGAGCGCCTGCTCAAGCCGCTTAGTGCCTTCAGTGGGATGAACAGTGAGATGAGGGAGCTGGCCACTGTTATCAGCAGGGTAAGGGTAAGATCAGCAGGGTAAGAGTTAATATCTCTGCTGATTATTTCAATGATTCAATGCTTTATTCTGCTCACAACTAGCTAGGTTAACGTTGTAGCTGTCAGGAAAGACTTAGTTATTTCTCATCAATGTTCCATGGAAACTGCACAAACTGGTAAAGGCTGGCACATTTTGTTAAAATAACAGTATCTACCCAGAATGCAAAGCTACACACAGTTTAGAAGCCGTCAGAACGGCAGCAACACATAGGAATATTCTTTCACAAAATTGACAATATATGTGCAGTTTAATTATATTACCAGCAGAGGGAAGCATAGAGCTGTTATGTTGGGCATATTCAGCCCAGGCTCAGTCTGCGTGTGAACCTGTATTAATGAAGGTCTAAGGTCCATCGCTCTCCTGTCTTTTCCTAAAGGATATCTATTTACACAACCCCAATGTGCGGTGGGACGACATTATCGGGCTGGAGGACGCCAAGCGATTAGTCAAAGAGGCTGTCGTCTATCCTATTAAGGTGCAAGGCCTCTAAACGCCGTGGTATTTCTCACCCTGCCTTCTAGATTAGATTCTGAATATGTCTCCACTAAAGGGTGCTGGAAAGCATACCCTGGTTATTTCTTAAGGTGACACTAAATCCATACTTGAATACCAGCAAATGCAGCACTTAAGGGCCTGCCCTTCATGATTCACTTGTATGGTGATGACAACAAATAAGTATCTGTGCCCTGACATTCTTCTCCAGCAGCGTGTGTTGAACAGCGTATTTTATATAACCCTATGAAGGTTGTATCCTAGTCCTGACCCCAACCTATCGCAAAAATCAATTCCAAATTTGCACCGTTGTCACAGCGCTATATGTCTACAATGCAGCGAGTCTACTTTCTGTATAGCAACATCTGAATTTTTTTTCAATGATTGATGAACGAGTGATGTTGTATTAAGGATAATAAAAGACTTGCTTAAATCCGTTACTCAATGAATTTATGACACAATGGGCCTGCGCATTTGGGTTATCTTTATAGATCTGAATAGATGGCAATGCCAATACTGAAACAGGAGATAAATAACATGCACACAGCATGTGGAGCGCACTGGTTTGCCATTAGGATCTTTACACCAGGTGCACATCATGCATAAAGGCAAGCATATGTTCATATTTAAGAATTAAAACCAGGCTGTTTCATTTAAACAATAGCAATAGAAACCCGAATGATTGAGGAAATACTAATGCAATGTCATATTCCCCTTTTTCTTTCTCTAGTATCCTCAGCTGTTTACCGGCATCCTGTCGCCCTGGAAGGGCCTCTTGTTGTTCGGACCTCCTGGTCAGTGCCATGCATAGAACTCCCTGTTCCAGTCTTCCTCTTACATTACTCTTACCCTACACCTGACACTTACTTTACACATTACACTTACTTACACCTCAGGGTTTTTCCTGGCTCAAAAAGAGGCTTAGGTGGTGCCTAAGCTAGCTTGGTCCTCACGGCTATCTTAACACCTATACCCCTTCTATTCCAATTTTGTGCTTTGATAGACACCAGTTTTTGGCATAGATTAATATAACATTAATGTAACAATATATGTCCTAGTTTATGCATTCTTTAGATTTTTCAATTTAATTGATTTTTCCATGGCAAAGAGGACCACAGCAGGTACGTGAGATTGTCAGTAGTGTTTCCCCTAGGGTTTTCTTTATGGAGCAGTGGCTCCTCAGGTGGCGTTGGGGTGGCAGTGGGGTGGGGGGTCTGGGGGTACTCCACCAGAAAATCTTGATGCATTTCATGCATTTCTGTGACTTTTGAGAGGTACCATAACGGTGTTTCTCATACCATTAAACAATAGCAGCACACCACCGCCCCAAGAATCTGCCCATTGCTACTGTATTATGTACCTGACAATAAACTACAGTATGCGTATGTGTATACTCTCATTTGATACCAATGACCATGAAAGTCTACCCAGCTCAATCTCCAAAGGTCTAACATGAATAACATTTGCCCATTAGTTAAACATTACACTCTGCTTCTGCTTTTTTTTTATAATGAAAGCAAAAACATTATTAATTCTGGGGTTAGGGTTAAAATACTGGCCTCTCAAATGGTCTTATTGTTGCACATTCTGCACGTTATATCACTGCATTTAAATTTTCTTTCTTTTGTAAAGAAAATCACCACGATTCTCTGATTATGAACAACTGTAGACTTGGCTATAATTATATAAAATATAATAGCCTACACCTACTTACCCGATGCGTAAGGTGCACAAGCTGGTATATCTTCACACCGTCTATACAGGTATTTTGTAATTACAGTTTTTGAATAAAACAAAAGCAAAACTTAATAAGCATGCATTTGCAGAGCTTCAACGTTGACGTTATTAAATTAATACAAGCACATTATATAGCCTACGTGTCACTGATCGATGACAGCATTAAGAGTTGGTGTTGGGAACACTCGGGGAGGAAAACCTGCGCTGAGCGTTGTGGGTATAGGTCTTCACTTTGGAGGCAGGTGTGTGATAGTCTGATATGTCGGACAATAAAAAATGTGACTTCTCAAGTAGGCTATGCCAGTAAGTGGCAGATGCAGAGCAGAACGTCCTTAACCTGCTTTCAATAATTTTCCTTGATTAACAATACAGCGATTCACATAATAATACTCAATATCATCAGATATAGCCAGTTCTCATTAATTAGCTTATTAGGCGAGTAATGCAATTATTTTTAATTGCATTCACAAAATTTGCGCATTTTATGACATTTGACAATTAAATTCTGGATACGTAGGCTACTCTTTGTTCTCCGTGCTCACAATCGGAGAATGCTCATGGCAATGAGCAATGCTGAAAGCTAACACGTTATTTAACAAAGTTCAATCGAACGTTCAAAGTGAAACTAGTCGATTATGGTCAGCGGCACTGAAAGTCTCTGTCACACCCTCAATAAATGGCAAATGTCTCAGTAGAAGATGGAATTAAATCTTTAAAAGTTATATATATTCTTAATTGTCATTGATTTCAGTTGGCCGCTGGTCGTGAGGCGCAGTGATCTGAGCAGTTGCTATGTAAATTTTGTCAGAAGTATTCTGCATTGTTATTTGACACCTAAACTTTGCAGCACACTAGTCATCATCATTAACATGAATATAGCCTGAAATGTCAATCTTCAGAATCCTTTTAAACCATTAACCACTAAGCTGGGACTTTAACATTATAAGGTGGGATTTATCCAGTGCCCAGACTACAGCAAAATAAATACCGTTAAAGGACTGTTTCTAATTGTTATTACTGGTGTTTTTTGCTCAATTTCTCCAAGGTGGCTTAGACGACTTGAAAAAACATTTAGGTGGCCTGCCTAAGACATTTCAGTGCAGGAAAACCCTGCCTTACTCTTACTTTATATATTTTACACTTACCTTGCTTATGATTTTGTCTGTAATACACCCCCCACTGATTATCTCTGCCAGTGTTTCTCAACCCTGGTCCTTTGCTCTCTCTCAGGCACAGGGAAGACTCTTCTGGCCAAGGCTGTAGCTACTGAGTGTAATACCACCTTCTTCAACATCTCCACATCTACCATCGTCAGCAAATGGAGGGGGGACTCAGAGAAGTTGGTTCGGGTTAGTGACCGAAACTTTATTTTCTATTTTTGCTTTTTACGCCTTCAGTGATTCTGCTGTTCGTTGATAACTCGATGTATTGAAATCACGGACTGGAGAAAAAATATGAACAAAGTAACGGTGACGTCACATCGACTTTCCATGGACTTGTGAAAAACGTTGTGAAGCTGCCAAGTGCTGCCCCCCTACGTGTGCTTGGAACCAAGAGACTGCGCAGTAGGGAGCAGGGTTGGATTAAAATATTGCTCAAACTACACAATAACAAATCGGCACATGAGGAGACAGTGGACGAAGAAAAAGCACCTATTGCAACTACTCCTGGGAAAAATGTATTACCTTCGTATTTTGACTGCATTTGGTACCATTGACGCGCATTGAAAAATGGACCTGAAATACCTATACTGGAGCCACCCGCACTGTCGCCAGAGAGCAACGCTCTCAACAAGACCAGGAAGTGAGCTTCAACAGCGTAGCCTAGTTTTGGCCCCGTGATTGAAAGATATCACCCTATTTCATCTATACAGGATGTGGGGTGGAGCGGAATGGCCTAATGTACACTTCTGTTTCACCTATTTGCATTGACAGTAATTGACAGTCTGAAGACAGAGAGGCTCATTCATTCCAGAACTTTAAGTTGATTGGTCCATTTCCCCTTTAGGTTCTTTTTGAGTTGGCCCGCTACCACGCCCCATCTACCATTTTCCTAGATGAGCTGGAGTCAGTAATGAGCCAGAGGGGAATTGGACAAGGGTGAGGTCCTGATCCAGTGATATCACCTTTCTACAAACCTACCGCACACACAGTGATACAAACTGCATTTATATCCTAATCCAAATCAATAGAAGCACTGTTTACTGTGTCTTAAACACAGCAATAATACCAGGTTAGACCTGCTCAGACTCTTACCATGGAAAAATTAAAAGTAACTGTCAACTGTAAAGCCAACTGTCCAAAATCTCAGTTGGTGCCTGTTAAACATCTGTTTTTGGTGTGTTTTTACAGTAAAGCATTTCCGTGAAGCATCAGTGTGACCCATATAAACTCCAAAATTACAGCATCAGCACTAGCACAGTAACAGTAGCGCACCAGCACTAGTGCAATAACAGTAGTGCACCAACACTAGCGCAGTAACAGTAGTGCATCAACAGTAGTGCAATGACAGTAGCGCACCAACACTAGCGCAATAACAGTAGTGCACTAACACTAGTGCAATAACAGTAGTGCACCAACACTAGCGCAGTAACCATAGTGCATTAGCGCAATAACAGTAGCACACCAGCACTAGTGCAATAACAGTAGTGCACCAACACTAGCGCAGTAACCATAGTGCATTAGCGCAATAACAGTAGCACACCAGCGCTAGTGCAATAACAGTAGTGCACCAACACTAGCGCAGTAACTGTAGTGCACTAGCGCAATAACAGTAGCGCACCTGCACTAGTGCAGTAAAAGTAGCGCACCAGCACTAGTGCAATAACATTAGCGCATTAACACTAGTGCAGTAACCGTAGTGCACTAGCGCAATAACAGTAGTGCACCAACAGTAGCTCAGTAACAGTAGTGCACTAGCGCAGTAAAAGTAGCGCACCAGCACTAATGCAGTAACAGTAGCACACCAGCACTAGCGCAATAACAGTAGTGCACTAGCGCAGTAACAGTAGTGTAAGTAGCTTACAAATGCTAGTGCAGTAACAGCAGTGCACCAGCACTAGTGCAATAACAGTAGTGCACCAACACTAGCGCAGTAACCGTAGTGCACTAGCACAGTAAAAGTAGTGCACCAGCACTAGTGCAGTAACAGTAGCACACCAGCACTAGTGCAATAACAGTAGTGCACCAACACTAGCACAGTAACAGTAGTGCACTAGCGCAGTAAAAGTAGCACACCAGCAGTACTGCAATGACAGTAGCGCACCAACACGAGCGCAGTAACAGCAGTGCATCAACACTAGCGCAGTAACAGTAGTGCACTAGCGCAGTAACAGTAGCGTAAGTAGCATACAAACACTAGTGCAGTAACAGCAGTGCACCAGCACTAGTGCAATAACAGTAGTGCACCAACACTAGCGCAGTAACCGTAGTGCACTAGCACAGTAACAGTAGCACAGCAGCACTACCGCAGTAAGAGTAGTACACCAGCACTAGCACAGTAACAGTAGCACACCAGCACTAATGCAGTAACAGTAGCGCACCAGCACTAGTGCAATGACAGTTGCGCAACAGCACAAGTGCAGTAACAGTAGCACACCAGCACTAGTGCAATAACAGAAGTGCACCAACACTAGTGCAATGACAGTAACGCACCAACACTAGCGCAGTAACAGTAGTGCATTAGCACAGTAACAGTAGCGTAAGAGTAGCATACCAACTCTAGTGCAGTAACAGCTGTGCACCAGCACTAGTGCAATAACAGTAGTGCACCAACCCTAGCGCAGTAACAGTAGTGCACTAGTGCAGTAAGAATAGTGCACTAGCATAGTAAGAGTAGTGCACGAGCACTAGCACAGTAACAGTAGCACACCAGCACTAGCGCAATAACAGTAGTGCACTAGCACTAGCACAGTAACAGTAGTGTACCAACACTAGCACATCATCACAGTAGCCCTAACACACCTGCAGTTCACCATATTAGGGCTCCTGTGTAGTCCGTTTGAAGAGCCCAGACACGCACAACAGCCTGACCTTTACATCCAGCTGTATGATTTAGTGGAGGACACATGATACGTGGATGATCCTGGAAAATCAGTGTAAAAAAATGATGCAGAGGAGACACACAGCAGCGTACCAAACTGGCCAAACTACCTCCTGCTCTGGCTTCAGGGCCTGACCCCATGAGGACTGTCTTCTTTCCTGCAGTGGGGAACATGAAGGCAGTCGCAGGATGAAGACAGAGCTTCTGGTCCAGATGGACGGACTAGCACACTCCGATGACCTTGTCTTTGTGTTGGCAGCCTCCAACCTTCCCTGGTGAGGAGTCCTTACGTAAATCAATTCTATTGCTTATCACAGGACCCTAAGTTTTCACCATTTTACATAAGAGATGGCGATTGGCATTTAAGTCAGCTGATCTTGAGGAAAACATCAAGTACTTTGAACAACATGTACATACCTTGCCCTTGAGAAATATTTACTGGGGAGGCTAATGGACTCTCATAAAGGTGGCCACAGAGTATGGTATGGGTATATCAATCTGTATATCTCTTACTGTTGCACACTCAGGCAGTGGAGGACAGTGGTACTAGGCCTCACTCAGGCAGTGGAGGACAGTGGTACTAGGCCTCACACAGGTAGTGGAGTACAGTAGTACGAGGCCTCACTCAGGCAGTGGAGTACACTAATACTAGGCCTCACTCAGGCAGTGGAGTACACTAATACTAGGCCTCACTCAGGCAGTGGAGTACACTAATACTAGGCCTCACTCAGGCAGTGGAGTACACTAATACTAGGCCTCACTCAGGCAGTGGAGTACACTAATACTAGGCCTCACTCAGGCAGTGGAGTACACTAATACTAGGCCTCACTCAGGCAGTGGAGTACACTAATACTAGGCCTCACTCAGGCAGTGGAGTACACTAATACTAGGCCTCACTCAGGCAGTGGAGTACACTAATACTAGGCCTCACTCAGGCAGTGGAGTACACTAATACTAGGCCTCACTCAGGCAGTGGAGTACAGTAGTACGAGGCCTCACTCAGGTAGTGGAGTACAGTAGTACGAGGCCTCACTCAGGTAGTGGAGTATAGCGGTAGTACAGTACACTAATACTAGGCCTCACTCAGGTAGTGGAATACAGTAGTACGACGCCTCACTCAGGTAGTGGAGTGCAGTGGTATTAGGCCTCACTTAGGCAGTGGAATATAGTGGTACTAGCTCTCTCTCTCTGTCCATCAGGGAGCTGGACCATGGTATGCTGCGGCGGCTGGATAAACGGATCCTGGTGGGGCTGCCGTCTGAAGCTGCCCGCCAGGCCATGATCGCTCACTGGCTGCCTCCACTTAGCAACTCAGGGGGAGTAGAACTGCTCACCCAGCTGGACTACAGTTTGCTTGCACAGGTGTGAATAGGTCATGCTCCTATATTAGACTAAGGGAACTGTACAATAAGCATTTATGGAAAGCCAGTGTTATAATTCACATTTAAATGTGAGCATTTAGTAGAAGCTCTCATCTAAGGAAAGATGAATACTTTCCCTGTTGCAGGAGATGGAAGGGTATTCCGGCTCGGATGTAAAGCTGGCGTGCAAGGAGGCGGCTATGAGGCCTGTTCGGAAAATATTTGACGCCCTTGAAAATCATCAAGAAGGTAAGACATAATTATTAAAAGTAAAAAGGCTCACGCTCAACCATGTGAATACCTCTTTTGACAAGTATTATTAGAAAAAAGGCATTTACCACTTACAGGTGTGTGTGTAGTAATGAGGCTCAAGCCCGAAGGGAGGGGCTTGTGTGTCAGCAGTTCACTTGACCGGAATTAAATTGGGCAAACAGGTATGGGTTCGCAAGGTGTGTGGTGCAATCCACAGGGTGGCCGACTGTCAAGCCCATATACAAACCTCGCTGCGCAGTGCAGCTGGAGGGTTCAATCCTCCCTCAGGGCACATTCTGCACTGTGATCCCATCTATATCTGCTACCGGGAGAGCGTAGACATCGCGGTTCTCCTCCGAAACACGTGGTGTCGCTAGCTACTTTTTTCATACTGCAGCTAAGCTCGCATAGAGTGGAATCAGAGAAAGATTTAACATGCGGCTTTAGCATGCGGTCCACGGGCGCCTGATTGACCAGCGGGATCACTAGAGAGCGATGAAACACGGACTCCTAACGGACTGAACCCTCCTATACCCTGGCGCGCCAATGCTGCGTCACCCTAAATTTACCAGCTAAACTATACATCTGGGATAAAATTTTCCACTGTGAAGGAAACTATCAGTGATTTGAACTGTGTTTCTGGTATTCTGATGGAAATTATGTTTCTTCACAGGCAACTCCAAGATGCCCGTCATTCAGCTGGACACCGTGACAACCACAGATTTCCTAGATGTGCTCGCTCACACGAAACCCTCAGTCAGAAACCTAACCGAAAAGTACATGGCCTGGGAAAGGGAGTACCAGTCAGTGTGAGACCAAACACACCTGCACTGTATACACGCAGACAAACACTCGTGCACACACACACACACACACACACACACACACACACACACACGTACACACGCATACAAATACGCGCAGATGCACACACACATGCAGACACACATACAAACAGAGGTATACTGTGGAGGTTTTTATTCCACCTTCTTGCACATACTGCTTGCTTTGTGAAACCCTATCAGTGAAGTATGCTGCTCCCCTGCTGGACTGATGCAAAAGAAGAGCTGAAAATGTGTATTTAAATAGTGGAAATCCCATTACAGGTGTGATACTCATTTAATCTCTACACATTACAGGTGTGATACTCATTTAATCTCTACACATTACAGGTGTGATACTCATTTAATCTCTACACATTACAGGTGTGATGCAGTCATTTAATCTCTACATCGCTACATAAAATGTCCCATCTTGTGTGTTAACTACATTATAACTAGAATTTGTCAGCCATTTATGCAGATTTCATATGCGTTGTTTAAACAGTCTTTTTGTGTTATTCTGAATGTAAATCTACTTTACAAGAGCTGTTACATTTTTCCTTAAAATATTTCCTAATATATTTTCATGCTGTTTTGAATTATTCTGACATTACTTTCAAAATATTGTACTGTAAAAAATCAAATATGAGAACACAGGAAGCAGTGATGACAATAAAAGGACAAAATGTCAAACAAAAATAAAATTGACAATTCATCAGTAGATAAAGTGGTACTTAGAAGAACTTTTGTTTGATTCATAATTCTAGTGTCCCATTGCTTGAGCTTGTAACTTTCTAAACAATATCTCAAGATCCTTTTCTTTGTGTGGTCATTTTTTATTTTTTTTATTTATTTTATTAAATGCAATCGCTATAGTGAAATGTAATCCATATCTGCGTTTGCTTTTACATAACCATTATCATGCGATAATTAAAAACAAAACACATATTGCATTTCATTGTTTGCTCTGTTAGAAACACTGATACTAAAATACAATACGGGGTGTATTGTTTTTCAACACCAGTGTGCAGTTTTCGTGCCACAATTAAATGCAAACGTGCCCATTGCATTTAGCTCTGTGAGCATAGGGTGTTGCTCTGAACTTGACTGCATACTAAGCAATCGCCATTATTGTGTTTATTGGACTGAAGAGTGGCCTGTCATTTTTTTTTCAACGTCAGTGCGTGGTTTCCATGCCACAATTAAATGCAATACACTCTTGTGAATGTAATTGAGCATTGTATTTCGCTGTGTGACCACTGGGTGCCGCAAGGAACGTGACACAATTCAAAGCAATCCTTGGTATTGTATTTATTCAACTTCATAGCGGTCTGTCATTGCTTTTATCGAAGTACTCCACCGTTACAGTGCCAAAATGAAACGTAATCAACTGTCCAATCATAGTCGGGGGGGCCGTCTGGGGATGTCGAGGCCTGGGGACGAAACAGCGAATAAGTGGTTGGACTCGTTTTGACCATTTGCGGCTATCCTGCATGCTGCTGGAATCGAGTAGCCTAGGTATAAACTTATACGGGTGCTCTAATCGGCAGCGTGCATCATAGGCAAATCAAAAGATACAAAAACCAGCATGGCTCATTTGGAGCCACTCCTTTGCGTTTGAAGTCATTCACAGGTGCTTTGCCGACTTTCTCCTTTTCTGTGTATTTCACGGTCTGTGACGTGGAAACTCCGCACTGACGTTAAAAGCAATGACAGGCCACTCTGCGGTCCAATAAACACAGTAACGATGGTTGGTTAGCATTTTGTCGCGTTCAGAGCAACACCCTGTGCTTAAATTACATTTAATTCTGGCACGAAAAACGATACACCCCGTATTGTATTTCAGCTATTGACAGAACATGCAATGAAATACAATGCAATATGCATTTCGTTTTTAATTATGGCATGATAAATGTGCATCGTTATGTAAAAGCAAACACAGATATGCATTACATTTCACTATGTGTCACTATAGCGATTGCATTTAATAGTCACTGAAAAGCTTTCATAAAATGTGTGCGCGTGCGCGTAGAGCTCTTCTCTGTGTGCAGCATGAGGGGAAAGCGGCCATAAGATGGAAAGAGGCAGAAAAGAGAGGGATCTTTTTCCCATTTATATGGAATGCACATGATTTTATTAAAGGAGAGTTTGTTACATTTACTTGCGTTTTGAAGCACCCTGTTAAACACTAGTCACCCCAGTTTGTGAAGTCAGACAGGGTCATAATAAGTGCCATTCCTTTGAGTGGCGGGCTCCAGGACCTGTAACAGCCATGCATCCATTCACAATCAGCATCGGCCACCGTTTCCCAGCATTCCTTATGCCTTTCCACTGTGTCATACCCGTACATATCTCTCAGCACCCGGATCTGCACTCATCTCTACTTCAGTTACTTCATTGGTCAGATGAGGTGCTCAAGGATGTAGTCCACTGCCTGGGGGAAGTCAGCACAGGTTGCTAACGGCAACGGACTGATTTTATTCTCATCCCCTGCCCTGTATTTACCTGGAAAGTAGAGGCTACATGTAAATGAATAGGATACATATACAGATATGCTATTTGCGTTCTGTAATGAGTATATCTTTTGAGACTCAGACTTTCAATTCAGTCTTTGGATATCCCTTCCATTTTTACTTAAAATGACAGAAACTGTTTATTACTTGTTTATTACTTATACTGTGTTTGATATTTGTGCTGTGGGTTTAGTTATAGTCCTGTAGGTTTAGTACTAGTCCTGTAGGTTTAGTAATAGTGATGTGTGTTTAGTACTAGTTCTGTGGGTTTATCGCTAGTGCTGTGGGTTTAGTGCTAATGTGTGTTTAGTACTAGTGTTGTGTGTTTAGTGCCTAGTTCTGTGTGTTTAGTACTAGTGCTGTGGGTTTAGTAGTAGTGTTGTGTGTTTAGTGCTGTAGGTTTAGTACTAGTTCTGTGGCTTTAGCACTGGTGCTGTTGGTTTAGTACTAGTGTTGTGTTTAGTACTAGTCCTATAGGTTTAGTAGTAGTGCTGTGTGTTTAGTACTAGTGCTGTAGGTTTAGCACTAGTGTTGTGTGTTTAGTACTAGTCCTGTAGGTTTAGTACTATTGCTGTGTGTTTAGTACTAGTGCTGTGGGTTTAGTATTAGTGCTGTTTAGTACTAGTGCTGTAGGTTTAGCACTAGTGTTGTGTGTTTAGTACTAGTCCTGTAGGTTTAGTACTATTTCTGTGTTTAGTACTAGTCCTGTAGGTTTAGTACTATTTTTGTGGGTTTAGTACTATTGCTGTTTAGTAGTAGTGCTGTGGGTTTAGTACTAGTCTTTTAGGTTTAGTACTATTGCTGTGAGTTTAGCACTAGTGTTGTGTTTAGTACTAGTGCTGTGGGTGTAGTAATAGTTCTGTGTGTTTAGCACTGTGGATTCAGTCCTTTGGGTTTAGCACGAGTGCTGTGGGTTTAATACTAGAACTGTGTTTAGTGTTAGTGCTGTGTGGTTAGTACTATAAACGCTTACCAGTTTTGACTAAAATTCCCCGAAGTCCAGAGTTTTGGGCTCCACCTACATCATCTCTGGCGTCCTGATGGACAGAGATTTCTTCGTTATTACAGTGCACTCAGTGTCAAGTGACACTGTTTTACTACTTCAGAGTAATTTCAGCCAAGAGATAGATCAGTATTTTTTCTCTCTTTTTAAGAGTAATTTAGTCATTTATTAAATTGTGCTTTTCAAAAAAACACATACATTTTATGATATGAATATAACATAAATAAAAAACATACAATGTAGTTCCTATGAGTTTAAGACAGCAAAAGATGTTTGGAAACTAAAAAAGAAGGTTGTTCTCTGGCAAAGTGTTCTGTATTTTAGGGGCTAGCACAGAGAAAGCAATGTCAAGGTCATAGGAAATAATGCAAACCTCAGTTTTAGCTTTGTGTGGGAGATAAGGAATCAGTACTGCAGCATCTCACAAATGTATCCAGGGGCTAAAGTATGTAATGCCTTAAACTGATAATAAAAGCAACTCATCACCAATGTAAGAAGCCAAGCAACAACATCTTGCTTCAGCTGCTGGCACGGTAATGTATGACCATTTATATTGGGACAGAGCACACTGACTGCAGTCAGCAATAAATAAATACATGGATTACGTTTTCCCAATGTGATGACAGAAAAGATCTTACGCCTGATTTCTTAATTGAACTTAGTATGCCTGGGGCACCATCGTAGTGTCGTTTTGAAAAGCTACATTAACCCCTTTGCGCAGATGCCTAGTGACCATGGTGCCTGCGCCAAGATTTTGCTCAACTGAGACATTTGTTGTTCCTGCAGCCAAATTATGAGTGGAAACCACAGACTCCGTGTTTTAACTTTTATTGGTAGACGATTTGTGACAACTCTGCCGAATATGGAGTTTCTAAGTCACTATTTTCCCGTAGAAAGTCAATTTAACAAGCAACCCCCCACCCAGTCTCGCCTTCAACTATACCTACCCATGCGTGACATAGTGGACAATAGCGTCTGTGTGAGGTCATAAATATACAGTGGTGCTAGAAAGTTTGTGCACCCTTTAGAATTTTCTGTATATCTGCATAAATTCAATCTAAAATGTGATCACGTCTTCATCTAAGTCCTAAAACTTGATAAAGTTAACCCAGCTCAACAAAAAACATCACTCTGCGGCTAGATATGGAGTAGATGTGGATGGATCACTTTAAGGGTTTCTTCTGACTTTTTTCCCCCATAGAGTTCTATAGGAAAATGAGTCAGGAGAAACAACCCTTAAAGTGATCCATCCATATCTACTCCATATCTGGCAACAGAGTGATGGTTTGGGGCTCATTTGATACCTTCAGTACCACCAGTCATGTGTTCCATACTGTACCAGTGTAATTTACAGCTGAATCTAGTCTCACCCCCCAATTCCCATAGAGATCCATTCAAATGCAGAGGTTATAGTATATCGCTTGTAACAGTACCTGAAAATAAGATATCGAGTCTTTTGATATTGATGGGTCACAGACTTCAGGAAGTAACAGCATGCAAAGGATATGTGACCAAATATTAAATATGATACTTTAAAAATACATATGATCCAAGGGTTCACATACTTTTTCCAACAAAGCATTTAATGTTGGATAATTTTGCTCAATAAATAAATTATAAAACAATAATGTTTTTTGTTGAGCTGGGTTCACTTGATCAAGTTTTAGGACATAGATGAAGATGTGATCACATTTTAGATTGAATTTATGCAGATATAAAGAAAATTCTAAAGGGTTCACAAACTTTCTAGCACCACTGTATTTATTCATCATATAACATTAGAATTCCGTCATAGCAACAAGATAACCCCAACAATAGCCTGATCGTATGCCAAAAAAGCAGTGAAAAGCCCTGCTCACTCAAATGAACGTGAAATTATTGTGTCATATACCACGTCATTTTACTTTCAATATCTGCTGCTAAATATGAAATAAACATACACTCCTACGGTCCTACCATTGGTTTTACACATAGAGATGTTCCTTTCAAAATTCAGTTGTCATTTATTGTCTTGGACAATCTGTTTGAGAAATACACACCAGTGTAGCACGATGTTACACAATTTGGAACGTCTGTGGGCAGTACCCCATATGCGCTACCTGCAGTTCTGAAGTATTTCACATTCCAGTTTTATCTGATAGATGACAGTATATCCTTCTAGTCAATGTATTATTACGCAAACAGCTACAATTCATTCGCTGACGGGAGTTTTTCATCCTCGATATGAAAAAAGTACTGTTTGTAATATGTGGTTCTTCTCGCTGGCTACATATGCATGTTAGTTTTTCCGCTCAATAACTGTCTTGTCCAGTAGGCTATGTTAGATACGGTTATTTTTGTATTTTGAGTGCATTTCGTACACTATAGTGTAAGCATCCATCCTCAGTCATGTTTTATGTTTGATGTACCAACTTTCATTGAACATTTGGCAGCATTTCCTGTTGGTGGAATATTATTTTATTGTAACGTTATTGTACATAATAATAGGCTTTAGGCTTCGTATGTTCTTGAGCTATACTTGTCACTTAAGGCTTGGAAAACACTCATTCCAATTTACTGTGTGCTGATATGTGCTAGATAAATTTTCCTTGGAATCATTATGAATGGGAACATTTAAAAACAAAAACTACAGAAAAATGCGATCCCTGGGCAAAAGCATACATACTGTAGAGTACAGGAAAAAGTGATGTTTTATTGAGGTACAAGAGTGAATGATTAGGCTACATATTTAGGTGTGTGTAACAGTGTGATCTCAATGTTTTTTTATCTGAAACCATCAGTAGGGACAAATTTATATGCTTTATAATGTACAAAACTAATTTCATGACATGTATTGGATAGGGTTTTGGCCCATAGATATCTACCCTCCTATACTGTGAAAAGTAATTTCCACTTGAAAATAATGCAAAAGTAAGTTTTATGATCCAAAATTGTTGATTTGTATTTAAATGTATAATTATTTTATGATTTAGAGCAGTGCACAATTTAGCCATTTGGATAGATTTGGAGACACTAATGCACAACAGGGTACACTCCCTATATTTTGCATCATAGACATTTAGTACTTCTGCATATCATCCTCAGATTTTGCACAGTTGTGGACACTGAGTTTATGATCCAGGAAAAGTATAGATTTTACCTGTTTCACGTATGTCGCTCTCAGTATTTCATTGCAAACTAAAAAAGAAACAATTTTTTCCAAAGTTTCTTTGCATTTGTGGCACTTTATTTTGACTTAAATTGTGAAAATATTATATTATTATATTGTAAATGGTACAACTGTCTTGTTTCATTTAAGCCATTTACCAAGTTTCTGTGATGCTCACACTGGAGTTATTAAGCCTTAAACAGAGCACCCCCTAAATAGGTGAGAATTGACCAAATTTGCCATCTGCGCGAAGGGGTTAAAGGATAAATCTGTTTTTTGTTGTTGTTGTTGACTTGGACCTATTTTTACAAACTATTTCCTCCATGCTGACTGATAATAATAATAATAATTTTGTCACATTTTTCTTTTTTGAGCGTTGGTTACTCAGAGAAACGCTCCACTCTGCTTTACAATGGAGTCCAATGGGGTATATTTAGATACAGATTCAATTTACCTCAAAGTCCAGTTATCTAAACCTCTTATTTGGAAGTGAAAATGCGTGTGAAAGTTTAAATTTATTCACTAAAATTAAAATATATTCCGTTGCATGCTACCAAAATTAACCGGTATAAATATAATGAGTCCCAAGTTTGCACATACATCGCCGATCATGATGGCCTCCTCAGGCTTGCAGTTCAAATCCTGGAGAGCCTCATGAAAAAAGGTTTTTTCCGGCTTGCCGACAATGGTGGCATGGGTGTCCGTGGCATACTCTAGCCCTGTCACAAACGGACCAGGCCCCAGAGCCAGGCCATCCTTCCGTTTGTAGTACCGGGCCTTGTGCACTGCAATCAGAGGAGCTCCATCCAAGATTAGCCTTTGTATGAGGGAGGAATTACCAGGGAGATGATTTTTTTTCACTGTACGTTTTGTCAGTTTTGACCACATTTGGTGTCATTACATAATATCTCAACTTGTAGCTGAATTGATCAATATGTCTGCCTTCTCAAAATGCAGCACTCATTTTTTCAGTTTAAAAAAAATGTATTTATTTGTTCTGTTTTAATGCAGAAATTCCTGCAAAAAATTAATGCGACCTCTGTGCCTTACTAATGACTTTGAATGTTTATTCACTACTTTGCAGAACAAAATTGTTGAGGGTGACTTAATTGTGTCATACATTAGTTCACTCGCTTTGCAGTACTTATTATAAAGTAGACAATGGTCACAATTTATAAATTACTTAATAATATGTGTTGAGTGTTGATGCGTGGAATCACGCATAAGTTGACCTCATTCTGCAGTACCGGTTATAAAATAGACACTGTTCATTTTGGAGTGTCAAAACCCCTACATCTGCTACCACTTTTGGGATTTCAATGCATTTTATTTTAACAGTGTAGGAGCTTCAACCCATCATATTCTGGTCAATGTGGGGGGTACAACCAACTCAAACATAAAAGGCTTTGCCTCTTTAAACTATTATTATTATTAACTATTATTAATTTCCTACTTAATGTATTCTACTTGATTTCTGATTTACCAATGACACCGCTCTGCCACCAAATCGTAGAGTAAATGCAGCAACATGGAAACAATTGCACCAGACATTTTGACCAGAAAAGATGTAAAGTCCATTTGCAGCACAATTTCCTGCCTTAGAAACATCATAAAACTCTTAGGAATGTTCTGCACTTCACAAGGACGCCATACATTTGTTCCCATATATATTTAATATGTTCTGGCACACTAATGACTTACCTGAATGCCTCATTGAGCATCTGATAGTTGAAATGGTCAGGAGCGAGTCCAACCACAACAGCATTAGGGTCACTGGTCTCAATACCTATAGAACAGAAAAGCAGATAAACTATACCCTGAAAAAGTTCCCAAACCATGCATAGGGTGTTTGTAATCAGACGTAACCATAAGCGTAGCTGGGGGGGGTGCAGGCAACGGGGCCCCACCCCCTGGGTCTCTGCATGGGGGCCCCTAATTACTGATCTTGAACTAGCACATAGGATTTAATATCAATAAGAACATTAGTAACCTATGTATTTAACAGATTTTCCACTTATGTACCTAACAGACTTACCATAATGTAGACTATATTGTGATCTAACAACAGTCTTAGAAGTTCTGATTCTGCATGGTCACTGCGGAATCAACGGTAGCGTTACTCCCTCAAGGGGCCCCTACAGCTGGAATGTTGATGGTTGAATGTAGCAGAGCCTAGAGGCATGCACAGGAAATTTGATTCTATAAAGGACACCACAGTACATCACAAACTGCTAACATTACACATAATGAATGTTATGATCACAAAAATTTGCTAACATTTGCTATATAAATCACAATTGTTTGGAAAGCTACATAGCTATCACTAGCTAGGTTACCACATGCCTAGATAGCACTAACGTTATTTAGCAGGCAATTATTCTAACTGACGGCTAGGTTTGTAAGTGTTTCCACTTAGCTTGCTAATGTTACCTAGCTAGTGCAATTCACAACTGCTAGCTATCTGGCTAGATAGGTAGCCTTGTTAGCTACCTTTATTGCTCACAGGCTACTAAGTTAACTAACATAGCAGTAACTACACTACAATGTGACAAATGCACAATGATGTAGGCCTACATCGTTTTATTCACACAACTTCTGTGGAGCAGCTTGTGCGGTTACACCGGCTATATAACCAGTTTGTGTATTTTATGTGTCATGATAAACTGACAGCCATTGACAGTGACATATCTAATCCAATTAAAATACCTACACTTCCCTTCATAAAATTGCCTTATACCAGTGCTTCTCAAAGTGGGGTCCACGGCATATAGCCAGGTGGTCCGCATTTTTTTTTTTTTTTTTTTTAATGAATTATTGAAAAAATTATAATCAAACTTCAGGCTTCTAACATAATATAGGCCAGTCGGTACATGTAATTGCAACAAGTTCAGGCCCCAGCTGCCATGCGGTTACTCAATTTGTGCACGATAAAGCGAGTGGTATCATTTCTTTTTTAATGTTAGGCTACTGTGCAAGTTATCTCAATGGATTGGTTCGTGCAAACGATGCTGATTCTTAACGTGGATAATGTTCACATTAAGTTTCAAGTCAATTTTTAGATGTGACTTCAGCAGTGTAGCTACAACTGAATTTCCCCCATCATTTCCCTATATCAAAGCAATTCTAACGTGGTTGTTTTGTCATGGTGCTGTAGCCTATTCGCCGTGCCAAGTTATTGAGTGCTAACGCAGTGTGATATTGCAAGATATTGTCTACCCACTGTGTTTTTCATCATCCATAGAATGAGTCTCTTTTTCTAAACCGGGGCGGGTGGTGATGGGGTGGGGGGGCTTACCCTTATGGAAATGTAATATACTGCAGTATATTTTGAATATATTGTGAAGATAATTTTTATATATTTACAATACACTGCAGTATATATCTTTTCCATAAGGGTTCATGTAGGCTAGATAGTCATGAATACAACAGTCAAAAGCCATGTGCATATCAGAGAATGACTGCTGCAACTAAAAAATAACTCTTCACTTTACCCGTGTTTATTATTAATTTCGGAAACAGGGTCGCAAATATTTATGTTTTGAGATAGGCTAAGCTACTAGGCTGGTTTCAATGTTTGGGAGGGAACAAAATTAACTTTAAAAAAAATTTTTTATTAACTATTTTGTTCTAAATGGTTAAGGAATGTTATGTTGCAGGAGGAACAAAAGAACAGAAACATTAAAATTCAGATTCTGCTCAGAACAGACAGATAGAAAAAATGCCCTGATTTTCATTGTTTATGTTGTTGTTTATGAAAGCGCACCTCCAATATTGGCTATCTTACACGTTGGCGTCCTTGCATAGGCTACGCATTAACACATTTTAGTAATCACTCATCATGTAAATATAGGCTATAGGAAATTGTTGCACAATTATGCAAAGAACAATAATGCTATCTCTCAAGATAAATTGGTAGGCCTAATAATTTCAACTATTGGTCTTGGTTATTGAACGAATTAACTTTTGATCAGGCAAAGTAAACAGAAACAGGTTGCGAATCGGTTTAATGGGAATGCTTTAGCCTGAAACCCCTTTTTCCAGCTCACCGGCCGCCACTGATTTTTAGCCTAACTCCATGTACAAATTAAAACAAATATCCTAACTAGCCTATATATTCACATTTCAAAGAATATCCTCTTGATATGAAAACTTTTTATTTTTATGATATACTTTTCCAGTTTTTTCCCTCTCCCTCGTTTCCACCACTCCTTGACCTAAACCTTGGAATTTAAGCTATATCACACAAGAGGGAGTGCTGTTATAGGCTACTGTATCTGCACAACTGTGATTCAGTCCTGTGAATCTGGTCTTTTTCAATTAACACCCAAGGGCGTTTATATATTGCAAGGTGAAGCGATCTTGAGTTATGAAAGATGTTTAATCAAACTTCGGAATTGCTGCGCGTGTGCTCACACGCTTATGCCTCTTCCCATGTTTGAAGTTGATGTAGCCTATCAAACAGAGAGTTAACTCTTCCTTGTGACGCAACCAGAGCTTTCTTTCTATGCAGTTAGATTACAGATGCGCATCATCCGGACGCCCAAGCTCCGCCACTGGATGACGTTAATGAATCTAGTCTCAGTGCTGCTACTTATTCCAATGGTCTCAAAGTGTGAGTGTGGGCAATGAAGTGGTAAAACAACACAACTAACTAGCAAACAGTCATTTGAAACTAGACAACATACATGCAAACCATATTGGCTGAAAATGAATCAAATATTTCCTCCTGCAGATATTTATGCAGGGCCCTGGCCTGAGCAGGCAGTCCATTAATGTGCAAGTAACGTCAATGATGTTCACATCCCTCCCACCCCCACTCTCTCTGTCTGTGCACATCCCTCCCACCCCCACTCTCCCTGTCTCTGCACATCCCTCCCACCCCCACTCTCCCTGTCTCTGCACATCCCTCCCACCTCCACTCTCCCTGTCTCCGCACATCCCTCCCACCTCCACTCTCCCTGTGTCTGCACATCCCTCCCACCTCCACTCTCCCTGTGTCCGCACATCCCTCCCACCCCCACTCTCCCTGTGTCTGCACATCCCTCCCACCTCCACTCTCCCGGTCTCTGCACATCCCTCCCACCTCCACTCTCCCTGTGTCCGCACATCCCTCCCACCTCCACTCTCCCTGTGTCTGCACATCCCTCCCACCCCCTCTCCCTGTGTCTGCACATCCCTCCCACCTCCACTCACCCGGTCTCTGCACATCCCTCCCACCTCCACTCTCCCTGCGTCTGCACATCCCTCCCACCCCCACTCTCCCTGTGTCTGCACATCCCTCCCACCTCCACTCTCCCTGTGTCTGCACATCCCTCCCACCTCCACTCTCCCTGTGTCTGCACATCCCTCCCACCTCCACTCTCCCTGTGTCTGTGCACATCCCTCCCACCCCCACTCTCCCTGTCTCTGCACATCCCTCCCACCCCCACTCTCCCTGTGTCTGCACATCCCTCCCACCTCCACTCTCCCTGTGTCTGCACATCCCTCCCACCTCCACTCTCCCTGTCTCTGCACATCCCTCCCACCCCCACTCTCCCTGTCTCTGCACATCCCTCCCACCTCCACTCTCCCTGTCTCCGCACATCCCTCCCACCTCCACTCTCCCTGTGTCTGCACATCCCTCCCACCCCTACTCTCCCTGTGTCTGTGCACATCCCTCCCACCCCCACTCTCCCTGTGTCTGTGCACATCCCTCCCACCCCCACTCTCCCTGTGTCTGCACATCCCTCCCACCCCCACTTTCCCTGTGTCCGCACATCCCTCCCACCCCCACTCTCCCTGTGTCCGTGCACATCCCTCCCACCCCCACTCTCCCTGTGTCTGTGCACATCCCTCCCACCCCCACTCTCCCTGTGTCTGTGCACATCCCTCCCACCCCCACTCTCCCTGTGTCTGTGCACATCCCTCCCACCCCCACTCTCCCTGTGTCTGCACATCCCTCCCACCCCCACTCTCCCTGTGTCTGCACATCCCTCCCACCCCCACTCTCCCTGTGTCTGTGCACATCCCTCCCACCCCCACTCTCCCTGTGTCTGCACATCCCTCCCACCCCACTCTCCCTGTGTCTGTGCACATCCCTCCCACCCCCACTCTCCCTGTGTCTGCACATCCCTCCCACCCCACTCTCCCTGTGTCTGTGCACATCCCTCCCACCCCCACTCTCCCTGTGTCTGTGCACATCCCTCCCACCCCCACTCTCCCTGTCTGCACATCCCTCCCACCCCACTCTCCCTGTGTCTGTGCACATCCCTCCCACCCCCACTCTCCCTGTGTCTGTGCACATCCCTCCCACCCCCACTCTCCCTGTGTCTGTGCACATCCCTCCCACCCCCACTCTCCCTGTGTCTGTGCACATCCCTCCCATCCCCACTCTCCCTGTGTCTGTGCACATCCCTCCCACCCCTACTCTCCATGTGTCTGCACATCCCTCCCACCCCCACTCTCCCTGTCTGTGCACATCCCTCCCACCCCCACTCTCCCTGTGTCTGTGCACATCCCTCCCACCCCCACTCTCCCTGTGTCTGTGCACATCCCTCCCACCCCCACTCTCCCTGTGTCTGCACATCCTCCACCTGCAAAATCCTCCAGTGCACTGTCCTCCAGCAACAGCAGGGGGCGTAGTTTCCTCTGCTCCACTAGGCTACGGGCAGCAGTGAGCGAGGTAAAGATCTCCTGCTCCTGGATGGAGAAGTTGAGCCAATGCAACCTGTCCAGCAATGACCGCTTACACTCCTTAGTTGTGTTGGTGACAAATCTCACAACCACTGGGGTTTCCCGTAATCTGAAAGAAGAACAATCAGCTGGTAATTCCAGAGGATTCAATGCTGAGCCATAACCAAATGTTTTTGCATGACAAAGGGACACAATGTTTCTGGGTGAACATAAAAACTGAAACCAGAGAAAATTCTTTTGATTTCTGCAAGAAATAGCACAAATGTTCAGTAGCCTCAGGTTTTGGTGGGGAAGGACTGAGTAACATTGAATGTGTGTATACAGACAACAATAGTTCAAACTATCAATTTAAGCAATTGCAACATTGGTTAAAGTCCCTGATGTTCATACATGTCCCTATTTCTTTATGTTCGAGCAATGGGTCTGTGGCAAGAAGACCACTGAATAATCTATCCACAGCCTCTCAGGTGCCGAGGTGAATGTGCTCAAAGTACCGACTGACCTGTTGAGGGCCTCCGGGGCTCCAGACACCACTGTGTCTTCAATGTGCAACGTTCCACTTAGGTCAATCAGCACTGCTTTCAAAGCCTGCCGCATCGCCATGACGACGACTGCTAATCAAAGCACACATTTCGGAAATCCCATGAGCGTGCGTAGGCTACATTTAAGAGCAACATACTTAATGTAGTGGAATGGCTTGTTTAAATGCTTAAAATAGGACTCAGCACAGGTTACTGATCTACCTCGCTCATTTAATCATCCGTCTTTTATGCGCATTTTGTGCCAACATTTAGTAGCCCCTGCGATACACCGCTTGGCTATTATTTAATAAACCTGCGCACTAAAGGTGAAATGAAAATCAATACGCCATGTAACCTAGACTATAATAGAGTAGCGCCATTACGAAACAGTTAACGTTACTTCAATGTGTTGTTTTAAACTCTCGCATCAAAAAAACCTTCCATACATCCATGTTATGCAGAGGGACAATTCGGAGATAAAGTTCTATGCAGAGCCGGGAAATAAAGCGAGCGCATCCATCGCTTTGCGCGGGCAGGATCCATTCGTCTCTTTTCCAGTATTATCTCGCCCGTTGCTGTCTAACTGCAGTCACCAGTAACCCCGCTAATTACAATTTATGAACGAATACTTATGTACGTGTCTACATGGTAACACCTGCGGATCCGATATTCGTCTCTTGTGTGGTATACCTGTATTGTATTCCTTCCACAGTCCCCAGTGGTTCTTTCATATATTCTAGCCGAGGTGATTCCGGTGTTAGTGAAACTAAGTTCCCACGAAAAGTCACCCCCACACACACTCCTGCTCCGTCATTAGTAGTTACAAATTTAAGGAAATATTGCATTTTACAAACGATTGCCGAAAAATGTTAAGGGAAAATGCCTGTCCTCAAGGAAAGCGCGCTGTTTGCTCCTTATAGTCTATCCATAGTAGCTAGTTTCTTGAAATGTCGTAGCTGGCAGTTGTTGGTGGAAAACATTCGCAAACTCCTGGTTAGACTTTTTCATAATAAAAGTCCATAGCTTTATCCGAAATGGCTCACTCTCCACTTACGATCAAAAATTTTTTTTTTTTTTTGGACACCACTCATCTGCATCAGCTGCTGTCTTTTGTATATCAATCATACCAAACGTGTGACGTAATTAACGTTTCAATTATTAATAAAAAATGAATGAGAGATATTGGGATTTTCAGGTGAGTAGCTATTTATTTCAATTATTCATAAAAAATCATTAAAATCCATGGTTTTCCGAAAATCATTGGTCAACTTCCCAAGTGATAGATAAGCTGCGACCATATGCCAAAGTATCTGTATGTGCGGGTAGCCTATAGTCTATAGCAGAAATATCGGACAGACAGACCTAATTCGGTCTAATTAGGGTGGTTTGTGGTAAAGTGGGACACTTTTTGGCAAATCGTTCTTTAAACTATCAAAGTGAATCAATACCGACTCAAATTCTTTTTTTAAATTTAAATAAGGCCTTGTCAATATTCTTATGGTGAAATAACGTTATAATTTGTTTCTAAATAAATGCTATATATCTCTAAACACCACCTGACACCAATCTTTACTGAAGTATAACTTCCAGGTTGAGTGGGACACTTTTGTAGACAAAGTGGGACACTAGCCTATTTTATCATTAAAACATATTATTGTGCATGTGATTAAAACCAATATTTAGTCATATGAACCCTTCTCTCTCTCTGGTCAGGCTTGGAGTGAAAATGTCACAGGGAATGGCATCTCTATTCATGAGAAACATCCTTGTCACTCTGAACCCTATGGAAGAGTAATACTCATAATGTGGTTATGTATAAGAAAGGGGATGGGGGTGACTTTACTAGGTTAAATGTAAGAAAGTGAAAGATGTCAACAGTTTCTGAAATGTACAGTGCCCTCCACAATTATTGGCACCCCTGGTAAAGATGAGTAAAAAGGGTTATAAAAAATTAACCGTTTGGTGAATTAGCTTAATCTCACACTGAAAAAATTAGAAAAATCCAACCTTTAATTGAAGTCAATTTATTCTGAGGAAAAAAAATCCCTCATCAAGAAATCATTATTTTTAACAAAACTACATGTGCCACAATTATTGGAACCCCTGCATTTAATACTTTGTACAACCTCCCATTGCCAATAAAACAGCACTGAGTCTTCTCCCGTAACATCTAAGGTTGGAGAATACAGAGCAAGGAATCTGAGGCCATTCCTCTTTACATAATCTCTCCAGATCATCCAGAGTCCTAGGTCCTCTCTTGTGCACTCTCCTCTTCAGCTCAGCCCACAGGTTTTCAATGGGGCTTAGGTCAGGGGACTGAGATGACCATGGCAGAAGCTTGATTTTGTGTTTAGTTAACCATTTTCGTGTTGATTTGGATGTATGTTTTGGATCATTGTCCTGCTGGAAGATCCAACGACGACCCAGTTTTAGTTTCCTGGCAGAGGCAGCCAGATTAAGATTTAAAAATTTCCTGGTATTTCATGGAGTTCATGATGCCATGCACCCTAACAAGGTTCCCAGGACCTTTGGAGGAAAAACAGCCCCACAACATCACGGAACCTCCACCATACTTAACAGTGGGGGGTCAGGTTATTTTTGTATAGCCATCCTTCTTTTTACGCCCAAACCCACCTTGAGTGTTGGTTTTCGTTTCATCTGACCATAGAACACGGTTCCAGTCAAAGTTCCAGTAGCGTTTAGCAAACTCCAGGCGCTTACGTTTGTGGTGAAATGATAGGAAAGGCTTTTTTCTGGCATGCCTTCCAAATAATTTGTTGGCATGGAGGTGACGTCTAATGGTAGTTTTGGAGACTTGATGACCCCAAGATGCTACTTTCCTCTGTAATTCTCCAACAGTGATCCTTGGGGATTTGTTTGCCTCTCTTACCATCCTCCTCACTGTGCGTGGGGGCAGAATAAACTTGGGTCCTCTTCCAGGCAAGTTCATAACAGTTCCAGTTGCTTTGAACTTTTTAAGTATTGCCCTAACGGTAGATATGGGCATTTTCAGGTGAGTAGCGATTTTTTTTATAGCCATTCTCTGGCTTATGAAGCTCAACACACTTTTCCCTCATTTGATTTGTGTGTTCTCTTATCTTTCCCATGTTGATATATGAATAAGGGAATACGGCCTCTGTGTCACCTCATATTTATACCCCAGTGAAACAGGAAGTCATGGATTACTGCTTGAAAGTTCCTAAACACTCTGATCAACTTCAAAAAGTAAAATATAAATGGAAAAAACTGCTTCAGTTACATTTTGTTCATAAGAATTTATAGGGGTGTCACTAATTGTGGCACACGTGGTTTTGCTAAAAAATAATTATTTCTTGATGAGGGATTTGTTTTTCTCTGAATAAATTTACTTCAATTAAAGGTTGGATTTTTCTCATTTTTACAGTGTGAGATTAAGCTGGTGAATTTTTTATAACCCTTTTTACTCATCTTTACCAGGGGTGCCAATAATTGTTGAGGCCACTGTATATCTCTCGCCCTTTCCCCCAATCAAGGAGTGTGGATTTTGGGATGTTCAAAAGCCCTTGACAAAAAATATAAGTCTAGGACTCAGGCCTGTCTCCACTTGCTCTTGATACTCTTCTATTGCTCCTCTCATTTCTTCCTCTAAAAGACAAACTGGCCACTCGCAACCTGCCTGATTGCCTAGATGGCCCTCATTGACCTGGCTATCTGTATTGATAGACCGAATCGCGGACAGAACCCAGGAGAGGGGGCATTTCTCTCCATCGTCTTCCCGATCCATCCAACCTGTGAATCAGAGAGAGAACATTCCCCTTATTAGCCTCCCCAAATCACTCTCTGTCACGGCCTTAGACGGCAGACTCCTGGGCTCAGGCTCAGTCACTGACCTTACCATTCCCCTACAGCTCACTGTTTACAATTTTCACTGTGAAAGCATTCAGTTCCACCTTGTGCATTCTCCTTAGCTTCCCCAGGTGTTAGGACACCCCTGGCTTACCTTGTACAACCCTCACATAGACTGATTCTCTGGAGCTATCTGGGATTGGGGCTCATTATCCCACGGCTCCTGTCTGTTCTGCTCTCCAGATCCAGGCTGGTGTCCTGGAGGAAGCTGACCTCTCTTAAGTACCACCAGAATACTGGGACCTACACACAGTGTTCAGAAAACAACAGGCTCAGGAACTACCCCCCTTATAGGCCCTACGATTGCGATCAAACTCTTCCCGGGAACCACGCCACTCCGTGGCCGTCTGTTCTCCCTCTCTGCTCCAGAAACCGCAGCCATGGAGAAGTACATTCAGGAGGCCCTTGCTGTTTGGCCATATTCGTCCATCCACGTCTCCTGTGGGGGCCGGGTTCTTCTTTGTGGGCAAGAAAGATGGCACCCTCCACCCATGAATCGATTACCGGGGGCTCAACAGCATAAGGGTGAAGAATCGATACCCTCTCCCTCTCATGTGCTCCGCCTTCGAGTCCCTGCAGGGAGCCTCGATTTTCACCAAGCTGGACGTGCGCAGTGCTTACCACCTGGTACGGATAAAGGAGGGAGTTTAATACCCCTGTCGGCCACTTTCTGATCACCAGGTCTGATCACCAGGTCATGCCTTCCTGATTATCTAACTCCCCCGCAGTCATCCAATCACTCTTCAATGACGTCCTCCGAGAGATGCTCAATCGGTTTGTGTTCGTCTAACTCGATGATATCCTCATCTTCTCAAGAAATCTCACAGATCACGTCACATAGACCAGAAGGTAGCTGAACAAGTCACAAAACCAATTGCACTGCACAAGGCAAGTAGCTGAGTAAGTAGCAAAACCAATATCACTGCACAATGCAAGTGGCAAAACCTGTCACATCGCAAAATGCAAATAGCAAAACCAGTCACATCGTAAAATGCATATGTAAAGTTTTTTGGCCCTAACCACCCCCCCATACACATCAATTCTGCGCCATCCTTGTTGTACATGTGACTCCAATGACACAACTGAGCATGTGAGATGAACGCAAAATTAAAACTTTCTGGTTCGGATGTATTCTCCATAGGTTCCTATTGGCCTCGCTGTCTCTACATATTATATGCTCTAGTTTTGTGCACAAAATGCTGGACGCATGTTGATAGCGTTGTTCAGATACATGCTCGCGATATGGAACTGTACACTCGTGATACGCAACTGTCCACTCACAAACTTTATATCTCTTGAGCTATTTTTGGATAATAAGGTTGTCAATCAATTACAATTAGTTTCAAGATATTACTACTTCCCATTTGAATTGCGTTCCACAGACCTATTTTTTAAGATTTTGCCTGTGTTGAAATTTACACTGTCGCCTATACCACATACAAACAGAAAAGGCAGAAAATAACTGCAGAATCTAGAAAGGACATGTCTGGCTTTAATAATGCGGGTAAGGTTATGAAGGCCTTTTTCATTTTAATTTTGGGGCCAGTTTGTGCCCCCTAAAGTGTGTATAGGAACTTAAAGGGGCTATATGTAAGATTTTTACATGCATTAATCGCTTTCAATTGCCAATGCGTGATCAGATTGTAATGTAACAGACCTTGTAATGTAAAAAATTCGACCTTCCCCCGCCTTTCTCCGTTGCATATAAGAGCCCAAGTTTGATTTTTATGTAAAGGGCTCGGGTCGGATTTGCCAGGGGAAATCATTTTGTGAATGAAGGATGTGACGTCTAAGCGAGCTTCTGCCCCCCCCCCCCCCCCCCCCCCCCCCCCCTCCCCACAGCATCTAGAGAGCTAGTGAACTCCACTAGCTAGCTGCTGAGAAATGGACGAGTCAACCAGCAAACGACGGGCTCCCATTCCAACACCAAAATTCTATCGCCTGAAGCCTGTTTGGACAAACACAAGGGTGAACGCTATCACTAGCAAAATACTGTATGGGTGGATAATGGTACCTAATACCTAGCTAACTTAAAATCGATTCCAACTCGAATCCCGGGGCTGATCTGGCTGGTAACGTTAGTTGGCTAGCTTGCCATTTACAAATGACTTTACCAGCTAACGTAACCAAGCAAGGCTGGATCAAGGCTGGGTAGTAGCTAACGTTATCCAGCCACCAAATTTTGCTCTAGTGTGAGGAAGCACGCTAGCAGCAGATGTGCTGGCTGCAGTTCACTTACAGCCACCGGTGTCAGTAATGAGAAGGATTTTCTGAACGTTACATATAGTCCCCTTTAAGTTATTGTGGCTATGGTGACTAGCTTCACAGCGCTTTCTGTTTATCTAACTATGGAGCTGGTAGTTGCGCATCAATTTTGGTGGCGGTGCTTTACATTTTAAATGAGCAAAGAAATTCCTTTTTTTGAGGAGAAGAGCGGATGTTACATTTAGTGCTATTTTTTCTACAGTCTATGGTTTAGCGCAATGATCTCAGGAACGAAGGATGCATACATGTGTGCATCGATACTTGAAATTCTGGGCCCTGTCAAGTACGAAAATACACATCCCGGGACTTTAGTATTGTAGCGCCCGTCCATTTTGGGAACTAACATGCGACACAGTCATGTCATGTCATCCTGAGCGGAATTCCCAACAGACTTGACCAATCAGGGACTGGGTTTTCTTCCTATAAAACTTTGACCACTCCCTCCTTCAGTCTCTCTTTGTGCTTGGCCTCCGAGCTACATGCACTCTGAACTCTCATCTCTTGTCCACCTTCCCGGTTGGGGAAGGGGCGAGACTAGGCCAACAGAATCAAAGGAACTCGCGGAGAAGACCCCCAGTCTCTCTCGTGTAATGTAGCCGGCATCACCAGCGGTTACAAATTCTGAGTGTTCCAGCCAAGCTAAACTGCATGCAACAACTGGGATCAGTTTATTTACCTGTTGCATTGAGCTACCGTCATACGACGTAGCCATCAAGTGACAACTAGAGAAACGTGTGTAGCCTGCGTTAGCACATGCCACAAACCGCAAAGAGTTCCAGCAACGACTCATGAAGGAACTGGACCAGCAAGCTGGACCCGCCAGCAAAGGAAAGAAAAAAAATCCAGAACTTTTCCCTCAGACATCAAGAAGCCACGGACCGCCTGCATAGCTACTCCAGCACAGTAAGACTGACGCAAACATCCAGGCAAATAGTTTAGGAAAAGTTTATGTTTAAGTAATGTTTATTGTCCATGTAATTACATGTTTGATTGTATTCAATGTGTGTATTTAGAGTACAACTTAACATATCGCTTTCAGGCTATCGACAGCCAATGAGCCTCGCATAGCTAAAGTTATATACTCTAATGTTAACTTACAACTAACACTAATTTACAATCCCCCTCCCTTTTAAATTGTACAGTAAGTGCATACAGAGACATCATCAAGATCACTACAGAACAGACAAGACAAAGCACATCCTTCCCATAATGTAGCAGCTATCCCTAGTAATGAACGTTGACTGTAGTTCACAGTAAGCTGTGGGTAAATCAGCAATACTACACTTCTATTCTAAATACTATTATAAACTATAATAAACAGACAGGAAAACACAGGGAACTAGTAAACAGGGAACTGATATTCCTAGGTGAGGATATCAGTCAAGGTGGAGTCTGAAGAGGTGTGTCTTCAGGCCTCGACGGAATGCAGGCAGGGTTGGAGTAGAACGTAGGGGAATGGGAAAGTTCATTCCACCACTGAGGAGCTAATGTGGCAAAACTCCGCAGTCGGGACAAGCGAGAGCCTTTGACACGGAGGGGGGAAAATGCCAGTCGGCCTGCTGTAGAAGAGCGAAGTGGTCGAGCAGGAACATAGTTCTGGATTAAGTCCTGCAGGTAGGCGGGGCCTGTCCTATTGGCTGCAGTGTAGGCCAGGGTCAGAACTTTGAACCTGATCCTGGCTGCAACTGGCAGCCAGTGGAGTGAACTCAGCAGGGGGGTTACATGGGAAAATTTCAGGAGGTTGAACACAGGCCGGGCAGCTGCATTCTGGATCAGTTGAAGATATAAGACATTAGATATAAGATACCGTGCCTGTAAACGGACAGGGGCCTGGAATTTAGCTAGACGGAGCTAATTTCCGTAGCCTCAATACACTCCACATTCCCAGGCCACGGTAGCTTCATGCTAAAGCCTGATTCATACTTTTTTTGAAACACATAGGCCCTACATCTCTGTTTCCTGATACACCACGTGTGTTGGGTGAACACTACCTCATTCCTTTCATGCCATTCACTGCTCTTAGGATGTTAGTTTAGATGTTTGTTGTTTAATAAATTATATTTTACTTCCTACCAAACGCCCCCTAGCAACAATGCGCGTGTTATGGAAGTTATGAAATTATGTATTTCATTAATGCACCTCAATATTTTGATTGAATATCCTTAAGATACATCCATTCCTCCTGGGAAAGTGGCTTTTAAGCCCAAATCGTCAAGTTAAAACTTTCTAAATAACGTTGGGAACTTAATTACCAAACATATATTGCAGCTTACTGTCACACCATAAACAATGTGCTGGTAGAGTGTTCTGCTTAATTGTATTTCACAAAACTTTGGTTTGAAAAATCTTTATGCATTTAGGCTTTAAGAAAAAAATACTTAAAAACTTTCTATATGGCTGTACATGATTTTTTCAAGTTAGGCTACTAAATGGACTTCTGGTTTTCAGCGCTTCATCGTGAATAGTTTGGCTGTGTTCAGTTTGCCATTGTGCAAATCGGCCAGTTGTTGGAGTACCAATCCCTTGGCTTAGTACATTTTACACAAATGATTGGATCTAAGGAAACATACAATTTAGCAACAATGCGTGAATCCCTGTGATTTGAGCTATCTAACCTTATATAGTTATGTATAAAACGAATCCCTCTGAATTAAATGAATATAGCTAACGTTACTACATTGTAACAATGGCAAGCTAGCCAGCAAAATTACACATAGCAGCTAGCTATCTATTTGTGTATGAGATGAGCTGTTCCGAGTTATTTTTTTTGTATGTAATGGGGTCTGGAAGTGTTTGTTTTGCTCTGCTGTGCACATAGTTTACTATTACATAATGTTAGAATGGCCAATGTTTGATCCAGGATCACAGTAGTGTTCCATCTCCATGCTGGAGGGATATCAATATGGTCTTCCTAAGGAAGCAGCAGGTGCTCTGCTGTGAACTTGGATGATCTGGTGTTTTCAGGTTTGGGCGCTTGGATGATCTACTATTTTGGGGGTTTTAGTATATCTCCTGTTTAGTAGGGGAGATGTGTCATGCTCCCAGTTTGATAGGTAGTGCACACTAGTGCATGCACTAGAAGTACATAGAGCAGATCCATTCAGGGCCAAACCAAAATAATTATATATTCATTCATATATTCAATACGTGAGTTGGCCTGATGGAAATGACGCGTTGTGCATAAAGTGTGTAGAGCTCATTCTGTCAGGAAACTTGCTGTGCCCATTGGTTGGCCTCAGCAAACACATGTTACTCAACCAATCACATGTACACATCATTAATGGAGTGCCCCTTTTAAAAGTGAGAGTCAGATCTTTCTAATGCTGCTTTTGCCTGCGCTGCTCTTGTTTGTTTCGCTGTTGCTTGTTCTAAAAAAAATGCTCCTCACCCTCCACCACCCCAGCTTCCACCTATTGTTTGGATCTGCTTCTAATGTACTGGGAGTTTTAGTATATTTCCTGTTAGTAGGGGAGATGTGCCATGCACACTAGTATATAATTATATATTCATTCATATATTCAACGTATGAGTTGTCCTGACAGAAATGACTTTATTCCCATACTTTATGAGAGGTTTTTGTAGCAGAAGGAAATTCACACTAATAAATGAACAGGCAAAAAAAATTTCATTGACCCATGTTCAGGAGTCAGGACCTTGGGTGTTTTCTCTTGTTGCTGTGATAGTAAACAATCTTTTGTTGGTGAAAAAAAGAATGGTAATCAACTCCTAAATATATTTAAATGTACGTTTTCTTCAACCCGATTTGCTCTCATGTAGATCACGCTGTAGAGTGGTCAAGATACTTTTATGAAATACGGAACAATGGTGGCACATAGAAACTTAAAGCCCCAGGGAACAAAGCCTAAAATCGTTAATATGTATGTATGATATCAAACTTGAGTGTGTTATTAAGCATCCACCAAAGTTTGAATTAAAAAAAATATATAAATATGATAAAACACTGCTCAAAAATAGCTGAATTAGCTGATCAGACCTGTATTAGGACGGTCGGGCGTGGCCCCGATATTGTAATGAGCATGCTTGATTGACATTGCTCTGTCCAAAAAAGACACTCGGCATCACACACAACAAAAATACAAAATAGCGGGAGAATCGGGGTTGTACAACCATATACTGTATGTACGAACCTACCGACACTGAATTTGAGAGTGTAGAAATTCCACAACCAGATAACCCGCATTCTCTGGCTTCACAGGTGGTGACGGAATGGTGGATTTCAAGATATTACGTTTCCATGTAATAATAAACCACACTTCTTAACTTTGTTTTCATTTGGCAGTGTTTGGCAGTGTTTCATTTGGCAGTGTAGCACAGTGGTTAAAGGGTAAGTTCGCTATTTTGGACCTTGGACCCTATTTGCGGTCCGTCTTCCATGAACCTGACCCATGAAGTCCATTTTTTCGCTGATCGGTCCAGTATTGAGTTCGCTACAGATTTCCTGTAGGCTCTCACTGGGCTACAATAGAAGTCAACGGGGCAATTAGAAATGTTCGATAAATGTGCTTTCATGTACAATAAATGAGACGGGAAGCTCAGGGTGTATTGTTACCGGTCTCAGTATGCTCTCCTGTGAAATGTATCTCAATCCGAACATTTTTACGTGCTTGGCATGGCTTGGAAGTAAGCATTTCTCTGTTGCTTGTTTTCGCTGCTCCCGCGGAGTACTATGTGTCGGGGGTAGGGGAGCGGGAAGATGTGCCGGCCGTTTACGAAACTATCTAGTTGAGCAGTCTGCGTTTGTTTACCTGCAGCAACGTAGGCTACAATTTCCACAAAAAAACTTGGATGATGGATGATTATAATGATTACGAAGACGAAGAATTCGATTTTGACTTTGACGTTACTGGCTACAGATTTGAGCCAGAATACACGGACACGGAACTACAAGAGATGGATGATAAGAGAGCAAGAGAAGAGAGAGAGGCTGAAGTTGCGCAGGTAATGCTATCCGAAGTCAGTGCGAGGTAGTGCGGTCGGAGAAATAGTTCTGTTTCAAATGGAACTGTTGTTTCAACGTTCGGTTTGCGTTTGCGATAGCCTACATTTCACAGGAGAGCATACTGAGACCGTAAGAATACACACTGAGCTATAAAAGCACATTTATCGTTGTTTTTCCATAACATTTCTAATTGCCCCGTTGACTTCTATTGTAGCCCAGTGAGAGCCTACAGGAAATCTATAGCGAACTCAATACTGGACCGATCAGCGAAAAAATGGACTTCATGGGTCAGGTTCATGGAAGACGGACCGCAAATAGGGTCCAAGGTCCAAAATAGCGAACTTACCCTTTAAGGAACTGGGCTTGTAACCGAAAGGTTGTAGGTTCGATTCCAAGGTACGACACTGCCGTTGTACCCTTGAGCAAGGTACTTCACCTGCATTGCTTCAGTATATATCCAGCTGCATAAATGGATACTATGTATAAATGCAAATGCTGTGTAAGTCGCTCTGGATAGTAGCTAAATCCACAGGGCTAGCGAACACACTGGCTGTGTTCGAATAAGGCATTAAGGTGAACACATTAGTTTTGACAAATGCTGGTGGGAGGGACAAGCGACATCAGCCTTGTGATTGGTTTGGAATTAGTGACGTCACTATTCCCACTTATAGTACCACCCAACTTCAATCCAAAAACGAGGGTAAAAGTATCCAGTATCTTTGGAATTCAGTAAGTAATTATTTTCAATACAAGTATATGCATATTGTATAGACCGGTTTCTCACCAACGTCACAGTAGAGGTGCGCACGCAACACTGGGGCAGAATATTCAATATTGCAAAAGAAATCAACATCAACTTGTAATTGTAGAAGCTGAAATGGATGATGAACGTCACTTGTTTGACATCGAATATCTTAGTTACATCAACACTGAGATAGCTAAGTAGTTTGGTGTAAATATGAGTAATATTTATTCAATTTAGTAAATGTCCTGAAGTAGGCTATGTTATGTTGCCACCTCATCATATAAATTAGGCACTCAAGTGAATGAAAACAACTGACCGTATAGCTGTGGTTTTGAAGCAAATGGAGTAACGTTAGGTGGGCTAACCATGACGGAGAACATATGTGAGACTATTTTGACCTAATATCAAATTACGTGAGACTATTTTGACCCAATATCTTATGCAAGTGACAGCGAACCTAGCATAATGGCTTGGTAATGAATGTGCTAACAATGTAGAAATGGACACCTACCATTTTAGCGAGTTGGCCATGAGAAAAAGTAAAAGGTCTTGCTGCATGCATGGTTATATGTTCATGTCGTCAAAACAGGTCGATATTTATCACCGAGTTGCTGTTATTGCTAGTTACCTGTACCCGGTTTAACAACAGGCACTGTGCATTATTTACTTTAGCGTGCTATCTAATTGGGTGGACTAACCGTAATGTTAGTTTGCCAGCGTAGATGAGCTGAGGTGGCTCTTGGTCACCTTAGTTCTTTTTTTGAATACCCTGTGATTTGTGAACCGGGGGAATGTGGTCTGTCTGTGTCTTGACTAACGTTAGCTAGCTACTGTAATGTTACTGTCTGTATCTCACAGGAACATTAGTTTGCGAACTGCTAGATTGCCAATGTTAATTTTGTAAAATCTAAAGAAGTAACCAGCTTATATGCACCGTATTTCCCGAAAAAGCAAGTTTCCACCAGTGAACACTTGGATAAAAGAAATAAGATGGATAACGTTAAGAAACGTAGCTAGATAGCGCCCATTATCGGGCACGCCCGCGTTCAACCATATTTGAACTTCCTCGAGAGCTGATTTGCCAATGGTAAAAAAAAGAAAACCAGTAGGCCTAGCTATGTCTATAACGTTAGCACATTCACAATATTAGCCAAATGTGTGTTGTTCTTGTTTTCTTAAATTCGAATTCATTGTAATCAATTCATGAAGAAGGGCCATGTTTTATATGTCCACTCGAGGGCGCGGGAGGTGAAATAATAAATCCAATGAGATGGACAAATGGACTGCCATGTAAACAATCCAGTTAGCCAGGCATCTTACCAACATATCGGGGATTCAAAAGGTATCTTTCTTGATTAAATAAACTAATAATTGATTATTAAAACAACAAAAAATCTTGAGCTTCTCTATGGCAGTAACGTTAGCCTAATCTAAAAGTCGTTAAAACAAAAAAAAAAACTACCGGTCACGTCTAACTTACATGTTTATTGGCTTAAAAGTTATCTTATTGTTTTTTGAATCTAATAAATATAATGTGTTCAATAGTAGCTAACATTATGTGCCCAAATAATAACAGTATCGTAGCCTTGTTGTTCACAAAAGTTTCAGTTTTTCGCCCGATAACAGGGTTCGGTAGCCTACGCAAGCTTGTTCACCGTTACACTAGAAAACGCTGGTAGTATTGGTGCCTTTACTGTTGTGGCTATAGATGAACATTAAGTTATCAACACATCATCACACAGAGAATTTACTGACACATTAGTTGTCAGCTGCTCCACCTTTGTATGTGTTAAGTAACGTAGCTGCTAGACAGGCTATGTAGAGTCATCCTATCTGGCCAAACACGTTAATAACAGCATTAACAGAAGTTAACCTACACTAGGCTATATCAATTTCAAACAGACTAGCCTAACGTTAGACTAATTTTTTAAAATTGTGAATGTGGTGTATCCTATATGTCCGAGTTAGCTATTGAATTGGACTTAACATTAAAAAATAAGTTAACTTGTCACTGCCAAACATTGACAGTAAAGACGGTTAGCTAACTTGCACTCATTTATAAGGTAAATAAGCTATAGCTAAATATGCTATCTTAAGTTAACGTTACAACAAAAAAAGTTACAGAAAAGTTGTAATAAGACTAACGCTAGCTATAATTTGTATCGCTGTGCCAAGATGAAAGTGAAATAAAAGAACCAGAAACAAAATTAGACCGTTAAATCGTTGATGATCAAGTCCACCGCATTATGATAGCCTGCCAAGGTGATACACTTCTTGCCCCAGGGTTGCGCGCGCATCCTCTTTTGTTTACAAACAAGAAATGGGTCTATGTCCACAAGACCCATTAACCTAATTAGAAGGCCATCACAAATATTTATTCCCTGGGGCTTTAATACTTAGCTTGATAATAGCCCAACTAGTACCGATGAAACTGATATGCAGTTTTCCATGATACCATACTTTCTGACGTAGTACAGTAGGATGTTTGTGATGTAGACCCCGGGGGGGGGCACTAGGAGGCCTGAGCAAACAGGTTAAATAAAGTTGTCATATTTAGCACTTGGTTGCAAATCCTTCGCATTCAATGACCGTCTAGACATCATCAGATGCTGGGTATCTTCCTTGGTGATGCTCTCCCAGGTCTATACTGCAGCTTCAGTTCATGTTTGTTTCAGGGACTTCTTGCCCTCAGTCTTGTCCTCAGCAAGTAAAACACATCTTCAAGTGGATTCAGGTTGGGTGATAGTGAGGCATTTGATTGGATCTGAGCAGATAAGATGTTTTATTGTACACTTCACAATTCATCATGCTGCTGTGGTCAGTAGTCACATCATCAATGAAGACAAGTGAGCCAGTTCTGGTGGCAGCCATGCATGCCTGAGCCACCATAACACTATCTCTACCATGCTTCACAGATGACGTGGTGTACTTGAATCATTGCTTTCTTTTGACACACTTTCCTCTTTCCACCACGGTGGTACAGGTTAATACTCACCTTAACTGTCCATAAAACTGTTCCAGATCTCTAGTTTTTTTAACCCCTTCGCGTAGATGCCTGGTGTGAGCATCACAGAAACTTGGTAAACGACTTAACCCCTTTTAACCCCTTCGTGCAGACGGCAAATTTGGTAAATTCTCACCTATTTAGGGGGTGCCCTGTTTATAACTCCTGGGGCCACATGTATAAAACTCTGAGTAAAAGAATGCATAAAAGTACGCTCAGGGTGAAAGTCTGCTTTAAAAAAGCTTTGCATTTTTTACCTCTGCCTTTCGGTCGCTATGTCGCCATATCATACTGATGCCAAACATTGCGTACATGGTGTCCAGCGTGTGCAGAGGTACGCAGATTCTCACAGCCCGTGTAATTTTATACATCTGAATTTCTGCATGGAAACACCCTTACGTGGCTTTCTGGGGGCATTTTTCTGCTCAGCACTGTTTATACATGTAGCCCCAGGTGTGAGCATCAGAGAAACTTGGCAATTGGCTTAAATGAACCAATACAGTTTTACCATTTACAATACTAACTTTGTATTTGTTTATTTTCATAATTTAAAAATAAAGTGCCACAAATGCAAAGAAACTTTGGAAAAATGCAAAAAAGAAATTGTTTTCTTTAGTTTGCAATGAAATACAGAGAGCTACATATGTGAAACAGGTTAGTCTATATATTTACTGGATCATAAACTCTGTGACCACAAGTGTGCAAAATCTGAGGATGATATGCAGAACTACTAAAGATCTATGATACAAAATATAGGCAGTGTACCCTGTTGTCCATTAGTGTCTCCAAATCTATCCAAATGGCTAAATTGTGCACTGTTCTAAATCATAAAATAATGATATATTCAAAAATATACAAATCAAATGTTTTGGATCATAAAACTCAATTTTGCATCATTTTCAAGTGGGAATTGCTATCTTTTCATCAGTATAGTGGGGCAAATATCTATGGGGTCCACAACCCTATCTAATACATGTCACAAAATGAATAAAAGTAGTTTTGTCCATTATAAAGCATATACATTTGCCCCTTGTGATGGTTTAAGATGAAAACATTGATATCACACTGTTACACACACCTAAATATGTAGCCTAATCATTCACTATTGTACCTCAATAAAATATCACTTTCTCTTGTACTCTACAGTATTATTTTGCCCTTTGTCCGTATTTTTCTGTATTTTTTTTTTTTAAATGTTCCCATTCATAATGACTCCAAGGAACATTTTACATTCATCTAGCACATATCAGCTCACAGTAAATTTGAATGAGTATTACCCATGCCATAAGTGCCAAGTATAGCCCAGGAAGATACAAAGCCTAAAGCCTATATTATGCACTATAACACTACAATAAAATAATATTCCACCAACAGGAAAATGTTATCAAATGTTCTAGCTTCAATGAAAGTCAGTACATCAAACATAAAACATGACTGAGCAACAAATATTTACACTACAGTGTGTGAAATGTGTGAAAATAACCATATCTAACATAGCCTACTGGATAAGACAGTGATCGAGTGGAAAAACAAATGTACATACGTAGCCAGCGAGAAGAACCACAAATTACAAGCAGTAATTTTTTCATATCGCTGAAGAAAAACTCATCAGCGAATGCATTTTCTGTAGCTGTTTGCGTCATAGTACATTGACTAGATTAAAAATTGTGTTACGCTGGGCTGCAAATTATTGTTCAAAGCATCCCAGAAAAAAATTACAAACAATGTTGAAAAGGATATACTTGTCATGGTTTTGCAGGCTACCGTTCCTTCTCTGCGGAGGTTCCTTTCGCTGCCTCGCGAAAGTCTGGCTTGCTACTTAAGTGTTGTGCTATCCTGTTCCGGTGCTTCAGTGTCTTTCAAGCCAGGTACGCAGGTATTAGAATTCAGGTGATCACTTGTCTCTTTGGCTACATTGCTAAAAGTGACACACAGGACTTGCCTTAGGTGTGTTTAGGAGTTCTTTATTTAGTTTCCTTTCTCGTTTCACACTTAGTTCTTTCCTTGGTTTTCTGTCCCCCTACCCTGATGGTAACCTCGGTTCGCCTCGTTTTATTTTGCCTCTTTAAGCTCTTTGAAAGGCATCGCTTCTTTCTTTTTTTTCGTTTTCTGCTCGAGTCTGCGATCTGTTCGCCCACCTTTTCTGGGTCGTCTTTCTTTACTTTGTTTCTGTTTGCCTCTCTACTTTTAGCTCTTTTGATATTTTACAGTGCTAGAGGCAATTCATTTTCCTTTCTCCATTTTTCTGCTCAAGTTTGTGAGCTTTTTGCCCATTTCTCTAGGTCACTTTCCTTTGGCTTTTCACCAGGATTTTTTCCCATTCGTTTATTTTTTTCTGCTCTGTTCATGGACATCCCCTCCTCTTCTCTAGTGGTTCCCACGTTTCATGGGAACTTTGAGTCTCTCACTGTCGTGTCTGGTCCTCCAAACCAGACTCATTACAGAACACTGAAGCCATATGGAGGCACCAGCGACCCCAGAGGGAATCGGAAAAAAAAGTTGGCTATGCAGCACGCAGCGTTGACCTTACATTACATTACATTACCTCTCATGAGGACAGCATTTGTGCCCTCCAGGTACAACAGCAGGCCGTGCTTATACAACAGAGCAAACTAGTTGACAATCTGCGCCGCCAGGAGGATTGTCTACAGGAGTTAGCAGACAGTCTCCGCCTACTGGCGGTCGCACCTGCACCAACACCAGTCACTGAACAACCCCCCTCTCAGCCCGTCCCACTCACGGTTAGGGAGCCCAAATTACAACTGCCCCTGCGGTATAACGGGGAGTCAGGAAAGTGTCAGGGCTTCCTGTCACAATGTAAAAAAAATTTTAAGACCCAACCCTCTTGGTTTACATCGCATGACTCCCGGGTGGCATTAATTTTATCATTGTTCAAGTTAAGCCGCGTGAGGAGTGGTGTCGATACTGTAGACGCAAGGGTCACACGAGAGCTCAGTGCCCTAAATTGGGGGGAAACAGGGGGTCTCGCTACTGGAACCAGGGACACTAGCGAGACATCATAGAACATTCCCTAGGACTTTACTACCCGCTCAATTGCTCTGGAGCCATCATTCGACAGAGGTCGATGCATTCATCGATTCCCGGAGCGGTCGAATCTTTTATGGCTACCAAATAGGTCAAGAAGCATAGGATTCCCGTTCACCGCCTCGTCCGGCCCCGGTTGGTTACGGCCCTCAACGGTCGCCGTTGGGCATTGGGACCATTAGAGAGACCATGGGTCCATCTATATGCGTGCCTTTCCAAACGGATCCAGTTTTTTCTGGTTGACTCTCCAGCTTATCCCCTCGTTTTAGGTCATTCTTGGTTAGTACGGCGTGGTCCGCATATCAATTGGGGCGGAGACAAGGTGACCATCCTCCAATGGGGTCCCCAATGCAGATCTCACTGCCGTCGGACGGTTCCTGTTGCTTCTGGTGGGCGTGGTTATCACTCAGAGCTGAGCTCTGATAGTGACTTAGAGGAGGCTGAATCTCCGCCTGATCAGAATAGCCCTGCTCCTCTTTCTGTGGATGGAGAGGAGAGCTTGCCCTGGGACTCATGCCCATGCCTGATTCGCTCTTTAGTTTTGAAAGCACTAGAGTAATGGGGGCGCTCAAATTTTGCTTGCCAGCCAATGTACCGGTCGAGTATACTGACCTCACTGAGGTACTCAGTAAACAACGGGCTAGTACCTTGCCACCTCACCGACCCTACGACTGCGCCATAGATTTGTACCCTGGCACTGTCCCTCCCAGGGGGTCTCTGTACTCCTTATCGGCTCCTGAGTCCCTTGCTATGAAGGAGTACATTGAGGAGTCCCTAGTTAATGGATTCATTACACCCTCCACCTCGCCAGCGGGGGCTGGCTTCTTTTTTGCGAAGAAAAAAAATGGGGGTTTAAGGCCGTGCATCGATTATCGAGGCCTTAATGACATCACCATTAAGAATTGTTACCCGCTTCCTCTAATGAATTCCGCATTCGAGCGCCTTCAGGGGGCATCTGTATTTACAAAACTCGACCTCCGGAACGCCGACAACTTAGTGCACATTCGCGAGGGCGATGAATGGAAGACAGCTTTTAACATGCATGACGGGCACTACGAATATCTCGTAATGCCGTTCGGGCTCATTAGAAACCTCCTCTGTCATTCAGGCGCTAGTGAATGATGTACTCCGGGAGACGCTGGAGAAGTTCGTTTTCGTCTATCTAGACGACATTTAAATTTTCTCTGCTGATCTTTCAGCCCACATCGGTCATGTCAGGCAGGCTCTGCAAGCACTTCTCAAGGCACAACTATTTATTAAGGCAAAGAAATGTGTTTTCTATTCTGACACTGTTTCCTTCCTCGGATTCATTGTAACTAAGGGAGAGGTCCAGATGGATCCTGAGAAGGTTTTGGCAGTTATGAACTGGCCGACCCCGCAATCAGTGAAAAGTCCAGTGGTTCCTTGGGTTCACAAATGTTTTTTTCGCCGGTTCATCCGCAATTTTAGTGCAGTAGTTGCACCCATTACTGCCTTGACAAACAAAAACTTCTTCGCGGTTTCTATGGAACCCGAAGGTGGAGGCTGCTTTTGTGGAGTTTAAGAAGAGGTTTAGTTCTGAACCCATTCTGATTATGCCCAATCCCTCCCTTCCCTTTGTCGTAGAGGTGGATGCTTCGGAATTAGGGGTAGGGGCTATCTTGTCCCAGCTTTCGCAGCTGGATCGGAAGATGCACCTGTGTGCTTATTTCTCTCATGGCCTGACATCTGCTGAGAGAAATTATGACGTACGAGACCGGGAGCTTTTGGCGGTGAAGTTGGCATTGGAGGAGTGGCGCCATTGGCTGGAGGGGGCTGAGCACCCCTTTACTGTGTGGACGGACTATAAAAACTTGGAGTGCATCCAGCGGGCCAGGAGACGCAATTCCCGATAAGCCTGTTGGGCACTCTTCTTCGCCCAGTTAAATGTTTTATTGACATACCGTCCCGGGTCGTAGAACGTCAAACCAGATGCACTTTCACATGTTTTTGACCGGTCGGATAGGGACCCGTCTCCGGAGCCCATTGTGCCGGCTTCGCAGATCTTGGCCCCGGTTATGTGGGTCGAGTCAGTTGTTCAGAAGGCATTGCGCCTGGACCCAGGTCCAGGTAGGGGTCCTCCTCACTGCCTTTTTGTCCCTTCTAGGGTAAGGTCCCGGGTGCTCCAATGGGGTCACTCCTCCCAGCTGGCGGCTCATCCAGGCGTCCATCGCACTAGGGATTTCTTGTCCAGGCACTTTTGGTGGCCCAGCATGGAGAGGGATGTGCGGGGATTTATTTCTGCCTGTCCGTTCTGTGCCCGCAACAAGGGCTCACGGCTCCCACCCTCGGGCCTTCTGCACCCCTTACCCATCCCTAGCCGTCCTTGGAGCCACATGGCTCTAAATTTTATTACTGGCCTGCCCGCTTCCCAGGGCAACACAGTGATTCTTGTAGTCGTGGACAGGTTCTCCAAGGCGACACACTTCATCGCCCTACCGAGACTGCCATCAGCACCAGAGACTGCTCGGCTGGTGGTAGACTAAGTGTTTAGAGTGCATGGCCTTCCACAGGACGTGATGTCGGATAGTGGCCCCCAATTCACTGCTCGTTTTGCGCCAAGTTAGGGGCGTCCATCAGTCTGTCCTTGGGGTTTCACGTGGAGACCAACGGACAGACTGAATGCACTAACCAGACATTAGAGAGTGCCCTTCTGTGCCTGGTCGCCGCCAATCCCATGTCTTGGAGTCGTCACCTCTGCCCACATTGGGCACACACTGCCCAATGCCTCCACGGGTCTCTCCCCTTTCGAGGCTGTATTGGGGTATCAACCGAGGCTCTGTTGGGGTATTTCTCCATTTTTCTGCTCGAGTTTGTGAGCTTTTTGCCCATTTTGCCGGGATTTTTTCCCCATTTGTTCAGAGCTCCAGGTACAGTATATAGGGTGTTGCGCGCAGACGTTCGATGTCGTGTAATAACAAGTTAAACTGGTGTGTATTTCGCAAACAGATTGTCCAAGACAATAAATGACCACTGAATTTTGAAAGGAACATCTCTATGTGTAAAACCAATGGTAGGATTGTATATTTTTCATATTTAGTAGCAGATATGCATAGTAGAATGACGTGGTATAATTACACAAGAATTTCACTTTGATTTTCAGAATTTTACAATTGAGTGAGCAGGGCTTTTCACGGCTGTTTTGGAATATGTTCAGGCTATTGTCGGGTTTATGTTGTTACTATCGCAGAATACAAATTTTTTTTTGTTTAAAAAATATTTTTAGGAACTCACAGACGTTATTCTCCACTGTGTCACGCATAGGTACAGTCGCAGGTGAGACTGGGTGGGGGGTTGCTTGTTAAACGAACAAGCTATGTGACAACAGTGGCATTTAGAAACTCTGTATTCGGTATTGTTGTCACAAATCGAGTTCTAATAAAGCTGTAACATGGAGTTTGTTGTTTCCACTCATATTTTGGTTGCAGGAGCAATTAATGTCTCAGTTAAGAAATTTCACAATGCCAGCATCTGGGCCACTTGGCGCCTACGTGAAGGGGTTAATGTAATTTTTTTTGAACAAACTCTAACCTGGCCATTCTGTTCTTGAAGGGACGACAATCTATCTGGGGAGCGATACTTTACGTTACCTACGAATGTATTGCCGGCACTGGTCGACTACAACAACAAAGAAGAGCAACAAGTTGCAATGGCCACGTTCGCTCCGCCACCATACTTCCACAGAGAATATTAGGTCAGCACAAAGTAAAGGATTCAACAATAGTTTGACTTAAAAAATTATGGTATAAACACTCAAAATAACCCCGATAGACTGTCGTCGTATTTTATTTGATTTGGGTGCACTGGGAAGTGTTTAAGTGCGTTTGGTAGTGGATGCTACCCGTTACCTTAGAGTTGCGCTAGCATTAGCAACGTGTGTATGTCCAAAAGAAGGGACAGCATGGAATTAGCTGAAAATGGTTTCCATCAATCAACTACATCATGGGTAAGTTGTAATTGAGACATTATGTCCAAAATTCCGAACTATCCCTTTAAGGCTTACCAGTGGTTTGCATTTTGCGGTGAACCCTCTGAGGTTATGCTGGTTTAGTCTTCTCTTTATGGTACTTTTTGACACATCTATGCCTACATGCTGTAGAGTGTTCTTGGTCTATTTGACTGTTGAAAAGGGGTTTCTCTTTCACAATTGAAAGTATTTGTCGATCATCCACTAGTACAGTGGCCTTCTGTGGGCTAGCACGTCATTTGCTATTGCTGAGCTCACCAATGCGTTTTTTCTTCTTAATGTACCAAACAGTTGAGTTGGACACACCCAATGTTTTGGTTGTGTCTCTGATCAATTTATTCCAATTTTTCAACCTCATGATGGCCTGCTTTACTGGAATTCACACTTCTTTGGTCCTCAACAGCAACAGACTCCAAATGGAAATTTCACAACTAGAATCAACTCAAGACCTTTTGTAGCTTCCTTGTGCATTAACTAATGATGCAACAACACACAGCTGGCCAAGAAACAGCTAAGCAGCCAATTGTCCAATTACTTTTGGTCCCCAGAAATTGGGGAACTATGTCTGAAAAGAACTGTAATTCCTACATGTTTCACCCGATATGGGTGTAACCCTCAAATTAAAGCTGACAGTCTGCACTTTAACATCATATTCATTGTTTTATTTCAAATCCAATGTGCTGGAGTACAGAACCAAAACAACAAAAATTGTGTCACTGTCAAAAAGGTTACTGCAGATTTACATAATAAATACTGTATATATTTTTATTTTCCATTTTTGTTTTCTGATCTGCTTTTCATTTCTTTTCCACTACCTGTTTTTCTTTTTCTTATTCTCAGTCCAGCCTGTTTGATAGTTAGCCCATCGTATCCTGGCAGCAGGATGTTATGCACATTTAACAATGATAGTTGAATGAGGACAAGAGTGCACATGCACATATATTAGTAATATGACAGCAAAAACCCCAAAGAAAAAACAAAAGCTGAATTATGTTGAGTGCGCAAGTACTCTGCCCACTGAGACAACATGGTGGAAGCAACTTTGGCTGCATTTACACATGTGGGTATTTCTGGAAGTCTCTAACAAGTTTGCACAGAAACAATGGTGTAATTTTCACACGTTCCTATTGGCACATTTGTTTAGGCTCTTTCAAGTTGGTTGGGCAACCATGATAAAGTCATGCCACAGATTGGATTAAAGTCAGGTCTTGGTCAAGTCTAGTTCACTCAAGGATATTTACCTTTTCCCCATTCGACTGCTATAGTGTAGGTTTGGCATTGTACTTTGGGTTACTTTCCTTCTGTATTATTATTTGCATTCCAGTTTTAAGTCTAGCAAACTGAAGCTGGTTTTCCTCTAGTTTTCCTAAACTTGGCTCCACCCATTTTCTCATCAATCCTGGAAAGTGCTCGAATGCTTTTTTGTTAACTCCATGCAGGATTTGAGAAGGTTTTTCTATAATTGCTTTGCTCTTACCGCTGCCCTACATTACAGCTGTGATAATATTGGCTCATGGCCTTTCCACCCATCTCAACCACTGAACTGTAGAAATTAGCATAGCTCCCCAAAGCAGTATTCATCAGTTCGGATGAACCCTAACTCCTGCCCTGTTTTTCTATATTTTTAGAAGGCATAGACACCAATGGGGCAAGGGTACGGGAAATGGTTTAGAGGGGCATGGGGCAAGTACCTGAAATGTACCCCATCCACTTCCCCACTCTCTGCTGAAATCAAGGTGGTTCTCAGCCAATGACAGGGGGCTAGTGGCAAGGGAGCCAAAAGTCAGAAGTCCTGTTTGGGGCAACTTAGACCTCATCACCCTCACTTGCATCTACTGCTACTGGGAAAATAGTCCTACTTTTTACTAGTGGTTCCAAAACTAGTGGTCAGCCAGAGCACACGTTTACAGTGTGTTCATGTTGGATAAAAAAGGACCATATTATTACTTTGTTTTATTTCATATTGAAATAAACATTTTTGAAAAAAGACATGTGAAAATTAACATTCAGTATTAACAAAAACAAAGATATCGTTTTTTCTTATTAACAGACTTAAAGAATACAGTTTGGCTTTAATATCTTATAGACTTTTATTTATCCACATAAATAGTAGAGAAACTCCAAGAACATTTTTAAATACATTTCATTAACAGTTAATATCATTCTTAATTTTTCTTTTTAATGGGTCAATTACACTTCCAAAATAAGGAAGAGGGGTTAATTATTAAATTGTACATTTGCATTTCAATGGAATTGTCTTCAAATAATGCTCTTTATATTTTATTGAATTTCCATGAACAGACTAATTTTGGTGAGTTAGTTTCATATACAATAAAAAGGAAAGAAGCATCAGTGTACAGATAGAAGTTTAAGGAAAATAAGTTGGATCTGTTTGGTTGCAGAAAAGTACATAATTGTCCTGTCTCTTGGTTTGTGGGACAGGGTATCCAGGAGGTTGGTAAGGATAAAATGTGACCATTGTCTGTTCTCTGACCACTTAGATGTTTTGTCCTTTTAGTTTTTTTCCTTATGCAGAGAATTCCAGATTAGGGAGAAACCAGGTCAAGATCATTGTGCTGTTGGAAATCCTCATTTTGTTTCAGATGGTTTGTGTCCCAGTTATTCATGAAACTCTGGGTCTTTTTTTTTGTTTTTGCAGTCAGTGGTTTTTGGCCTGGTGTCCTGCAAAATCAATGTGAATATATCATTATGTTTGAGAGGCATGCAATTGCTAGTTTACTTTTCCTTCACATCACATTCTTTAAGCACAACCACCTGCCTTAAAGTCCTTATTTCTCTTAAATTGGAATGTCCATTCCCTGTGAGTATAGTGCTGCAGTATATTCACCTTGTTTTCCAACAACACTGTCATCCAGAAGGGACACAGTCCCTGCCTATTTTTATTAAAAGGCTCTACCAGTATATGAGTGCCAAATAATTCCACTTCTGAAGGTGTCCATTGTACTTTTATTAATTCCTCTCAAAAAATATGAATTTGCTGGGGGTTTGCTGTGTATCACTGGAGTTTCTGTTAAGCTCAGCCATGACAAAATGCATAGAAAATCCACTGGTATGCCAAACCCATAAATCACGGTTTTAACACAGATCATTAAACCTCCAGGATCTGCAGCTTTATACCTTCAATTTGATATTGAATATCATAATGATATCATATACCTCTGAATTATTTTAAGTTGTGGGAGTGATTGTAACAAATATTATATCAAAATGCTGTCAGCATCACACAAACGCTCTAATACCAAAGCACTTCAAGCTTTACACACACTCCAATTTCAAAACACTTATAGCATTTCACAAACACACTTTGATATGAAAATACTTCCAGCATTACACACAGTTTCTTATCAAAGCACTTCCAGAATTACACACTCTGATATGAAAACACTTCCAGCAGTACACACACTCTGATATCAAATCACTTCCAGCAGTACACACACTCTGATATCAAATCACTTCCAGCAGTACACAAACACTTATTCTGATATTTTGGTAATCTCACCTTTTAGGTTTTGTTGAAACTTGTACCAATTTTCTCTTTTCTGAGGATATTTGCATAGGGAATCTGAAAAGAAACAATTTGTTTTACTTAAGTGAAAGGCAGCAAATGATCATCTTGCTAATTATGAATATCACACATTGTTTACATATCAGTTTGGACATACTTATTTAAGAGAGAAAACCTTTCACCAGCCTCATACTGTTAGGTGTGAGTCAGGTATTTATTTAAAATAAAATATAATAATAATATGTAATTCCAGATTCAAAATATACTTTACAATGCATGGTTAAATATCAACATGAGCAAACATATTTTAGCCAAAAAAAGGATATCACACATACAAGTTAGGCATTAAAATATATTATATAAAATGATGAAATAAAATATTATTCAAGCACAATTTAAACACAGACACACACATAGTTTTTAACCCCTGTGAATTATGAATTAATAAATAGTTTCTTATAATTATTTTGGAGGTAAAGCGATGCAATGAATCCCGCAACACTAAATGTATAAATGATGAAAAGCTGGACACTATTTTTACCATTTGTAACTGCTGTACCATTTCTTCTCTATATGCCAGCTCTCTTTTCATTTGGTCCTGAAAGTTATCTGTAGGGTCAAAATACAAAAATATATAATTCATTCAACCATTAATCTTTTCATCTATCAAATTCAATCTTTGATCCCTGTGCTAATAAAGAAATTATAAACAAATACAGCCATTTGACATTTGGTGAGAATCAGCTGAATTCTAACAAACAGATAATTGTGACTTAGATGCACGTTGAACATAATTAATGAAAGAGACACTGCACTTATTGTGAAGCATTAATACCAGAAATAATTTCACAAAAATATGCGGGGAAAAATACAATATGATAAAGATATATAGAGATATATTCTCAACTTTTGTACATCACTCTGGTTAAGTGCATCTGCTAAGCGATCATAATATAATGTAATGAGAAATATAAAGGAATCAATATGCAGCATTTGCATGTAACATGTGAGATATAACAAGATAAGCACTGGACTTTGTCAGGGTGAAACTAAGGATACATATAGGCTAGTTCTCAAATATAGTAGTGATACTGTAAATATAATATCTATTACAAGCTTGCTGAAATGCAGCATTTCTGTGTATCATACAAATTTGAATTACACTTGATCATCATGAAGATTTATACACATGGCTGTACTAAAGACCTGTGGAAAATATTAATATCCATGTGAACTGTTAATGCAATTTCTGATAGACATGTACAGGCCATGCCTACTACATAACCAGGATAATCTGCCTGAAACTCAGTGTCCCTTCTGAAATTATGATTGTCTAAGGATGTATGTAACGTTGTTATATATGTCACAATAGTACATTGAGGTACTACAAGGTACCAATTAGCAGTGGTACTTGAGAGAAAAGGTAGTAATCGGTGGCAGTATATTGTTTTTGATAATTACAAGGTTTTGGGCAATCTGAAATTTGAAGGAAAAAAAAAGAAAAATAAAAAATGGTAAAAAAAATAAAAAAGGATAAAAGAACTTGAGCAACTTTTTTGTATCTGAACACAACATAGCAGTATCAAATGAGCCTAAATACTTGTAATACTCACACAGAAATTAAAACATTTATAAAAGCATTACTAAAGAGCAGTAAGAAATGGAGAACATATTGTGGCTATTAATGCCAGTGACATCAGCAATGTATTTGACGCTGAAGTAACTTACGAAATACAGGAAAGGTAGCGTTTCCCTTAAGTGCATGAAACTCCTGTTCCAGTCTCCTCCGCAAATCAATTTGTTCCAGGAGAACCTTCTGAAGTTCTTCTGGGCCGACAGAATGAGATGAACTAAGACATACTGGAGAGAAACCTCTACAAGTGCCAACAAGCTGCAAACATCTACGTCAGAGCAGGATGATAAAAAATTACAGGATCCAACAATTTCCTTTAGGGCACAGATCTGCTATTTAACTTACCTTTCTCCATGCTTTCAACATCCTTCTTAAGGGGCACAGGAGAACGTGCTTCTTGACTCTGATCAACTATCAAAAGAGAGAGGAATAATTAACACATTTTGATTATTCTAATGCAAAAACACAAATTGTTCGAGACACAGTACAATGCATCTCTGATTTATGTCGGAACTGATGGAAAGAATCGGCAAAACTTGAGCAAATATATTGAAACAAAGAGATTCGTTTGAAATATAATTTATACATTCTGCAGAAAATGATGAGTGATCAATAACCATCAAGAAAAAACTGGTATTATTTTAATTTACCACACCACAAAAAATATCAGATATTTCTAAAATATGTGTATATATTTCAAAATCATATTCTGCTACACAGGTAACCATTACAAAATACCAAACATGTATGACATCAAAACCTGGACTGCTCACTCGCATTTTTAGAAGGATATATATCTGTACATCTGTTTCCTTTGGCACAGAAAATACTACTTTTGCATAGCATAATCCTTGCCATGCCAATGTCACCATCATTGTCACACCATATTACAAAAGTATAGCACTTGCCATGTCGGATCGATCCAGAACCTGCAATTCCACTTATATCCAGCAGATGCTGATCTAACACCACTTTTTTCAATCTACAGGGCTCTTGTACTAAGCTAATGACCCTTTACATGTTAAATGTAAAAAATAATCACTAATGCTAATGAATAGACCACTGGGATCAGTGATCCATTAAAGCATTTGACAATTTATAAACAAAAAATTTGACTGTTGACCATAATATATTTAATTGAAATATAGAATTAAAGCTTATTTCAGGTTACCCTGTAAGGAAAATAGTTTTATATAAACCAATGCCATATTGAGGAAAAAGATTAAAGCTACTAGAAAATAATAATAATAAAATAATAATAATAATAATAATAATAAATAATAAATAAATAAAAATGCATATATTTCATGTCAAGATAATCCATGCAAAAAATACTGAATAAGATTCAGATCTAAATAATGTTGTAATCCTATTTTCCAGCACAATGTTTTCTTACGTTTTCTTAACAAGAAATTCATGGAACCACCCACTGCAATAAAACAACAGAAATGATAACAAAAATAACTGTGGACATCATTACTGTAGAACAAATAATGTGACAATGAGGTCATTCCTTGGAAACAAGCACATCACCTGTGTTACAATTGCACGTACAAACATGTCTATATATATATATATATATATATACTCACAGTGTATGTGGGGTGGTATGCATGCTTGTATGTTCATTAGCAAAACACATATTGTATAACAAATCAAATGCCTTCAATGCCTTAGAACATTTTATGCATAATCCCCCCCCCAATTCACATTTTGCCTTCTTAAGCCCCACAATATTTTCCTGATTTGGAAATGCGGGTGATCTCCCTCTCTTCCTCTCTCTGTCTCATTTGACAAGCAAATTTGCAGACACTGCCCGAGGATAACAACCTCGTTTGACAGTCAATTAACCGTGAATAGTCAAAGCCAAGGCAGTTTGCATTACATAAATGGAAAATTAGATTATTTTTCTCCCAAGAAACAGAACTCTCTTTAGACAGTGCCTTAGACTCTGGAATCAGAACTTCTAATCACGTCCTTAACAGCCTTGGAGACATTTAGCAATCAGGCAAAGATGGTTTCATTTAATTTGTTTTGTGTAATTTTTTGAAATATACTATACATTTTGCGAAGAGATCATTATCGATGAGATAATATAAATGTTGGCATAGATCATAAAACACTTTTAATGTCTTTCTGACAGATATAAAAGGCAATAAACGGTGATCTTTGTAATGTAGAGGTTTTTCAGTAGAGAAGGCAATTATATCCATTTTCTACTGTTCAAATGGTGATTGTCACCTTTTGTGTGTAGAGCTGATCATCTTCTTAAACTGTAATAGGTCCCAACAGACCACATGCACCACATGCTGGAGGAACAGCACTCCCTCTCTCTCTCTTCTCTCTCTCTCTCTCTCTCTCTCTCTCTCTCTCTCTCTCACTATATCTTTATTTCAGATTTCATTTAGTCTGTAAACCTTTGAAAGCACTGACATTTCATAAACTCCCTAACAATGGATTACAAACACATTTTTCAAACAATATTGTTTTTGTTTGTTTATTATTTATTAAATATGTATAATTCCATGTATTTATAATAGTGATATTTTACGTATTATAGTGATTCTATAACTGGTTTTTCATGTAAAATAAAGCCTTGTACAGTCTAACATGCTTTAATATATGGACACTGTTCATACCGGCACTCTCTCTCCAGTACTCTGGGCCAGAGGATTCCCTTTCTGAGACAAAGAAGTTTCTCTCTTCTTTGTTTTCATCTGAAATAGAAGGAGTGCAGTAGAGAAATGATGAGAACAACTCTTATATCTGTAGGCATCAATGGCAATCTGCAATATTTCAATGGAGAAGATTTTCTCTTGTGTCTAGCGTTAATATTAACATCGGCAGAATTGAAACAAACACTTCATAAATCATTTTAATGCTTTTCTGAACCCTTTATCCCAAAAAAAAACTAATCCTCTGAGAATCAACAACCTAACCTCCTTTTAATCCTCGCATTAATTTATATAGATTAAAAACCAAACCTCTGATATACGGTACTGATGTACAATATATGTTACTGCACATTTTCAGATTTTTGTATTATTATATTTTATTAAGTGTCCTTATCCTGTTCTTAGCTTTGTGTGCTGTTGTTAATTTCCCTCTTGCATCCCTTTTGCTAATTTGGGTTTAGAAATAAATAATGTATTGTTTGTTGTTTAATAAAAATAAATTTTGCATCACGTTGCAGTTTTAAATAAAATGTATTGAAAATATAGAATCCTTTATATGTATTAAGAATTAATATTTTATCATCCACCAGAGTGCACAGAGGCACAGTATGGCAATGTTCCTCACCTGGAAAGTTGCAATTGTCTTTGGAGGTAAATGCTGACTGTCCATCGGTCCGGTTTTTTTGAGCCTGTAAATGCAAGAGAGAAAAATGATCCTTTGTTTAAAGACATGTATCACATAGCAGTTGGAATTCCCATGAAATCACACCATAGAATACACTGTGTCAACTAAAATAGCATTGGAAACAAACAGATCATTCAAAAATAAAAAAATTAAGCTGAAACCTGCACAGTTCTTGCTGTCTGTCTGTGTGCTAAATCTGTTGAAGCTCACCAAGGTTAATTGTTTCTATATCTGCGTTACACATACATGTACTGTGCCTGTTCATTTATGCTATCCATTCGCCTGTTCATTCATGCTATCCATCGGCAAATGATTACAAAGCTGTCTGAACAATCTTTCAAACCCAACACAGCTGTGGCCGGCTCTTCCTATATTCCCAGTTAATAGAGTGTCGGCAGGTTAAAGATTAAAAAGGCTAATAGGCAAAAATGACAAAAGAACAAATATCATTTACTTATTAAACAATACAGTTTATTAGGAGGAATCAAAAGTCCTCTGAATATTTTATTTCTGCAGGGAGCTCTCACTATCAATCTTGTAATGCATAAAGATCAACCCAGCCTACAGCTGCATTTAAATAACAATTAGCTAAACTGCCTTGAGGGAATATTTACATTTTTGTAGGCCATGTCCTCCAGCGGAGCGGGAATGGGGCTGGGGTCTTTCAGCACAGCAGATGGAGTGGCAGCCAGGCCCGGTTTGTCCGGCATGCTTCCTGGGGAGATACTGGGAAAAGGGCCTTGCTCTTGCTCTCCTTTGCTGGTGGGAGGTCCCTGGAGGTGCAGTGTGCAGGGCTCCTGGTGTCCACCACCAAAGCTTTCCTCCTCCTCATCCTGCTTTGTCTCAACGTCGACTTCCTGCTCCTCCTCGCTGTCGCCACTTTCGCTGGGGTAGCTGCAGCTGGTGCCGGGGGAAGGGTGTCGGTCCGAGCCGAAGTCATCCAGGCCGCCGTGCAGCTTAGCGATGCTCTCGGCGTCCTTCACCACGGGGCGGAAGGCCGAGTGGTAGCTTGCCCTCCTCGCCTGTAGAGAGGGGGTGTCTAGCAGCTTGAGCCAGCTGTCCGATGCGGGCTGCGCACTAGGGCCAATAGAGGGGCAGTCACTATCAAACAGCCCCGTTCGGGGGGCGCCGTTCATGCTGCTCCCCACGTCGCTCTGCTCTGACAGGTCCAGGAAGGCCTGTCTGAGAGAGGGGCTCTCTGTGAGGGAGGTAAGAGTGTTGGCTTGGGGCTGAAGGTAGGTCGGGACGGGGAGGCCGCTGGCGGCCCGCGGGGGCCAGAACATGCAGAAAGGGGGGTAGAAGGCGTCCTTACGGCCTGGCCACAGGAGGCCGGACAGACCAGTGCTTTTCTGCCCATTGGGAACCTCTGCGTCGTCCTTCTTCTGCTGGCAGAGACTGAAAGCAGGAAAGCTGTAGGGGCCAGGAAAGAGTGAGGCGGTGGGGAATTTCTGCAGCATGCCAAAGCTTTTACTGGGAACGGGGATGACAGGGTAGCTGCGGGGATTCTTACTGGGTGACAGGCTGCTAGTGTCCATGTCATCATCCTCCTCGAACCTAGCCCTCTTCTGACTCAGGTCGCTGGAGATCATGTGGGGGAGGATGGAGTTGACGGCCTTGACCGTGCCTATGGATGAGCAGTGGGAGGGGGGCAGGGCTCGCTTACGGCTCCCCCCATTGAACATGGCCTTGACGTCCTCCCAGGCGAAGGCCAGGTCATCCGGCGGGGTCTTGTCGGACAGCTTGAGGTGCCGGCGCCAGGAGTTGAAGTTGGCGGCGTCGGGCTGGGTGTACTTGGCCTCTGGCGTGCGGTGTGAGTGGAAGATGAACTTGTTAGGTGAAAAGTACATGTTGCAGTAGGAGCACTTTATGCACTTAGCTCGCGAGCTGTTGTAGCGGGCGGGAATGAAGTTGCCGCGGCAGCCCCAGGCGCACTCGTGCGAGACGTCGAAGGCGAAGTTGTCCGGCAGCTTCGGCGGCGCGTTCTCGCCCAGGAAGGACTTGCAGAGCCGCTCGGCCTCACGCTTGGTGATCATGCCGCAACGGCGGGAGGAGATGGGCATGGCGCCCGCCCTCCGCAGGATCTCCAGCTGCACGGGAGTGCACTGCACGCAGGTGATGCCCAGAGCCACCCGCCTGTTGTGGATCTCGTTGTAGCTATAGTTCTTGAGCAGGGTGTTGGAGATCTGGGCCAGGCAGAGCCGTTCCTGGCCGTCAATCACCAGGGAGACGATGGGCACGCCGTACAGGATCACCTGTCCAACCTGGTTGGGCTTGAGGGAATGGCCGGGGCGAGGGGGAGTGATGGGCCGCTGCTGAAAGGAGCTCGGTGGTGTGGTCATCACGATGTCTTTGGAGCCAGGCAGAAGGGTTTTTTCCATACTGCGGAGACGATATAATGATAACTCAGCTCTCCCCACACTAAAAAACAATTAAAGAGAAGAAAAAACATTTTCCATTTAAAAGAACAAATACTCATACTAATCGCAATAAAAATGTTTAAAATGTCGTCTTGTTAATTTTTTTGTGACTAAAAATGCTATTTATTTGTGCATTATGTCTCATTTTTATTGTTTCCACGGGAGTCAACAATTATGTTTTTTCCTATCAAGAAAATGCATGTATTAAATCTATTATTCTTATTATTATTATTATTATTATTATTATTATTGTTGTTGTTGTTACCAATACTCTAAGTAATGAATAGCAACAATAAAAACACCAAGAAGAAGAAAAAGGCGTAAAATAGTGTCATACCATATTTGATGATTTAACAATTATCTCAGTCAATTCTGCAATATTTAATTGATTTAACATTTAAAAAAGATTTAAACTTTACGAAATGCCTGAAACGTAAATGCATCAATTTAGAACAATTATAACTATTTATATATTTTTGATTCATTTATGTGTTTAATCCTAAAAATCATAAAACATCAACAACTTAACTTTTTAAGTACGGTTTTCTATATTTAAAGAAAGCATATGAAATGCACACACAAAATAATCATGTATAGATGCACGAATAAATGAAAGATTTAGATAATTGACCATGTGAACTTAATAGTTTAATGCCAATTATATTTATATTTAGTAGGCCTACGTGTATTTCTGTTCAAATATATAGCCCACTGAGATTCCACACAGACTATCCCATATTCTAATCTCACTCGCTTAAAATATTGTAATTTTAAGAATAAATATTATCATACGAGTGTTATTACCAATATAAACATTTTATTAAACGTAAATCATGCGCAAAATAATGTATACTTTTATTAAGTTAACCAGCATTACATATGATCACACATAATATCACTACATTATTATTATTATCATCATTATTCACCCCTCTCCTGCCGGCATGTTCATAACGGTATTATCCACGCACACGCACCCTCCAACCTGTTGTAGCCTACGATGCTGCACCGAGTCATAAACTACAGCCTAATGTCAACTTTGCCGAATCCTCCAAAATCACATTCATTTATAAACCCATTGTCACACAATTCTAGTTTTAGCATTACCTATAAGTTGACGACAATATATAGGATGCAATGCATTATACAGAAAACTAAAAATACTAACTGAAACATAACTAGACGTAAAATCTGCTAGTATTTCTTGATTGTTTTAACATTTGTAGATTAAATGGAAATGTTCGTCAACAGTATAACTTGCTTACCGCCAGTGAGAATAAAATCCAAACGTTACTAAATAAAAGAATGAAGCATGTCTGTGCCTGCGATGCGAGCCTGCTGCAGCAGCACAATAAAAGATGTAATGACGTATGTCGAAAATAAACACACAAAATCCGTTCAGGGCAGCTGCTTTGCTCTCTTCCAGCGAGTTAACAGTCGATGAAGAATGAATAAGTGCGCATTGCCAGTCGACTTATTCCCTTTAAAAGGACTTCCTGTATGTTGTTCAATGCGAGTTGATTGGCGTAGCTCTGCTCCTCGACTTGCACCGCTACTGAAAAGCCTTTTTACGGGGAGCCAATGACGTTTCGCTAACTGCCACTCAACTCTAAAGAGAGGCTAATCCAGGAGCCAAGCCCCGGGCTGCTGCGGACGCTGTTCACCTACAATCTGAATGAGGAGAACTCACCAATCGACATGCACCATATGTACACAGTTTGTTAACAATATTGGAGAAACAACTGAAGAGATATCTGTACAAAAGCCAAACGAGACTCTCTCTAAGATAGCTACTGAATGATGTTTGCCTCATATTTATAGGCTATATCACTCATTTCAATTATGACCAGTTTACGCCTCCACCATGTTTAGTTTATTCCCCCATTTTTAGTTAAGAACAAACTGAACTGCATTATCAGGTATTCTTGAATACATTTAGCTTATTGTATTTTATTGTTTTTTCATTCAACAATACTTAATAGCTAACTGACCTACATATTAATTCAGAATGAGCTAAATATAGGCCTAGGTATTTTATTGTAGCCTATTATTGCATGTTATTGTGTTTTAATTCAACAATACTCAATAACTAACCAACATATTAATTCAGAACGAGCTTATTCTAGGCCTATATCTCGCTATAGCCCACCCATTTGATTTCGAATCAAACGAACACCTACAACTATACGGTACTTAAACACACATGAATGATCAATTATGAGCCGCTTTTGTCAGAGGAATTGAATCAGTCAGATCTGACCAACCGTTGAACAAGTCTAACAAAAATGAATAAATCTCTTAAATGTAACTCTCACCAATAAAACCAGAAAGAGAAAACGATAGCAATTGCCCGATGCCATAACGATGCTTAAATCAAAAGATAACTGCAGGTTACGAGTGGAAACAGAACACAAGGCCAGTCTGTGCGATTTAATTTATTGTATAATTTATACTTGCTGCAATACGCCCGAAATGCCACATTTCTATTAGTTGCTGCATCTCACCAAACTGCTATGCTTTAATTTCCAAAACCTAGGATATAGGTTGCATCAAAAAAGGAAATTGTTAAAATAATAATAATAATTATTAGCTATTATTAGCCTATAATAATAATTATTATTATATTGTTATTGTTACTATTATTATTAGACCATTACAACAGCTGTTGCTGTCAACCAAAATTGCCGCAGTCGTCACTGTCCAGTAAACCAGTTAACCATTCAAAATTTATTGGATAGACTAGTCTACGTAAGAAGGTCAAAAGCCAATCGTTTAAAATGCACTATTGAAATGAACACATTTCAACTCAGAAAATTCACAACTTCAATCAATCGCAAAATTAAACCGTGGATGGGAAGGGGAAAATAAAATGATGATTAGCTGTCGACCTGTCATCTTTTTCATCATTAGGAGAACCGACATTGGCCACTGACTACAATTAAGCTGAGAGTGATGATCTGGGGGGGGGGGGGGGGGGGGGGGGATACAGGTTTTCAGGCACACCAGCTAATCAATACACTAAACTGCTTTAACTCTTGGCATACAACGATATTATCGAGTCGTTTAGTATGAAATTAATATTATGGCGAGTGAGGGTTTTCAAGGAGTAGGTTAGTCTCTGAAATTCATTAGTTACATAAAAAGTCCACTGATATTGGCTCCGGTTATTAAGATGTATTGCTACATTGTTATTCATAAATATAGACTAATCATAAAAACCAAAATATGTACTTATAGACGAATCGATCTGAGAGATTAAAACAGAATAGCCAGAAATCAAGTTTTGCTACTTTCCAAAACCAATGCCACACGACCGTTCCCTATTAATTATTAGCCTAATAACAAATGTAGCCTACCGAAATCAACCACGCGTAACATTTTATTTTAACTTATTTCGTTTACGTCATCGAGCTATTAAAATAAACCATGCTCACATATTATTAGCCAACCTGTCGGGCTAAAAGGACAGACTTTAAACCCGGGGTTCTTTCACAGCGCTAAGATGCTGTCCAGTATATTAATTTATGTTTTATAATTCATTTCAATTAAAAAAATAATTGGTTTGGTTTTCAGTGTAAATGTGGCTGTTTTATAATATTCTCCTATTGACCGTATATTGTTGGGTCACTGTAGGAGCTATATTCCTCGTACTGAAGAGTAGCTACAAACTGTGGAAAGAATATCACGCATGGGTATATAGTTGGTCTTCTTAAACAAATACTGAAACATTCAGCCTTACGCACAAACCAGTTATATGGCTCTGTTTCACCCGACATAAATACAATTATGTTCATTTGTAATTATTAAGGTGACAATGCGGGTATTGTTGTATTTTAATTTCTACTTCAAAATGTCATGGTTCGTTTCTTCATCATGTTCACCATTATTTTGCTGTAGCCTATAGTAGCCGAACACTCGCCGTCATTTGCGGTGTTTTGCTGTTTGGTGTTGTGCTTTGAGGGCGGCTGTATAGAGGCGAGACAAAAGCAGAAACGATGAGATCTAAATTAGGTTTCGGTTTCCGCAGATGGGACTCGCTCTCTTCTTTCAATACCACGGGCTTTGAAAAAAAAAAACTTAAATACGCATTGTGTTAATAACGGGGAAAATAACAGAAAACATTTAGGCTAAGGCAACCATACGCAGATTTCTTGTGTTAGTTTAAAATTATCTGAATCATTGTTGATTGTAACGGAGTCCACAATAAACAATAAACGGATTTTTAAAATGCACGGCTCTTCAATATAGGCTACATTCATTGTATTAGACTGATAGCCTAACTAATAATATCAGTAAAGTCCAATGATCCCGTTTCTGCCGCTACTATTTAAGAGCCCTTTAAAGTCGTTAATAAATTCTTTACTTCCATAATGCAGAGAACGCCTGCATGCTGTAACTCTCCTGTGAAATTAATTGTGCGTGTAAAAATAATTGTTTATGTGGAGTCGAGGATGATTCTACTAGGCCTACTGCTACTAGGCCTAATACTACTACTAGTAGTAGGCTACTAATACTACTACCACTACCACTACTACTACTACTACTAATAATAATAATAATAAGAAGAAGAAGAATAATCACCATTATCATCATAGTGTTATCAATTCGAAGATTCGAGACATACCAGATTTGCGCCATTTAACACGAAATGTGTCAATATCAAATATGCTCTAGGCGACTAATTATAATTTTTAAATACGAAAAATCTCTCTGCCAGCTGAAATCCACCATTATTCATTTTGATTTAAATATTGCTTCAATTCTGTGCACAGCATGACTCGTGCGTTATAATCCTCAGCCATTATCATAGTCACGTGGGGAGTCATATATCAAAACAAAGTTCGATAACTTCTTTTGTAGATTTGTCAAGGTAATATGTTTGAATGAGTTCATAATCACTTTTATTTCAGTTCACAACTGAACCAAATGTAAGTGAAGCCCATTCTTAGACATTACTGTCCACAACGGTAATTTTTCACTTTTATGAAATCAAATAATTTAATTCTGATCCATCATAAAATTACTAACAACATTACTAAAGTAAAGTAGTTTATTTCATATTTTTACTTGGAAAAAGAATACATGACCGCGTTGTTTCCCTTTGGCGTTTTCCATTACTCTTTATTACTCCTTTATTGTAAAAGACAATTATTGAAATGCGAGAATAATACCCCTTGGCTCCTGAAACACACGTGCTCTGACGTCATGGCCTAAGGTATTTCGGCTTACATCTCCGATTGCACAAGATATTGGAATGAGTCGTCTTGTGTATTCGTTGCATTTGAAAATTGGTTGACACGTAACTACATTTAAGTTTAACACAAAGGTGTTAGACAAACTAGATTGAATCGATATTTAGGTAACCTAATCGATGAGACTAACCGGGTGGATATTGACGCAGCCTCTCAGTTTATTCTTTATTCGAATACAGTGTGAACATTGCGCAGAAATGCAAGGAAAGGACACACTTGGTCATACATCATGTGGTAGATTTATGCGATTCTAGTTCACCATACTTTGCTATGTATAAAACTGGCACCGAGTTGTGTATTGGTCTTCCTGACATTGGCCTAGTGTTAATGAATTTTAGCCTATCTGCGCAACTGGCTGCCAAGCATAATGATAATGTGACAATTACTATCAAAGTGCAGTAATTATTATAACGCGTGCAAGAAACGATGGGTACGGCAGTGATACGTACCATGTAATCAAAATATAAAAGCGACAACTTGTATACGTGCACAAATAATAGAGAGAGAGAGAGAGACGAGCAACTTTTAGGCGAACTCTCAGGGATTAGAATAGCAGGATAAACAGCGAAGTGCTTGAGTCAGTCTGGGCTTCTCTGGAGAAGGAAGAACAGACCGGTCGAAACTAGGTGCTGCATTCTATTCCTGGTAGGCTACTTTCAGAGGATAGTCTATTCCATAGCAAAGGCCCAATAATTTTTCGTTTGTTCGCCTGTGTTGAAAGATGTTTGTTGTTCTTGCACGTATTGTTGAGCTTCGCGCCGAAAAACAATGACCGGACAAATAAAATAGCATAACACAATGGCTTAGCCTATTTAATCAATTTGTAATGTGTAAATTGAATGATGTCTACGCCAAGTCACGATGCACGTGTACCAGGTAGTCTGTTGTAATCTATGCAAAAATCACAGCCTGCCTTGGTTTGGTCAGTACCAGAAATATGATACTCATGACAGAGAATGATGCACTGAGTCAAGGCCTTTAGAATCCATTACAAACACCTGGACACATTTTAATTCTCAACTATACCCTTTGCATCTGACAAACCTCATCTGTGGTTAAAATGTTTAAAACAGACCCCAAAGACAAAGCAAAGAATAGCAAAATGCCTGTATCTTGGGACTGCAACATGTAATTTCTATTTAAACTATGAATAATCATGTTTTTCTTGAACTTTCAGGTTGCCACAAATAGGATGTAAAAATAATATTGTTAGGAATCAAGCAGCCGTTGTAAATTTTGTGGGTGATTGCTCAATTCACCGTTATGACAAGAGTACAATGTCACTCCAAAAGACTGCACAACAAAGAAAAACATACATCAATGCACAACGTGATGGATGCATATTCATTGTCCCAGTGTATACATTTCATACCATGACCACAACATAACCACTTCTCTACTCTGTCAACTCCAGTCTTGCATTGGTACCATAGAGTAACTTAAAAGAGCTTGCATGTTCTTTCAACATTATGTCTTGTACCGATCACTGATTCAGTCAATACTACAAACCCCAATTGCAAAAAAGTTGGGACAGTATGTAAAATGCACATAAAAGCAGAAAGCAGTGATTTGTAAATTCTCTTTTACATATATTTAATTGAAAACAGTACAAAGAAAGGATATTTAATGTTTTACATTATCAACTTTATTGATCGTTGTAAATATACACTAATTCCGAATTTGATGCCTGCAACACATTCCAAAAAAGTTGGGACAGGGGCAAAAAAGACTGGGAAATTTAAAAAAACAACTGTTTGGAATATTCGACAGGTAGACAGGTGATGCTACCATGACTGGACATAAAAGGATATCAAAAGACTGGGACTAGACCAATGGGAATTGAGGTGTGGGACTACATTAAGCTGTAAATGACACAGGAATAGTACGGAACCCATGGTTGGCTAAATGGCTGTAAGTCATCAAGGGTCTGACGTATCAAACGAGCCTGAAACCATCACTCTGCTGCTAGATATGCAGTAGATATGGATGGATCACTTTAAGGGTTGTTTCTCCTTACTCAGTTTCCTATTGAACTCTATGGAAAAATAAGTCAGGAGAAACAACCCTTCAAGCATATATAGCAGCAGAGGAATTCCTGTGGAATTTTCCAAACTTCCCAGTCTTCTTTTGGCCCAGTCCCAACTTTTTTGGAAAGTGTTGCAGGCATCAAATTTGGAATTAGCGTATATATTTACAAAAATCAATAAAGTTGATAAGGTAAAACATTAAATATCTTTTCTTTGTACTGTTTTCAATGAAATATATGTACAAGAAAATTGTCAGAATTGTGGTTGTTAGTTGTATTATGTTCTTATGATTTTTATTTAATTCCTGATTATGTATTTATTGTTGGTCGCACTGTTCCGTGCTTGCTTTGTCATCACTCCCCTGTCTTCGTCTCACTATTTGGTAGTCTTTGGTGATTTCGGTTTTTCTCTGTATTTCCTCTGTCATGCACTTCCTTCATTACTAATCACTTAATTGTAAATAATACTAATTAACTAACAACAACTAACATCTTAGAATTAGGGTCTACTAATTTACTAATGACTAACTTGTATATAATACTAATCTATTAATCTACTAACGCCATAGAATCAGGGTTTTCTACTAATATACTAACTTACTAACTTCATCTTCTTTCCTCGCTGCAGCTGTCTCTCTTTCTGCCTGTTCTATCACTAATTATCTATCTTTGGTTCCTCTATTAACTACAGCTGACTCTCGTTTCCGCTTTCTTATTCCTTGTATGCACTTATCTTATTGGAGTCCATGTCATGTTATCTCTATGTATTTGGTTCTGGTCCAGTCCGTGTCTTACGTTCTCCCTCGTTATTGTATTATCAGCTTCCCTTATCATTTCATTGTGCTCACCTGTGAGCAATTTCCCTTCCCCGCCTCTGCACACCTGTTCCCCATTTTGTCTGTCTTCTCTGTGTATATATACCCTGTTATCTCAGTCTGTCTTTGTGAGTTCCTCACTGTTGGTTTGTGTTATAAGAGTTTTTCAGAGTACCTTCCGAGTTGTCTTTGTTTCCTGAGTATCCGTTTCCGAGTTTTTGTTATCCCTCGTCCTTCCCGTTATTTGATTTTCGTTGTCTGTTCTTAGTTTTTTTTTTTTTTTGTTCCTCTTTACGCCTCCCTGGTTTTGACTCCTGCCTGTGTTCTCGCGACCCTGATTTTTGGATTCTGTTTTTGTGCCTCTGCTGTGCTTTCCCAGTTCCGACCCCTGCCTGTTCTGTGACTACTCTTTTAACTCTGTTTTTGTACCGTTGTCCTGTCTCCCCGGTTTTCGACCCTGCCTGTTTGTACTACGGATTGCTGCCTTGCCCCTTCATTAAACTTCGGGTTTTATACTACCTGCCTGCTACTGGGTCCTGTGTTTCCACCTACCCTGACAAGAATGTACAAATCACTGCTTTCTGCTTGTGCATTTTACATACTGTCCCAACTTTTTTGGAATTGGGGTTTGTAAATTTCAGTACAATGTTGTTATGCTCTAATTACTTAGCTTGAAGTTTGCTGTAAAACAGCAATACATGCCCCAACACGTTAAATACAATAATTCAGCATAATAAGACATATTAATAACACATACATAGATATATTACTACACAGAAGCTCATCATTCAACTAAACATGCCTAAACAAGACAGAATACAGAAAATTGTGTTAAAAGATCAAGGAATTAAATGGCAGTTTTAAAAGGTATATCTTTCATGAACTTTCATGAATACATAAAAGGTGATGGACTGGTTTTGAGGCTCTGAGTTCTGAAGAGTAGGAGAGGAGAGCAGTTCATGGATACATGTAGAGGTTTCACCATGTGGAGTGCACATCTGCGTGTGGAGTGCACATCTGCATATGGAGTGCACATCTACGTATGGAGTGCACATCTGCATATGGAGTGCATATCTGCTTATGAAGTGCACATCTGCATATGGAGTGCACATCTGCATATGGAGTGCATATCTGCTTATGAATTGCACATCTGCGTATGGAGTGCACATCTGCGTATGTGCTGTGTTGGCTGGCAGATGAACTTCAGAGAGGAATGTGTGCTTTTTTGAGCTCCTCCAGAACTGGTGGACAGTGAGATGAGCCTACAGAAATCACTGCCCATTCCTATCTGGCCATTCCTTCATTTATAATAAACTGTATAAGTACTAACAGCAATGTTAACATATCTGTAAATGCTTATTTAATACATGGTGAACTTAATTTATTTTTGCTCTATGCAGAATATTCCAATATTTACTGTCAAAAAGATCAGTGTAATCATACAGATGTAGGTTGAAAATTATAACATGGCATACACAAACCCTTTCATAATGATGACAATAAGACAAAAACCTTTCAAAGAAAGCCTACATTGGTGTACAAAGCACATCACAAAGATCACTAGAAACAAAAAAAGCAGTTATAATACATATAATAATATAGTCACATAAATACTCAAAAACCAGATCAATGAAACTTTACTTTTAAATTAATTAGAAAGACCTAAAGGTGAAAATGTGAGTTTTCAATAAATAGCTGCAGTCAAAATCAAGCCCAACCATTTACTAAAAAACTGTGCAGTGTCTTACAATATTATTTTCTCAGTACTCAAGGTCCTAATTGTGCTCATGTTTAAGAGAGGAGGGTTCTCATTTTCAGACTGAGGGTTCACTCCACTCATACCTACACTTTAATGTGAAACATCTGATTCAACTGAATGTCTTTATTTAACATGTCTGTTTGTGTTCTGTGGGTCTGCCCCACTGTCTATGTCTTTTTTATTGCTGGCAACTACAACTGAAGTTCCCTCACAGGAAAAGAAAAGTTATTCTATTCTATTCCTCTGCTTGCTGCACTTCATTCTGGTCCATTTTTTGATTACTTCACCTAGCAGAAAACATCGTTCATGATTTTGTCTTAAAAATAGAATTTTCCACAAATTGTTTGTTTTCAGTGACCAGGTGTCCAAAATCCTATTCAGGTTCCCACTGTATTTCTCTGTCTGAATTTATTTGTCAGTCCATCAGTGAATCAATTAATAATGTAACCAATGCAACCTCTTAATAAAATAACCAGGTACCGTACCATAGAGTACATTACAGGAAATAATTAATTGTTCTGATCTTCCTGATTATAACAGTCCTTAAATGAATATGGGACTTTCTCGCATACCTGTCAACTTCCAAAGGAAAATGTGATTTCACCCAAGTTTAATGACCTGTTAATTTATCTCCAGTATGAATTAGGCACTTATAACAAAGTGGTCTCTGAGGCGACATTATGCATATATGTGTTGTGTGATTATTAAAAGACTTGCTAATCAATCAGTTCAGTTATTAGGTTGCTAACTAAAGTAATGTTCCCTCTAGAAATAAGTAAGATTTCTGAATTTATTCCTGCACAGTTCTCAGTTGTGAATGTGTGATTTCTAAGAACATAATAACACCTGATATTGAGAACAGGCCCTTCAGTCCATCTAGGCTCATCATTTACCTACAGTGGGGTGCAAAAATGTGGGCACCCCTGGTCAAAATGCCTTTTACAATTAATATCTAAGTGAACAGAAGCTAACCTGACCTCTAAAAGGTACATGGCACATTTCTTTCAATTTTAAAGCAAGATTACTTTAAAAAAGTTTTAGTAAAAAAAAAAAAAAAAGGAAAATGGCCCTGTGCAAAACTTTGGGAACCCTGTTAGTTATTACTTTGAAACTCCTCCTCGGGCAACTATAACAGCTTGCAAACGCTCCCTGTAGCCAGATAAGAGTCTTTCAATTCTTGCTTTTGGAATTTTTTTCCCATTCTTCCTGGCAGAACACCCCTAGCTCAGAAATATTCTTTAGCCTCCTTGCATGCACGGCATGTTTGAGATCTCTCCAGATTTTCAATAATATTCAAGTCTGTGGACTGTGGTGGCCATTCCAAAACCTTCATCCGTCTTTCCTGGAGGTACTTCATGGTTGATTTTGAGGTATGCGTTGAATCATTGTCTTGCTGGAATACCCAACCTCTCTTCAACTTCAATGTCTGGACTGACCTTCGAACATTAGCCTCTAGAATTTCTTGATATATGGTGGAATCCATTCTTCCTTCCACCCGCACAATATTTCCTGTGCCTCCCACTGCCATATAACGCCAAAGCATAATGGATCCACCTCCATGCTTAACAATTGGCAAGGTGTTCTTCTCTACAAATGCTTCACCATATACCTTCTTTGGTTGTGGCAAAAAAGTTCCATTTTGTCTTCGTCAGTACAAAGCACATTGTTTCAAAATGCTTCAGGCTGTTTAGAGGAACCCATGGTTGTTAACACCAGACAGAACAGCCACCGCAGTCGGATGCTTTAGAAGGCATGGAGTTACTTCAGAATAAATAGTTTAGCCCTGGAATTATGTTCACCATTGAAGCCCTAATGAGTAAATCACCTGGGCCTGGGCCTTAGTAATCATCTTTTTAAAAAGTAACAAAGAATAATCCAAAAGGGTTCCCAAACTTTTGCACAGGGCCTTTTTCCTTTTTTTAATTAGTTTGAAACTGTAAAAAATTACAATAAAAAGTAATCTTGCTTTAAAATTTGGAGAAATGTGTCATGTTTAAAGGGTTAGTTCGGAATTTTGGATATAATGTCTCAATTACGACTTACCCATGATGTAGTTGATTGATGGAAACCATTTTCAGATAATTCCATGCTGTCCCTTCTTTAGGACATACACACATTGCTAATGCTAGCGCAACTCGTAGGAAAGTAGTAGCATCCACTACCAAACGCATTTAAACACTCCAAGGTGCACCCAAAGCAAATAAAATAGGACGACAGTCTATCGGGGTTATTTTCAGTGATTATACCATCGTTTTTCAAGTCAAACTATCGTTGAATCCTTTACTTTGTGCTAACCCTTTAACGTTGTACCATTTAGAGGTCAGGTTAGCTTCTGTTCACTTAGATATTAATTGTAAGAGGCATTTTGACCAGGGGTAGGGGTGTATCCGGAGCGGGAAAGCACGAATAATGCGTTGGAACAGAATTTTGTTTCTACCCGAAGTTGCTCGTTAATATTCGGATTCGGAAGAGAGAGAGAGCGAGAGCAAGAGAGAGAGAGGAGACACGGGTTGCCTGCCAGAGATTTAATTCATTGAGATAGCCACTAACAGGAGTGATTAAAACAAATGCCCTATCAAAATCAGCATTATAAAACCAAACTGTGACTTAATGTTTATAAAGATATTTTGCGAACGTATTACTCTAGATCAGGAAGGTTTCATGTAGCCTATGCTATTGATAGACTAGCGTATGTTACGTTAACTTTAAAGTCCACAGTGTGGATTAATTGCGAGTTGAATGGTAAACAATCAGAATTATTGGGAAGGACGTGCCTCAATTTTTTTTAGGGGGGGCACATATTGGATATTGTGTTTTCACAAACCACAGCCAGTATAGGCTGCTACCTATGTGCTCATGTCGGCATTAAGGATGTCCTAAACACAGCGAAACGCAGCATCAACAAATAGGCTACTTTCCTTCCATCCAAATCAATGAACTAAGGCTGGGTGTTTGTCATGGAAGTCGCAGGTGCCATGATTCCGCTAATTCTGCCGTGTCTACCTTAACGTAGCCTACAGTGTTATTTATAGGCTAGGCTTCCGCATTTTCACCATATTGCCTAATTCTGGGCAAACAAAATGCGACAATGTGCATATATTCTGGAATGCGCTAGCTCAAGCATCGCAATGTAGCCTATCAAAACAAACTTTAAAGACATAAAAATCGGTACACGGGAACCCTCATTTATCATTTTAGTAGTCTAGCCTAATGCAATTTGAGCATGCGTTCCGATAAGTTAAAGGCAAAAAAGCATTCTTTACGTGATTAACCGAATTAAGCCATTACATGCATTTTAGCCTACTCATGGGCTATTTGTAGGCTACATACCAGCCGGAAACTTCATTTGACTTTTTTGAAACTCAAGCACTTGTTATTGTTGCTACAGCCCAAGGTAGCCTATTTTCCTTCCCTAAGTGACTACAGGAAGGCAGCCGCCACCTCCAAATGCCTTACAGTTATATGGGAAAATACATGTTATACTGAAAATTGTTATTTAACTGAACAAAAAAAAGACCCTCCGTATGCACAAGGGCAATCTTTCTAAGAATTAGCGAACTAAGCAAAATACCTAGCTACTGTTTGCAGCCACGGAAAGTAGGCTACCTTGGGTGTTCTACAGTTGTTATTTCATTCCATTTTCATATAGTAAAAAAATAAACTAACAAAAAAAAGTACAAAATGAAATCACAACAGGCAGAAAGGTTTGTAATTGTGGAAATCATTTCCATTCAAATGTATAAGGAATGATTTCATGTTTTTTATAAAACTGCCTTTTCATTATGAGTTGATTATATATTGTGCCTCAGATTTTTTCCAATTGTTATCCAAAATTATTGTTCAGTGTTCCCCAGTTAGGGGGTGGGGGGTTAGATAAATAAGTATAAAGTCCAGAATATAGTTCTTATAAAAGGTTTTGAAAAGAAAAAAGACAGGGAGGGGGGTGAATACTCATAAATTGCAATAGCAATTAATTTTAGACTAGAAAATATGACATTTCCTATATGTAACACCATTTCCGGTCGAAGCCCCACCCACTTCCGGGTTTTATCCGAATACAGATACAGATAATTTTTTTATTTGATTCTGATTTTTTTCCCCATTTTCTCCCAATTTAGTAGCCAATTGAACCCCTATTCTAATTCAATTCCCCCCATGTAGCAACCACTAGAGAATCACCGCTACACAACCCCATCAGCCGGCGGTAGGACGGGAGGGCGCCACATCCTCTTCAGGGCGCGACTCCTCCGAGCTCCTGACCGTGATTCCAGCTCGCCCAGGGCCACTATGCGTGCAGCGATTCTCTCCGAGCCCCTCCCCCCACCCGGAAGCAGCCGCCAATTGCTGCTCCCACAGGGCGCCGGCCATGCTCGGATCTGGCAGGACCGGGGCGCGAACCCCGATCCTCGGAGCACAACCGCACCGACTGAAAGTCGGCGCTTTTACCGCTGTACTACCGCGACGGCCCAGATACAGATAATTGTGATGGTCCAACAGATACAGATACAGATAATGGCATCGCTGCACACCCCTAACCAGGGGTGCCCATTTTTGCACCCCCTGTACAGCCAAGACCAGGGGCCACATGTATAAACAGTGCTGAGCAGAAAATGCCCTCAGAAAGCTGCGTAAGGGAGTTTCCACGCAGAAATCCAGATATAAAATAGCACGTGCTGTGAGAATCTGCGTACCACTGCATGTGCTGGACACCAAATGTATGCAATGTTTTGAGTCAGTGTGATATGGTGGCATAAAAGGCAGAGGAAGAAAATGCTAATTGTTGTGTAAGCAGATTTACTACTTTCTCCCTGAGCATTCTTTTACGCATTCTTTTACTCAGAGTTTTATATATGTGGCCCCAGGGCTTTTCTCTCTTGCCCATGGACAGCTGCAGGATAGCTGGCTTTTGATTTTGCAGGAAAATCAGCGACAAATTTTGGCCCAAAAAAAATTTTGACCGAAGGTGACAGGAGTTAACTGCTTTAACTGGTCAATTAAGTTCTGAGTAACAGCTGGGGTTCTATCTTGGCGATCTTGGCGCTTGGTCTAAGCGCATGACGTAAAGTCCATTTTGGGCATGTCCAAGTCCACTTTTGCTATTTTAACGGCGTGTTTTTTGGGCGCTAAGCACGGCGCAAGGTGCAAATGGGCTGAACCTAGTCGCTTCATTAATTATAGGTGTGTCTTGAGCGTGACATGCAATAAACCAATCAAAATGTCATATCCCATTCCCTTTAAAAGCCTGCTTTTCCACCTTGGCGGCTTGCTTGATGGCGAAACAGACATGCTTGTGCGTCTTTAGTGTGATCAAGGAATAGGCTACATGGCTAAATATTCGGACTAACCATTAGCCTATGAGTTTCCGGTAATTCTCGACAGGGCTGTTATTTTACAAAATATATGCGGTTAAATTTCGTTAAAATGACCTGCAACAGCTGAGAATAAGCTATCAATGGCTTCAGTCTCACCTTAGAAAATGCCAAATTAGCCTGCTTGTTCAGCGAATTTCATTTGATTATGCAATGAAAGTGTCAAACATCAATTCCATGAGGCTGTTCTCATGGAGTTCTCGAAGTTCAAGCTTCATCCGAAGTTCATTAGGCTACCCGCATAGTAATATTGATTAATAACATAAATACCGTTATTTTGCCTTAATGATGACACTAAACACTATAAAGCTGTCAGGTTGGCAACCCATGTGTTCACGCATATTTCCCCTTGTTTAATAATGTCCTGTTTATGGAAATGTGATCAACCTGTTTTACTTGTAGCGTAATGCTTTAAAACAATCCACTTTCCCAGGAAGACTGAAACGTGCGACTTACAGCAGGGGAAAGAGAACATGCAGCGCACATGCAGAGAATGGACTTTAAAATGAATTGTGAATTAATTGTATAACGTGCTGCAAATTTGTTTTTGTTTCTAATTAGACGCTTAGTTCTCTTTAAAATCGTTTTGTTCAGTTATGGAATAACAGGTGAAATCAGCTGGGTTTTAATAAGCTGAGAGTATGAAAACCTGGTCACTGTAATTTAAAAAATATGAAGGACGAAGAATAGCTAAGGTTACAATTTAGTTAACATGGTGACATTTAACTCCATTTTTTAACCATAGGCTATTGAAAAAACCTTATGCACAGCGAATCCACTGTAGCCTAGGCTATTTGAAAAACAATAAATGCAATATTCACTGGACAAGGTTTTGAACTTTTTTCAGTCACAAACCATTCTATTTACTTACAGGCTATATTCCTAGATAAACAGAGCTGTATTGTGATGACATCTGAAGCGCATTTTCAGAACTCAAATGTCCGTCTATTGCCGTGCGCGAGTTTTCCATTGAATGACAATTCACGCATTAGGTGTAAATGACAATTCGCACATTAGGCTTGATATAGGTGTTATCAGCTCCTTTTTAATGGATAGCCATTGCACGTACCCGTACCATCGCACGTCGCCTGGATGTTGATGGAGTGGGCAGAAAGCAATTCAATGTGCCATTCCCCTTTGCTGAGGGAAAGGTAGGCCATCGACCCTTTTATTATTATGCATTTTTTGATATAGCCTACACAATAATAATATTTCACATTGTAATCTTGATATTTTAGTCATGCTTGTGTGCGCCCCTGTGTGTAACAGACAGGAGGGTACGTGCGTTGTGCACACGCCTATGTAGATGCACTTACAGTCAAGCCGGAAAGTCTGAACACTCCTTTCACCTTCTCCACATTTTATGACGTTACAGACTTATACTACAATAGATTGAGTTAATTTTTTGCCTCAAACATCTACACACAATAGCCAATAATGACGAAGTGAAAACAGGTTTTTTAGAAAATATGCAATTTTATTTTACTGACAAAAATAGGTTATTTAGGGGTTACATATCTGTACACACCCTTAGCCTAATACTTGGTTGCTGCACCTTTGGCAGCGATTACAGCTTCAAGGCGTCTTGGGAAAGAAGCTACGAGCTTGGCACACTTGTTTCTGGACATTTTTGCCCATTCCTCTTGGAATATCCTTGCAAGCTCCGTCAGGTTGGATGGGGAGCGTCGGTACACAGCCATTTTCAGCTCTTTCCACAGATGTTCAATTGGATTCAGGTCTGGGCTCTGGCTGGGCCACTCAAGGACATGCACAGACTTTCTCCGAAGCCACTCCTTTGTTCTCTTGGCTGTGTGCTTCGGGTCGTTGTCATGTTGGAAGGTAAACCTTCGCCCCAGTCTGAGGTCCAGAGGGCTCTGGAGCAGGTTTTCTTCAAGGATCTCAGTGTACTTAGCTGCATTCATCTTTCCCTCTATCAGGACTAGTGGCCCCGTTCCCGCTGCTGAAAAACATCCCCACATCATGATGCTGCCACCGCCATGCTTCACTGTAGGGATGGTATTAGCCAGGTGATGAGCGGTGCCTGGTTTCCTCCAGACGTGACGCTTGGTATTCAGGCCAGAAAGTTCAATTTTGGTTTCATCAGACCAGAGAATCTTGATTCTCATGGTTTGAGAGTCCTCTAGGTGCCTTTTGGAAAACTCCAAGCGGGCTGTGATGTGCCTTTTACTAAGGAGGGGCTTCCGTCTGACCACTCTACCATAAAGGCCTGATTGGTGGAGTGCTGCCTGGATGGTTGATCTTCTGAAAGGTTCTCCCATCTCCACAAGGATACGCTGGAGCTCTGTCAGAGTGACCCTAGGGTTCCTGCTCACCTCCCTGGCCAAGGCCCGTCTTCCCCGATTGCTCAGTTTGGCCGGGCGGCCAGGTCTAGGAAGATTCTTGGTGGTTCCAAACTTCTTCCATTTACGAATGATGGTGGCCACTGTGCTCTTTGGGACCTGTAAAGCTGCAGAGAGTTTTCCGTACCCTTCTCCAGATCTATGCCTTGACACAATCCTGTTTCTGAGGTCTGCAGATAATTCCTTTGACCCCATGGCTTGGAGTTTGCTCTGACATGCACTGTCAACTGTGGGACCTTATATAGGCAGGTGTTGGCAATCCCCAATCATGTACAATCAATTTAATTTATCACAGGTGGACTCAA